>CM056199.1:132309565-132977065 GCA_029692085.1 Gymnothorax javanicus
TTCAACTTTGAAGTGAAAAGTTGACGCTGGACGGACAGACGGATGGACGCCGGACGACTCGGCATTAGAAAAGCTCCACTGACTGCTGACTATGGTCACAGCAGAGCAAAAAAGTTATCAGACAGTTTTTGAGATATTAATGAAAGACTGAAAAAATGAACACAAACACAGATTTTCTAAGTCCAAAATGCTGAATTTCTCAAAAACCGGGATGTAGAATTTTATCATTTTCGCAGGGGATCATCAGAACATCATAAGGAAGGCTCACAACAAATTAGAAAAAAAGTTATCAGACAGTTTTTGAGATATTAATTTGAAGACTGAAAAATGAGCACAAACACAGATTTTCTACAGTCCAAAATGCTGACAAAAACTGGGACATAGAATTCGGACGACAGTGAATATGCAGAATATCATAAAGGCTCACACCAAATTAGAACAAAAGTTATCAGACTTCTTGAGATATTCAACTTTGAAGTGAAAAGTTGACGCAGACGGAGACAGAAAAATCAGTGGTTGACGGCACTATCGTCCGTGATGATGGTTGACGGCACTACTCCGTGATGATATTAACTCCCTAAAGCCCAACGTCCCCCTAGCAGTAATGGTGGCATTACGAGATTTTCAATGGTGTGCAGTGAGCCTCTGACCCTTACATGCGCAATTGCTTTCAAGTTGTTCCTGTTTAAAGTCGCTTGACTAATAATCGCAAAGTTTATTTACTGAATAATCAAGACCAATACAGTATATAAGCCGGTGATTATTAAGATATTATTAAGAAATGGTAGAGACCACAGATGGGCTACATTGACAACACGCATAATAATGATATTGCGGGAATGAAAAAAAAAATCCAATAATTTCTTTGAATCCATCTCCTGTTTTAGCAATTCTTTTTCAGCAGTGCAACTTAATTTAAGATAGCAGTTCATCAAAATGTTTTTAGCGTTCAAAAGAATAGGCTACATTTGCGGGGAAGAGCAGTTGCATCCTTGCCGCAATGCTATAATAATTCATTCATGAAATTAACCATGCTTCTTACGTCAACGCATTGCTAATTGAATAATTTAATAAACTGGTTATTTGTGCATCGCGAAAGTTCATCGCATGGCATGCATTTAAAATAATTTAAAATGCATGCCATGCGTCATACTTTCATGGTCGCAAAATCAATGATGAGGTCTTTATTGTCCAGCTTCTGGGACTATTGTAAGAAGGCTACAATATGAGATTGTAAGAACGGTATTTATCAAATCAATTAACAAGAAACAAAATCTAAACCTTGTATACCTTAATCAGCAGTATTTACGACATAACATTCTACAAATGTACTTTAAGATAGAATTTAGAGAAATTTCAGTTATTGCTGTCCATGCAATCTCATATCGTAGCCTTCCTCTAATGCAAAGCTATGTGTCTTTATCAGTATTGGCTACACAGCTTATTGGTAGCCTATTCGGTTGGTAAATTAATTCAATTGATTGCCTGATTCTTAATTGGAAAATAAGTGTAAATAAGCTCTTCAGTCAGTGGATACTAACGTTCAAAACTGCAGGGTGTTTCTCCAATTGGAGATGTTTAGGTCCGCAGCATTATTTTTGCAGCATTATTTACCCTAGTTGGCCACCATAGTGATGTCAACTTCCTCCGTGAAAATAAACAGGGCTCCTAGCTAAGTGGCTACATTGTACACTTAAGAAAAACATGGTGAAAAGACGTCTTTTCGAGTCACATTTGGATGTAGGGGCTTTCGGACACTTGGATTACGCCGCACTAGCAATATGGTGCCATTTTTTGCTTTTTAAATGTTGTTTTTTACAGCTTGAAAGACTGGTCACCAATGACTTCAGTTGATTTAGATTTGTCTTCAATGCCATTTTTCTTTGAAACTCCAAAGTGTTTTGAGGACAAGTGAAATTCACGGACCCTTCGATTAGCCTTGGGGTGAGTAGATGATGAGTGAATTTTCATTTTTGGGTGAACCATCCGTTTAAGATCAATGTTCATGATTCCACAAAAAGGAACAGACTGGGCATAAAATGGCATCCATGTGAGAGCTGCAAGGCAAAAACCACTGCCAAAAAGTACACAAAGGCTCATCTCATATTTGTCAGAACATCTTTCTGAGCCTCAAGACTTTTCTGAAAGTATTCTGCGGACTGATTAGTCAAAAGTCAAACTGTTTGGAAGACGTGAATCTCATGCATCTGGCGTAAAGTTATCACAGCATTTTACAATCAGAACATCATTAAACAGTCAAATCTGGTGGTGATTGAGTAATTGTGTTGTTGTCTGGGGCTGCTTTGCTGCCTCAGGACAAGGGCAAATTGCCATAATTGATGGAACCATGAATTCTGCACCCTACAATATAATCCTGAGGAGTATGTGCAGGCATCTGTTTGAGACCAAAAGCTCAAGCACAGTTGGGGTAATGTAGTAGGACAATGTTCCATAGAACACAAGCAAGTCCACCTCTAAGGGGCTCATAAGAAACTAAATGAAGGTTTTGGAGTAGCCTTGTCAATGTCCTGACTTGAATCTGATTGAGAGGCTGTGGCATAACCTTGAACATGAATTTTGTGTTTGAAATCCCGCCAGTTTGAATAAATTGAAACAATTCTGCTAAAGTAGGGAGAAGAAATTTCTCCACAGCAATGTAAAGGACTCAATGCCTGTTATTGCAAAAGCATGATTTTTTTTTTTTTTTTTTATAAATTTGGCATCTCCAATCCTGCCCAAATCTGGAATGCCCAATCTGAGAACTATGTACAAGGCTTGCTCTTATGCAACCCCCTGTTGCCAGCTCAGGAGAGAGCAAACGCATGATTCTAAATGGCTGAAAGGAAACAAAATGAAGGTTTAAGTGGTCTGGTCAAAGTCCTCACATGAGTCTGATTGAAATGCAGTGACATGAGCTTAAACAATCAGTTCATTCTGAAAAACCAACCAATACAGCAGAATAGAGCAAAAGAGTTGATTGTGGTTGTGGCCACCAAGGGCGGAACATCCAGTTATTAGGTTTAGAGGGGACAGTTATTTTTTCACATGGGTGATATAGGTTTTGAAAAACTCTACCTTCAATAAATGGAATGATCATTTAAAAGCTGCACTGTATTTACCCTTGTCCTTGTCTTCTATTGAAATTAGTTAGGTGATCTGAACCATTAGAATACAATAAGCAAAAAAAAAAAAAAAGAAAGAAAAAAAACGGGTAGGGGCAAATACTTTTATTACAGCACTGTTCATGTTGGGCACCCTTACAAAGTACAAATATGAAGGTCATGGGGATCTGTTTTTTGAAATTTGGAGAATATTGGAGAATATCAGAATTGAGGTTTTGTCCTCATTTAACCCCTTTGTGCAAAAGCCAAATCTGGCTATTTATGTGTTACCTTAGGCTTAACAATTCAAGATTTCAGCTTCACAGACAGGAAAGGAATGGCTCAACTGAGTCAGGACACGTGAAGCATTTAGAATTCCATCATATTTCAGTTTATTTTCATGATTTTGGAAGAGGAAAAGGGCTGCAAACATAAAAAAAATCTTCATGAAAATTCAGCATTGAAATTCTTAAAAAAAAAAAAAAAAACCCAAATAATACTGAGAATTGAAAAATGGCTGGGGCTTAAAACTATGCATTTCTGGGATCATAAACTCCTTGACCACACGTATAATTCATCTGAGCATTAAATGACAAATTACCTATTCTCTAGGAGCCAAGACACAGCTATCCAGGTGGCTCCCCAAAGTTAAGACCCTTCAAAATGGTGCACTGTCAAATCATAAAATAATCATATATTCAACACAAATCAACTTTTGACGCATGAAATTCAATATGAAGTAATCATTTTCTGGTTGAATTTAGCATGTGTTTATCAATATGGGTGCAGTTGGACATCAGTGGTCACCAGTACCCTCTCCAAACACAAAACATTCCTTTTCTCCATGATGAAGTTTAGAGTTTTGTCTACTTTTCCTCAGAGTCCCACAAGCCAGCACACACACTCATTAAAGGAACTGCTTATTTAACAGTCAGAACATTCAGTCTGCATTGAAAGGCTAGCAGTTTCCACTTCCAAGCTCACAACCTTATATAAACACTTTCAAGACCTTATAAGTAACCAAGTATAACTCACTTACTCAGTAATATCTGAAATATACCTTATTACTAAAGAACAGCCATTCCACTATTAGGAAAAAAATCAGGCAATATTCTACCCCAGATTGAACAGATCGGTGGACCCCCCAGTACATTCATTGCACCTAAGTGCTTGAGCAGTTCACATTTTTAACGAGGAAAAAACTCGGCATCTGATTTCATTGAATACGGTAAAATTCCAAAACAAAAAGCCACATTAAGCAAAATGCAACCACAGTAGCAGCACAACCTTTCTTCATTGAATCCCTCCTCCAGAGACAGATGTATCCGGTAGAAGGAACCCTCCAGTCCCGTTTCATTCAGAATAATTCCCATTGACTATATCCTTACCTCATTTAAATCCCGCATATGTAACTGAACACTTCAGGCCGGTTTTGGGAGTCTTTTTTTTTCTTTCTATAAATCGAGTCATTTTCAGCTGCGCAATCATGCCCAAGTTGAGAGAATACAACCTACCTTGCTGATAAGCAAAGGCTTGTATACTCTTCTGATTGTCCAATCAATGTCTTTCAGTTCCTGTGGATAGTTTAAACTCTCGGGAATTGGATGAGAAACAAGTCAATCAATACATCATGACCGGGGAAGCTTCAAAAGGGCGTGAACTATAAGTGTGCATTTACACAGATGAACCTGAGTAAATAATTGAGTGACTGGCTAACAACACCAGTACTTAGGGGGATATAAGGAAGCGCTGAATTCGCTGATGGAGGAATCTACGTGTAAATCTGAGGTAGGGAACTACGTATTTTTTAAATGTGATGACAATAATTGATAGTAGAATGACACAGCATCAATACCATGTCGAATTTTTGCTTCAGAAAGCTGATTTTTCTTAACTACTAATTGGGATACCATTGGCTCACTATAACTGAAGTGGTTGCTACAGAGGACAACGATTTTTTCTGTCGCAAGAGGTCATTTTTTTGAACTGCTCGATAGATGCTACGGGCGAGTATATTGAGCAGTTTGCACATCAGGCTTAGCTGAGGAGTTTAATTCATGCAACTCCTGAAAAACAGGGGGCGTGAACTCGTCCATATTCTAAACAGTGTTCGAGCTTGGCTTGCTTGTGAATATTCAATCACTGATCTGGGTGTGCCATCTAGTGATAGAATAGTGTAACTGCGTGCATAAATATACCACCTCCATGTCTGCAGGCGGACATATCTGCACAAAGGGGTAAAGACGAGCTTTATCTAAATTACAGATCTACAAGTAAAATCAAAATCATGCTGACGGTTAGAAACTGCCCACTGAACCGAAGAAACAGTTGAGTAAATGGCAGTATTGTCAGCATAAGTGCAATTCGCAATGATTGAAAGATTAGCCAGTATTATTAATGTGGGACGGTGAACAATTAAGGGCCAAGAATTGAACCTTAGGGGACTCCAGTGGGGACTTCAACAGTCCTAGACTGAACTTCTTCAACTGAAAAATAATTAATCTTATCCTGGAGATAGTTTTAAAACCAGTAATAAGCTGATTTATCATAACCAATGTCTGATAATCTTTTCAGCAGGAGGACATTATCGACAGTATGAAATGCCTAGGATAGACAAAGGAAAAGAACAGCACAATGTTGTCCATTATCTAACATAAAGTCATTAATAACGAAGGACGCAGCAGTAATAATGCTACGCCCAGACCTAAAACCAGATCACTGATCATTTAAAAATGCAATTTTCTGTTGAAAAGGATCATAATTGAGAATTAAACTTGGACTCCATAATTTTAGCCAAGCAAGACACCCTGGATAATGGACAGCAACTATTAAAATTGCTGGAGTCGCTGCCTTTCAATAAAGGGAGTACATTAGCCATCTTCCATACTTTTGGTGTGTGACCAGACAGGATGAAGATATTAAACATGAGCCAGAGGTTTAGCAATGAATAGAGCAAACATAAAAAATTTAATTAAAAAAAAAAAAAAAAAAAAAAAAGGGATCTAGTAAGCCATCCCCTAGGATTTTTTTACATAAATTTTATTAACCGCTTCAAGCTCGTCCCTACTTGAAAGTTAACATTAAAAAAAACTACACAATCATTATTCAGCAAATAATCTGTAGGACACGCAGATGAATCAGAGGTACAATGCACATTATCTTAGGTCAGCCATTTTGTTAATTTCAACAAACAGCCAGCTGAAACAAAATGCCTGACCCATAAATATCAGATCAGGGATGTAAATGTGTACAGAGGTGTATCACGTGTACTGCCGAAGTGTGTTTGTTTGTTTCAAAACCAGCATAAGAACACAAATGGTAATTTAATGGAAGTTTTAAATAAGACATTTAAACACAAAGAGAAGTCAGATTTCATGACACAAATTAATCTAGACCTCATGAGAACACAAATGAGATCTGGTTTCTTCAACCCACAGCCCGCAGAATGATCGCCACAACCTTGTTGCAAACCACAAGCCAGGTTGTGATTCCCACACCACCTGAAATAAAGGACGTGGTAGAATAAGCCGGAATAAAACAGGAAATATTTTACAGATTTAACAAACAATATCAGCCATGTTTCGAGAACAAGGATCCTCGTTTTCCACCGATGAGTTATGCTTTACAATGGATTTACATTTTAAACCATCTCATAATTCTTTTCGTAACTACCCAGATACATCAAGCCAACATTCTAGCCAGAACAAATGGCAAAACTATTTCTTTAGCGTTCCAGTGGAATAGCTTAACATTGTCTGGCTACCAAATAATCTGCTGATACTGCTTTACATGCAGAGACAAGACACTTGAAATTGCTTTGCACACAAAGTAACTGAAAATCATAAACAAACTAATCCAGGAATTACAAGCCAAAAACCTCTAATTTAATGATTTTGGTAGAGACCGAAATTAGGCTTTTTAAGAAATGGTGCAATCACAAAGATTTCATCGCATTACATGTAAATTCCTGAAATGTCCAGTCTGTCAAGTGGAGCTTTGGCCTCGCTGACCACAGTGATTGCTTACCTGATGATCCAGATGGGAAAGCGACCAATCGCTCCAAAGGGGCAATCCATTTACTGGGAAGGACTGTCACTGGGTCAGCATAATATTTCCAGATCAGCGAGATCATCAATGCAGCCTAGCAACAGAGCACATCAGTCTCCTCTCATCAGATAGCCTGGCACAGAACTTCTCCATGGAGATATTCACAAATGACAAGTTCCAACTTGTCAAAAAAAGTTTCTCAAAATGCCCATCTCAACAGTTTGCATTACATATTTGCTTACAGATGTCGCATGGTTGCAGTCTACCTATCGTACATGCAGAGTTCACGAGAGTCAATCTCATATATGAAAGGGATTGTGCCACTATACAACTTGGTTTTTGTGGTCTGAAAGTTGGAGCCTTTGGCATACATCTTACTGGGGAAGGAGCTTACTCTTGTGGATGCTGCGTATAAAAAAGGTAGACTGCCACTAGTGCTGCACGATTAATCTAATCGCAATTGCAATCGCGATTCAAGCAGTGAACATAACCTCTTTGATTCAATCTAAATGTTGCTGCCAGTGAACATAACTTCGTCTCCTTTAATTGTATGGAGTCTGTTTAATGCCCGGGCTATCCTGGGCTGTGTCAGCAGTCAAAATTACATCCTATAGAATAATTCCAAACCACTTTTCATTGATCTATGTGGAAAAAAGATAAAAAGGGTGTAACATGGAATTCCTACAAGGAATACAACAATAAAAAATCTGAATGCACTTAAAGCAGGCAACGTGAACATGATGGGGTCCCATCTTCAAGATGAATAGTTTCCCCTTTAAATACTGCTGCTGCGCAGAATTGTGGAATGGCGTTATCTCCTTTCTTTTTCGAAAAGGATAAGTCTGTGTACCCTATGCTGAAGGAGGTTTAGGAAGCACTGAGACACCGTTCCTTAACATTTAAAGAATTCAAGGCTTTATAGTTGCCACGGCACATAATCATTTCCGGATCAGTTTTCAGGAGTTAGGAACTTCCCAGCGAAAAAAACTATTGAGATGCAGCCGTGGTCTGTGCAGCAGGTGTGGTCACGTGACTACTCGCTACAGTTCTCAGAGACCAACATTGGGAATAAAATCATGAGCAGGAGCGTGAGCAAGCCCAGGCTCAGAGCGAGTTCGTGGCGGAAAAAAACCCCGCAACATCTACTATCATATGCAGAGATTAGGCGTGAGTGTCTCGCCTCTTAGTGGCATTCACGTTCCTGTGTCTTAGTCAGCAATTATTCTATCAACGGTTAGAAATTCACTCACGGAATTTAAGTCATTGTGCATTATGTTAATCAGTTTCACGTGCATTACGGTGGATTTCCCCACTAGTGACACGGAAAACGAGTGACTCATGCTTGTCTTTACTGAGGGATTGAAAGCAATGGAATTGCATAAAGACGTTTCAAATGTTCTTATTTCATTTAAACAATTCAAACGATCATGTCCACCTTTATACAAGTGAAACTGAAACTTCAATGCACAAGGATTTTAATTCCGCGTGAGAATCTCATTAATAAGCGTTCATTGAACAATTGCGGACTACGGTGAATAAGCAAAAAAAAAAAAAAAAAAAAAAAAAAAAAAAAACAAAGAGACTTAGGCCGAAAAGTCGTGAGACTTGGCATCTCGGCATATGGCGATACTTGATTTCAGGTGCGGCGACGTTGAACAGAATAAGGCGTGTAGTGTAAAACGTGCAAAGTTAAAAATCTCCACATCCCGCAACACTACCAATCGGGACAGCACAGAGAAAGCATAAGAATGCATGTGATGAAAGCCAAGCAAAGTAAAAAGCCAAAGAGACAACTGAAATCCGCTAATGCCCAATGGTGCTACTGCTTTTGTACTTTGCAGAAATGCCTTTATTTTTTTAGGGGTACTGTACAAACTTTTTGCTTTTTGTATTAAGTAGTGCTTAATAGGTTTACAAAAATGCCTGCAGAAAGGCATCTAAGTTTACAATAGTGCCACTGCATTTGCACTTTGCAGAAAATATCCTGATTTTCAAAAAAGGAAAAACCTCTTTTTTGGAAAATGTTATTTTGAAAACAGTGCTATAAACTTGTTTTGTATTTTTATGCACCTTAATGTTTGCATTTTTTGAGTTGAGAAAAATACCCTACAAAATCATCATTATTCTGTGCACTCTCTTTGATAACAAAGCAAGTAGGCTCAAGATACCATTTTTAAAAAAAATCATATCGTAAAAGCAATCGCAAATTGCAATATGGTCCACAATAATCGCAATTGCACATTTTTACCAAATCGTGCAGCACTAACTGCCACCATGCAACATCAGTAATTCAATGTTTTGAACATCCTCTGAATCAAGTTTGCTTTCCCTACTCAGTTGTTTATAATGTGGGCTCCAGAATTATTAGCACCCCTACCTGAAAATTCACAAAATACAATTAAGAACAAAAATTAAAATGAAGAAACTACAAAATGCCAACATAAAAAATACTGCAGTGCTGAAAGAAAGTATTTGCCTCCTCTACTGATTTTTTTTTAATCTTTTAAAATACATTTTCCCATATTTCACATTTCCTGTGCTCATAGAAAAAATGTTACTCCGTTTCAGAAGGGTCAAATTACTGGCCTGCATCAAGCAAAGAAAACAAATGATTGCTGAAACTACTAACATTGGGTTAAGAACTGTCCAACGCATTATTAAAACCTTGAAGGATAGTGCTGAACAGTCACCATCGAGGAAGAAATGTGGTCTGAAAAAAATCCTGAATGACTGTGATTGGAGATCACTTAAACATTAGGTGAAACAAAAAAAAAAAAAAAATTAAAATCAACAGTACAACTCACAGCTATGTTTAATAGAGTAAGTAAGAGTATTTCCACATGCCCAATGTGAGGAGAACTCGAGGGACTGGGACTAAACAGCTGTGTAGCCTTAAGAAAAACACTTATCAGTGAGGCTAATAGGAAAAAAAGGCCAAAATTTGCTAGAGAGCATAACGATTGGACTCTGAAGCATAGACTGTATAAAAAGATGGACGAAGCAACCATGACGTCACCCATTGGTTTCAGCATACCATTTAGGAAGCCTCGATTTTGGCAAATTCAACAGCGCCATTTAGTCATTTTGAAACTGGATGTGATTCCTATTGGACGAGAGCGTGAATTGAAGATCCAGGGAGGAGCGAGGGGTGGATCTATGGGTGGATCTGACTGTATCTGACGAGGACCAGAGGATAGCCACACCCCTAAAGCATATCTGGCTTTATCCTTTATTCTAGTGCATTTGGGACCATAATTCACAAAGAAAAATAGCGCGTTGTCGCGAGCGGGACCCCTCAGCCTTGCGCTTTATTGGCAGCCATATTGATTATCGGAGCAGGACACAAATCGATAGAGAGCTTCCTGTAACCACCCCTAACATACCACCAAAAAATGAGAACATGTGGCCAAGGCGTTTTTGAGTTATCGTCCGGAAAGGAAAATGAAGATGGTTGGCGTGGCGGCCATATTGACTATCGGAGCGGGACACAAATCGATAGTGAGCTTCCTGTAACGACCCCCAACATACCAGCAAAAAATGAGAACATGTGGCCAAGATGTTTTTCAGTTATCATCCGGAAAAGAAAATGAAGATGGCTGCCGTGACGGCAACATTGATTATCGGAGTGGGACACAAATCGATAGGGAGCTTCCTGTAACAAACCCCAACGTGCCACCAAAAATTAAATTTGGCCAAAGGCGTTTTTTAGTTATCGTCCGGAAAGGAAAAATGAAGATGGCTGTCATTTAACGACCCCAACATACCACCAAAAATGACTTTTTCAGCTATCGTCCGGAAGCGAAAAAGTTAACGGACGGACGGACAATGAAGATGAACGCTGTGCGCATATAATACCCCTCGACCGACTTTTCCGAGGGGGGTTGAACCGAAGAGGACTTGAAACTTGCGATGGATACCATAAAATAATGTGGAAAATCATTATTGAAATAATAAATCAGGTAGGAAAGTAGGGTCATTTTCTCAGACTTCCGTAGTGTTGAACCTCTTTCTGCAACCACCAACATCGCCATCTGCTGGTCATTAAATAAAATGCAATTTTAAGAGATTTCCGCATCGGCCTCAGTTTTCAGACCCGGGTGCTGCGTCCATCTTTTTATACAGTCTATGCTCTGGAGCAATGGAAAAAGGTCATGTGGTCAAATGAGTCCAGATTTACCCTGTTCCAGAGTGATTGGTGCATCAGGGTAAGAGGAAAGGTGGATGAAATGATGCACCCATCATGCCTCATGCCAAACATACAATGCTTATGGGGCAGTGTTATGATCTGGGGTTGCTTCAGCCGGTCAGGTCTATATTCAGCGACGATATATGCCCCCCCAAAAAAAAAAAATGAGGTCAGCTGACTTCTGGAATATACTGAATGACTGGGTTTTTCCATTAATGGAGTTTTTTTCCTCTCTGATGACACAGGCATATTCCCAGATGACAATGCTAGGATTCGTCGAGGCACAAATAGTGAAAAAAAGCCACTGCGCCCTGCTTGGCCAAAATCAAACCTGGCCTAGATTTTCATCCCATATACAGGCATATAAAATATGAAAAGGATCCGTGAAAAACTTAAGGCGCCAGAGCGCTGACAAGGCAAAAAGTTTACGGACATATGACAGACCACCACGAAGGCATCTAACCACAGCATAAGCCTGATTGGCCTAGAGGCCAAGTGGGCTAAAAACAGGTTCAGGGAGCCTGAAACATCTTTATCTCATATGGATTTGCCACCGTGGAGTCCAGATCTCAACCGCACTGAGAATCTTTGGGATGTGACTTTACACAGCGGCCCGACCCTCCAATCATCAATAAATACAAGATCTTAGTGCAAAATTAATGCAACTCTGGACAGAAATGCTGGGACATTGCATAGGCCTATCGAAACAATGTGACAGCGAATGCATACTTTAATCAAACCTAAAGGTTGTCCAACAAAATATTAGTGTGTGACTTTTTTTTTGGCTGGGCAGTGTATAAAATACAATATATAACATCATGAAGATAAACTCAAAATGCCAAGATCATCCAATTAACTTTGGGATTTTGCATGCACATTACCTCATTTTTAAACTGGAATAGAACAGCAAGGGATGTCGAAGCTCAATTAAAAAATTTAGATGAATTTTGTTTAAATTAAGTAGATTTTGACAATAATCTTTAGGGTGCCATTAATTGCAAAATCCTGATTTAGACAAAGGACAGCATTGATCATAGGTTGGCATTTTGGGTTTCTCTGTAATTTTATAATTTTTTGATAGTATTTTTTGTGCATTTCCAGTCAGGAGTGTCAATAAATCTGGAGCCCGCTGTAGAACAAATTCACTGACATTTTCCATCGATTTAGGAGAGAGGAACGACTGTTAAACATGGCGCCTATTAATGGAATGTTGCTTCTCAAAGCGTTATTCCCAAAAGCCCCAATAGCCAAAGGACTGTAACTTTCAGAACACAAGACATGCTCTCAAACGGCAGTCAGCAGGAGCAACAGCTAATGCTCCGTTTATTTTAAGAATTTGTCCTAGACTGCCGCTGCGCATGGTGAAATAGCAAAGCAAAACTAATATTTTTCATTATCCAACTCGTTCTTGTTCATCTGAAATCTCCAATTCAGTGTCCACTTGAACTTTGTACAAAAATGTGCCAGCTTTGTACTTACCTCCAGTTGCTGACTGTTTTGAGTAAATTCAGGAAAATGGTAGAGCTGGAAACAACAAACCAGCAGCATGTAGCCAGAAAAGGTCTGACACCATAAAAAAAGGAGTCAGAGTCAGTAGCCAGTTCATTAGCTAGCTAGCTGGATAGCACCGTCACTAGCCAAGGTAAAGCAGTTTGTTTTTCTTCAGGCGCTCTACTGCTAAACATTAGCATGAGGAGACAAAATGGGAATCTAATTCAGGAAGTTTTATTCTCAACTCCTCAGCCTCTATTTTTTTTTTTTTTTTTTTGTTCCCAGTTTTGTGTTTGTCCTTTGACGTCTGCATTTTCAGAGAAGTTGCTGAGAAAGGCTGGCTAGCTGATCAAACCACAGAGGAACTAACATTACAGTGGACTGGAACATGTTAGATTTACGATTCTGTGATTCCTTCATTTACCCCATTGATTCAAAGTAGGTCGGGGTATTCTTGCCTCGTCTTAAAGTTGCTTGGGACATATTCCAACCATCCCTAACCAAATCTCCGCCTACGGGTACAGGTTCACTATCCTGCCTCTAACTGATCGGACGGGAAGAAGAGCAGGTAAGACTAAACCCCCTCGACATTGCCTTTTCTAGGAGTGAACAAGCAATAGACTCTAGTGGTCCAATACCGTCCCTTCATGAATACGACCCAAGATTTTACAAAGAGAGGTGTTGACTGGATTTTAAATACAAATTTCAACTATAAATTTTTACTTCCACTAATTTCATTTTATTTCAGCCAGTTTTAGAGATTGTAATTTTCCTTTCTTTAACTTCATTAATGACATTCATTTGCCATCATTTTACTTTGTTTATATTTCTCAGTTCATGGTAACCTCGGCCAGAAACAAAGCTTTCTCAAAGTGCTTCTCATTAAAAAGCTGGCATTTCACGAGCTGCCCGATGGCTCACTTGGTTAAAGCACCGCATTGACGGAGCAGAAGTGACCATCACGGCACGGGTTCAAGTCCCGGTTGTACCAACCGGCAGTGGTTGGCAGCATTTTTCAGAGTGGCGCACAATTGGCCATTGCGCAACAGGGATAAAAATTGGGAAGGGACTGCCGGGATAGGGTGATATAAAAAAATGGTTCCTTTGTTCGTTGCTCAAGCGCCTCCTGTTGGCCAGACGGGCGCTCGTCAGGAAGTTTCTAAGCTTGTTCATGTTCGGGTATCCTCCGCCCTTGTTCTGAACTTGTGAAGTTTCCACCAATGAGTGTAAAGAAGCAGTGGCTGACAGGCGCGTGCTTCAGATGAGAGCCGCGAACTGTCTTCGCTCTCCCAAGTTGGCAACATGGGGTCGCATACGAGCAAGCCTTGTACATAGTTCCCCAATTCGGCACTTCAGATTCGGGTGGGATTGGAGATGCCAAATTTAAAAAAAAAAAAAAAAACGCTGGCATTTCATGAAAGAATGTGCATACTGTCTTCGATGACTCCCATGTAACGTAATAAGAGCTGGTCGGCAAGATACTACCACTAGAGAGGGCACTACGGCTTTTTTCTGCGACAGGACTTCATGGCAACAAATGCCTTCATGATTGGTGTCCCTCTCCCACAGAATTTTACACTTTTCGGAGTACTGTAGTTTTTTACTGTCATATTTTCAGCAGAGGTCACACTAAGGCTCACCTGAAGAACATAATACACTATGTTCACGACCCATTTAATCTTCGCCTGCTGGGCTGTACGGGATTTCACTGAAAAGCAAAGGATGGAAAAAGGTTAGCTATTGATTCGGCATTTTCAGTAATTTTTTTTAACCCCTTCGCACAGAATACAAATAATGCCAATTTTTTCCTGCTGTGCATGACCCTATGTTGACTTTATAATTCAGTATTTGTGTCACAGAGACAGTGGAAAATTATTCCAGTGAAGAAAGACATGGGAATTCAAGTACAGAATTATTTATGAATTAAATGTTGGAATTTACAGATGCCTGCGTTTATATCTGCACAAAGGGGTTAAATAAGATTTTCCATTAAATATTTACGTAAGGCATAAATATGATATTAGGTGTCAGAAAACATTAATATTTCCTGGTATTTCCAAGTTTTGAACTGGCTTCACAAAACCAACAAACAAAATATAATTCAAACGATAAAAAAAACACAGCAGAAGCTGTTTTTCCGAACATCATTGTGCCATGAATTTCAGCCAGAAAGAATAAGTGAGGATCACGCATCAGAGAATGACCATCCTTAAAGCAGCCACAGATTGGGTGAAAAAGCCCGCGTACCCCCCACTACAGGGCTGTGGGGCAAAAATGACATAAACCCTGGTTTTCGCTTGAATTTCTATCGAAGTAGATTTAAAGTTAGAAAAATCGTTTTTTCCATATTGCAGAATAAAGATCCATAAACATTCAGTATCTGCGAGCTGCAGCGTTTCCCCTAATGCAATATCACTCACAAACGGAGCAAAATATTAAACCCATCATGCCCTGTTTTTTTGGCTGCAGCATTACATCAAATAGAAAATATCTAAATCTTGAGCATCGTTCCCTTTAATTCAACAGGACATATTCGGGATCTTTGGAAACTGTGGGATGTCCATCAAAATTTACAAGAAATGGGCTTAAAGTTCCACAGGTTTGAATACAGCAACAGCATCGGACAAAACCCATACATGGGTCTGCAGGTTTAATGGGGTCAGGCAGGCACAAAGAAAATAACTTTGCTTTTGTCTACAGCGTTAACTCAATGAAGTGCATTAATAAAAGGGATACAGTCCCACACGGGCCATCCCTCCGCTCCGCTCACCGTGGGTCTTCAACTTGTCAGTCGTCTTATTGATCTTGCGCTCCAGTCGTGCGTATCGGGCAAACTCATCCATCATACTTATGGAGGCGAGCTCCTGCTTCATGCCTTGGATCTCCATCCTCATCTCCATCTCTTGCGCAGCATCCTTCTGAAAGACCTTCGACAGCTTGGGAATGTCAAAAGAAAAAAAAAATGACCCTCTAGTTTACTCGGTAAATGAGCAGGTCCAACCCTCAATCCCGGGGAGTTTGTTCCCCATTTTCAGTCTCAAAATATGAACAAGACATAAAGCGCTTCTCATTTCCATTTACCCTGCTACACCACATCACACCAGCAGTGGCTTAACCCTTACAGCGCTAATGCAACTATTATTAGTCAATGATGCAAGATATCACAATCACAGCTGGTGAAAACCCATCATGTGGCGACTTGTTTAAAAGAGCTCCCCCAGGGGAGTACGGTAGTATATTTGAAGACGTACGATAATACAAAGGACAAGTGCTAGTGGATTCGTTGACTTCAGTGATTGATTTAACCCTTTAAGGCCTAATGCAAAAATCCCAGCAGAGAATCATGCTGCCATGTTTACCATAGTAGCCTGTATTTGGGCTGAAGCACAGCTTCTCAGCTTTCAGGAACAGTTGGAATTTTTTTCTATTGCGCAAAACTTACAGTAATTACGGTACTTTCAAAATTACGCACATATCTGCGTCGGCTTCTTAAAATGCGCACATACTGTACCGGTTTAAATGGGTTAATAATATCAAAGATTTAACTCAATCCAGCACTTTTTCAAGCACTCTAGTGGGTGATACCTCCTAATACGTCATGTACCGGCCAGCTGACAGGTTAGTCTGTGCCCGGGGTGAGGCGATCCCAGAGGCCCCCCATCCCTTCGCCACGCCCTACACCCCTGGTCCTCAAATCACACCCTATCCCACAGACAAAGACTCGAGACATTCCCTTGCATTATCAATTACTGTTAATAAACAACTTTTGTTTTTTGTCAATTTTTCAAATGTAAACATATAAAAACTGATACAGGTTGTGTTCTATATGCCATGCCCAGATACCTATTTTCAGAGTATTACTGAGCAAAGTAGGCATGTTTTTAACAAACGTAGCCCAGCAAAACATGTCACGACATTCATGAAATTTCAGTTTTAGAAGAAGCCATCCAAACCATGTCCCAGTGGTTCCGGTGTCTTTGGCTTTTGTTGGTGTTTACATGTTTACATTTGAACTCTAAATGCATGACATACATCAGACTTTCATGGCAACAAAATCATTGATGAGGTCTTAAAAGTCCAGTTTCTGGGAAAGTTGTTGGAGGGCCACAATATGAGATTGTATGGATGGAAAATATCAAATTAATACATCAGAAACAAAATCTAAACCTTATCTAAACACCATCTTCAGCAGCATTTACTACATAAAATTCTACGTGCTGCAAAAAGAGGTGTACGTACTTGTCACGGAAATTGCCTGAATTCGGTGAAGAGTTCTGGATTGCCGTTCTCGCTGGAAAAAAAAGTTACCATCGGTGAGTGCCAGAGTATAGACCTAATTATAATGAATTTATTATTCTGTACTGAATGTGGCCCATTGTTTTGTCGCTGATAGATCGCATGGGGGAGAGAAGCAGTGTCTTCACTTGATTATTACTATAATTGGAAAACGTGTTAAAGGAAAATGCTTGAGAACTAGATAGGACTAATTGTTATCATAAAGGGAGGTATCTTTGCCCCCCGAATTTTCAGTTCTGGTGCCGGCCCCGATTATCAATGAAAAATGCCACAAATTTGCACTGCAGATTGGCCAGAACACGTTTGCCAGGTCTTTGGTGCATTTGTCTATTGCATGCAATGCGAAAATAATTTCTCTCTCACATTCACGTTCGATATGCTTCACAAAATGTTTTCCACTTTGCATATATTTTTAAATGCTTAAAAACCAGGGCCATCTTGAAGTTATTTTATTTTTAAGAAATCTTTTTAATACGTAAAAATTCTATGATGAGAGGTGGAATTCAGAGGTCTGCTATTTATTCAGATTATTGACATTCTTTCAATCTAAAACAGCAGCCTGGTTAGGTCTGTCTTCTTCTCATTATCTCTTCTTAATCATTATTGGCCAGATTTTGGTTTTGATTAGTCGGTTGGCTGAATAAATGGCTTGATTGCAAGTTAAGCAAAGTACACGAGAATTGATTTAAGGTAAGCTAATTATGCCAAGGCAATGGAGGCTGTCCAACCTCCCTGATAATTAGCAGACTTCAAATCACACTTTCCTTCCTGGAAGCATTGCAAATGGCTGTTCGTTAAACACGGCATTTAGAATGTGTCATAGAAAAGGTAATAAGCAAGATCGCCTGTCTGCCCAATAGTGGCATTTACTTTTATTGCGCTTAAAATATTCACGATTTGGTTAATCGCCCAGCTCTAATCAGGTGCCACCTCCACAACCACAGTCTCTTTGGAAGGGTTGCCAGAAGAAAGCCTTTTCTGACCAGAAGACACAGAAGTTAGAGTTTGCCCAATGTCATTTAAAATAATGACTGGAAGAAGGTGCTTTGGTCAGATGACACCAAAATTGCACTTTTCAGTCAGACACAGCATCAGCAAACCTCATTCCCATGGTGAAATATGAAGTTGGGACAGTTATGTTTTGGGGCAGTTTTAATCCAAGAGGTCCAGGAGCACTAGTTAAGATGGCATAGTGGCATAATGAATTCCACCAACTATCAGAATATTTTGGCTGACAAGCTGGTTGGCTCTGCCAAAAGGCTGGGACTTGGCCATTGGTGGACTTTCCAACAGGACAATGACCCAGAACATACTTCAAGATCCACACAGAAATGGTTCTCTGACAACAAAATCAAGATTCTATAATGGCCATCTCAGTCGCCAGACCGCAATCCAAGTGAAAACCTGTGGGCTGAGTTGTAAAGGGCTGTTGATTAAATGCAAACCCAAGAATATGAAGGACCTTGGGAGGATCTGCTCAGATGAACGGTCCAAATCCGCCCAAATGTGTGCCTTAACCTTGTATCAAAAATTACAGGAAAAGACATCATGCTGTCATCCGTGCCAGAGGTGGTTGCATTAAGTACTAAATGAAGGGTGCCTATTATTATGAAACCTTGATTTTGATTAAATTTATTTTGTATTCAATGACTAATAATTTTGTTTGTTTCCATTGAAACATTCATAAAGTAAAGTATTTCACACATGTTGGTATATTGCGTTTCTCTATAATTATATTGTTTATTTTTTGCATTGTTTGTGCATTGCCAGCCAGGGGTGCCAGTGATTTTGAAGCCCACTGTATGATGGAATTCCAAATGCAACAAGTGTCTTGTTTCATTTAGGCCATTTCCCCCCTCTCTGCAAGGCTCAAATCCTGAATTATTAAGCCTTAAATAGGGTAATGCATAAATAGCCAGATTTGGCTTCTGCACAAAGGGGTTAATGGTATAGAAATGTACTGGAGTCTTTGCTGAAGACCTTGATTTGTAGAATCAGGTGTGTAACTGCTTAGTTGGAATGAAAGCCTGCACCCACACCGGCCCTTTCCGGTTAAGATTGAGGACCCCTGCACCAAGCTAATCAAAAAAACACGGGAAAAAAATAATATTTGGGCAGGAGTCAATTAGCTAGCATAATATGGAAATTGTCCTATGTGTGCGCGAAAGGATTAATTGTACTTTTGCCGTAGTGAGATCGAATCCCGCTGGATGCGATCCCGCAAAAATGACACATTTTTTAATGCCAGCATTTAGCATAAGGCTGTGATGTAGTGCACACTTGGACAATCACATTCGCGCTGGAGATATAAAATCCGAATCAAGAATCGTACTACACCCGATTTCCACATCTGTCTGCACCACTCACTGCGGAGCAAATAATTACTATTCTCGTCAATATTTGCATTTCCACAGCGCGCGCCGCGAAGCGTCTCTGGGTCGTTCCAAAAGCCCCAGTGCGCTCCGCTTAGCCAGAGACACGCGCCTGGTCTATTTTCAGCGACTTCGCTCCCCTTTCGCGTTAACTGACGTAGACCAGATCGCACCAGACAGGAAATTAAAAGCACCAAACGGCGCTCCAGGAATGCATCCAGTGGGCGAGGGCTCGCGCAGTCCGTCGCTCCAGATTTGCGGCACTGCGCTGCGCGGCGCAGACGGAGTCTGTGGAAATTGGGAGTTAGTTTTAAAGGTTTGCGACGAATCTGCCAGCAGCGGTAGACCACAACCTGCACCAGTTAGGTGAACACAGCGCATGCACACGCATACGGGAATCAGTTGGCCTGGAGACTAGTTGGGACACTGGCTACACATATAGGCAACTGCCATGGTATGTTTAACGTCACATGAAATCGTAAGCCAGCTAGCAAGATAACCTACTACAGATTATTCTCATGTCGCATCGAAAACGTTCTTAGGAATAGGCTGGACTTGCGCCTAGAGGCTGGCCGTCATCCTTGTGGTACGCAGGCGCACATTCAATACATTCAGTATTCTGCGTTTGCTGAAGAGAAATAATGAATGATCAAAAATATCAGAAACTTCTGCAATAAGCTCCTAGCTTGCTCAACTTACAATTGTGTGGATTCAAATATTCATTTTTCAAAGATATTTTTCCACTATGAACGATCAGCAGAAAACTTCGAAAGTGGAGCCATATGAGGATGACGGTCTGTCTCTGGCCGCATATGTCGGACTACTGCAAAAACAATGGAGATAATCAAGCAAGCAAACGTTACTGTTGATGCAATGTGTACGTTTTCATTGAACTCGGACCTACAAACTTTTTTTCTGGTTTGGCATTCGCAAAGAACGTTTTGCTGCTTCGCTGATTTATTAAACAATATACTCACAAAGGAAGATATAGCTGGTAGCAGTGTTTTGATGAGATTGCATACCAGCACAGACCCCAGCACCAGAAACCAGACGTACACCGCCGCCATTCTTTTCCTGTCGTCAAGAGCACACACTGGTCACTGACATGGAAGTACCATGGATGGAAAGTACACCTTTGATACCTTACGTTTGAGAGAACGACTGGCAATTTATGATAATTTGGAGATGATTCTTCTTCTTATAACTTTTTGGTTGTAATTTTAAACTTGCAGGTGCATTACCTCCCCCTACCGGACTGGAGTGTGGAGCAGTAGATTGGCAGACAAGGAAGAAAATAAAAAACCCCACTTTATTCTGTCCGTTAACCCTGTTTCCGTCAGGTACTTAGGTGACTTTATATTCCCCCGATGCATCTCCAAGGAGTTTCCTTGAATTGAAACTAATCTTAGCATGCTTTAATGCTGATGTCAGTTTCCTCCACGCCAAATCATAACCAAAGATATTGGAGCTCCGGTATCTTTGATCAGAGCCCCGACATTCCAGCAGCACATGCTGATCAGATTAAGGATAATCACAATATGTGTTTCTACCAGTTGGGTGTTGACCTATTTTATTAAGTGCCTGACTAAGTCAAGTATGTCCAATCCTGAGATGGGTAATTGTCTCTCCCCTTTGGTTCCTACCCAGCCTCCTTCTCAGACCCACATATTTTTGGATATTACGTTGTATAAAGATATCTTCTGTGTCAATTATGTCCCAGTGTTCTTGCCGCACACTTCCTGTTATAAGATTTCCTTCCCATCCAAAACCAGTAAAATGGGTTTCATTGTGCTCCCAAAAGTTATGCAGGATATAGCCTCTCTAGGGTGTTAGTTATTATTGCCCCTGTAGATTAGACCAGAGGACCACCATCACCTTCACTCATCTTATCCATAATGGCGCCGCACCCATTTCAACTTGCATGTCAGCTACTGGAGATGTTTTAAATGCTCTGCTGCATATTCTTAGTCCTTGCACCTGCTCCACCTCCAGCCTCTTAAGAGGACTCTCTGCTACTGACATGCAAGTGACACTCCCATAGTCTAATGTAGCTTTCATAAGGGCCTTGCGTACATTCAGTTTTGCCCCACTGGTTGCTCCCCAGTCTCGTCCAGGCATGCATTTCTCCAAAATTATAAACGCTAACTTGGAACCACTGACTGAATGGACAAACTATGCAAGTTGTTGACTTAGTAACTACGCTTTTGGGAAACGCACCCCTGTAAAGGTATCTCAACAGATTGTTAACCTTTTTGCACTTGTTTATTGTACCAATACGCCACCTCCAAGTCAATTTTTCCATCTCACCACATTCCAAGAAACCGAAGCACTAACAGACCAGAGGCTCAGAGCTCGAACATAGACAGCAGATCAGTTTTATAAAGTTGAGCATTTAATCAAGGGAACGTGATCCAGGTCTTTTCTGAACAGTCAGATTACAGTGCAAGAGGAGACATCCAAATCAAATTCAAAAGATGTGCAGAGAGTTTCCAGCTGATTAGCATTATTGCCAAAGCAGGGATCTTACAACATCATAACGTGA
Organism: Gymnothorax javanicus; assembly: GCA_029692085.1. NCBI lineage: Eukaryota > Metazoa > Chordata > Actinopteri > Anguilliformes > Muraenidae > Gymnothorax > Gymnothorax javanicus. The sequence goes on from CM056199.1 coordinate 132,331,601, forward strand.
AGAATAAGATAAATCAATACCAGAAAATCCCAATACAAGATGGACTAGGCAATATAAAAAAAAAAAAAAAAAAAAACTAGTGGAAAAGACAGTAAAATCCAGTAAGCCACTGAAATGGATTAGCCACCAGCAAGGGGCCAGAAAAATCTAGTAACGGGCTAGAGAAAAGAAGAATCAGGTGTGTGGAGAACTGGGGGCGTGATGGGAGGATCGGGTACAAATAATGAAACAATCCAATTAAGGCGGGGCGAGGAAGTGATGGGGAGGGATTCAAAATAAAGACACAGGGAGGAAGCAACAGCTGGAAAAATGAAAACAGGGAGCGTTGCACAAAAACCAGGAAGTGCAGTGAAGCAAACAAAGGCACGTGCAAGCAGGGACAGGGAAAGGAAGCGCATGAAAGAAAATAAACAAAATAAATCAGTGGTCTTCAATGTCGTTCCTGGGGGACCCACTGTGTATGCTGGTTTTTGTTCCAACCGCAAGTGTAATCGCAGGATTTAAACGAGCTGTTAATTTGTCTTAAGTGCATTTATAATGTTTAGAGCAGTTATTCGCCCTCTTAACTCACAAGATAATTGAGAATATCATATGGGCATTTTTATATGTTTGCCATCAAGAATAAAAATAGGGGAGACTGGGGTCCGATGAGCCATGGGGACCAATGAGCCATATCGCTATTTTGCGTTCAATCGATGCCAAAAATAGGCATCGTGTTTAAAATAGGCAAAATAATGATATGGCTCATTTATCCCCATGACTCATCAGTCAATGGTCAAATATTTTGACTATTTTAAGCAGCTCTGTCATCGATTGATTGCAAAATAGTGATATGGCTCATTGGTCCCCATGGCTCGTCGGACCCCAGTTTCCCCTACCATACCCATACTGGTTTGACTCTTTACCATGTGCTTGTTGAATAAATTTGTCATGATGTGTAAATTAGTTTTCACCAATTAGGAGCCAACTACATCTTTAATTTGATTGTCAACATTGTTTTCTCTTATTTTATGCTGTTATTTCCAATACATTGCAATGTGGGTATGGTATTTTTTTTTTAAATTCTTGATGGCAGTTTCTGAAAGTGAGGTGTAGTTAAACCTCAGTCTTAGTGTAATCTAACTGTGGTTTAACTTTAAACCTGGTGTCTAAATTTAAACCAGAGTCTAATTGCCCTGGAGACGCAGTCTGCTTCCACTGCACATGTGCGGTGGAATGCAACTAGGTTTCTACTGCAATTTCTGTGTGTGATCCATGTGACCAGGGTTTGTACTGTCTGCTAATTCATCAAAATCCAAAAGCCATAAGGGAGGGGTGCACAGTCTTATCCCTGAAGGGCCAGTATGGGCGCAGGTCTTTATTACAGCCCAGGGCTACAGCAGCTGATTCAACTAATTAAGTGGTAAGGGGTGCAATCAAGACCTTGGTAATTAAAAGCTGGTGTAATAGTGTTGGGCTGTCACAAAAACTAGCTAACACACTGGGTCTTTACGGATAAGATTGGACACCCCAGCCGTTAGGCTAATTGGACTTCATGAGGATGCTGAGGAAGTTTGGCATGTCACCTAGGATCCTCAGCAACTTCTACAGCTGCATTGTTCAGAGCATCTGACCAGCTGCATCACCGTGTGGTATGGCAGCACAACTGCTATGGACCGCAAACGCCTGCAGAGAGTGGTGAAGACTGCTGAGAAGATCACCAGGACCCCACTGCCCTCTCTGCAGAGCATCTACCACCGCAGAGTCCAGAGTAGAGCTGCCTCCATCCTCGAGGACCACACCCACCCCCAGCACGGACTGTCCACACTTCTGCCCTCAGGCCGGAGGTACAGAGGTGTGAAATGCAGGACTTCCAGATTAAAGAACTCCTTCTTTCCAACTGCCATCAGACTCCTGAACAGGAGTTACAATGATGGACTACCTAATATAAATAGATTGTACACATGCAATCTACACATTCATTCATTCTAACTTTGCACTACTTAGCTGATAGCTACATATAGCTGATCTTTTGTTGCACGTATGTATATACATTTGCACATACATTTGTACATATACTATTCAAAAAAAGTAGGGGATATTTTATTTTGAGATCAAAATTTTCACATATACAAAGGGATACTAAACCATGTTGTATAGTTCCTTACTGAGGAAGCATTTCCAAAGAAATTCATCACCCAAACACATCAATGACACTCTCACGATCTGCACGGGATGCTATTGATGATCAAGGGGGTTGTGCCACAAATTTGCATGACTCTGAATTGGAAGGTTAGAGCCACTGTAAAGGAAGATTTTGAAGAGAAAGCATCAGATTATCAGTGGTTGAAGTCGTTTATTAAACAGAGACCATGCGCCGTCTAACACAGGAGGAGAGGTTACGTGCCCTTGGCATGCTACAGGTTGGCACAAGACAGGTCGTTGTGGCAAGGGCAATGAATGTTTCCCAGTCTGTCATCAGCAGATTATGATCCAGACATCGTGCTACAGGGTCTGTTCAGGATAGACCACGATCCGGTCGACCAAGGGCAACAACTCAGGCTCAGGGCAGATTCATCCGCACTATTGTCTTGAGAAATCGTATGGTAACAGCAAATCAGATAAGGTCTCAACTTCAAAGGGATACTGGCTTGGTAGTGAGTGGCCAGACCATCAGGAATCGTCTGCACAGATTTCACTTACACGCCCGACGTCCTCGTGTCATTCCCTGTTTGAGGGATTGTCACATTAGGGCCAGACTCCAATGGTGTCGTCATCATCAACGCTGGGATAATCGCCGATGGAACAACGTAATGTTTTCAGATGAGTCGAGGTTCACTGTGGACTTCCTTGACAGACGCAGGAGGGTTTGGCGCCCGGCGTAACGAACGTTTCCATGACGTTAACGTCGTCATTAGACATGATCCGTATGGGGGTGGATCTGTAATGGTGTGGGGAGGCATCACTGCTGCCGGCAGAACAGACTTGCATGTTGTTGCTGGGCGTGTCACAGGGCAGTACTACCGGGACAACATCTTGGCACCCCATGTTGTGCCGTTTGCACGTCGTTATGGCCGCCCGTTTCATTTTCCAAGATGACAATGCCAGATGTCATAGGGCCAGGATCGTTACAGATTACCTCCAGCAGCAGAATATCACCACATTACCATGGCCAGCACTCAGTCCGGACCTTTCCCCCGAGCATGTCTGGGACATGCTTGGACAGCGGCTACGCCAACGTCAACAACCTCCTGCCAATGTCCAAGAACTTGCTGCAGCATTGCAACAGGAATGGAATAACGTTCCCCAAAATGACCTGGGGCGTCTCGTTAGGAGTATGCCACCCGAATTCGAGCTTGTCTAGCCAACCCCGAGGGGTGGTTTTGCTGTGTGACCCTGTGTTTGTGTCGACTATTCTGGACTCTGTCCTTTCACAATGGTTTCGGTAAATTGAAAATTTGCTTTGTTTCCTGACCCTGTGTTTGTGTCGAATAGTATATATTTGTCCCTTCTGTATGCTGCTTTTTTTTTTTATTTTTAAATGTGTATTTGCATTTGTTTTTTTTTTTTCTTCATGCCACTTGCCATTTCTGTTAAGTTATATTTCGACATAGTACAATTCTGTATTTTTTACTAAAATTATTCTTTATTGTATTACTGGCACTCATTGTGGGCAGCAAAGTAAGAATTTCATTGGGCAGGGAAACTCGTTTCTTTCTGTGCTCATGACAGTTGAGACTTGAGACTTAAAGGGGTTTTCCTTTCAACTAATGATGCCGCTGGCTCAGCAGAGAGGCTGCCAGCTGCCAGCTGCCTTAGAACATCCGAAAGATGAGCTGCGTCGGTCACGTAGGGAGTTAAAACAAACTTAAACCATCCCTACACCTAGTTTAAAAATGTGGAGATAGCTAGACCACATTTAGATCAAGGGGTAAGTTAAACTGCACATCAGAAAGTGAATCTTAGAATCCAGGTTTACGTATCGATAGAATCAGTAATACGATTCACTTAAAGCATACTTAGAGCAGGGTCTAAGTTAAACCACTCTAGGACCTGACCTCAGAATACAGGCCAAGGAATCTTTCAAAATGTAAATACAAAACCAAAACTATAGAAAGCACAATGGCTCGCATTTTGAAGTCAGGTCTAAGTGTGGTTTAAGTGAAGTTTATCGATTCTATCAATACCTAATATGCTGTCCATCTGATCTCTTATGTTTTGTTGCACTATATGTATATACTATTTAACGTGTCTTCCAATTTTTGTTTTACCTTGGACTTTGTTTTATATGGAATTAATAAATTGGAATAGATACCACCTAATTGTTGTGGTCTCGCTAATAAACAAATTTTTCACTTCCCTGGGATTGGTCAGGTTACACAGATTACCAGCACCTGTGCCTCTACCTACAGTTAAACTAGTAGACTAATTAACTAATTGCATGCACCAACTGTAAAATCCATGAAGTTTCCATTTTTATTCATACACACAACACCTGACATTTCCAGTCGGTGACACCTACCAGAAGTAGCAACACAGTTTCAGTTAAGAATGTCTGGTATATTTCATTTTAAAAAGGGCTGTATTTGGAAAATGGGTTTATTTTCCCTAAAAGTTTTGTGAGTATTAGGGTACTCATATGAAACACTTTAACCCCTTTGCGCAGATATAGACGCCGGTGTCCATTAATTCAAAATCTAAATAATTCTGGAATTGAATTTCCACATTTTGTGACACAAATACTGAGTTATAAAACTTAAATAGGCTCATGCACAATGGGAAAAATTGGCATTATTTGTATTCTGTGCAAAGGGGTTAACCAGAAAATTAGAAACAATATCTGAAACCTTTGTGTGTAATGGTGCGTTCAGGAACGACACGCAAGTACCAAAATTCCAAAAATTGTAAGCCTTTATTACAAAATGGGTCAAAATCAGAACACAGGAATTGCCAAGCCAAAGTCAAAATCCAAAAACAAAGTCGATAAACAGGCAGGGGTCGAAACCAGAGAGGCAGATGTGCAACGGTACATGAAACAGTAATCCAAAATTCGTGGTCAAAAATCCAGAAGGTAAGGTCATACACAGGGCGTCAATAACAAGAATCGTGGTCGTACAGAAAAAGGGTCAGAATCCCAAAAGTAGCAAACAAGAGCAAGAGGGGGCAAGGCAATCCCAAGGTTGTACAAAAAATGTCATAGTTAGAAACAATAATCTAAAGGCATACGAGGCTCTCTGCACTAGTGAAAATTGATCAACGTTCTGACAAGGAAAAAGCTGAAGTGAAGTCCTTAAATAGACAAGAGGGAGGCCACATGCTATGCAGGACCAGGTGAATTGGATAAGAACTAATTACAAAGGGAAATACACATGGGGAAGTCCTAAACACAATAATTGGCAATCGCCAAGACATGGACAGGATTCACATAGACAACCTATGACAGATAAACGGCTCCAGTCAAGGAGTTCTACGTGCACAGATCACAGAGTGCAGGATAGCAATTAAGCACGTGTGAAAGATTTCACGGAAACACAGGGAGATGCAGGTAAAGTAAAGCAAGGGGCGGAGACCAGAACAAGGCGAGTGCTGAGATTGCGTTAGCAGTAATTAGTAGCGGTGCAACTTTACAAATTAACCCAAGTGCTTGTTAGTTAGTTAGTAGTATGTACATGGGTTAATTAGGTTAGTAAGTATAATACAAAGTATAAATGTTAGTATTATTTGTAATCAAGGAAAGCAGAGCGAAGGAGGTAAACGAGAATTGAAGTAATAATGTGAAACACCAGAAACCACTGAAATCACCCGCAGCGTGTAGGCACGCAGACTGGGAGAACGGACTGTACCATACAGATCACAAGACAGGGGTGACAATGGTGCAATGAATACAGAAATGGCATAAACAGGAAAACCAGGATGTACAAAAAGCAAAATCAATAAATAAAAGACATGGGCAAAACCCTGAATCAAGACATTGTGTGTGACTTTTAAGGAAATTAAAAGACAGAAAAAGTATTTTTTTACCCCATACCATAGGACGATGTCACGTATATATTCTGTATCTGCTGGTTGCAGCACCTCTCTGAGGCTACATCACACTTGTGCCAGGGGAAATATTCAAACTCAGGACACCATGTTTTTATGGCAACAGCTTTACATCAAATGGAAAATATCCAGATTTTGTAAATCATTTTATACACATTTCCCTATAATTCGGCAGAACATATTTGGGATTGTTGAAAACCTTGGGATCTCTGCCAGAATTTAAAATAGGCCTGAAGTTCCACAGGTTTGAATTCAGCAGTTGCCATATACATATGATATGGGTCCATAGGTTTTATGGGGTGAGAAGATGCTTAGGATGGTGGTAAACAGTTGAGGACTGTGTCAACTTTCTTGGATTTCTTTTCAGTCATCACAGTGTATAAATGATGTTTTGTACTGTTTTCAGTACAGCAGAGGGTGAATAGAATAAGTCAATCATTTTATGTTCTTACTTTTCAGGATGTGCCAATTTTTTTTTTCAGAATTGGGGTTGCATATTAATGGCCAAATTTCACAGTACACAGCCAGAGCCACCTTCATGGTGTGCTGTATTCCACAATGCAACTAGATTAATGGTAAAATACCACCATGTCCAGGTAATTTCAATAACTTGGCAGTCATGTGACTTTGCAGAACCCAACATAGTTCTTTTCATAAACAAGCTGATACGATACAATAATACAATAATATGAAGAGTAGCATCCCATACGGAAAGAAAAAACATTTGAGATACATTTAGAATATACAATTCAAAATGCATTTTAAAATGCAGTTCAAATATGCATAAAATGACCGCTTCATACATTTTAATAAATATATTCCAAATATAATATTAATTCTTGAAATGAAATACATTTATTATATTATTATATTATTATATTATAAATAAATTTCTAATAGATTTTCCCATTGGGATGAACATATTTTTGAGATATATTTAGAATATACTTCAGAAGGCATTACAAAATGCATTTCAAATGTGTAAAAGCTGTTTCATATACTGGACTACACTTACAGTATATAGCACTTTTCTCATCACAGGACACAAAGCACTTTACAATTTAGCCTCACATTCGCCCTGATGGCGAAGGCTGCCACACAAGGTGCCAACCTGCACAACAGGAGCAGTGTGTGTCTTGCTCGAGGACACTTCAACATGTTTTCTGGAGGAACCGGGGATCGAACCAGGAACCGTCTGATTCCTAAACCACCTGCTCTACCTCCTGAGCCATGCCACCTCATATATTTCAAGTGCATTTCAATTGCATTTTAGAAAAACACAAATAGAGGTCTCAGTCACAGTAAACATTGGAAGAACCCCTCCACTTCAAAAATGCTTTTCTTCTTGTTCCTACAGTTGAATGTTTGAGCTTCACTGTGTAGAATAATGTATGTGCAGAGTTTGTCTTTTCGCATTCATCTGCTGAAAGTGTTAAGTTTATCAGAGCTCATTAAATATCCAGTTTAAAGAGGCAGTTTCATAAGCAGATGTGTGACATCACAAATCCTTTGGAGCCAATCCTGAGACAACATTCAACTTAATAACAGAAATGTGATGTAGAAACTTGAAGCCTCTAATGCACAAACACCGGGAATGTACTTTTCAGTAAAGTAGATACATCTCTTGTGAAGTGGCTAAACTTGAAATGACAAATATGCATAGATTCAGCATTTTTAATGAGGGAGAAGGAGCAGATGTCATTCTAAGGATTTTCAGAAGAAAATTGAACTTTTTGTGGAAAAACAAGATCAGAAACACATCACAAGTTAAAAAAAAATTATTTTACATACAGTACAGCTTAAATGTGTTGTGGTGATGACAACTCCCATCCACCGGCTCTCCAGGTAGCGGATAGGGGAACGGCCTCTAGATATAGATTCTAGCTGCGAATATGCTGAATAAGCAGTGTTGGAAAAAATCACAGGGTGCCCTTTGGCAAGGCATAGTACCCGAAAGCCACCCGAGCAGGGATACGCGAAGAAGGCATCGGCAGCAGGATGCTGGATTTAGATGAAAGCAATGTCGAAAATAACTGATCTCTGGTTTCAATCTAAGAGGGTGGCCTGCAGAGGATCTCAAAGGGACAATGGAGTCGACCCAACCATTCCTCGTCAGATGGAAACTGCGACTGCAGGAGGAGTAACGACCCCTGACAGTTAACAGCAACAGAAACGCCAATATGCATGTCAAATCCAAAGCTCCTAGGGGCGGCCCTAGTACATCTCGACTAAGCGATGCTCATAGCTCAAACAATGTTAGAGCAGGTGATGACCGCGTATCTCTAAATCTGGAAGGACGGGATAAGCGTGATGAGGGCAAAGCAAAGATGAAACTGCTGAGCTGCGAGCAGTATACTAATGTAGCAACAATGAAGGTCAGAACCATTCGCCTAAAAAGCAAAAGACAACTCTGGAACCAGAGAATATTGCTGGCTCACTTCAATGGAAATCCAGCTGTAACAGTAATAGTGCACTATGCATCTGTTGAAGGAAGCAATGATGCAGAAGAGCATTACAACAACTTAATCGCTGCTGCCCAAGACGTACCAAAGCACAACCTATTGATGGTAGTAAGAGATTTCAATGCTCATTTTGGTATGGACGTACGGAAATTCACATTTCATAAACACACAAACAAGAATGGAGAACTAATGAAAGACTATGTTGAGGAGACTGGACTGATAATAGCTAATACGAGATTTCAGAGGAAACCTGGTAAGCTTTGGACATTCATATCAGATATGTCTGATACAAATCTCAACTAGACTTCATTCTGGTAAATAAGAAATGGAAGAATTCTTTGAAGAACTGTGAGGGATATATCACCTTTAGCAGCATGGGTCCTGACCACCAGATATTATCAGCAAAAATGAAGCTAAGCTTACAAACATGTCGAGCACCAGCACGTAAACCCAACTACGACTGGAGTACACTGCAAGACGTGACACTTAGTGACTTGTATTCTGTGTCAGTCAGAAACAAATACGAAGCACTATGTTAAGATGGGGAATCAATCACTGAAACCTATGCACACTTGATCACTGCAAACGAAGAGGGTGCAAAAGTACACTTACCAGTGAAGAAGAAAGTAAAGAGGAAACCAGCATCAGAGGACCCTCAGGTGGAAAAAGCTAGAAGCAAGGTACACTGCAAAATATGAAAAGAAAAAATATTAGGTAAGATGAATTTACTTATTTTAAGACTTAAAACACTTATTTCTATCACCATTTTTCTTAGTAAGACAAAGAATTTGTCCTTAATTTAAGGTTATTTTGACTAGCTTGCCAATGGGGTAAGGAAATTTTCACTTGTCAAGCAAATAGTGACTTAAAACAAGTTACTTTTTGCTTGACAAGTGAAAATGTACTTATCCCATTGGCAAGATAGTCAAAATAACCTCAAATCAAGGACAAATTTTTTTGTGTTAATAAGAAAAATGGTGATTGTGAGAAAGCCACATACAAGCATTGACTGTATAAAACATGGACGTAGCCTCCGTGACGTCACCCATAGGTTTCTGAATATCTATTTTGAGGCAAATTTGGTTGCCATCTTGGCACTTACGTGACTCCGCCTACCTCCCGGATAATCCAAAAATGGGCAAAAAGGCGGGCCGTTGCTGGAGCTGACGCAAGCCCAGTGGGCGGGCCGAATGGAGCTTGTTTGCTGAAACACGCCCTCTAAGCTCGCACCTACCCAGCTAGCTTCGGCTTCCATACTCGAATAAAGATCAAACTCAGCTCGATGCTACCTGGTTCGCTAAGGCCGAGATGCGGGGTCATATCTGTCCCAGTAAAGCAACGGATCCTGCCAAGTAGCTTGCGGAGGCGGGTTGAACGCTGTTTATATTCGTGAAGCGGTTGCGGGACGAAAGTTGTTCGTATCCGTGAGGCAGTAGCGCGACGAACGCTGTACACCGCTAGGAAGATGCGGCGGTTGGCTCACTGAGTATCAGTATCCCCCCAGAGTGCGAGCGGGTGCTCATCTTAGCTCTTGTACGCACCTTAGCCCGGTCCCATTAATGGTAGTATGGCCAGCCAAACGATAACATTGGCCTACGTAACCTCACTGACAAACCTGACGGACCTTTATTTTCCTACCTCACACTCGCACATTTTGATATGAAGTACTACCACCCTACATTTTGACTTCGGTGAATGCTGAATTAATTGGTTACTGTAGCCAGCATACGTGGGCTCATCAATACTAACACAGTTGGGCGTCTGGCTCAAAGGCTCCATGGTTATTTCATCTGCTGCCCAGCTTATCTCTGTCCTTTTTATTAGCTAACGATACCACTGCGACGCGCAACTTTTTTTTTATCGCGTCTTAAAATTGATGTTACTTTCGGGAAAAAGCCCTTACTCCTTGCGACAGCTAATATAGCCGAACGCGGCTGGTTAGTAGTACTTTTTCGTTGCCGTCTGGCTTAGTTACGTTAATGTGGTTAGCTAGTTTGTGGATGATGGACTTCATGTAAAAAACACTTTTAGCGACAGCTAGCTAGTTTGCTAGATAACATGGGATATGTTAAATTAGCTATATAGCTAGCTAGCTAGCCTTTCTATTTACAATGAGACTGTTCAGTAATCGCACTGAAAATTGAACGAATCCATTGGTGACAAATGCAGTTCTATAAGATACTGCTGTGTGAATCTACTGAGTGTATAACTACGGCAATCTCCAGTCAAAAACTTTTGTTCAAAAGTATGTTAACCCTAAATTCAAACACTTTTCTGTTTCGCTATTACTTCGCTGCATGCCCGTATAATAACTATGGCAGGCGTACACTCCCGCTGGCACAGCTGGACATCTTGGGCAAAAACTAACCCTGGGGGGTTATTGTATTAATTCTCTGGCTAGTTAGCTAGAGAACAAACTAACGTTACTTTGCGTTGACATATAATGTTATATGAAATAATATTAGAATTTCATCATCTTAGAAAGTAGACCACAGACTCCTAACCACACAGCAAGACATTATCATCCTGATATTTCGATCAAAATCTCCAGTCAGAAACTGGCTCCAAACAAAGTCCCAAGCAAAGCGCATCTCTAGTCGAGCAGCAGCTCTGTATCAGACTGATTCCCCCCGATCAGCTAAGAAGGAGCAGCGAACTGCTCAACTTAAAGAGAAGTCAAGTATGTATGCCTTAATGTAGCTGAGAAGGCAACCAGTGAGGAGCCTACACAGACGAAGGTCAAATCCAGGCCCAAACCTTACTGTCCATATTGCGACAACCAAGACCAGGAAGTCAGTCCAGGAAACCCAGCAGAAGGCGTACATGGTTAGCCTACCTCCCACAAAGGTGTACTTGGACAGGCCCAACCGGTCCCTAAAGGTACTGCTGAAGGTAGTCAAAGTTCTGCTCCATAACAGCAGTCGGAGGATGGAGACTTATGCCAGTACTCAATGATGGGTCAGAGAGGAGCATCATCCTTCCTCAAGTGGTGCAACAGCTCGACCTCATTGGCCATCCGGGGACTCTCCCCCTGCAGACCGTGCACCAAAGCGTCAAGCAACTCAATGGTGCATCAGTCTCCCTGGAAGTATCATCAACGCTACGGCCGTTCGAGAAGTACCTGATATCCCATGCCTTCACCGCAGAGGGATTAGCTCTTGCTGAGCACACTTATCCGGTAGCCGTGCTGCAGCAGAAATATAAACACCTCAGAGGGCTTCCCCTACCACCGGTGAACCATGCTCAACCTCTACTTCTAATCGGATCAGATATGCCTCACCTAATTACCCCAATCCAACCAGTGCATGCAGGACCACCAGGAGGACCTGTTGCCATCTGCACTCAGCTGGGCTGGTCGCTTCAAGGGCCAGTGGATACTGTCCATCCCTTACCAAGAGCCCAACAAGCCTTGGCTTCCAGCGAGCTTCTCAGGAATGTGGAGCGTCTCTGGCAAATGGACACCTTGCCCTATAGTGAGAAGGTCACCACTCGCTCAAAGGAAGACCAGCAAGCCTTCACCCTGCTCCAGACGGCCACCACTAGAGTAACAGAAGATGGCATCACACACTACGCCACACCTCTTCTTCGCCGTACAACCAACATTACTCTCCATGCCCCTGCGGAGGCAGTACTTCCTCGACTTCGCAGCACAGAGCGAAAGCTTGTTAAGTACCCAACACAAGCAGAGTCTTACTGCACTGAAATCCGAAAGCTGGAGGAAGCGGGCTACGTCACGAAGATTTCACCAGGAGAAGCCGGCCAGTCATCAGAGTCGTGGTTCGTACTACACCATATGGTCCACCACAACGGGAAAGACAGAGTTGCCTTTGACTGCTCCTTCCAATATACAGGGTGTATCAGAAAAAATGATACTCTCGGAAAAATCATCATAAAATTAACATAGATAATAGTTCTGTAAATGTGGGCGTAAATCTTGGTAGAGGGGGTCATTCTGCTTCGAATGATACCAGTATCTTGGTTTACGCTTCATGCTCCAGTGAGCACGGACGCTTTGAATTTTGCAAAATTCAAGTCTTTTGTGCACGGGAATGCGAGGGTTAAAATTGGATTTGTCACATTGAATTAAAAGTTTAGACAGGGTTTTACCAGTATGCCAAGGCGTTTTTTGAATAATTAACCCTTTCACCCCCTAACCTCGGCACAAAATGATCTCTTGTATGAGTGGATCGTAACCAAAGGGTTAACACATGCAATTGAAGTGGCCGTGAACAAGTGAATCAAGCTAACAAGCATCATTTAGTGGGTATGTCATTTAATTATTCCATAATCACATCATGTTGGTCTTCGAGGAGGGTCCTGACTGCTTCGATGTTGACTGGTGTCACGTTGGGTCTTAAGGTCGGCCTGACCTTCCTTTGTTGAGATTGTGGCTGGTGCAAGAGGCACGGTACTTGTTGACATTCCTGAAGACAGTGAGACGACTCGGAACCCTTACATTTGGAAATTGATGTTGGAACCGCTGAAGGACAGTGCAAGCACTTTTCGTTTGGAGGTATTCCTTTACCAGCTGTTGTAGAAGGAAAAGCACCTGGTCCAGATGGAATACCACCAGACGTATGGAAGTACTGTGACCTAGATTATATACAACCAGGTTGCGCAAACAGACTACTTGAATGTGAGAAACCTGATCAGTGGTCAGTGAGTAACCTGGTAACGGTTCCAAAAGATGGAGACCTCAGCAACACCAACAACTACAAAGGAATTGTGTTATCAGCTGTAGCTGCAAAGATCACCAACAGACTGATACTGAACAGGATCACGCCACCCATTGATAAGCTCCTACGACCAAACCAGTATGGCTACAGACCAGGAAGATCAACTGTCTCCCATATCCTGGCACTTCAAAGGCTCATTGAAGGAGTAAAAAGCAAGAACATAAAAGCAGTGATAATATTCGTCGATTTCAAGAAAGCATTCGACAACGTTCATAGAGGAAGAATGATGACAATCCTGCAAGCATATGGCATTCCTGAGAAACTGGTTAATGCAATAAGCGAGGTGTATCAGAACACTAGAGCAAGGGTACTCACACCAGATGGAGAGACTGAGCTATTTGATAGTCTAGCAGGTGTCCTCCAAGGAGACACCCTAGCACCCTTCCTGTGTGCTATAGTGCTAGATTTTGCAATGAGAAGGGCAATTGGAGGTTGAGAAGAAGAACTCAGCTTTCACCTGGAGAACAGAAGAGGTCGTTGTCACCCCCCAGTAACAGTCACAGACACAGACTTTGCTGATGATATTGCTCTGTTGACAGAGGAAATAGCGCAAGCTCAGGTAATGCTGTCGGAGGTAGAAAAAGAATCAAAGAAGATCGGACTACACTTGAATGAAAAGAAAACGGGAGTGATGATGTTCAACCAGGAGGATGAATTACCAATCAAGTCAAACAATGGGAAGCAATTGAAGACAGTCAGCAATTTCAAATACTTCGGAGGATGGATGATGAGTACTGATAAAGACTTTGAAGTGAGGAAAGCGCTGGCTTAGGAAGTATGTCGTAAGCTGTCCAAGAAATGGTTCTCAAATATCAGAAGAAACATCAAAGAAAGGCTTTTCCTGCCAGCCATAGAACCTTTACTTTTATACGGAGTAGAGACATGGACGGCAACAAAGTCATTGCGTAAACGTCTGGATGTATGCTACACAAGGATGCTCAGGATGGAATTTAATGTCTCCTGGACAGACAAGGGGGGAAACCAAGACCTTAATTGCAGATTACCTGCAGTATCATCAAAAGTTGCCTCACAAAGACTAAAATTAGCCGGTCATTGTGTTATGCATCCAGAGGAGGTAGCATCAAAGTTAGTCCTATGGGAACCATCGGGAGGAGAGCAGTGACCAATGTTGATGTACTGAAAGACACTGGGTTGAAGACCACTGATGAATTGAAGACTGCAATGATAGGTAGGAGCGGATGGATGAAACGTGCTAGAGAGCTCGGCCAAAGTAAAAAAAAAAAAAAAAAAGTATAGCTTAAAACATGCCTGGAGAGGATGTTTAACATTTAGGTTTATTTTTAAATCTCAGCTCTTCAAGTTTTGAACTCGCTGGTTGCACATATGTCAGTGATACATTATGTACTGACCTATCAGTATGCATTTCTTGAAGTGCTAAATAAATTGAAATGAAACATTCAATGTTGTCTTCATTTATTTGTCAAATCTAACCATGTTCTCTGGCTGGATTGAAGTTGAAGAGCATTCGTGTAAACATTTGCTACTTTGGTGAAATGCATTAGGAATTTTTTCATCACTCCTAAAGACTGCATGCATTGGCATATTTTTTTGATAAAATACATTTTGGGTTACAGCTTCTTTGGTTGGAATATATTTTTAGAGACAGAAATACATTTTTGCATGGCTTCAGAAGCATCCTCAAAATGTATTCTAGAGATTCCACACATTCTAAATGTATTTTAAATGCATTGTGGCCAAAGTAAATATATTTTAAATATATTTTCTTTCCATATACTGATGTAGTATGCAGTGTCTAGTCAAAAAAATTATGCAGTTTTTAGAATGGCTGTTGTTCCTTCGGTGAACACCCTGCTTGTTATGATTTTGCCATGCTTGTTGCCAGTTTTGTTATTTTTCATCATTATGTATAATTTATTATCAGTCTGCTTCCAATTTTCTGTTTTGCCATTTGTTTATTTTCTGTTCTGTGCACCAGTGTCTACTCCTGTCTTACGATCAGTGTGGTAAGTTCTTTCTCCCCAGTCTGCATGGCTACATGCTTCGGGTGATTTCAGTGGTTTCTGGTGTTTCACATAATTAATTAAATTCTCGTTTACTTCCTTCGCTCTGCTTTCTCTGATTACTAATTATACTAACATTTCTATTTTGTATTGTAGTTACTAACTTAACTAACCCGTGTACATATTACTCACTGACGAGCACTTGGGTTAATTTGTAAAGTTGCACCGCTACTAATTACGACTAAGGTAATCTCAGCACTCGCCCTGTTCTATTCTCCGCCCCTTGCTTTGCTTTCCCTGTATCTTCCTTTGTTTCTGCGAAATCTTTCGCACATGCTTAATTGCTATCCTGCTCTCTTTTATCTGTGCACATAGAACTCCTTAACCGGAGCCATTTATCTGCCATAAGTTGTCTATGTGTTCCCTGTCCGCATCTTGGCTTTTGCCAATTATTGTATTAGGGCTCCCTCATGTGCTCACCTTCTCTGCTCATTATCTGTCACTCCCCTCACCTGTTTCCCTGCAGCATGTGACTTCTGTTTGGTGCATTTCAGCCCTACATTTCTGTTCCTTTCCCGTCAGAGCGTCGATCATTTCTTCTGTGCCGAGAGACCCGTACGCCAGTAGATCTAAGAGATTTGAGACACCCTTTGCCCGACTACCATTTTCTGCCTGTGCCCTTCCGATTCATCTGTTTGTTGTTCTGGTTCTGACCCTGCCTGCCTGTCCACGATTCCTATTTTTGCTGTCCTGGTTTTTTGGATTTTTGGATCTCTTTTTATCGAATATTTTATCTATTTATTTTCTTTGCCTGCCGTTTATGTACCGTTGCCATTCTGACCCACTGTTACCGAACTCTGCCTGTCCCAGGACCCTGAGCTTTGGATTGTGTTTTGTGGCACTGTACTTCTGTGAACTCTGGCTTGAACTCGGATCGAATAAAGGCTTTCGACTTTCACTACTACTGCTTGCTTCTGGTTCCTGGGCTGTAACATTACACTGCATGCAATTGTTCTTTGTTCACAACATCAATCCACCAAATAACTTTCTTTAACATATTGAATAACAGAATAAATACAATGCTTTGTGACTGACTCTTTTGTTTAAATTTAAACACATTTACACTTGTCTAAATTTACCCAGGAAAAAAAT
This sequence comes from Gymnothorax javanicus, assembly GCA_029692085.1. Lineage (NCBI taxonomy): Eukaryota > Metazoa > Chordata > Actinopteri > Anguilliformes > Muraenidae > Gymnothorax > Gymnothorax javanicus. The sequence continues at coordinate 132,347,954 of CM056199.1, forward strand.
GCTCCCATTGATAGATAGCTTTGATGGATACTAAATTGGGAGGTTTGGTGAACAGTGTAGAGTCTACTAATGTGATTCAGAATGATTTAATGATTCAGAACTTGGCAGAAATGTGACAAATGAAATTCAATGTAGCAAACTGTAAAGTTGTACATGTAGGTAATAAAAACGTTAGACAGGATTACTCCATGGGAGGTTTAAAACTGGAATTTGCTCTTCTTGAAAACCTGGGAGCGATTGTTGACCAAAACCTAACAGGTTCTAGCCACTGCGCTGTAGCAGTTAAAAAGGCCAACGCAATGCTGGGATATATAGCCAGAAGTACTGAGTATAAATCTAAGGAGGTCATACTTCTCTCGTACAACACATTCGTCAGACCACACTGAAAGTATTGTGTGCAGTGCTGTGGACCACACTTCGAAAAAGACATAAAGGCTTTAGAAGAAGTTCGGAGTTGAGCCACACAGTTAATTCCTGGTATAAATGATGCAAGTTATGAGGAGAGGCTGAAGAATCTTAATCACTTCAGTCTTAGTAAAAGGAGACTTCAGGGTTATCTGAATGAGGTCTTTAAACATGTTTAAGGGATTAAAAAAGTTAACTATGCAGGATTACTTTAGGAGTCCACTTGCAAAGCCTTCTATGTCAAGTTGGTCCATTTTTTAGAAAAATCTGATTGTTTGTTAGGCATAGAAATTATCTTCCATTGATACCAATTTTCACTATACTGAAACTATTAGCCTCGCAGGCATAATCCATGAGGCAATTCATTATGTTTTTCGAGAAATTACTTTGATTTTGCAACACAAAGTTTTGACTTAGCAGGTTTTGCAATTGGAGTGGAAATTTAGCGGGTTTTGACGGTGTTTAAACCAGCCCTGTTGCTCAATAGGTGAAGGTATTTGACTCAGGACCCACTCTACATCCAACCCAATGCTACAGACAGCACAGTGGTTGGATAGCTGCTATGACAATGACAACATAAACATGAGTCCATGGGTTCAAATCCCCCTTTTATGGTATCACTATCATCGCACTTTTCTGAACTGCCCAAACCAGTTACAGTTAGGGAAAGCAAAAGCTGAACAGGCTATAAAAGCATGACTGTGATTGGTTCCTTCTAGCGAATGAAAACAGAATCAGGTTTCCACATTGGCTGATGACTTAGCAGAATTTGATGGAGTTTTCCTCCATGACTTGATGGATTATGATAGAGTTTTGCTTTTTCTGTCACAATTTATAACATGATTTGGTAGGTTTTCAAAGTGAAGCTATCAGTGGGACATGCGCAGGTGCCTGAAAGAGAGGCTAATGAGATAACTCATTTATTTTCAAAACCTGACTTAGCAGATTTTGCAAGTCGACTCCTCACTTAAGCCCAGTTCTGCTAGCAGAACTCGGGGTCACAAAAGGAAGTTAACCAAGGGTAAATTTAGCATGGATATTGGAAATAGCTGCCTGATCACATCGCAGAGGCAGAAACTCTGGGAGTTTCCCAGACCAGACTTGATACAGTGCTAGATTACCCCTCGTCCTTACATTTCTGAAGTGTTAAGTTCACCTTAGTGATAGGAAATGGTGAGCCAAGTTGGGCTGAATGGTCCGTTGTCGCCACTCATGCTATGCTATGCTATGTTATGTTACGTTACGTTATGTTACGTTACGCTACGCCACGTCATGTCACCTTACGTTATGTTATAAACAGTGCGAATGAAGGGTTGTTGCAGTCACTCTCTTTACTCAGTCTTCTTGCTCAGGCATTCTTTAAAAACTTGGCTCGGGCGACTGATAGTTTACAGCATTAGAGCCTGATGAATATCATCTTTCACAAAGATTTATCCCCTTGAAAACATATTCTCCTTGGCAGATTGGCTGCTTTATTTAACACTGCAGTAACCTTTGCTGAGGCTATATCAATTTTCCCACAATCCAGGAAACAATCCTCGCACATTTAAGTGGAGGAATTCAATGCTATTATTCTCATTGCATTAATCACAATGTGTGTCTTTCTGTTAAAAATCAACCTAGCAGGGAGGACTTTGCTCTCAGTCTGTGGAAGGCGGAAGTCAAATGTAGGGACGTTCAGCAAGTATAAACCACTCCAGAGTTTGGACTAACTATAAGGTGCACAAGAGCTTTTGGTAAATGGATTTCCGCAGAATTCACAGTGTGGCCCATTTCACAGTCCCAAGATCATTGAGGTAAGAAAATAAAATAAACATAACGCAGCAGTCCAATCTGAAAAACAAGATCAGTGCCTGTTGGGAATAAAATAGAAAGGGAACAAATTAAGCATACACAGCTCAGAAATCTAATCTTTTTTGGCAGATTATAGTAAGATTGAAGACTGCCCAATCATCTTGTTTGTTGATTTTTTGGAAGAACTAACAAACAGGTGCCGACTGCTGACGACTGGGTGGTTAAAGATTCATGTTGTGTTTTGATAGTTTAGGTTCCATGTTTCAAATAAAGCCTGTCTTTATAAATCACCCAACTGCTGATCGAGATTCTGTGTGTGTTCCTAGACCCTTATACTGAAATATATTTAACCCTTCAGTGCCCTCATATGAAAATTCTTGTATTATGCTCCTTCACTTCTCTGCCTGAATGCGGATTTTCCCTAGTTTTTTGATTGCCTTAGTGCTGGGGACCTCAGTCTTATCCAGAAAGGGCCGATGTGGGTGCAGCCCTTATTCCAACCGAGCAGTGACACACCCAACTCTACTAAACAAAGTCTTTAGCAAAGATTCAAATTCAAACTGATCATGCATCTCTGAATATTTGTTCTCAATATGTAAAATCTGCTATGTTTTACAGCGAGTAAATGCAGCCAACTTTTGCTAGAGTGGATAAGCAATATTTATTTTTGTAAGGTCATACCATGAAATGCTATGTTTAACTCAGAATTTAATAAAAACTTTGAAAATATCTGAATTGGAAATCAGTGGTCTCAATTAACTTGCGCAGTGAAGATATTTTTTGGTTTTGTACCAGCTCGGTGTCAAAGTGTAAAATAAAATTTGAAGATATGAAAAGATATAACAACAACTGTGTCCATACAAATAGCCAGTTATTCTTTCATGGTGTTCTTGTTCATGACAGAGCTGTAGTAACAGACCAAAAGAAGAGTACCACACTGCCATGTTTAGTATTAGCTGAGCCGTGTTGCTTTTCCTTAGGATAATAACAGGGGTTGGTAAAAATTAGATTCTCATGAATTCAAAAGAACAAAACCTCTTGCATTGCTGCAACTGCGTCAGTTTGAGAGCACAGCTGATGGAAGCCTGAGTTTTTAAGGTTAATCATGTGTGTCTGTAAAGGGGAGGTGGATGAGCAGTTTTTAAAATTTATTGTTGTTACACTTCTGTGAGTATAAAGTACAACCCCATTTCCAAAAAAGTAGGGACGCCGTGTAAAATGTAAGTAAAAACAATGCAATGATTTTCAAATCATTTGAACTTCATATTTATTTAGAAATGGTTCAAACATAATATATCAGATATTTTATTGGTTTTTGGAAAATATGTGCTCATTTTGAATTTGTTGCCAGCAACACAAACCAACTGCTATAGCAAAATATTTTTCCATTTTTGATTTATGTAGGATTTCAGCTGCTCAATACTTTGCAGCTTCCTTTGTCATATTATTTGTTTAATAATGCGCCAAATATTGTCAGTGGGTGACAGGTCTGGACTGGGTAAATCACTTTAGCACCCAACGGAACCATGCTGTTGTAAGAGAATGGAATTTGGCATGACGAGCAAGGCTTTCCCTTAAAAAAGGTAACAGGATGGCAGTAAATGTTGCACCAAAAGCTGTATTTATCGATCACCATTAATGGTGTCTTCACAGATGCGTAAGTTACCCATGCCATGTGTACTAATGCATCCCCATACTATCATGGATGCTGGGCTTTGAATTGTTTGCTGATAACAAGCCGGATGGCTCCACTCCTCTTTAGCCCCAAGGGCGTGGAATCCATGATTTCCAAAAAAAAAAAAAAAAATCACATTTTGATAAGTCAAACCACAGGATAGTTTTCCACTTTCTCTCAGTACATTTTAAATGAGCTCAGGCTCAGAGAAGAAGGCAGCGTTTCTGGATCTTGTTTATATATGGCTTAATCTCTGAATGGCAGAGTTTTAACTTGCATTTCTGAATGCTGTGACAAACTGTGTTTTCTGTGTTCCTGAGTCTATGCAGTGATTTCCACTGCAGAATCCTGTCTGTTTGTAATGGAGCGCCACCTGAGGACCTGAAAATCACAGCCATTCAAAGTTGAATTGCCCCATGCATACAGAGATTTTTCCGGATTCACAGAATCTTTTAATGATATTATGTACTATAGAGGGTAAAATTGCAAAGATTTTGGAGATTTTCAGTTGAAAATGTTGTTAAATTGTTGAACAATTTCCTCATACAGTCTTACATGTGTGGTTGAGCCCTCACCATATTTACTTATGAAAGACTTTTTATTCCCAATCGTGTCACTGACCTGTTGCTAAATAAACTAATTAGCTGTTAGATGTTCTGCCAGTTGTCTTTTTTTTAGCATCATGCAACTTTTATAGTCTTTCATTGTCACATACCAACGTTTTAAAAACATGTTGCTGTCATCAAATTCACAATGAGTTGGTATTTTTAAAAAAACAATTAAAAAAATCACTTGTAACATTTGATATGTTGTCTATGTCCTGTTTTCAATTTAATATAGGGTTTTAATTCCTTTGCAAATCATTGCATTCTGTTTTATTTACATTTAATACTGCGTCCCAACTTTTTTGGAAACAGGGTTGTTGATTTTCAGTGCCAATCTGCTGCCCTACAATGGTAGACTGCAGTATCTGAATATGTTAACCTGTGGCAGATACTGCAGTCTTCCATTGTAGGGCAGTCTGGACTTTCCGATCCCGATTAGGTAGGTTTTTTTTTTAAATTTAGCTTGTCAAATGCATACCTTAATTTTCAACTTTTATCTAAATATAACCTCCTCTATAATTTCCCATTCACTGTATCGCTAAGTGAAAAGGACAAATGATGTGTTATTGGTGCTTCTGTAAAGCTCATGACTTACCTCTCCATACTTTCAGCTTTGAAACCTGACTGGAACATTCCCTGGAAGCATGGACATCCTGCCCCTTGCACTAATTTTGCTAGCAGCGTTTGGAGGTGATGTCAGGGCATTATGAAGCTGTGGTCACATCATATATCATCCATTAGGTCATTGTGTGAAAGCAGCTTAAACTCCATTGATTATTGAAACATTTTCTGTTCTCTGTTGGCTGACATGTACATGATTTGCCAAAATCTTTTTACCCTCCGATGTCATTTTCACATTCACAATAATAAAACAGGAAAGAATTTTTAATTTGTAAAACTATATCACCCAATGATATCCATCTCTTTTTTATCAGGAGTGATTAACCAAGTGCATCTGGAACCGAAGTATGCTGCTGTCCTCCGCGGCAGTGACGCCAGGTTCAACTGCAGCCTGAGTCAGCCAGACTGGGTGGTCATGAGCTGGCTTTTGAACAACAGCCTGGTGCTGACTATCTCCAAAGTGCATGGTGTCTTAGAAAACAATAATCGCTTTAATGCGACAAATTACACTACTGACGGGGACTACAAATGGGAATTTGTCCTTAAGAACTCCCAACTCAATGAATCAAGTGAGGTCACCTGTGCCGTCCAAAATATTGACCGTAAAATCGCCATTTTGACTGTTCAAGGTGAGTACAAGCTTGAATTTAGAGGGCAGTACATGTGAATATATTATCTTCATACATGTCTTATTACACTAAACTAACCTCTCTATTTGGAGACTTTTTGAAGGTGAGAGAGTCCAGATGTCACTACCCTCATGTGAATCCCTTCTGTGTCTCCTCCCATTCAGAAACTTGCGTGTCTATTAGAAGTAATGCCTTCTTTTCTTCTTTGATTGGTTTGTGACTTGCATGTCCCCCTAATCCCCGGCTGTGCCTTTATTAGTTGGTAGCCCACCTCTTTTGTGTGTGATGTATTTTGAGTTGCAGTTTGTTGGATTGTAATTTGCTATAGCTCTTTGAGCCAGTCAGTATTTACAAACAAAACTCTGTCTTTTGAATTTTAAACGTAACCTTGAATGATAATAATGCTACGTGCTGGAAGAGAGAGAGACCCCAAGTGCAGAGTGGCAGGCAAAACGACTGGTTTATTATTAGTATTCATAGCATAAAGTTCGAACACAAGCACACAGAAACAACGATGCAAAGGCAAAATACACAAGAGAAACAGGCTTACAAACTCCAGAAGGGAGAAATTAGAAAAGCCCAAATAGGAAGTAAAAACTCTCAGAGACGCGGATACGCAAGCTCTGAATAAAGAGTTTAATTTAGAAGGGCAATTTAGAAGCACGAAAGTGCAAGCTCTCTAAATTGAGAGAATTTAGTTGCCCGAGAGGGAGAGAACCGAACCAGCTTAGAGGTAGGGAAGTGAATGGTCTGAACGACAAAGCAAACTGAACAAAACAGGAACTAAATAGTGGAGTGAGTGAAAACCAAGCCAATGGAAAAACTGAACTAGTGATTGAATAATTAGTTTCAGTAGCAGGAAACTAAGCTGGCAGGCAGAGATGACAAGCTACAGCTGGTGCTCGTCACAAATAATTCTTGCCTCTTCCTTGCCTAGTTAACTGGTACAAGCGGCCAGGCTTTTCTCAAGGTCTCCTGGATTGGGACTGCGTTCCAGTTGATCCTTCCTCGGTCTGTTCCTCTGCCCAGTTTATTAGGAACAAGCTCCCAGTCCTTCTACAGTCAACATGATTGGAACCACGTTCCTCCCAAGCTTTTCTATCCTGCCCTCAGACAGTCACGCTCTGGCAAAGTGTGACCTCCACCTGCCGGAAAGCCGCTGGCCAGAGATTGGCAAGGGGTAGTGTCCTACCATCCATTACATACAGTGCTGTCAAAAAGTATTTGCCTCCTTCCTCATTTCTTCTATTTTACTTATTTGTCATATTTAAATGTTACAGATCATCCAAAAAAATTGACATAAGACCACTGGATTCTGCTGCAACCTACACTCTACAGAACACTGAGGAGTACAGAGTTTAGACTGACCCTCTGGAGAAAGACAAGAAAAATTTTGCAATCATTTCATTCTTCAGACCCAGCTATAAAGGGATAGATCAGGTTTTTTGAAATGGGTTTGTAGGAGGCGCTGATCCCTTTTGTCAGTGTATTACTTCAGTTTATTACAATATAGGTATACAAACTGCAGCTTTTTAATGGTCATCTCATTTACTAATGGCAGAGTTATACAAAACCTATACAGAGTAATACAAAACCCGGGTGAAAATTGCCCCTCTAAACTTAATAACTGGTTGTTCCACCCTTGGCAACAACAATTGTAATCAAACACGTGCAATTACTGGCAATGATTCTCCTTCATTGTTGTGGAGGGATTGAGGAATTTTGGCCCTTTCTTTGCAGAATTGTTTTCAGGACTTTGACAAGGCCACTCCAAAACCTTCATTTTGTTTCATTTGACCCATACGGAGGGGGGGCTTTCTCGTTTGCTTAGGATCATTGTCCTGCTGTATAATCCAACTGCGCTTGAGGCCTTGGTCAGAAACTAATGGTCGGATATTCTTCTTCTGGATTTTCTGGTCGAGAGCGGACTTTCTATTTTCATAAATTATGCCAAGTCGCCCAGGCTCTGAAGCAGCAAAGCTGCCCCAGACATCACACCATCACCCTCGTGTTAAGCTGTTGGTATGATGTTATTATTGTGAAATGCTGTGTTAGCTTTATGCCTACTGTAATGGGAAAAAAAAAGTTTAATTGTTGCCTCATCAGTCCACAGAATATTATCCCAAAAGTGTTTGGGGCCATTAAGATGTTTTCTGGCAAATACGGGATGAGCCTTTGTGGTATTTTTGGTCAGCTGTGGCTTGCTTTGCAGCTCTCCCACAGATGCCATTTTTGCCCAGTCTCTTTCTTGCAGTGGCATTGTAAACGCTGACCTGAACTGGCCAGGTGAGGCCAGGGGCTCCGTCTTCCACCTGGCGCAGAGCAGAACCAAGAGCAACGCAAGTGTCTTTGCTAGTTTATAGCCGACACAGCTGCCATTTTCCGGTCCAGCGTCCACATTGCTTATAGAACGAATGTACAAATGTACTTGCACCACCCTAAGTGGTTACGGGCGCGTTGGTCTGAAAATGAGGTGCGGTCAGGCGCATTGTTGTCGTGTTATCTTGAGGCAGCAGAATGCGACTGTGCAAATGACTAATACCCCATCTAACATTAAAGGAGTTGTGTCACGATTACTGCGCATGCTCATGCCTTTGAACAAAGTAAATCCACTCAACTGCAAGCCAAAATCTAGAAGGTATTTTTCTTCTCCTATGATTATTGGCGATGGCAACCAGCTTACATTTTACATCCCTTGGCTAAAGCTTGAAATAGCGCTTTGAATCCTCAAAATTTCCATAGAAAGCTCCTTAATATAAAAAGCAATTATCTCAAAATCAACTTTGAATCCACCCTGATCCATTAATACAATACCTGCAACCTGTTTGTGCCGCTTCTATTATTAAATATACGACACTGCATTTTGTTTGAATTTGTATTCATTATAACTTATAGTTCGGCTGAAAAATGAAGCAGCCCGAGAACAAGTAGCAAAACAACAAACGTTATAGTTGCTCTCACTGTCTGTAATAAATCTGAATTTCCTCCATGAAACCAACTTGGCTTTCGAGGATTAGGTGTCAACAATCGTCCGCCAAGCAGAAGCAAATTTGGGCTGGGGTGGCATTAAAGCATTTTACTTTACTTTTATTTTTCACTGGCAGTTTCATTTCATCCATTTTAATTTCTTTCATCGCTGCTCCGCCCGCACAGTTTTTTTTTTTTGTTTGTTTCAACCCATGACCCTGAATTAAAACTTTTTTCTTTTCGTTTACCTGTTTTATGCACATGCTCAAATGCAGGCTCGGGAATTCTCTGTGTGCAATGATTTTTAACATCTGGATATGAATAATACAATTTTGAATAATATTTAAAATATATTCTTTGCTGAAATTTTTGGAGATTATTGTTTTTAGGTTTCCATATCTGGTTTGTTTGCGCACTTCCAGCCAGCACTCAAGCAGATCCGTTTGATCTGCAGAGAAGCAATTTCTCCTGATACTTGGTGGGCAAACTGCCCTCATAATAACAGTTTGCCAATGTACAAGCGCACCATGCTTTTAACCCTTTCAGTACTAACAAGAAGCATATGTCCCACAATATTCCCAAATATCCTGGTAGGACATTGGAGTCCCAGAAACCCTTGTATTTGGGCCAACTCCGTATTATAGTCACAAAAATGACACATATCCAATGGGAGATGAAACTCTGCTTAGTTTACTTCATGTTACACTCGTAAAACGCCCATGATTAATTAACAGATTAAGTACAGCCCCTTCGAACCATGCGCCTTACACTGCGTGCCAATTAGCCGCTGTTAAACAACCAAAAATGGATTTGGACACGTCTAAATGCACTTGCACCACGTGCTTCAGACTGCACGCTTAGATTGTTAAAATAAGGCCCTTGAAGTTCTTTATACGTTAGTCCAGGTTCTTTTGTGACCTTTTGGATGAGACATTGATGCGTTCTTGGAGGAATTTTGGTAGGCCAGGCACTCCTGGGAAGGCTCACTACTGTTCAAAATTTTCTCCATTTATAGATAATGGCTCTCACTATGGTTTGCTGAAGTCCCAGAGCCTTAGGACGGACTCACACTTGGAAATCTGTACCGTGCCCAACCACGTTTGACCCTCAAAGTCCAGTTTGTTTCACGAGTGTGAGTAGTCCATACCGCGCTCTTGCATGGGACACTTTCTTTCTCTGGCACGGTTGGAAGAGGCGTGATTCAACATGGCACGGTTGGAGGAGGCGTGCTTCAGCATGGCACGGTTGGAGGAGGCGTACTTCAGCATGGCTCGGTTGGAGGAGGCGTGCTTCAGCATGACATGGTTGGAGGAGGCGTGCTTGAGCACAGCACGGTTGGAGGAGGCGTGCTTCAGCATGGCATGGTTGGAGAAGGTGTGCTTCAGCATGGCATGGTTGGAGGAGGCGTGCTTCAGCATGGCACGGTTGGAGGAGGCATGCTTCAGCACGCATGGCTGCTCATGCATGTGCAGAGGCACGGGTGCACGGCTATGACGTCAATATGGCGCGGGATACTTCAGCCACATCATATGAGTCCTGAAAAGTGAGGTTGTCCCGGCTGGATCATTCACTTGCGTACTGCTTTCGGCGTTTATTTCAGGCGATATGGGAAACCCTCCTCTTTAATAACATAGCCGAAATCCTCCCTGATAGCTAGTTTTCAATTTTTTCCTGTGATGAGCTGGACTGGAAAAGTCCTGTGTCCGAAATTTTGCCTGTATGCTGTTCTGCATTTCCACAAAATATGCACGTGATTGAAGTGATCGTGCACATTTTTAACTTCCCGTAAAAACCGATGTCATGTCGAAAAAACTGTGGAACCGGTGAAATTACATATTTTTACTTTTGCAAACTACTGCCAGTAAAGCTCCTGTCTGTCGTTGATTCTGGCTAATTTCACATTTAAATGAACTGATATTTAGTTGAATCCACTATCCTTTAATGATTCAAATGATCAGAAGTGCACATTCCAGGGGTCAGGAAGTAAAGGTCCCAACATGTTTTACTTCCACCAATCAACTCAACTAGCTGATGTTCTTGACCAATCCAACCTCTCTCTGGTCCAAAGGGCTGTTTTATTCGGCAAATCCAGAAGGTTTGAACATAATACTGCGAAGGACTTTTACTTTATGATCCTGGATCATTCACATATTCAAATGATGTTTTTATGATGTTGATGATGAGTGATTTTGATAGTAATATTTTCAGTGTGATCAGAGCCAGTGGCCGTCAATCAGGTCGCGTAATCAGCCGTGATGACGTATATACTCAATAATCATACTCAGCCCTGGCTGGGGCCGGAGGAGTGTGAGTGCAGGCCAGCAGGGGGACTGGGGCGGAGGACAGTCGTACTTCAGCACAGTTCGGAGCAATCGGGCCAAGTGTGAGCGTGCCCTTAGAAATGGCTTTGTAACCTGTCTTGTCTGATGGATGTCAACGACTTTATTTCTCAGCTGTTCTTGAATTTGTTTACATCCCAGCATCATGTGCTGCATTTTCCCTACTTCACAGTGCCAGACAGGTTCTATATAAGAAATGTTTAGATTCAACATGGCTACCAGTAATGATGCCTGCCTGGGTGTGTATAGTGAAATTGAACTGTATTATAAATTAAATTAGTTTAATTGTTTGATTCAGCAAATATTGCAGTGATTAATTTTTCACATATAGGGCCAGGTTGGGCTGGACAGCTTTTTTTTCTTCAATGAATTCAATCATCATTTAAAAAATGAATTTTTAGTTCATCTTTGTTTGATCTGAAAATTAGTTTGATGATCTGAAACATTTAAGTGTGACAAATAATCAAAAATAGAAGAAATTTGGAGGGCGGGGGCAGGCCATTGTGACAGGTTGAATATGGGCAGCTTCCAGAGCCGGTAAACAGTGTTTGAAAGAGATGGTGTGAGGCAGGATAGCAACCAGCCCGGAGAGACCAGTGTCAGATTCTCATGATGTTGCAGGGTCAACTTATTGGATCAAGTGTGTCCCAAGTCCCATCAACAGTGAATGATTTATCTATTCAAAAGGAACCAGGGCTTTACAGCGGCTCTGTATTTCGCAGGTTTGAAATACAGAAATACAGGTGGTGGGCTGACATTCAATCTGCAGTGTCAACCTGGGAAACCATACCGGATTAATTTGGCCTTGACTGAAAACCAATTGCACGTCCCACCTTTTCCACAAACTGGCATGATACTTAAGAACCATGACATGTAATTCAAGCTTTTGTTTGAATTCAGAAAGCGGATCTGTGACCATCACAAGTGGGAATCTGACAGTCGTACGGAACCAACCAGCCACAATCCACTGCCGCGCTCTCAACTGGTTCCCAGCGCCTAATCTAACATGGACATGGGATGGAATGCCTGTAAGCGAGGACAACTACAGCATCAGCACCGTGGCCGCAGGGGAGCTGTTCAACACCGTCAGCACTCTTAGGCTCCTGGCAAACAGCAGTGCCCGCGTGGAGTGCCAGGCGAAAGTGCCTGCCTTAGCAGAACCAGAATCAAGCACAATCTTCCTGACAGTCGGTGAGACATGCCCTTTTACTTCAATTCTTCAATTAATTCATAGTTAGGGTGTACAAAGGATGTGTCGTCAGCTCAATAAGTGATTACAGCTCTCCATTAACGAGGGTGAAAATTATTTGGCACAGAAGCAATCATGGCTACAAGATGAGCCTAGTGTGAAATGTAGATCAAAATGATATCTTCCCTATGCCATAACTTGATTTGATCATCAGCTTATCCCACATGGTGATATGACCCCTTGAAAGTTTCCTAACGCGCACTTTCTCCAAGTTTACTCTGGTGAATTACAAGAAAACGCATGACACATCCATTGTTCAAATTTTGGTTTTAACTACACTATATCATAGTCATTAAATTGGTGCAGTGTTGCCATTGAAACTTCCATAGTTCCCGTGGTATTGAAGTTGGTTACAGAACAAATCTTGTTGAAGAAAATCCAGATTTTGCCTTAAGATTGTGACACCTAGAATAAGCATATAGTTCATTTAACTGCAGTTTCTAACATTTCTCCAATATGTCTCTCAGCTCTGAAAATTTAATCTAGCTATGGCTAATACACATGAAGTTATGAGGGTTCAAAATGCTAGAAAAAATGACCCGAGGAATTTCGACCTACCCCCCGTGTACTTTTAGAGCCTGTAACTCAAAAAATATTCAGAGGATCACAATAAAGATCACGGGAGGCGCTTATTGATTTTTTTATGGAATGACCCTAATATAATATTTTTAAAAAAAAACCTAAAAACGAATGGATTGAGTTGAAGTGCACGAAGCCCTCGAGGTCACTATGCAGGCTAATTTGGAAAGGATGAAAATCCTACCCTCATGAGGATTTGCAATGCATTCCTAAAGTTTAGCAGTCTCGCTAATTAGCATTCTGTCAAATTTCACATAAATCATAAGCATTTTTATCACATCAAACTTCCATGTTTATGGTAGCAGATAAAGATATAAATATTTATTATATGTTACAGACAGTTCACAACTTCTGATTTCTGTATCTCTGAGTTAGCAAGTTAAGGTAGATGTGCGAAATGTTACTTGCCGGATCTCCCCTGTGCCATGCCAGTGACAAATCAATCCCACTAGTGGACTAGGCCAGTATTTCCTATTTCTTGGGTTGTAACAAGAGAAAGCCTAATTAATGGGCCAGTTGTCCGAAATGATTTCACTTTCAAACCAAAGCCATCAATTCAATTTACTTGTATACATTTATCAAATAGGCTACTGAGGACTCGGAACAAAGGGTGAAAGGTTGATGACAGATTTTAAGTCTGACTTCAATTTAATTTTCTTGACAATTTTTCCAACCCTTCTTTGAGTTGCAGAAACGTTTTCCCACCCTGAGCAATTGCAAAGTGATTGTAACTACGTCTATGATGGCTACACGTTCTGAGTATTCATTCAGTACTTGTATATTTGTACAGTATATTCATTTTTATCATTTGTGCGTCTAATTTTTATCGTATATTCATTCAGTTTTTGGTGAAAGTGAAAGCTGAAAAGACATCCTTTGCAGATCGCTGAAAGGAAAGCTGCTTGTGGGCCAGTAGTTATGGTTTTGTGTCCCGCCGGGTGCCAGATGGAGTCCGGTGGGCTCTAGGACCGTGGAGTGAAGGATTTAGACTCATATGCGAAGGCTGGTGGTGATGAAGTGGTTTTAATAAACAATAGGTACACTACAAAACAAAAGGGAAACAATGTGCCAATCATGAGAACACAAAGGGACAAGTGACTGTTAAAATTCCCACTGACCAGCAGAGCATTTAGGGCTGGCACCTGCCAATTAAGGAAGTGGTGAAGAATGTGGAAGGAGGAGGGCTGCAAGGGCCCGTCATTACACCAGTGTTACAGAAATGAGCACGCACTACTTAAATAACAGAGAAATACAGTGTCTCGTGAATATTGTTTTGTACAGTAGTGTGCAGTGATGATTATACACCACCACTTTCATCTAAAAGGGGTCCTAATATACAACCCCAATTCCGAAACAGTTGGGACGAAGTGTAAATTGTGAATAAAATCAAAATACAATGACTTTCAGATCACCTGAGCCAATAAGTTATTTGCAATAGAACATAGATAACATTTCAAATGTTGAAACTGAGACATCTTACATTTATATCCACAAAATGAGCTTATTTCTAATTTTCTGGCTGCAACAGGTCTCAAAAAATTTGGGACACATGCAAAAAAGGGCTGAAAAAGTAATTAATTTATAATAGAATCAGCTGAAAGAACATTTAACAAGTAATTAAGTTAACTGGCATCAGGTGTGTAACATGATTGGCTATAAAAGGGATGTCTTAGAGAGGCTGAGTCTCTTAGAAGTAAAGATGGCCACAGACTCTCCAACCTGTGAAGGCTTGCGTAAAAAAAATGGTGGAATACTTTAAAAACAATGTTCCTCAACATCAAATTGCAAAGGCTTTGAAGGTCTCATCATCAACAGTGCATAACATCATCAAAAGATTCAGAGAAACTGGAAAAATCTCTGTGCATAAGGGACAAGGTCGAAGACCTTTACTGGATGCCCGAGATCTTCGGGCCCTCAGACGCCACTGCATCACTCGCCGACATGATTCTGTCATCGACATTACTAAATGGGCCCAGAAATACGTAAATAAACCACTGTCTGTAAACAAAGTCCGCCGTGCCATCCACAGATGCCACCTAAATCTCTATCATGCAAAAAGGAAGCCATTGTTGAGCATGATCCAGAAGCGCTGCCGTGTTCTGTGGGCCAAGACTCATTTAAAATGGACTGTAGCAAAGTGGCAAAGTGTCCTGTGGTCAGACGAGTCCAAATTTGACATTCTTGTTGGAAATCATGGGCGTTGTGTCCTCCGGGCTAAAGAGGATAAAGACCACCCCTCCTGTTATCAGCGTTCAGTTCAAAAGCCAGCATCTCTGATGGTATGGGGATGCATTAGTGCATATGGTGTGGGACACTTGCATGTTTTAAAAAGCACCATGAATGCTGAA
This sequence comes from Gymnothorax javanicus, assembly GCA_029692085.1. Taxonomy (NCBI): domain Eukaryota; kingdom Metazoa; phylum Chordata; class Actinopteri; order Anguilliformes; family Muraenidae; genus Gymnothorax; species Gymnothorax javanicus. The sequence goes on from CM056199.1 coordinate 132,363,165, forward strand.
AGGTATATAAAGGTTTTAGAGTGACATTTGCTCCCCTCCAGCCGATATCTATTCCAGGGAAGGCCTTGTGTATTTCAGCAGGACAATGCAAAACCACATACTGCAGCTATCACAACAGCATGGCTTCGTAGTAGAAGAGTCCGTGTGCTGAACTGGCCTGCTTACAGTCCTGATCTTTCACCGATAGAGAACATTTGGCGCATAATTAAATGAAAAGTCCGTCAAAGGAGACCCAAAACTCTCCAGCAGCTGGAAGCCTGTATTAAACAAGAGTGGGATCAAATTCCAATGGCTGAACTCACAAAACTTGTCTCCTCAATGCCCAGATGCCTCCACTCTGTGTTAAAAACAAGAGGGGACGCTACACCATGGTAAACAGGCCCCTGTCCCAACTTTTTTGAGACGTGTAGCAGCCATCAAATTTGAAATGAGCTCATTTTGTGGATAAAATTGTAAAATTTCTCAGTTTCAATATTTGCTATGTTATTTCTGTTCTATTGTGAATAAAAAACTGGCTGGTGTGATTTGAAAGTCATTGCATTTTGATTTTATTCACAATTTACACTTTGTCACAACTATTTCGGAATTGGGGCTGTATTACTTCTCCATAATTTTTAGTGAAAATATATCAAAATACTACTGTAGGCAATGAGAACAAAAAAAAAAACAAACAAAAAAAAAATCATTCCCACAAGTAAAAAATAGGGGTAATAAACAAAAACTCAAAACATCAATTTTTTATAACAATTGAAAGGTGTTGCAAATTTTATTTTTTTGATTCTTTCATAGCCTGAATGCATGTTTGAGGGCTCATTCCATGATTATTGATGCTAATAAATTATTTAAGGCAACACTATTCTGCAAAATTACCTCTGATCGTCAATTGTTCCAGTATATAAGATGACATGAACTTTGAGCAGTATCTCAGTGTTAAACACAATGGCACAACAGAAGGAGCTCTCTGAGATTGTTCATAGCTGCCTTGTGGCCTTACATGATGCTGGTTGGTCACTTAAAAATATTTCTGAAAACTTTAAGTGCTGCCATGGCACCGTAAGAAACACCATTAAGCATTTCAAAGAGACTGGTTCCCTGAAAACTAGTGACAACAGAGGAGCAAAACAGAAGTTAAGTGCCTCTGATGTTCATTATCTGTGTATGACAAGTAAAAAAATATCAGCGGTTGACAGCACGACAACTCTGTGATGATATTAATAGCACCAGAAGTGAAGAGATAGAAATATCAAAATCTACTCTTTCCAGACGCCTGTGTGGAAATGGTTGTGCTGCTGGTAACATCAAAAAAAGATTTGAGTTTGCAAAGAAATTTAAGGTTTGACACCAGTGGACTGGGTCATTTGGACCAATTAATCAAAATTAAACATTTTCTCACCCAAACACAGAACTTACGTGCACCGTAGAGCTGGAGAGCATTTCAAAAATGATTGTTTAACCCCTTCAGTAAAAAACACGGAGGTGGTGATATTATATTATTATTATAAGCATATATAATATGCTTCCCCTCCCTTTGCTGTCCTTTTTCTGTGCGAATAAAATTATTATTATTATGGTTCAGGGTTCAGTCTGCTCGAAAGGAGCTGGTGATCTCATAAAAATCGGCAGAATCATGGATGAAAAGAGGTATCTCAGCATCCTTGTGAGGCATGCATTGCCATCCGGAGAGAGAATGATTGATCGGGATTTTATTTTCAGCAAGATAATGACCCTAAACTCACTTCTGAGTTGTGCAAGAATTATCTCAGTCAGTTAGAAACGTCTGGTGACATAAAAGTTATGACATGGCTTCCTTAAATCCTTACCTTAAAGTCGACTGAGCAAATCTGTTGTAACATCGAAAAAGCCTCTTTGGAATGAGCTTCAAACCATGTGGAATGATTTAGTGAGTGAGGAAACAAAAAAAACATATGTGAAAACTACACCTGAAAGATTAAATTCTGTAACCAGAGGGCGCTTGGTAGAGTACATCCCCCCCGCTTCGCCATACATCTGTTCTTTTGGTTGCAGAATATGTTCTGGATCACTTGCAAAATTAAATCAACTCTTCGTTGGACTACCATCTATCATCCTGCCAAATTTTGTGCCAAACCATCCATAACTGTTAGTTATCTGATCAGAAATATCACACAGACTGGCGTGAGACAGATATATTTTAATTCTTCCTGATCCAGAATCTAGAATATGTTTCAGATTGCTTCCAAAATTGAATTAACTCATTTTTGGGCCACCACCTATCATTCTATCAAATTTCATGCCAAACTGTTTATAACTTTTTGAGTTATCCTGTTAACAGGCAGACAGATCGACAAACATACAGGGGTGAAAACAATTTCCTTGGTGTAGGTAATCAAAGCAACGGATGGCCACACTTGATATTGATTTTTTTTCACTCAAAAATACATTATTTTTGTTTTTATGGCATATTGATATTTGTTACAATATTTTCATCTATATGATCCAATATTACATGAAACAAATACTTAAATAGCACTTGGTTTATCTTCATTTTGTTAAGTGAATAATCATCACTGCATGCCACTGTATATGAATTCATCTAATACTGTACACACAAGAATCTGTGATCATCAACCAACTGCTAAATTTAATATTCACTGCCTCACAAGTCTACCAGCATTTATACACCCAAAGTGTTACGTTTTGCGGAGGGACACCAATAGCGAGGCTTGATTCCAACAAGGATGTTTATTAAACACAGACTACACATGGACATGAAGCACACAGCATGGAACAGGCTTGGGAACGTGGCATGGAGACATGGCATGGAAGGATAGCATGGAGACATGGCATGGACACAAACAGAACAAGACTAGGAAACACAATGGACAGACCTGGCATGAGAACACAAAACACACATACATGGCCTGAGGACAGCATAGACAGATGTGGCTTGAGGACAACATGACAGGACACACATGGCATGTGGGCAACAGGACACAACGGACCGACTGCCAACTGGAATGCCTCCATAGAATATAAAGGGAGACTGCTTGACAAGGGGATAGGAAACACCTGGGCAGAACAGGGAGGAAACAAAGCATGAGGGGGAGGCATTGGACAGAGGCTTAATGACATAACAAGCCCATTAAGAAAATGGGCGTGCTCAGCTAAGTACCAATAAAGTAAGCAGATTGAGGGAAGCGTGAAAAAGTTACGTAGCAAGGTAAAGCAAGATCTGAAATAGTAACGAAGTGGGAAATCATGACAATTAACCCCCTATCTAAATTAGTAATGTTAGTAAAAGTGCCTATCTAAGAGAAACACCCCCCCCTGAATGGTAGTAACTGTTATTAAGCTTAGACAGACCCGAAGCCAGAACAGTGCTGAAGGAATAAAGGAATAACACAGCCAACCAATAGAGAAGAAGCTGTGCGTGCACGAGAGAAGACAAGACATGGACCGGAACGCAGACATGAGGAGGATTCCAATTGCAGTACGGGACATGACCCAGACATGAACATAACACAAAGGAACTTTCCAGAAGTTTCTACAATCTTCTTGATATTGGTGTCTTGCTTGAGAACCTTCCATACATATTAATCACTTTAAGTCTTGTGCCAGTATAGTCCAGTTGAAATTAGAGCTAGCTATAAATCATGACTCATTGAAATAAACAACAGCTGACTGAAATTTCGGGAAAAAAATGTCCATCGATGCCATTTTTCTTGGGGATTTTGTGCTCGAAAAGCACACCAAATCAAACCCAGAAGTCTTACCAAGAATAAACGAAAAGATCCAACATTGTGTCCAACTTTGAATCAACTTTATTTAGCAGAATCGCTAGTGCCGTATATGCAATCACGCTCGGATATTATTGTATTTCACGTATTGCTACATGCTCAGTTAGTTGCTTGGTGCTTGAATTGTGTTTTGTTGAGGTAAAAATGGTCATCATGAGCTTTTAGCCAAGTTTCTTGTCGTCAAGTGGATATGCTGCATGAGTATGTTGCAATTGGGTAATGTGCTTTTTTACGATGTCTCTTCTGATATCAGCAGCTTGTCCCCACTAACAGGGGCTTTTGAGTTTAAGAGGATAGGCCTTGGGGCCAACCAGATGGAAGACTCGCGATTTTCATAACATACCGGTAGGCCTGCAGTTGGAAGTGTGCTTAGCTATGATCACTTCACCCGCCTCAGCTTAGCCTACTAAAAAACCTTTCCTGTAGTGACACGACTGCCTTACCATCGGAACGGATTCTGATCAGGGTCTCCTCAATGAGGCTGGGACTGGGCAGGTGGGTCAACAATTTATGTGAATGGGCTGTAGCTACGCTGAAGCATACTGACTGAGCGTGCAATCACACAATCTCCACTGGCTAATGCACCCAAAAAATCTTGCCAAACAAAGTCAGAGGGAATGAGCACACTCGCTAAAATAAAAAAAAGAAAAATTAAGTAATAATTACCTGTTGGCACAGTTCATTTCAAACTGAATGGTGTTCTCAAAGCAACTCCTCTCAAAGTGCTTTAAGCAAAGGACGCTGGTTGCTGAAGGCTCCTGATTTGCCCACTTCGTTTTAACGAACTGGGCGCATTTCTTTGCTGCCAACCTGTCCTTTGGAAGCTCAAACAGCCTATTGTCCTTGTGTACACAGATCATTGTGACACACCGTCGCGGCATTGTTAAAACTATCGATTATTCACAGGACAAAACACACTACTCAGTCACTTCGCCTGGCAGCCATTACTGGCTTGGTTGTTCTCAGTATAACTTCATCAACAGCAGTAGCTTCTCTCGAGGTTGAGGTGTCCAATCGATTCCAGCCCTTGCAGGAACTGGACTTGGCCCCTGACCCTGAGAGTGGGCGGACTGATGAGCCTCAGGGCAGCTTGATGGCCCATTATCCCAGATAAGGGAGTTAATAATAATGGGTGACTGAATTATTAAAGGGATTGACAGCATAGTTTGTTTGCACGACAAGGAGTCTCGTATGCTGTGTTGCCTGCCTGGTGCCCAGGTAGGAGACCTGCTGGAGCGTGCGGACAAGCTCCTGGCCAGGGCGTGGAGGGATCCAGTGGTCATGGTCCATGTTTGACACAGGTAAGGGTAGGTTTGAGGAATTTGTGGAATTAGCTGAAAAGCTTAGGTGCAGATCCCCCATGGTAGTTTTCTCTGGGATTCTACCTGTACTATGAGCAAGCAGAGGGAACCAGACTTTTATCTGGAGGTTTAACATTTGGCTACAAACCATGTCTAGGAAAGGGGGCAACAGGTTTATGGGGCACTGGAACTTCTTTTGATACGGGGTGGCCTGTACAAGCCTGACGAGCAACACCAGAACCAGATGGGTACCTTTGCATTGGGTCAGCGTATGTTTAGGGTAGTACAGGCTTATTTAAATTTGGGATTTTGGGGGGGCAGGGAGGCTAGAGAAGAATGGGACTTGGCCATAATTGGACTTTCCAACAAGACAATGACGTCAAGATCCACGCAGAAATGGTTCTGTGACAACAAAATCAAAGTTCTGCAATGGCCATCTCAGTCGCGAGACCTCAATCCAATTGAAAACCTGTGGGCTGAGTTGAAGAGGGCAGTTGATAAATGCAAACCCGAGAGTGTGAAGGATCTTAAAGGATGAGCTCAGAGGAATGGTCCAAAATCCCCCCAAAATGTGTGCCTTAAACTTGTCAAAAATTACAGGAAAAGACTCCATGCTCTTATCCTTGCCAGAGGTGGTTACACTAAGTACTGAATGAAAGGTGCCAATTATTATGAAACCTTGATTTTATCCATCCATCCATCCATCCATCCATCCATTCTCTATACCCACTTATTCCTCACTAGGGTCGCGGGGAGCTGGAGCCTATCCCAGCTGACTACGGGCGAAAGGCAGGGACACACTCTGGACAGCTCACCAATCCATCACAGGGCGCACAAACCATTCACACACCATTCGCTCTCACACTCATACCTATGGGGAATTTACCATCTCCAGTTAGCCTGATGTGCATGTCTTTGGACTGTGGGAGGAAACCGGAGTACCCAGAGGAAACCCACGCGAACACGGGGAGAACATGCAAACTCCACACAGAAAGGCCCCAGGCTGGATTCAAACCCACGACTTTCCTGCTGTGAGGTGGCAGTGTTTGATTTTAAGGAAATTTATTTTGTATTAAATGATTGTTGTGATTTTGGTCGTTTCCATCAAAACATTAATAAAGTATTTCACACGTGTTGGTATATTCCGTTTCTCTATAATTATATTGTTTTTTTTTTTTGTATTGCTTGTGCATTGCAAGTCAGAAGTGCCAGTAATTTTAGAGCCCACTGTATATTGTTTTGGACAAACTTCTTGATTTGCTAGAATTACAGGTCCTCCAATACAGTCTCACATTTAAGTTTCTACTCAGTACTGGGTACAACTTTGATTGGCCATTTATTTTATGTTTCCCTTGTAAAATCAGCCCATTTTCAGCATGCTTTTAGTCAAGAAAATTAGCTATTACATGCAAGCATTGGTTGTGACAAACTGTGTGATTAACCCCTTAACCACTACATCTGACGGACCCATATACGGGTCCGTAGGTTTCATGAGGTTAAGAATATCTGAACTTTGCCTTTTCCTCATCAACTCAAATAGCTAACTCAGATAACCAGTTAGCTGAAAAAAAAGGCTAAAATCGTCCCACAAACATGACCATTTCTTTCCACAAGCCGTATCATTGGTTGCAAATCCAACACGTGCTTTAGCTACCAAGATCTCTGCACAGGTACATTTTCCCCAGTAATAGCTTAACCATCATTCTCAGCAAAGGTGACAGTTGGACTCTAGTTCCTTGTAAATATATTTTATTTCAGAGTAACGGGGGGAAAAAGGCTAACCTTCAGTCTGCAATAGGGGCAAAGGTTATTCCACTATCCCGCATCATAGACCCTAAACAAAACACTGCTCTACGAAATTTATTCAGTGACAATAATTTGCTGGGTCGTATTTTTATTCTAAGCAACTGAAAACTTGAAGCCATCAGTTCTCAGGGTTCTGTGAATCTGTTTCTGTTTTTCTCGCCGTGTTTCTCCTTGTTTCCGTGCAGTTACGGTTTCCATGTTTTCATTCCCACGTGTTTGTTTTCCCTCTGTATGTCTCTTCCCTCATGTTCCTTAATTGTGTCATGTTATTTTAATATTGTTTCCTTGTGTTGTCTCCTTTCTTGTCCTGCCCTCGCTGCATTTCCTGTGTCCTTCCTCACTTGTTTCATGTCAGTCCATTTTTCTGCGTGAATCATCCCCCAATACTCTGAAGAAGAGTTATGTTTAAATGTTGGTAATTTTTAAAACTACGTTGTAATTATCAGTGCATCATGACTGCGAGTGTGTGACTGCATTTCTAACCATATAATTAGCAATGAAAAATTGATTTACTAATTTACAAAGACGAATCAGTAGAATGGCTAATTTGTTTTTAACTGGCATTATTATTCATTGCATCACAAAGTTATCAGGCATTTTTCTATACGCACTAATGATACTTGAAACCAGTGAAGTGGCGTGGGGCTAATTTTTGAGGAAAGCAAGAGAGACAAGACCTCTGATCCGTGTGTTTTTCATGGGGGGGCTACACATAGCCACTTGCCTCTTTAACAGCCAATGTAATCTAATGTAACTAGAGCCTCAGGAATAATGCACTGTACAGATTCGATAATGAGTTCAATAAGCATTAATCAACAGACTCAATCAGGAGATGTTGGTGGCAGGACAGAGTTACAGAGCTATATGCAATTTGCTAGCCAGCTAAATAATTGATTAGGCCATGCAGTCAAATTGAATGTGATACAAGGCAAGTTTTCCTATCTCTGAAAGAAAAATGGAAGTAATGTTAACTCACCGGAATGGGAAGGAAATTAAATCGAAAAACTGTAAATGTAAAATGAAAAAAGACCTAAAAGGTCAATTTTATTATTACCCTCCATAACTACACGTGCCAACTGCTAACAGAGATTATGACATAAAGTTTCTTCATTATTTCATTTCAATGACGTTGACAACTCACTATGATTTGATTTGTGAGAAGCCAAAGCGCTGCTGACTCCCCTTGGTTTCGTTCTGGCACTCTGGCAGTGGCCAGAGCTCTGGAAGTGGCACGATGATAGCTTCATCTGATTGGTTAAAGGAGGACTATCATGGCTGAGAAAGTTGGGTGTTATCATTTCTATGCATCATGAAAAGAGCTCCTACGACTTTGTTTTCTTTATTTTGCGATTTCTTTAATTTTTATGAGCGATTTTACAAAACTAGTGGACCGCGCCATTTTTGCCACAGCAGACGAAAATTCACCCTCGATCCGCTTGAGGCGCCCCTAATCGTGACGTCAGCGCAGCTGTCAGCCCCATGAATTTCCATTGTCCTGCGGTCCTGCATTGTGATTGTTGAATGACCGAGATATTGCCGCTTCCTCTATGGGGCAGACAGACGAGCTTGATTATTACCTTTTTCTATCCGACACAACTTTAATTTAGAGGTGAACTAACATCAGAGGCCATTTGAAATGCTGCCGGAAAGAAAAGTGCGATTTGAAGTCTGCTAATTACCAGCGAGGCTGGACAGCTGCCGTCACCTTAGCATAATTAGATCACCTTAAATCAATTCCTGTGTACTTTGCCTAACTTGTAATCAAGCCATTTATTCAGCCAACTGACCAATCAAAACCAAAATCAAGCCAATAATGATTTAGAAGAGATAATGAGAGGCAGAAAAACCGAACCAGGCTACCGTGCAAGATTGAAATAATGTCAGTAATCTGAATAAATAGCAGACCTCTGAATTCCACCTCTCGTTGGAAAACTTTCACGTATTATTAATAAGATTTCTTAAAAATAAAATCATGTTAAGATGGCCCTGGTTTTAAGCGTCTAAAAATATACGCGAAGTAGAAAACATTGTGTGAAGCGCATCAAACGTGAATGTGAGGGAGAAATTATTATCGCATTATAAGCAATGGACAAACGCATCGAAGACTGGGCAAGCATGTTCAGGCAAATCTGTGCCGCAAATTTTAGACATTTTTAATAATTGAACGAGATTCGCACACAATGGCCAAATGTAATAATCAAGCAAACACATACAGGCAAACTGCGTGCTGAACTAAGCAAAGTTAAGGTCTTCAAAATCATCCTCCTCTACATGACAATTGCTTTCATCCCCTTCCCATTTACTTGGCTCAATTTGCAATCAAACAGTTGATTCGCTCAATGAACAATTTTAAATTGGTTGGTAGTCTAATTTATTTAGATATCCATGTATTCAGACATTTTGACATCGCATGCATCATGCACATGAATGCATGTGGCAGCCGCAGTGACGTTATGATCTCGCAACTTTTCATGCCACTTGTGGCGTTAATGGCGGCCTCCTGGAAACAGCAATTTCGGCTAATTAATGGTCATTTAAAAGAACAGGGGGTATGTATGGACAAAAAATCGACCGTGGATATTATGTTGGAGTTAATTACTATAAGATTAAGTTAAAACGTGTAGGTCAGTATAGTCTTCCTTTAATTCTTTGCCAACAGATGCCAAGTTCGTTTGGCTTCCCCAGTGACAAGACAGTGTTTCACCATAAATTTACCACGTAAAATCTAGGGGGGCGCTGTTTCACTAATTGTAAAATACTGAGAAATGGAGAAGAGATGGCAGCAACAGCGCACAGAATTACTGGAACATTAAAACAAACCAAATTTATTTGAGTGACAACTACAGTCCTGAAAAAAACTGGGGAAGCATGGCCTCCCTTGGTGTCTGGGAGAAAACATCACTGTATCATCGTCAATCTGTCTTTCGAGAATAATCAATTCCTGTAGATCACATAACAGCACATATTTGTTAGCTATAAGCTGATAAATGATGCCGTTTTGCACCAAATGTTCGTAATTTGATACTCATTAGAGAGTCTTAAAATAGAGTGCACTGCTGATAGTATGCAGAATAAGTTTTGGATGATTGAATTATTTGTATCATTGCCATCCTTAATATCACAAGTATTGCATTTACATTGTCTGTGTAGCCTATTGGTCTCTGTGTTGTTTATTAGTTGATGATGAGAGGCTTATGCATTGATCTTGATTATTCAGGAAATAAATTGTTTGATTGTCAATCAGGCAATCTTAAACAGAAAAATGTTTGATTATGTATGATTTATTATGCCTTTAAAGGAGAGACACTTCTATACCTCTGACAGCATGCCACTGAAAATGCATCAGAAGATCGGGAGGCCTTTGGGCTGATGGAGGTTTAATTAATTTCAGTTTTAGTTTGATTGTGCTGTCTGCAGCTGAGTTGCTTGTGTGCCCTGACATCATTCTTATTCAGTTCCAGAGCCTCCTGAGCAGGACCAGACCGTGTTAATAGCAGTCGTCGTGTCTGTTGTTGCTGTCGCTGTGTTGGTGTTGCTCATCATTGGGATTATCTTCTGCTACAGAAGGAGAGCGGCAGGTAAGCTATCTTCCCCCACATGGTATAATTATCACCTCTTTCCTACCCTTCTCAGTAGAAAATAAGTCTGTAAGTTCAATGAAGAAGCACGATGACACAGAAAGAGGCATAAAATTGAGATTTTCCCCCATCTGTTTGAGAAGTGTATTTCCCCCAGACATGGGTAACAAAGCAAGAGTGCATTCTAGAAAGGGAATGGATGAGTTGCTCCAAAACTCGTTCTTGATGAATTGGAAGGTCTAGGGATGATCTTGGTTGGTCAATCAATCAGTTACCAACCCGGACATAGTATGTATACAGTTTCTCAATTTTAACAGTGTTTTAATGGATCCTGTCTTTTTACAAACACAGTTTCAAAAGAAATAGGACAATGTGACAATTATTTGCATCTTACAAACTGTCTTATTCAATTCCACTAAAATTAAGTTTCACCTGAATTAACTGTATTGATTTTTGTAAATATTCTGAAATTCTAAATTTGATGCCGCGACATGTTCCAAAACAATAAGAACTGGGGAATGGAAAGGCAGAACATCCATTTGGAACATTCCACCGGTAAACACGGGAGTGAGAAATAGCTAACTGAACTATGGTTGGGTGTAATGTGAGCAGTCACGAAAGGCATGGTCATTTATGAGCAAGATGGCTCCGGGTTCGCCACTTTGCCAGTTTAAGAACTTTTCTCAATGTGCAATTGCTTGGAATTTAGTGATCTCACCATCGACAGCTCATAATATAGTGAAAAGATTCTGAGAATGTGGACAAACGAGAGCAGTCTTCATGCATTAAAAACCAGGTCTAATACCAATATTGGATGTGTGTGACCTTTGAGCATTCAGATGGCACAGCATTAAGAACCAACTTGTTTCTGGAAGGAACATAACCCCACGGGCTCATAAATACTTCAGAAGACCTGTGTCATTGAACAAAGTTTATAAGAGCATCACCAAATGCAAGTTAAAACTCCTCCGTGCAAAGAAATCTGTCTTTCACTTTCTTTTTTGAATTAGTGGACATTGGGTTCTCAGGCCCAAAGAGGAAAGGGTCCATCCCAACTTTTCAGCAAAATATTCAAAAGTGTCTGTCATGGTTCAGAGCTAAATTAGTGCACTTGGCTTGTGCATCTCACATATCTGTGGAGGCAAAGGCGATGCAGGAGGATTCAACTGCATTTTGGGATATCTCTCCAGATGTTGTCTTTCTCAGGGATGCCCCCGATTGTTCCAGCAGGAAAACGCCAAGCCACACCGCATATATTACAATTGCATAGCATCGTAGTCACAGAGCACAAACTCTCTCAGAACTATTATAATCATGAATTGAATCGCCATTTCATTGATACTTGGTTGCAAATCCTTTGCAGTCCAGAACCGCCTGAAGTCTGCAGCCCATTGACATCAGACATAAAGGTTTCTTCCCTGGTAAAACCCTGTTCGACCTTCACTGTCTTCAGTTATTCTTTTTGCACTTTGTGGGAGTTTTGCCTTCATTTCTTGTATTCAGCAAATGAATGCATGCCTTGATGGATTCAGGTCACATGATTGACTTCCCACATGGAAAGAATCTATATGAACATATATGCAACCTATATGCCCATATATGCGGCATATAGGCCAAATTCAGGTACATATATGTGCTTATAGAGGGCATATAGGTCTCCTATATTGCTTCTTTATTTCCACATATAGGCCCTATATGTACATACAAGGTATATGTCTTCTATATAGCTCATATACCCAGTGGCAGGTTCTGTTTGTCATACCTATTGTATAGCTCATATCTCACTTTTGCAACTGTCATACATGATGCCTAGCTCATATTTTTATTCTCAAGGTAATATCTGAATATTAGTCCAAAGTCCCTTACAGAAATAACAAGAATTTCACTCAATAACTTATTAATCGCATGTGAACACGTGAAGTTGGCATCACATTTGATTCTAAATACATGTTGACATATGATGACGGCATGTTATGTGTAAACCAGTCATTATTAACTATGGCAAGTGAGAGGAGTCAAAAAGCTATGATATCAACACAAATATCTAATACTATTTGTTACATTTTTTTCCTGAAACATTAACGATAACAAGGTCATCAATTCTTTCTTGACCATACTTATTTCCATTCTATGAAGATTGAGTTGTGTATTGTGGAAGGAAGGAAATGTATAAAAACAAAATGGTTTGATTATGTTTATTTCATCAATTAAGCATTTTTTCAAGTTTAAGTCACTGCCAGATTCACCACATTAGATAAAATTGGATTCACATCATTACAGCTCATACACATCCACTGAAAGGTAATACACTACACTGTTACATCCACCAAATACAATGTTTTCTATCTTGTCTGTAATGCAGTTTCTAGATGAATATGGCTCAGAGGTCCTTAGTCTAAATGTAGCAAAATAAAACAAAAATAACAAAATAAAAGTACACAGAAGAACATACATTCAAGTAAACCTGCCTTTCAAAAGTCATTTTCATCCCCACATCTATCTGAGCATTTCACTGTGGTTAATGAATTTGAAGACAAAGTCTACATTTCTGCTCACAGTTTTAATGAACAGACGCTTGTCTTTTATCTGGGATGCTTGTTTAGCAACTAAAGGTCCCAGACTTTTTCCTACAGGGATGAAATAACAAGGATTCTTAAATTCCCACACGGAAAGAACCTATATAAACATATAGGTTTTAATCCCCGCCCTCTATCAACCAGCAGTGGTCGGCAGCTTTTTTCAGAAGTAGCGCGCAATGGGCTTTATGGACAGCTCCACTACTTCCTGAACTTAAGCCAGCTCCTTTATTTCCTGTCTTGCATTATTGGACAAACTGATCAATCCAGTTGTGCCTGACCATTGTTGTTGTGGGGTCAGGCACACCTGGATTAATCAGTTTGTCCAATAATGAAAGACAGGAAATACAGGAGCTGGCTTAAGTTCAGGAAGTAGTGGAGCTGTGCATAAAGCCTATTGGCCAATGTGCTACAGGGATGCAAATTACGAAGGATCTGCTGGGAAGGGTTATGTAGATTAGAGTTCCCCTAGGCACGCCCTGTTGGCTAGACGGGCGCTCATAAATAAGAGTCTGACCTACAAATTTGAAGTTTGAATTTACCCTCTGCCTTCTTTCTGAACTTGTGAAGTTTTGACCAGCAGATGTACGAGATCCATTTAATAACAGTCGCAGGCTGTGTGCACTCTCCTGAGTTGTTAACAGGTGGCTGCATTTGCGATTAAGCCTCAGAATTTGTACATAGTTCCTCAAAGGGACGTTGTGTAACATTTTCAGTTGTTTATTGGCCAAAATCTAAGTCTGTATCCATACATATGTCATCATTGGTGTATTATGACTTCCGCTAATAATCTGACATATTCTTGTAAACGAAGAATTTTAGATTTGTTTGTACATTGGACGGGTTAGCCGGCAGGGAAGCGCCATGACGGTCTGCCATCTTGAAACTACAGCCGCCGGCAAGGGTCCAATAGCACCAAATGCGGATTTATTCCGCGTTTGCCCTGCCAGCGAGCGCAGAGTGATTGAGAGACCGGAGGAGATCAGCAAGAGAGGCTACCGCGGCAAGTTTGAAAATCTGCACTACTGCAGCATAATGCAGGACCATGCATATGCAGCAGCAGCACAGGAGACGGAATCCTCATCACCAAGAAAGCGAAAAAGAGAATTAAAAAGGCAGCGCGACCGGCGCATTCAAAAAACGAGGGTCAACATCGGGCTAGCCTTCCCCAGGTGGGGAAGATTTTCAAAGGGACGCTGAAGTTGCCAGCTTTCTGATCGACAAGTAAGTCAACTTCAAACTCAGGCTACACAAACACCAAGGGGACCTTCTAAGCGCGTTCTCGTAAGCAGCGCAGCAGCTGCGGTTTTTTGCTTGTAGCACTGGTCAGGAGATTCCGTACTGTCGGCTTACGTTATTACCAAATCAGTGAAGTGAGCAGGTGTAACGACACCGATGTTTTCAGTTATTGTACTTGATGAATGGCTTTGTTATGCAGCGACTCGACTGCTTCACCTGTCTTTTATGTAACGTTACAGAATGAACCGTAATGTAGCAAAGGCTGTTGTTGGTTAAGAGCCAGAGTCTGTAACTTTGGACCAGCTCATAGACGGGGGTGATATATCATGTTCCAGTAGACCACTGAAGTTTTTTGTGGGGGTAGATATATTGTCCAAACTGACAAAAATTACTTTTTTTATCAGAAGATCCCTTCGGGGTGGAAAGTACAGCCCTTTTTAGGGTAGGGGTGAAACGGGCCAAAATATTGACATAGTCAAAATCTGGACTTTGACCTTCGAATATTTTGGTGCACCCTCAGTGACCCTTCTTGATCTTACGGTATATGAATGTATGTGTAGAGTTTTTCCATTTAACACCATAATTTTCAAGGTTTACTGAGGGCGCCGCCTATAGGTGGCACTTCAAATCATGACTTTCTGCATTTTGGACTACATTTGAGACCCTCCCAGGGCCTGCGCCCTCATTAAATCTGGCTTATTCATGTGTATTTGGATACATTGGGACTAGTTCTTTCCAAGTTTACATAAATGGCAGTGGCTTAGTTAGGGCACTTTTGCATAGGTGGCGCTTTTTATGGCAAGAACGCGATTTTAGGCAATTTTCATTTGGCCATATCTCAGTGCGCCCCCTATGTGTTTCAGTGAAACTTGTTTAATTGTGTTTCTCTATATCTCTGCTATTTATAATGAAAATATCAAGAAGGCTTTTTGCCTCGTTAACCCTCTTTGCGCTAAAACGTTCACACCAGATCACACTCCACTTTAATCAAGAAAGACAAAAGGTTAGTTCTCCAATGCTCCAATAGGCGGCTCATATGCCAGGTGGCAGCACTGCTGTGACCACGTTTTGATGGCATGTTCAGAGTCTGAAGAGAGTCGTGGAAATCCTGCTTTATCATGAACATCTTCTGATTTTAAGACCTGAGAGCGGTACATCGTTCCATCTTTACCTCGTGGGATATTGTGCTAACGATTAGTTTTGCTCCCAAGATATTAGATCATATATTTTCTGATCACATTTTTGAATGGGCGTGGCCTGTGTGTATGCATAATGCATGCAGCAATGCAGAATGTAAAGATAAGGTCCTCAACCCCCTCTGAAAAGTACTATGGTTACCTTCTGGACAAGGATGCCCTTCAGTTACTTTTGAACTATGTCGTGAGATTTTCTGGACAAGTTTGTCCCATATTTTTAGTTGATGTGGGTTAAAACTTCTGGACAAGGATGTCCTTCAGTTCATTTTGAACTATGTTGTGAGATTTTCTGGACAAATCTGTCCAAACGTTTTAGTCAGTTGTGAACTATGTGAAATTCAGTTGCTGTCCTGAGAACCTCTTGAGGAGCGTGTCCCTTAGTTAGAATGACAGGCAGTCATTTATTTCAGACTATTTCAGGAATACCAACGCAGAAGCCTCTGTTACTGGTACAATTTTTATATAGTTTTTATTCCATGCTAAACAATTCTAGAATTATTGAGTCATTATTCTGTGGTGGTGGCACCAACAGAAAGATGCCGTCCATTAAGGCCTAAGTATCTTCAGCACCTATGGGTGCCTCGATTGTTGTTTTTCTGACTTTTCAGTTTTAACATTTTAATAAATTGTTGCTTTTTTTGAATAAGTTCTCTTGCCTCAATGCTTTGAAAACACTCAAATAATTCTCCCCTCTGGTTGGTGGGGACTAAAACAAAAATGGGCATTTTTCGGAGGTGGTGCTTGATTGCGACATACGTCAAACTCTGGCATGTAAAGGGTTAATGAGGCAAAAAGCCTTCTTGAAATTTTTATCATGAATAGCAGAGATATAGACAAACATAATAAAACAAGTTTCACTGAAACCCATAGGGGGTGCACTGAGATATGGCCAAATGAAAATCGCCTAAAATCGCGTTCTTGCCAAAGAAAGCGCCACCTATGCAAAAGCACCCTAACTAAGCCACCGCCATTTATGCAAATTTGGAAATAACTAGTCCCAATGTATCCAAATACACATAAATAAGCAAGGTTTAATGAGGGCCCAGGCCCTGGGAGGGTCTCAAATGTAGCCCAAAATGCAGAAAGTCATGATTTGAAGGGCCACCTATAGGCGGCGCCCTCAGTAAACCTTGAAAGTTATAATGCTAAATGGAAGAACTCTACACATACATTCATATACCACAAGATCAAGGAGGGTTACAGAGGGCGCACGAAGATATTTGAAGGACAAAGTCCAGATTTTGACCATGTCAATATCTTGGCCCGTTTCACCCCTACCCTAAAAAGGGCTGTAATTTCCACCCCGAAGGCATCGTCTGATAAAAAACATAATTTTTGTCAGTTTGGACGATATATCTACGCCCACAAAAATCTTCAGTGGCCTACTGGAACATGATATATCACCCCCTGGTTCATAGTTACAGACTCTGGCTCTTAACTTAGGTTTGATAACGGGCATGTATTCGGTAACTATTGAAGGTGACATCCTATAAGCGTGCATGTAGCTAACACATGCTTTGCTTTTTCGTATTAAATTGTTCAAGATGCACCTAAGCCGAGTTGTTTATTTCCATTACTTTGAATATCTTACATCGATTCACGGTACTGTGTTTTGCTGCTTCATGTATTATATGCTGGCTAAGTAGCACTGACTACATCCACTTTCAGTATGGTATAAATTCAGCCCAAAGAACTTCACAGCTAATCATTTATTTACCATTGCACGCTCATTCTTAATTATTAAAACAATCGCAGATGTGCATACTTGATGTCGTGACTTTTCAGCAACTTTTAAGATACCAGAAACTTCATATTTTGTATCTTGTGCATGCGCTGAACTTGCATGACAGCACCGCACAGAGACAGTATTTGTTGTTCAGCCTTTATTAGCTAGAAGTGTTGAGTGGGTTGGAAACGCTGGATAGGATGAGATGTGAACGACACACTGTTAGTGAGGGGCATCAGTGTATGGGAGTGATGCAGCGGAGATTCGCTAATGCGGCTGAACTCTGCGCAGAGAAAACACGAGGGCTCCAGAAGAAACCGATGAGAACGAAACTAAGAGCGACTTTATGTATATTTTATAACTGGGCTGCTGATCATGTGCGGACTTAGGAATGTGCTAATCCTGTATAAGGGGAAGGAAAATAATTCAGAATTGAAACTCCACTAATATCGAATGAAATCAGCACTTTTCCGGCTTACCTTGATGTTTGAGTACCCAGAGAAACATTAGGGTAGTAAAAACCTCAAGCGTGAATTTAGTCAAGAAAATTTAGAGTTTATTTTCTAGTGCTGATAAACGTGGTGATAAACGGCAGTAGCTATGTTACGGATGGCGCACCGGGTTGCGAGAGTATGCGCAGCATATGCATTTGCAATATTAAAATTAAACTCTAATGAATGGTGTGTGCACCCTGCGAGTCTGCTGGGATGGGCTCCAGTTCCAGGTATAGAGAAAGGATGAAATTAATGAGCTTTGAGCATTCATACACTAAAAGTAATTTTGCTCCTCAGAATTTCTTTCCCTGTTAAATAAAACTAGTTCATCAACATTTTATATCCCTATTAGGTATATAAATTGTTTTTCCAAACTATATTTAAGCCGAGTGCTATGTTTGCCCGTTCGGTGCGGAGCTGTTGCATGGGTTTTGCAGTGGGACATAGCTACATTTCCGGAGAACATTGTTACACGGTGGCTACCGTAGTTGCAATACGTGTTTGAAAAAGTGAGGCGCTCGAGTGCAGTATTCGTTTGAATGTAATACATGATTTCAACGCTGGATGGGAGTAATTCCTACACAATGTCCCTTTAATTGGATAGCTCAGATTGGGGTATATTATTGTACATATGCCAAAATATAAAAAAAAAAATTAAAACTTTAATTGGCCATTTTTTTTTTTTTTGGCATTTCCAATCCCACCCTAATCTGAGCTATAATATATGAAAACGGCCAATTTTATGTATGTCGCATATATGTGAAACCTATATGCTTATATTGGTTCTTTCCGTGTGGGTTCGCTGATGTGTAACATTTGCACCCCTTTGTCTTGGATTGCTTTCACAACATGTTCCGAGTCATTATCTGCACCTTGAAGCGGCATCTAATGAGAATTAATCCAGGTGCATTTCTCAGCCTGTTCTCTCTCAGATTGGGAATATTTGGCTCATTATGAAATGGAAAATATGGCTGTTGTAGGAATTTTGATTTTATATTCCAGGTGTTACCTTCAAAAAAAAAACTCAGACAGAGACAAAGGAGTTAATATCCAAGCCAAAGTCAGTTTACTTTTTCTGCAGAAAAAGGATCCCTGCACACAACAGGTCTCGTCAGTCGTTACAAGGATAAGGACAGTCTCTTTTGCTGTGGTTTAAGTAAGAGTCCATCTTGACATCCTCCTCCCCCCCGAGCTGATTTACGCATCATGGTATCAACAGGAATGTTGCAGACGCACACAGCCCACGTAAAGCCGGCCCCTAAGTATGCATGCATCTTATCGTTCGGCATCCCAGGCTCTTCTTGTTCTCTTTTTCCTGAGAACACATAAACTTGGGAGAGAAAGAGAACATCTTGGCCCTGTCAGGACTGCATGGCTCCAGATAAACTATAAGCAATTACGCATTGTTCAAATTTGTAGAAGCTACAGCTATGAAGGCCTAGGCTAATCAGAAACAGGCAAGAGTACACTACCATAGCCTAAGAAAAATTGAGCCAGAGCAAGCATGGATAAACAATTAATAATAATTAAATGAACCAAATAATAATTAAATGAATCAATAAAAAAATGATTCCACAATGGCAATAAAGGCTTCATACTTTTGCACTGCAGAAGACCTGCATGTGGAAGAATGAGAAACAACTCTGCTCGCTAGACTCGACACACACTGGTGTCTACCGTGCCTAAATGCTTAATGAGTGTGATTAAAAGACATTGTGATGTTATGCAGTGGGAAATAGTCAACTGCACCAAATTTTTTGTACTTTGTTGAAGCTATCACATTGCAAATTTTCAAAAAGCAAAAAAATTGTCATGTAAGAACAACAAACAATGTGTTGCTGCATTGTTTTCAATTTAACAGAGGGTGAAAGGACTTTTCAAATTAGTTATTTTTTATTGTATTAGCATTTTCCATGTGTCTCAACTTTTTTGTAATTGGGGTTGTATTTCAGCTTTGCTCAGACCCAATGAAGAATGTTTTTACAGCCTAAAGTTAGGTTTTTGATTACTTAATCAATTAAATCTCAATAATGTGACTATAATTACCTCTGTCTAGGAGGTTATGTTTTACCTTCAGATTATGGGTGCATTTTTGTTTGTTTGCTTCTTTGTTAACAACATCATGAAAAAAGTTATCAACAGATTTTTAAGAAATTTTTACTGGAAGTGTTTCTTGGCCCAACTCAGAAGTGATATCATTGTGGTAATTATCAGGATCAAATTCTGGATCCAGGAAATTTTTTATTTACTTGTGAGGTGGTTCATAATAACGCAACTCGTAGTCCCGGACATGTGAGGTACTGTTGGGCCTTAGTGATGATGTGTGCTCTCTGAGTGCTCCATCCATCCAAATTCCATCTGTAAAACAGTTATTAGTGTTAGTTAGTAGTGATGTAGGCTGTTGATTACCTAATTCAGTTCTGAAAGACATTCCCTCTTTTGTTTCCATTTCAGAATCCAGCTATGCAGACGAAGTAAGGTAAGACATACAATTAACTGGCAGCTCATGCTAGATAGGACCTACTTTCAAACTAGATAGTATCTAGCAATGGAGGGTAGTTTGTGATAAAATTAAATACATAATCAATGGGGAAACTTCCTTTTGCTTTTGCTTGGCAATGTTGGCTGGAGCATAATATCAACAATATATGAAGGCGGTTGCAGAGAAAAATTACAATCTTTTACAACACTTTCTCATCACGACTCATCATGGAGTGACCCTTTCTGCCCAGCCGTCGATGTACAATGAAAATAGAGCCTTTTAGCATCCTTATTTGACGCTTATGGTGAGGGTTTGGGTTAGGATTAGGGGTCAGGGATAGTATTAACAGTGGCATCAAATGAGGATGCCAAAAGCCATTATTTTCATCTTATATCAATGCTTGGGCAGAAAGTGTCACTATACGACATGACGGGATGAGAATGCATTTTCTTTTAGGACACGGATGTGTGAATCTATTACTCCAGTGATCCACGGTCAACAATCATTTTAGATAACTGTAGTAGGTCCATGAGAATTTGGACAGTGATTACCATTAATGTTAGTTTATGTTTTAAAATAATTCTTCAGCCTACAAACAATATGTTAGCTAGGGAACTAGAAAATGTTGACTGCCTCGCGCTAGCCAACATTTGTCAGCTGTAGATACTTTTATTTTATAATTGGCAGGCTAACATTAGCTGTCCAGTTGGTCATATCAAAGACTTTCTGGTGATGAAGCCTTTCAGACATTCTCTGGTTATATTACCATTACTCCTTTGATTCACAGTCAAAAATAGTTTAAAAGTTTGTTGAGGAGAATATGGTTAATCTGCGAGAGGGGAACTCACATGGAGCTCTTCTGCTTTGTTGCTTTTGAGGGGTATGATGGCTGTGAGGTTCCATAGTTTTTATACTTGCATACTATTGATTGTACAAATGAACAAGCTACCACTCAGCATTTGTGCATTGTACCAAAGATTGAACCAGACTTGTGGAGGTCCACAATTTTTATTATGTCTAAACCCCCCCCCCCCCCCATATTGTTTTTGTCCGGTTTCCCGCGTGTCTGTGTCGGTGTTCCCACCATTTCCAGACCAAAACTCGGCAACCGTTTGATATTTTTCCATGAAAATTTGCACAAATTTGCATCAGGTTGTGCAGATGTGCCTTTTGCTATTTTGAGGTTATTAACTTTTCTAGTTTCTTCCTAAATGTCTGTAAAACATTGATGAGGGGCAGCTGCCTTGGGGTGGGGGGAGACGTCAACACTCTAGTTGTTCTGACATCTTGGCTGATTTCATTTGATTTTTCCCCTGATGTCAAGGAAAGAAATGCTGACTTTGAGGATAGGCCTTTAAGTACTTCCCCCGATATACCTCCAATTAACTCAAATGATGTCAGTTAGCCGATCAGAAGCTTCTAAAGCCATGACATCATTTTCAGGAATTTTCCTAGTTGTTTAAAGGAAACCTCCACTCTTAAAGTAAATATCGCTTAAAATGCTCTTAATATACTGAAAAGAAGATATTTTGCACAAAAAAAGTATTCATCTCAGCCAAATATATTTTTTCGGCCTCCAAAAAAGGCACTCGCGCTGATTTGAACTTCCGGCGGGCCGCCATCTTGATAGGCGCGCAAAGCAGTCTGGGCTTGTGACGTAACTTGGTTGCTCGGCTCTCTGGGTATCAGCCATATCACAGTAAAATGCCTCACTGCGTTGCCTTCGAGTGCAATAATCAGGCCAAAAACAAACCAAACGAACCCAAAATTCGGTTCCACGTTTTCCCAGGAGATGAAGAACTACGCCAGACGTGGATTCATGCTATCGGGAGGACATCTCTACTGGTCGTTACGCATGATAAATACAGCATGTTTTCTAATCGCAGCATTGTCATGCGGCATATCCACTTTATTCGAAGAAACTTGACAAAAAAAGCTCATGTTCACCATTTTTACCTCAACCGAACACAATTCAAGCACCAAGCAAGTAAATAAGCATGTAGCAAAACACAGGATAAAATAATATCAGTGCTGAGTCTTCTCATAGCACATATAGCACAAATAGCACAAATTTCTCCTGACTTTGTGCTATGCATACAAACGGTACCTCAAATGATAGAGGAAAGTCCACAGAATCCAACGATATAAGCCCTGTCATTTTAAACCGACACCACACTCGAAGAACAGCAGGCATACACTTTACAGTCTACAGAGATGAGCAAAAAAAAAAATTCTTACCTTTTGATATTTTGTAATAAAAAACTGTTCGAGGGTAAATCTGCACTTGCTATTGTTAGCTCAATGTGTCCGTGTTATAACGAAACTAGATCTGCCAGTCAAACCACTCAGATAACCCTTCTCCAGCACATCTCAAAGACTTTCACTTGGCCAAGGTCTAGACTCTGAGGTGGCCGATTCCTGTGTGAGAATGAGTCCTCATACTCAATGAACCAGTCTTTCTCATTTGAACCCAAAGAATCTTGACATTATCATTCTAGAATATACCAGTGCCATCAGGGATAAAAAAAAGTCCAAACTGTGTTTTTTGACGGGCAGTGTAGTTGGATGATTTGAAACAATAAAATATGACAAATAAGGAAAAAAATGGAATAAATTGGGAAGGGACAAATACTTTATCATAGCACTGAACAATAAACAATATGTATATGAATTTTAATTTCTGTATTTGAGCATAAAAGCTGTGAGAACAACATGCAACCCTTTATAAAAGCACACTGATCTCAGATCATTAACAACCCAGAAAGGGAGCTTACGCTACCCAAACTATCATTCTTTACTGATACAGCTCTACTCATAATGCTGACTTAAGAGGCCGGTTTCTGAAGCGGTAGATAAAATCGCTGAGGTTTCTCAGTGCTCTAGATAAGTTATCAGGAGGAACACTGGAATACTGCATGCATAGTTTTCAAACGCTACCCTTGTTTTAATGTCAGTCAATTCAAAATGTATGTTAGAGTTTACAGTCTTTGCTACGTACTACAAAAATTATTTTGCGTTCGTTGAGTTTATCTTGCAATCACTGAGTTTTGCACTATATTATGCATGGGACTCATTTAAAGCTCTTTGAGCAGATAAAAAAGTGTGTGAAGGTTTGCAACTGCCGCAGGACACATCCTGATTGACGCATATATAGGTCCCTGGAACACAAGGGGCTTTGCCTTTTGGTTACCCAATGCACTTTGAATGAAAAGGGTATCATGAAAATCACCCAATTAAATTGTGAAGTATAAAACCACCATCTTACATCTGGAATGCAGTATTGTCTTGGTCATAATTTGCTTGGATGGCTAATAACTTCTTACTTTACTAGGAAAAAGAGAACTCTGAGTGAAGCGAACGCAAGTGAGGGTGTGCAGGGGAGGGAAAACATGGCGTATTTGCCAGATGGCCGTAAACAGGGTAAGAGATGCTTATATTTATTCATTTTCAATTGTTTAATGTGATGCATGCAAAGATGGATAAACCCATTGTCACGGGGTAAAATTCAGGAAAGTTATGGGAAGAATTACAGACTTAGACTTATGAATCAGAAAAAAGAAGGATGTGGAAGAGAAAATCAGAGAGAGATAAAGAGCAGAAATTTTAATTAAAACAACTTTCAGAGGGAAATATTATTTAAAAGGAGACGAGGGTGAAGAAAACAATGGGAACAGAGGTAGTAACTAAGGTTTTTCATTGGTGTCTGTCTAGTAGAATTTTCTCAATGGGAGCAGCCATTAGTGATTCTTTTACTCAACCTATTTGAAGAATATATGCAACAATCATCAATGTAACATTCAATAGAGCCCAGTTTCATTCTGACTTGTCATATAGTGACACTACCTGACCAAGCGTCGATATAGAACGATAAAGAAGGCTTTTGGCATCCTCATTTGATGCCAGTTTAAAATGAACCCTACCCCCTAACCCCTAACCCTTAAACCGAACCCTAACCCTAAGCATTAAATAAGGACGTCAGGTGCCTCCTTTTTTCTTGTATATCTGGGCTTGGTCAAGTAGCGTCACTATAAGCTGAGTGAGATGAGAATGTGTTGTTCAAAAATCATGCCAATGGATGCCTGAAGAGGATGCTTACGGTGAAGGATGCATTGCACATCTGTTTTTCAGCAGTGGCTGACCCCAGCGAATTTAATGGGAGTGTCTCTGCGGACTCCGCCCATGCTTCTGAGGTAATGAGAGCCTAACTTGCCACTATTAACCCTTTCAGTGCCGTGGGCAACTATAGTTGCCCCAATATGTAAGATATCAAAATCAGATGCTGTTGAAAACTTATCATGTGGCAACTTGTTTAAAAGAGCTCCTGCAGGGGAGCTCTTCCAAACAAGTTGCCACATGATAGGTTTTCAACAGCTCAGGATAACTATATTTTTAATTCCTTGAAAATGTATTCAGCGCTCAAAGGGTTAAATTTAAATGCCTGCAGACTCCGTCACAGCCAAGGTAATTAGATGGAAAGCCAGGGTAAAAGGGGGTAAACAGCAAATTACAAGAGGCAGAAAAAAGTGCTGTACTTGATTGGTAGTTTTGTTTTACTGGTCACAAAAGACGAAACTAACTATTTACAGGACAACTACCTGATTGATTTTGTCTCGGTGTTTGAGCATAGACAGTATATAGATTTGGGGTAATAGGTGGTTGGGGTACGGTGCTGCTGGATCCGCATTATCCCTGCTGTCTTCTGTTGTTTGCAAATACTGCTCCTTTCAATGTCAACGTCACTTTCTGCATTACTCAATGTATGAGCAGGTGCCATTAACCCTTTGAGCGCTGAATAAATTTTCAAGGAATTAAAAATGTCATTATCCTGAGCTGTTGAAAACCTATCATGTGGCAACTTGTTTAAAAGTTGCCATATGATAGCAACTCTCAGCTCCCACAGGCAGCTCTTTTAAACAAGTTGCCACATGATAGTTTTTCAACAGCATCTGATTTTGGCATCTTGCATCATTGGGCAACTATAGTTGCCTATAGCGCTGAAAGGGTTAATTGAGGTACAAATCAGTTGTATAATAACAGATGTTAGTGTGTCACCTACCACCTTTGTTTTAGAGAGATGTTTATTTAGTTCATGAAGCAACTCATTTGGAAAATTCTCCCGTCTCTTCTCAGATAAAAGTGATACACAGTTCAGGGCCTCGCCTCCTCTGTGTTGGTCCTCTACCATTTAAATGTAAGTTTTATTTTTTCCTTCTCCATTTAGATGCCAGATGCCATTTTCACCAGTACCCACGCTGCCCAGGAGCAAAACCCCTCCCCTGTCATGGGGGGTCCTGGAACACTCGAAAACAGGAAACACAGACTTGCCACCATTGTGTAAAAAAACTGCACAAAAACGGAAGACTGAGTGCTTTGCTGAGTGCTTAACTTGCACAAAAAATTATTTGTGTTACTGAAAAGGGCATATGTTCCTGAAAAGGGCATAACCTTGAATTTCTCCACCCTCTTTTAACTGCTTGCGTTTAAATTTGATGCCAAGGTGTGGTCAGATGCCTTTGAATTTGTCAAAAAAAAAAATCTACATGTAATCGGCTCCGAGAGAGCCAGGGCAGAATATTACACGGACTGCAACACACTCCTCGGTTTATTTTTTATTTTTTAAATTTGGCATCTCCAATTCCACCCAAATCTGGAATGCCCAATTAGAGAACTATGTACACTAGCTTGCTCGTATGCGACCCCATGTTGCCATCTCAGGAGAGAGAGACAGTTCACGGCTTTCATCCGAAGCATGCACCTGTCAGCCATGCTTCTTTACACTCATTGGTCGAAACTTTGCAAGTTCAGGATGAGGGCGGAGGAAACCGGAACATGAGAAAACTTACAATCTTACTGATGAGCGCCCATCTAGCCAACTGGAGGCGCTTGAGCAACGAGCAAAGCAACTATTTGCTTAATATCCCAACCCAGCAGTCCCTTCCCAATTTATTTCCCTGCAGCACGAAGCCAATTGTGCGCTGCTCTGAAAAGGGTGCTAACCACTGCCATCTGGTACGACCGAGGATCGAACCCGCATTGTGCTCCTCAGTTTTTTTTGACAAAATTAATCTCTATATCACTCCTTTCTGTGTGAAGTGTGGAATTGTATCTTTATCCTCTGGACAGCTGACTTTAATGGCTAACCTGCCTCCAGCAAGGTATTGCATCCCATTCCAGGAGGTCAGGGGTCTCCCTGTGTCACACAG
Source organism: Gymnothorax javanicus (assembly GCA_029692085.1). Taxonomy (NCBI): domain Eukaryota; kingdom Metazoa; phylum Chordata; class Actinopteri; order Anguilliformes; family Muraenidae; genus Gymnothorax; species Gymnothorax javanicus. The sequence goes on from CM056199.1 coordinate 132,389,542, forward strand.
TGGGGCAGAGAAACAGCTGTTGTGTTTCCTAAGAAACAGCTTAGTGTTTCATTTAGGTTAATAAGGCCTTATTTTGTAATATTTGGCAACCCCTCCCTGATTATCTTCATGGTGATCTTGATGAACTATTGCAGAAAGGGCGCCCATGTTTTATTTTCATATATAAGTCATTGACATTGTTTTTTCTCTCTTCTAACATGGTAATAATACTAACAACGTGTATATAATGTGATTCATATGTATGTAACATAACCCATGCATGTAAACTATTTAGTTATTCTTGTTTTTCAATTTGGCAATATCTGTGCTGTCTGGTTCTTTGTTTGGTTGTAGAATTAATAAAATATTATTATAAAAAAAGAAAAGGTCTCCTCTACAATAGAGTGAACAATTTGTGTGTTTTATAGAAGAGTACATGGACAGATCAACAGAGTTCCTGGATATATACCAACCACTGGCGTAAATACAGGCGGTTCAGCCAGTGCAGTTGCCCTGGGGCCTGGCGCATAAGGGGCGCCCGTATCGTGGCTGGGCCTCTCATATTTAAAAAGAAAAAAAATTGAATTAGGTATCTTCTAAATCTTATTGATGCAACGCTCATACAAGCTCCTAAAACATTCAATGATTTAGTGCATTATTCCGTATATAAACCCTGATGAAGTCAAATTCATCTCTATCATGGCTTTCTGTAAGAATTATTCATAGCATTTTACAACAAAGTTACATGCTTACTCTACACGAATTTTAAATATTATCGATGAAATTAACAGTTTTCTTATTTTCTTTGATATTTTTCTTACATAAAGATTTGCACATCTGTCGAGGTGATTGCTGGGTAAAGTGTTGTCCAATGTCAAGTCTTCAATTGAGTTGATCAGGTGACCACACATTAGCGTAACGTCTGATTTTTCAAGGGCAAAATCTGAAGATCAGACTGACTCGCAGTCGCAAATTTGCAAATTCCAGAACAATCGTGCCGTTCAAACATAAAAGCGGCAGTCTGAAAAGAAAAGAAAGAACAACAAGAGAAGGTAGCAAAGCTTCCTAAACCTATTTCATTTAGCTTTCTCACAAGCAGTTGCCAGTCCACGGATGAGCCCCCTCAACAGCATTGCAGCCAGCAGGTAATAGATCAAGCCAGATAGACTAAACTGATGTTTCACCATAATAGACAATCTCCAATGAGTGAGCCTGAGATATCAAGTTTATGCAACGAGAGTAGAAATTTTAATATATTCCGAGCCTTCGGCTAAAAATAAATGTTAATTACTACTCGAGTTTTATAGGATTGATATCTCGGGCTCACGTATTTGAGATCCTATTTATCCCATAAATGTCAGCATTGTATTACTTTAAAAAAGGTAAAATGGCATCAACGTTAGCTTCCAATTGGCAGTCTATTCAAGTCAATGGCATGAATCATTTGTGAGCTAGCAAGCTAACGCTTTTGGCCGATAAAGAAATAAGTTACACATATAACTGTTTTTGTGCGGTAAATTGATCATTTTACGGGATTTATCCAGACGGTGTTTAGCTTGGCAATTTAGGGGACAGGGTGGCATTGTTTTAGACATATTTAAATATTTAAATATCCTTAGATGTTGCAGCTTTCAACGGTCTCATGAGCTTTTTGCAAGTTACTTTCATGTCCTGCCTTTATGTAAAATAAGAATGCATAAGTAAGGTAAGTGCACAAAATGCCGTTTGTTAAAGTCAGTCGTCATTTCAGCACCACAGTGAAATAGGCAGCTCTTCTCTCTCTCTCTCATCCTATTATTGCATGTTTTGGAAGGCAACCTTGAACAAACTTACGCAAAATACTGCAAAAATTATTCAAAGCAGGGCTTCACAGTGTGCACGAGGGCCAGTCATAATCGCTTACACTGAGGCCCGTCGTGACTAACTTACGCCACTGATACCAACCACAAGGTTTTCACTCCAGCCATATCAAAGCACTCCTTATTTAAAACCAACAGATCTCATCTCACAAAAAAACACAGTAGTAAAAACAACACAATAAAACACAGTTATAAAAACAAACAATAAAACACCGTCGTAAAAAAACACAATAAAACAGTAAAAAAGCAATACAATAGAACACTATAAAATAAGCATAAATTAAAGAAGAAAAAACGTGGTGGCAAAAGGCAAAAGTGACTCTGAAAAACTTGGTATTTAAAACGCCAGGGAATAAAAATGTGTTTTGAGGCTGGATTTAAATACTGGAAGCGATGCAGCCAGCTTAACATGGAGGGGCAACTGATTCCATAGTTTTGGGGCCACGACGGCGAAAGCTCGGTGCCCCCTGTGCTTCAGCCTAGACTTGGGGACAGTGAGGAGAGACTGGTCAGCCGACCTAAGAGACCATAGTGTAGGGGTGTAAAATGTTGGCAAGGTATGATGGAGCCAGACCATTCAGGGCTTTATAAGCAAAGAATAGATCTTAAAATGAATCCTAAAATGGACAGGAAGCCAGTATGAGGAGGCAAGAACAGGGGTAATGTGACAGTTGCCTTAGCTGAAAAAAACTTGACCTGACCACAGAGTTTATTTGTTTGTCCATTGTAAGCTCACTGTCAATTTTCACCCCCAGGTTGGTAACTATGGGTTTGACAAACACATCAAGGGGTCCCAGGTCTGAAGGGACAGTACCAGGACCACTAGGTCCAATCATAATGATCTCTGTTTTGTTGTCATTGAACTTCAAAAAATTTATAGCCAGCCAAGCTTTGATATCCATAAGACATTCTAACATAGGTCTAAGAGAGTTATGGTCATTGCGTTTTAGAGGCAGGTATAATTGTGAGTCATCTGCATGAAAATGAAATGAGACACTGTGTTTTTTAATAATAGGTTCTAGAGGAAGCAAATAAAGAGCAAAAGGAAGAGGCCCCAGAATGGAACCTTGGGGTACACCACATGGCAGGGACTCCGATGATGACTGAAATTCACCATAACTAACATAAAAACTCCTATCAGCCAGATATGACCTAAACCACTTTAGAGCAGTGCTTTTGATGCTCTCGTAATGCTCTAGGCGGGAGATGAGGATGCTGAGGTCTACTGTGTCGAAAGCTGCTAAGAGATCTAAAAGCGCAAGAATGATGGAGTCCCCAGAATCTGCAGATAAAAAGAGATCATTAAAAACTTTCGAAAATCCAGTCTAAATGCTGTGAAGAGCTTTAAAACCCGACTGGAACACATCAAGAATGCTGTGAGTATCTAGGAAAGACGACAGCTTTAAGGCTACTACTTTCTCTAAAATTTTGGAGATAAAAGGGAGCTTTGAGATGGCTCTGAAATTTGAGAAGACAGAGGCATCCAGACCAGGCTTTTTGATCAGAGGCTGTACCACTGCCTGTTGAAGCTTGACTGGTATGTCACCTGAACTTAGACTGCCGTTTATTAATAATTGAACATGAGGTCCACTAGTGTCCCAAACTTCTTTGAAAAATTGAGGGGGAAGAACATCTGTAGGATAACCAGATGGTTCCATTTGAGCAATAATTTTCTTCAGGTCAGAGAGGGACACAGACTCAACATGGCTGAAAACAGCAGAACAAGCAATGGGTTATAATAAGGTGGTGAGATGCATGTTATAATAGTCACAATTTCCTCAACAAAAAAATGTAAAAATGCTTCAAAGGTTTCAGTGGAAGCTACAGTACAGCTGGATTGGGGAGGGTTAAGAACAGAGTTAAGAGTGTTAAATAGTACACGTGGCTTATGACAGTTATTTTCAATTATATTAGTGAAATATTTAGTTTTCTGAAGTTTAAGAGTTTCTTGATAATTAAGCCAGCTTTCTTTCAAAATATCATAAGACACCTGTAGCTTGTCTTTCTTCCATTTGCATTCTGCTCTCCTGCATTCCTGTCAGGCAGCACGAGCACTGTCATTCAGCCATGGCTCAGATTTACATTGAGGACACTTGGCTTTAAGGGGAGCAACGATGTCGAGGATGTTTTGATCGGTGGAAAGAAATTTAGAGTTTAACTCCTCAGTATTAAGGTCAAATGAGAAGTCTGAATTGGCCTTGATCGCGTTAATGAAGGCAACGGAGAAGTGAACGGCAGTGGACAGTTTAAATATGCAACAAGTACGAACAGGTGCACCCTGAATAGCCGTATGACAGGGGATGGAGAGATCTTAAATAAAACAGGCATGTGATAGGACAAGACGGCATCACATTTTTCGACGTTAAAACCAGGTAAACCACATGATAAAACAAGATCAAGAGTGTTACCATGTTCTTGTGTGGGACTAGTCACAGACTGCACTAGATTAAAAGCATCAATAAGATTTAGAAAGTCTTGTGAATGTTCATATTGCCGAGAATTAAAACACGGTCATACTTCAGCATTATATTGGCCAAGAGCTTGAAAAGTCATCAATAAAGTTCCTGTTATATTTAGGTGGACGGCTGATCACCGTGCACAGAACAGGGTGAGAGCGACCCAATTCAAACATGTTCACTTGTTGTTGACTCACCCACACTCAGCCAGGTTTCAGTCATGCATAGGAAGTCCAGTTCACGGGAGATGAAAAAATCCTTAAGTCTTATTTGCCAGCGATCTAGCATTTACCAGGGGCGCAGCAGAGGTGAACAGGTATTCCCGACAGGAACGGCGGAGGAAAGGCATTTAATCCTTCCACATCAAACTTCACCAATCTTTCAGAGGCGAGTCGGATGTTCCAGAGCGCTTGGCGATCATATACCAGTAGCGAGTCGACATGGTTCACAACAAGCGACAGAAATAACACAAACACAAACAAAATTGACAAAACTGACAGCATCAGACGGCAAGCCACACACACTGGCGCCATCTTTCCATATCTCTCTGCCTTCCCTACGTATAGCAGAGGATGCACTGGAGTTGCATTTGTGCCTATGGTGTGGGGAGCTTCCACATCTGGAAAGGCATTATCAATACCGAAAAGTATATAGAGGTTTTACAACAACATATGCTCCCATCCAGAAAACATCCCTTTCGGGGAAGGCCTTGCATATTTCAGCAAAACAGTGCCGAACCACATACTGCATCCATCACAACAGCATGGCTTCGCGGTAGAAGAGTTTGAGTGCTGAACTGGCCTACCTGCAGTTCAGACCATTCACTAATAGAAAACATTTGGCCATCATAAAATAAAAAATCTGGCAAAGAAGACCCAGGACTGTTGAGCAGCTAGAATCCTACATCTGACAAGAGTGGGGCAACATTCCTCTCCCAAAACTTCAGCAATTGGTCTCCTCACTTCCCAGATGTTAACAGACTGTTGTTCAAAGAAGAGGGGATACTGAACAATAGTAAACATGGCCCTTTCCCAACTTTTTTGAGATGTGTAGCTGCCGTCAAATTCAAAATGAGCTAATATTTTTCATGAAATGGTAAAATATCTCACTTTCAACATCTGATATGTTGTTTATGTTCTTTTGTGAATAAAATGTCAGTTAATGAGATTTGCTAATTATTGCATTCTGTTTTTAATTACATTTTACACAGCATCCCAACTTTTTTGGATTTGGGGTTGTAAAACATTATGACATGAAAGATTATTGTCAACACATTAAAAAAATACATGTCAGAATGGTAAATGCGATCAATGTCCCCACATCAGAGCATGCCAGGATGTAGGCTATTTAAATCGTAAGGGAACCTATTTCATAAGGTAATTTGTGATTCAACGTGTGAGGTTACTCACTTAGGTATTCACAAATTCTTCTGGATAAAGCCACAAGTTCTTAATACTGGTGAATTCTGTCATTTCTGCTGTCTTTCAGAAGATCCCCCCCGGAGGGGTGGCTGTTCAGGGTCAATGGTTAGCCAATATAATAAATACATGGCATCTCACGTCTAAAACAGTGTGTGAATTTTCAATCCATTTCACAAAACACAAACTGTAACAGAACAAATGTTTGAAGTGCTGAAAACGTGCTTCAGATGTTTGGATGAGTCCTGCATGGGTAAACCTGTCATCTGCAATTATCTGTAAAATCTATTTTGAATCTGACCTGATCCATCAACAGCTCATCTTGGCAGATACAAAACGACCCCAGACTAACATCTAAAAAACTGCAAGCCTCACTTGCCCCAGTTGAGGTCAGTGTTTGTGATTCCACAATAAGAGAAAGACTGAGCAAAAATGGCATCCATGGGAGAGCTGCAAGGTAAACGCCACTGCTGACCAAAAAGAACACAAACTTGTCTCACATTGTCCAAAAAACACCTTGATGACCCCCAAGAGTTTTGGAATAATATTCTGAGGACTAATGAGTCAAAAGTGTACATTTTTGGAAGACATGGGTCCCGGAACCTCAGGTGTAAAGGTACCACAGCATTCCACAATAAGAATATCATAACAACAGTCAAACATGATGATGGTAATGTGATGGTTTAAGGCTAGTTTGCTCCTTCATGACCTGGGCTACTTGCCATAATTGATGGAATCTTGAATTCTGCTGTCTACCAGAAAATCCTGAAGGAGAATATCAGTTTGTGACCTAAATCTCAAGAGCAGTTGTACCATGCAGCAAGATATTGATCTGAAGCACACAAGCAAGTCCACCTCTGAATGGCTCAAAAAAAAAAAACATAATAATGCAGTGATCTGGTCAATGACCTGACTTGAATTCAATTGAGATGCAGTGGCATGACAGGTAGTTCATGCTTGAAAACCCTCAAATGTAACTGAATTATGATTTTCTGCAAAGGAGAGTGGGCCAGAATACCTCCACAGTGATGGAATAGTCCTTCAATTTAGGGGCAATTAGGTGGGTGATCTCAAACACTTAAATATGAGAAATAAGCAAAAATAGAAGATATCAGGGAGGGTGAAAATTTTTTCACAGCACTGTACAGTAAGATTTTGGGGCAACATATGCAGCCTTAAAGACAACATGTTTTCCGATGACCATAAACACGCTTTTAAGCTGTGCAAGAATTATCTGTCGGAAAGAAACATCTGGTGACATAAAAGTTATGACTTAGCTTCCTCAAAGTCCAGACCTTAATCCGATTGAGCAAATGTGTTGTAACATCCAAAGAATCTCTTTGGAATGAATTTAAAACCATACGGAATGGTTCAGTGAATGAGGAAATTAAAAAAAAAAAGTGCAAACTTTGCCTGAAATATTAAATGATGTAATCAAAACAAAGAGTGGTCGCATTAGATATTAACTTTTTCTTTCAAAAAGGCATTTTTTTGTTTTAACCATACATTTTTTATGTGTTCACTTATTATCATTTATATGATCCAATATTACATGGAATAAATACTAGAATATTACTTGGTTTTTGATTTATCTTCATTTTGTTAAGTGTATAATCATCATTGCACACTACTGTAACTCGATTATCTAATTTATATATTTTTAATGTTCAGTGTCCCCTGGTTGTGAGGGCGGTGGAGGAGAGGTTCAAATACTGCTCAAGAATGTTGATAAATGAATTATAGTTTATTTGTATTGATGTGCAATTTCCTATCATGGTTATTAGGAGAATGTCACATTTGGCCCGGCCCTAATTAGGGCCCAGTGACAGTGAAGGGGTTAAATCATATTGCTGCATGAATAGTTTCCCTCGAGTTGGTTTAATATTTTTAAATTGGGTTGTTTTTGCTATTCTTGGCGTTCAGGTTATGAACTGAAACCCTAAATATGCACCTCCAATGCCATACAGCAGCAAGCCTATTTTAAAAGAAAAAAACATGCTTTAAAAGTGAGACCCCCGTACCCTCATCATGTCACTTTACCACATTGGCAACTTGTCAAAAGATCCTTCGTTCAAGAGACATTCGTTTGTGGCCCATCTTTTGAGGTTTAGGGGGCCATTGCCCTTTTTGCACTGAATTCCTTAAGGGGTGATCTGGGGTTAAATGAAAAATGACACCAGGAAACAACTCAGAATTAATCTAAAGAGGTATATGTAATAACCACCAAAAAAGATACTAGTTGGCATTTTTCTGTTTATGCGGTTGTCATGGTAACCGAGCAAGCTCATTAAATATGCAGAAAACTTCTGGCACAAATTCCTCTTTAACTCTATGATAGAATTCAGTTTTTCTTTCATCATTTAAAAGCCATTGCTTATCCAAATGCAATGACATAGCCATTCTTTGCCCAGTTTATCAATTTTGTGATTTTGGGGCATTTTACTCAAATTTTGAAATTATTTTGCGCAGAATCTGACGAATACTCAAAATATTCAAAGTATGTAACAGATAGGCAAAATTTCCCTATGTCATTGCATTTCTAATGAAGTAAAGTACCTGCAGCCCAAATTTCATTGATTTTCAATGATAAATAAAAAAGTTATGGCTGCCACAAACATGAGAAACGTGGAAAAAGTAATACCTTAGGAAATCAATGGAAAATGCATTAGACCGCATTGAAAAGTTGAGTTCAGTTTTTAATCCTTGTAGCAATTAGTGACTATTGAAGGTGGGTTATTATAGAATATTTTTATTAAAAAATTTTTTTTTAGGAAAAATAATCAAATTTTGCCCATTTAACCCCAGATCACCCCTTAAAGAACACAACACTGAATCTACAACATCGACGTTGAGTTGCCGGTAGTGAGGATTTTCGGCCGTTTGTTTACCTCCCACTTTCCCAGAGTTCTCTGCTCCACAAGGTGGCGCATGCCCATATAATGGAAACTCGAAGTGTGTTTTGGCCATTGAAGTGTCGGAAGACCTGCAAAGCGAGGTGAAACTGGTCTGCGTTTCTCGCCCAAGGACTGTACGCCCTGCAAAATGTCTGCACTTACAACCTTGCGAATCCAACTTTGCTCACGTGTTTTGGTGAGTAAGTTGCGTTCAATTCTTAGACCGCTTTCACACCGGACGCGAAACGAATTTTTTTGCGCGACAGATTACATTCAAAGTCAATACAAAGACGCGAATACACGCGTTTCGCGTCTTTGCATTGACTTTGAATGTAATCTGTCGGGCGAAAAGTTCGTTTCGCGTCCAGTGTGAAAGCGGCTACATGCATTTTTTGACTTGAGTCGCCGGTGCACATGCGAGTTTAGTGTCTTGAACTATCTTGCTGTTGAAAGCTAGTACCCGTTGTAACATTGGATCACGTTAGCTAGCTAGCTAATGTGTGCATTCTTTTTCTCTGGTTTACCAGCATGACCATGTTCCTTTTGGACATCTTGCACTGGTAATATTGGGAGGCTTTGTCTGCCAGCCTAACATAAAGACTTTTGGAAAAATCAAGGATATACGCGATCCTATGTCCTGAGATATTTCGGTGTTTTGTGTGCATATCGGTTTCATAACTGTCATGCCTGAAAGTCGGAGGTCATATTTCCTTGCATACCCCTATCCCATAGATAAGGGTATCGAGTATTCTTCACTCAATTCTTCAATATATATTTTACTGACGAAAACGTTTAGCAGTTGGTACAAAGGAATTGTCTTTACTATTGCAGTCCCACACCTACCTGTCAAGGACCTACGCATCTCGTCCCACTTTAAATGTGAGTATATACATTTACTTAATAGTTTTATGCCATATTATTTTAAACTTGTCAAGAACACCCTAGTTAGAATTAAATTTTTCATTTTTTCTATTATATTTTACAAAATGAAGATAAATAACCTCCCTTTCAATGATGTTGTTAGGAAGTAGTCATCGTCAGTGCTGTACGGACACCTATGGGGTCGTACAAAGGGAGCCTTTCCAAAGTACCTGCAACAAAACTAGGCTCCGTTGCAATCAAAGGTGCTATTGAACGAGCAGGTGAGTTGAAAGGCATATGGCACTTTATTTTTGGTGCTTGTTTGGAGGAAATTGTTTTTGTAGTTTATGCTGAACTCGTGAGTCCACTTATTGAATCCACTAGTCATTAATCTTGAAAATGGCAAACCTGTATGCTGTTCAGTTATAAGTGCAGGCATTGTGTTTTTTAGAGGTCAAACCTGTGTTGTTAGAAATGGCCCTGCAAAATATACTCTTTCTGCTTATCTGGACCAGGTATTCCTGCTGAGGAGGTAAAAGAGGTGTACATGGGAAATGTTTTGCAAGCTGGTGAAGGACAGGCACCAACCAGACAAGCTCTCCTAGGAGCAGGTAGTCCCCCCTGTTGGATCCTCTTCTTAAAACAACCACAGTCTCACTAGTGTGGTGGAGCATATATAGTTTGGGATTAGTGTGTTCTCCTGTCTTCCAGGGGGCAACTTGACCATTACCCTCTCAGTCTCATTTGTGTCAGCATAAAACGATTGTTTTAGACCTTTCACCTGGTTAATGACTGGGTACAGATCTGTGAAAAAAAAACTGTATTGGTAATGTCTGTGAAATGACTAGTAGTGCAGTTTTACTGCAAATTTGAAATGACCCAATATATTTGTACACTCACCTCATTGCTACAAAATTCTACCTAAGATTTACTAACCAGAAAAAATGGCTGAGCACTCTGCTGAAACTCTTTGGACGGGATTTTTCTGCACGCGCTACGTCTGACACAGGCAGATCGCTGCACCTGTTCCTATTTTCCTCCTCCTGCATAAACTAACCAGTATTTTTCCTTAAGCACTGCAGGCATCTGGGTGGGGAGACAAATATCAAGGGTGTAGTTACATTGCAAGGGGTGTTTTTTTCATGTGAATTAGATCAGTGGCTCTCAAACTCGGTCCTGGGGGACCGCTGTGCATGCAGGTTTTCATTCCAACCACAAATGCAACCCTAGAAATTTAATGCGTTGTAAATTTTTCTTCATTACTTTTTTAAGCAATAGTATCAAAAATAGTTATGCATGCTATGAACAATGAAAGTTTCATATTTGCATTATGCTATATGGGAAACAGCAGAACAATAATAAATAAATAATTTATTATTTTTACTGCACTACTAACAAAACATGTTAAAATATGATCTCCTGTGCATTACAACATGATCTAAAATCCGAAAATGACGAAAAAAGAAGAAAAAACAATCCTAAAATAAAATAAAAATAAATAAATAATATAATAGTGATGGTAACAATAGCCAAAGAGTAACATAAATTTCATAGAACCCATCAGCAACAAAATGCGAGCCTAAAAAAGTGTGCCTTTAAGAGTCTCTTTAATGCTTCAAGACACTCTTGACTGCCCAAATTCGCAGGAAGTCAATTCCATAGTTTTGGTGCCGCGACCGGAAATGCTGTATCTCCTACGTCTTCTTTGTGACTTTTTCCTTGGCAAGTTAAAGGTTCCCTATTATGCTGATCCTTCTTTTAATACATACAAGTAATGTTATAATGTTGGATGTCCATACTCAACCTCTGTAAAGTTTCTAAACATAAGATACAGGGGTTTTGCCGTAATCCGAGAACGTGATTTCCTCCCTGATCAGCTCGTCACGGGATGTTCACGAGATCTGGGCAAAACCTGACGTCAGGTTGTTGCGTCCAATCAGGACAGACTTGGCCAGAGCCAATCGCGGCACTGGACTTTCCCACCCCGGAATTTATTCTATCAGACAAAAACGAGCCCAAATCATAACGTGTAGATTTATCAGTACGTCTCCCAAAGCTGTTCATACGTTTTTTTTTTTTTTTTTTTGATGCGAAAAAAAAAGTGCAACTTTTTTCTCTTCCAAAAGGCAATGCCACCAGAAATCAGTGGGTAGCTTTTTTGTTTGCTGACAGCAAACAGCCACACTCAAAGGGAAGGTTAGCTGTTTGTGCTCAGCATTTCACCGAAGGCAGCTTTGTCAATAAAGGATAATTCGACGCTGGATATGCGTCTCAGCTGCTTCTTTCTGCTGCTGCTTCAAATTTAAATGTTTAGGTGTTAATTACAAAGCACACAAAGGGTTAAACACTATTGTTAAAGCTTTATGGCAGACTATCAGACAGAATAATCATATCCTGAACGAATGAAATTTGTATCCTGATTAGTTCATCGATTATAACCCTTTGAAAATGGTCACAAACTGTGACCAGAGGGTTAATGTGGGCCACGCCCCCTTTTTCGGGGGCCCTTAAAATGAGAACGGAACGAGATATCAACTTGAAACCACCTGCGATTTGATTTGCTCATCACATGCAACAAAATATCACCAAATGAAGCAATTCTGAAACCATCAAGCTGGGAGCACCCCCCATTTTGGGTGATTTCATATGGAATGACCCACTTGTTTGTAATTTGGATGCTTAGTACAACTGTTCACGGTAACGGAACTTACCCGGTTAAACCTGTATTGCAGGGTAACGTTTGTCTCTGTCGTTGTTATGACCGCTCGGTTGCTACCGCATATGAGTTTGCGTGCTGTGCTACTTAAAAAATTCTCCTGGTTATCTTGTATGCAGTAATTCTGATCGGTATGCTTGCGTTACTTTGGTTAGCATCAATGTAGCTGTTTCATCATAACTTTGCCTGATTTGTAGCCACTACAGTTGAAGCTAACCGGAGAGGTGTTGTATGTGTCTGCATAGCTAGGCTGAAAAGGCTGCAGTTAGACCAGACGTAGGCTTTGCGGAACTTAGGGTACGTGTTTGGGTTTGTTTACCGCTGCTGTGAAATGATCGTTGTACTTATCCATGACCGGGGTCAGCCGGGTACTTTGCAGTTGTGTTGGCTAGCTCTCTGAGGCTACCTCGGTGAAAGCAGTTGCGAAACGCATTATAACGTATCTGGTATAACAAACGATTTCTGTGCATTGCCGTGGCGGAATTTCGTCCACCTTTGAAAATTGTTCTGGCTGATAAAAAGCCGAAAAAGAAGTGGAGGTCGGATACAGATTTCCAATGGAAGTTATTGATTTGCTAGCTCCACATAAGCAATGCTTGCACCGCTTGCGTGTTTTTGCTACAAACTCATTAAGTAGCTTGGTGTCGGAATTGTTTCGTTTTGGTAGAAATGGTTAACAGGAGCTTTTAGCAAAGTTTCCTCCGGATAGCTAAGTGGGTATATAACATGACTATATAACAGTACAGCTACAATCACATGCATGCAAGGCCAGACATTATGAGTAAAACACTAAAATTTCAATTTGCCACTCATCGACATTTTGCTGTAAATGTTGCTGCAATACTTCAATTGCTTCTTCCTCCCGTTCGGGGTCGGATTCGGGATCAAACGAGTACAGTCAATAGATGCCGCAGAGAGCTGTCCTGAAATACCTGCCATCTTGGTTTCCTGGTTTTTCGGGTCTGCACCCTCCCCTGGAATCGAAGCGTCCAGGCAGCCAATCAGCAGTGCCGTATTAGCATAGCCTCCCCGCCCACTCAAAACAGCTCGTGTTTCAGGCCGGCACAGACGCGGTGAGGGAAGAGGTCTCACTGGGCCTGGATATGTGTGGATTTTTTTTTTTTTTTTTTAACTGAATTCTTAACATTATTTTAAAGACCCATTGGACATATTTTAAACGACTAAATACAGCATAAGAGGGGACCTTTAAGCAGGCGTTGGTTGGATGACCTGAGATTGAAAGTATTTGCCTTAACTGAAATTAGGTTGCTCAGATAAAACTGTGCGAGACTATGCAAGGCTTTGAAAGTAAGCGGACAAAACTTAAAATCTACAACCGCAATTCCGAAATAGTTGGGACAAAGTGTAAATTGTGAATAAAATCAAAACGGAATGACTTTCAAATCACAACAGCCAGTATTTTATTCACAATAGAACAGATAACATAGCAACTGTTGAAACTGAGAAATTTTACAATTTTATCCACAAAATGAGCTCATTTCAAATTTGAAGGCTGCTACAGGTCTCAAAAAAGTTGGGATAGGGGCCTGTTTACCATGGCGTAGCATCCCCTCTTCTTTTTAACACAGAGTGGAGGTGTCTGGGCATTGAGGAGACAAGTTTCTTGAGTTTAGCCATTGGAATTTGATCCCACTCTTGTCTAATACAGGCTTCCAGCTGCTGGAGAGTTTTGGGTCTCCTGTGACAGACTTTTTGTTTAATTATGCGCCAAATGTTCTCAATCGTTGAAAGATCAGGACTGCAGGCAGGCCAGTTCAGCACACGGACTCTTCTTCTACGAAGCCATGCTGTTGTAATAGCTGCAGTATATGGTTTTGCATTGTCCTGCTGAAATACACAAGGCCTTCCATGGAATAGATGTCATCTAGAGGGGAGCATATGTTGCTCTAAAACCTTTATATACCTTTCAGCATTCATGGTGCTTTTTAAAACATGCAAGTGTCCCACACCATATGCACTAATGCATCCCCATACCATCAGAGATGCTGGCTTTTGCACTGAACGCTGATAAAAGGAGGGGTGGTCTTTCTCCTCTTTAGCCCGGAGGACACGACGCCCATGATTTCCAACAAGAATGTCAAATTTGGACTCGTCTGACCACAGGACACTTTGCCACTTTGCTACAGTCCATTTTAAATGAGCCTTGGCCCACAGAACAGGGCGGCGCTTCTGGATCATGCTCAACAATGGCTTCCTTTTTGCATGATAGAGTTTTAGGTGGGATCAGTGGATGGCACGGCAGACTGTGTTTACAGACGGTGGTTTCTTGAAGTATTCCTGGGCCCATTTAGTAATGTCAATGACAGAATCATGCCGGAGAGTGATGCAGTGGCGTCTGAGGGCCTGAAGATCACGGGCATCCAGTAAAGGTCTTCGGCCTTGTCTCTTACGCACAGAGATTTTTCCAGTTTCTCTGAATCTTTTGATGATGTCATGCACTGTCAATGATGAGACCTTCAAAGCCTTTGCAATTTGACGTTGAGGGACATTGTTTTTAAAGTTTTCCACAATTTTTTTTTTTTTTTCGCAAACCTTCACAGGTTGGAGAGCCTCTGGCCATCTTTACTTCTGAGAGACTCAGCCTCTCTAAGACATCCCTTTATAGCCAATCATGTTACACACCTGATGCCAGTTAACTTAATTACTTGCTAAATGTTCTTTCAGCTGATTCTCTTACATATTAATTGCTTTTTCAGCCCTTTTTCTGCCTGTGTCCCAACTTTTTTGAGACCTGTTGCCGCCAGAAAATTTGAAATAAGCTCATTTTGTGGATAAAAATGTAAAATGTCTCAGTTTCAACATTTGAAATGTTATCTATGTTTTATTGTAAATAACATATTGGCTCATATGATCTGAAAGTCATTGCATTTTGATTTTATTCACAATTTACACTTTGTCCCAACTATTTCGGAATTGGGGTTGTACATGATACTTAATAGGCAGCCAATGCAACATTAAAAGTTTAGGAGTAATGTGATGGAATTTCGGCAGTGTGAAAGTGATGTGTACCGCGGTGTTTTGCACACGTTCGATAGTAAGAGGGAAATTTAAACAGATGTACCTATAACTTTAAAAATATCATTTGGCTCTTAATTAGTGTAATTTTTGATGCATGGTCACTAAATTGAACCATTTATTTGATGAGTTTGAAGGCAAAATAATTGACAAGACTTAGACCTGTTTGGTGTTTTTATTGTTGGAAAAAGAATGCAAGAATGTTAAGCTTGTGTGCAGCAACCTATGAGAGCTCAATAATTACCTTTTGTATGAGTTGGATCAGTAAATATTAGGCCTTGTGCAGTTGCTTGTATTGCAGCATTATAAACACAGTATGGACATGGGGCTCTCATCTCCCATGGCAGGCATAGCATTACTCTCATAATGTCAAGTTAGAGGGTAAAAGAAATCTGACTGATGAAGACGAATCGACAGCTTAAAAGAATTCTGGGATTGCAGTTGTGGTAGCAATGAAAACCAGCATGCACAGTGGTCTTCCACTAAGTTTGAGAAACACTGAATCTGATGACGCCATTTGGAGTGATATTTAACTGAGGTTGCGTTAGACGGTCTGTGGAATCTGACTGATTCTTTACCCCTCTGCGCAGATGTAGACGTCAGCGGACATGGGGCTGCTCTATTTATGCACGCAGTTACACTATTGTATCACTAGGTGGCACACCCGGATCAGTTATTGAATAGCAAGGCGAGCTCGAACTCAGTTTAGAATATGGACAAGTTAAGTCCCATCCCTGGTTTCCAGCAGTTGCATGAATTAAACTCCTCGGCTAAGACCGATGTGCAAACTGCTCAATATACTTGCCCAGAGTATCTATCCAGCAGTAAAAAAAAAGATCTCTTGAGACAGAAACGATCATTGTCCTCTGTAGCCACTTCAGCTATAGTGAGCCAATGGTATCCCATTTAAGTAGTCAAGAAAAATCAGTTTTTTGAAGCAGAACTATGACATAGCACTGATACAATGTCATTCTACTATCAATTATAGTCATCACATCACAAAAACGCATAATTCCCTACTGTGGATTTATGCGTAGATTCCTCCATCAACAAATTCCACGTTCCGTTGCATCATCCTAGGTACGCTCACTAACGAAAATAAGTGAAGTTGGCCATTTGTGCACTTTCCTCTTGTGCATACCAGAGCCCAACACAGGGTGGTATTGGTATTGATGCTGAGCTGGCCTTCAACGGTCGCCGCTCTTGATGTCTCGTCATCTTGGGGCTAGTGCATACTGCTTGCATATGTTTAAACATGCTCAGCAGAGCCAGACCCATTGACGTATCGTGGATGAGGATGCGATGGTCCTTCCATGTATCATACATGGTGGGAGAAATCGGGCCCTTCTTGTTGCCATTAGTTCTTTGCACAACTGTTCAGTTTGTGTACTACATGCGAATTGCTATGAATTGCCTTAAATAAGTTAATGTAGGTTCCATTTGTTTTCAGGACTGCCCATTTCCACTCCAGCAACCACTATCAACAAAGTTTGTGCATCAGGAATGAAGTCCATCATGCTGGCAGCGCAGAGTCTCATGTGTGGGCATCAAGTAAGTTAGCTTTCTCTACTGCTGTGTCCTTTCTCCTCATGATGGCTGCTGTTTTTATTGGGAGATTTTCATTGTGTGTTTGCTGAATGTCTAATTGAACCACGTGCGTATTGCAGTATACAACCCCAATTCCAAAATAGTTGGGACAAAGTGTAAATTGTGAATAAAATCAAAATGCAATGACTTTCAGATCATATGAGCCAATATGTTATTTACAATAGAACATGGATAACGTTTCAAATGTTGAAACTGAGACATTTTACATTTTTATCCACAAAATGAGCTCATTTCAAATTTTCTGGCTGCAACGGGGCTCTAAAAAGTTGGGACACAGGCAAAAAAGGGCCGAAAAAAAGCAATTAATATATAAGAGAATCAGCTGAAAGAACATTTGACGAGTAATTAAGTTAACTGGCATCAGATGTGTAACATGATTAGCTATGAGGCTGAGTCTCTCAGAAGTAAAGATGGTCAGAGGCTCTCCAACCTGTGTAGGCTTGCATAAAAAATTGATTTCAAAGTATTCCACAATGTTCCTCAACATCAAATTGCAAAGGCTTTGAGGGTCTCATCATCGACAGTGCATAACATCATCAAAAGATTCAGAGAAACTGGAAAAATCTCTGTGCGTAAGGGACAAGGCCGAAGACCTTTACTGGATGCCCGTGATCTTCAGGCCCTCAGACGCCACTGCATCACTCACCGGCATGATTCTGTCATTGACATTACTAAATGGGCCCAGGAATACTTCAAGAAACCACTGTCTGTAAACACAGTCCGCTGTGCCATCCACTGATGCCACCTAAAACTCTATCATGCAAAAAGGAAGCAATTGTTGAGCATGATCCAGAAGCGCCGCCGTGTTCTGTGGGCCAAAGCTCATTTAAAATGGACTGTAGCAAAGTGGCAAAGTGTCCTGTGGTCAGACGAGTCCAAATTTGACATTCTTATTGGAAATCATGGGCGTCATGTCCTCCGGGCTAAAGAGGAGAAAGACCACCCCTCCTTTTATCAGCGTTCAGTGCAAAAGCCAGCATCTCTGATGGTATGGGGATGCATTAGTGCATATGGTGTGGGACACTTGCATGTTTTAAAAAGCACCATAGAGGCTGAAAGGTATATAAAGGTTTTAGAGCAACATATGCTCCCCTCCAGACGACATCTATTCCAGGGAAGGCCTTGTGTATTTCAGCAGGACAATGCCAAACCACATACTGCAGCTATTACAACATCATGGCTTCGTTGTAGAAGAGTCTGTGTGCTGAACTGGCCTGCCTGCAGTCCTGATCTTTCACCGATTGAGAACATTTGGCGCATAATTAAATGAAAAGTCTGTCAAAGGAGACCCAAAATTCTCCAGCAGCTGGAAGCCTGTATTAAACAAGAGTGGGATCAAATTCCAATGGCTAAACTCAAGAAACTTGTCTCCTCAATGCCCAGATGCCTCCACTCTGTTAAAAAGAAAAGGGATGCTACACCATGGTAAACAGGCCCCTGTCCCAACTTTTTTGAGACCTGTAGCAGCCATCAAATTTGAAATGAGCTCATTTTGTGGATAAAATTGTAAAATTTCTCAGTTTCAACATTTGCTATGTTATCTCTGTTCTATTGTGAATAAAATACTGGCTGGTGTGATTTGAAAGTCATTGCATATTGATTTTATTCACAATTTACACTTTGTCCCAACTATTTCAGAATCGGGGTTGTATAATTATTTAGTGGGTGTAGATTTTGATAGCATGTCTTGGGTGTTTACCAGGGCAAGATGGCTATTAACCCTGTTAGTCCCTGTGTTTGAGCTTGTATTTGCCCACTTCATTTTTCACCTCTGTCATGTTCTGGTTGAAACCTGTGTCTGTACAAAAATCAAAAAGGAGTGTCTTGACTTCATTCATTTGTTGAATTTTAAATGTTGAAAACGGCATAATAACACTTCATATGACGTTCTGACAGCTGAATTAACTTGCTTATTGAAATCATACTAGATGACGGCTGTGACAGAGTTTAAAGAAGTTAGCTCTGCTGACTATTAACCACTGTGTAACATCATATGTTTTTAAGGCTAACTATGTGCTAAAGCACTTTTTTGAGCTGGAAACTTCGATATAATATTGTTCACTCATGGAATTGAATGATTTTGAGCATATTCTCAGCATTTGAACGCAGACCTGCCAGTACAGGTTTCAGCCTCTCAAAGTCAAGCTCAACAGTCTGGATTGAAAAGAGTTGGATGTTCGCTTGGATATTCTTACTTGTTCAGGTCACCCAGGCCATGTATGCCACTTGGAGTACAAAAGCAAGATTTGAGATTTACGATCATGAGCCCTGTTTATTTTGAAATTATTACCATTTTAAAGGCGGTGGTGTACCATCAGAGGTATTGAAGCTGTTAACCTCTTGAACCCGAACGCCCTTGGCACTTGGGGCAGTGGCTTATCTCACGACAAACTTGATCTAAGGACAGGGTAAATGTGAAGCAACATAGTCATGTTATATGCCCATTTAACGAGAGGAAACTCCACCAAAAGCTCATGATAACAATTTTTCCAAACGCAAAACACAATTCCAACACCAAGGTACTGAATGAGCTTGTAGCAAAAATGCACTAACGTGCATGTGTCGCGTATGTGGTGCTATTGAATCCATAACTTCATTCTTCCACACAAGTGATTCTTCATGTAAAAACAGAGACTGTGAGGATTCTTACCATATGAGGTTTATGGCTCTATGACCAAAACTCTCTGAATTAGCTGTCAAGAAAGCGTAAAAATAAACTGCACTTTGTATAGCCATAACCATGCATTATGTTTTACCTTGGCTGTCTTGTGATCAAAATTGTGTTTAAGGGCATAAAAATGCTGTTTGTATTTACTCCAAAGTCTCCTTGTCGCTTTGAAATGATTATTGATAGTCCCCAGCGATTTTCAAGTCCAGGAGGGGCTTTCATATGAGGGGATGGAAAGCACGGTTGCTATGCACACCATGTATTCTGTACTTTGCCGTTGGCAAGTAGTGTTATTGTCTCAAAATCCATGACTTCTGCTTGATTCTGTAGTCTCTGATTGTTCGACAGATATCAATCCTCAAAACTGACCGCCTGACTCCCACAATATCACCCTGTGGTACCGTTAAGTGTCCAACCAATGCTACATGCCAAACGTGCACTGACACGTTTCTGCGCGAGCAAGAGTTTGTTTTCGGCAGTTTCTTTGAATTGCAATATTATTATTTCGATTTCACTTTTAGACTTCAGTGTAAATATATTTGTCGTTCAAAGTTCTTGCCAGCATGTTGTATAATTACAAGGTGATTGTTGTGCCGGTGTTTAAAATTATGCTTCTGCAGTTTGATTTTATTTCATGAGTCTATATTAATCTGCTCCAGTTGGAGTCAAAATTCCTTCCCTTTATATGGTTTAATTTGAATGGGAAGCTGCATGAATGTTGGTTGATTTTTTTTTTTTTTTTTTTTTTTTTTTTTTAAACAAAGCTAAAACTGTTTTATCAAGATGAACTGAACAATAATAATGATAACAATAACAATAATAATACTTTTATTATTATTATTATACATTTATACCTATAATGACGTGAAATTAAATGAGTTTTACAGTTTGGTATCTCAAAATTTCAAATGGCACAGATGGTACCCTCAGTGTGCTCAAATGGCGAATTTGGAGATGGTGCCCATACATGCCATGACTAAAACCTCTGACTTTACCCTGGTTTAGTTTATTATCGTCAGTATTGGCACAGGTAATGATCAGATGTTGGGTTTAGTTTATTATCGTCAGTATTGGCACAGGTAATGATCAGATGTTGGGTTTAGTTTATTATTGTCAGTATTGGCACAGGTAATGATCATGATCAGATGTTGGGTTTAGTTTATTATCGCCAGTATTGGCACAGGTAATGATCAGATGTTGGGTTTATTTATTACAGGTAATGATCAGATGTTGGGTTTAGTTTATTATCGTCAGTATTGGCACAGGTAATGATCAGATGTTGGGTTTAGTTTATTATTGTCAGTATTGGCACAGGTAATGATCAGATGTTGGGTTTAGTTTATTATTGTCAGTATTGGCACAGGTAATGATCAGATGTTGGGTTTAGTTTATTATCGTCAGTATTGGCACAGGTAATGATCAGATGTTGGGTTTAGTTTATTATTGTCAGTATTGGCACAGGTAATGATCAGATGTTGGGTTTAGTTTATTATCGTCAGTATTGGCACAGGTAATGATCAGATGTTGGGTTTAGTTTATTATCGTCAGTATTGGCACAGGTAATGATCAGATGTTGGGTTTAGTTTATTATTGTCAGTATTGGCACAGGTAATGATCAGATGTTGGGTTTAGTTTATTATTGTCAGTATTGGCACAGGTAATGATCAGATGTTGGGTTTAGTTTATTATTGTCAGTATTGGCACAGGTAATGATCAGATGTTGGGTTTAGTTTATTATCGGTATTGGCACAGGTAATGATCAGATGTTGGGTTTAGTTTATTATTGATCAGATGTTGGGTTTAGTTTATTGGCACAGGTAATGATCAGATGTTGGGTTTAGTTTATTATTGTCAGTATTGGCACAGGTAATGATCAGATGTTGGGTTTAGTTTATTATTGTCAGTATTGGCACAGGTAATGATCAGATGTTGGGTTTAGTTTATTATTGTCAGTATTGGCACAGGTAATGATCAGATGTTGGGTTTAGTTTATTATCGGTATTGGCACAGGTAATGATCAGATGTTGGGTTTAGTTTATTATCGTCAGTATTGGCACAGGTAATGATCAGATGTTGGGTTTAGTTTATTATCGTCAGTATTGGCACAGGTAATGATCAGATGTTGGGTTTAGTTTATTATCGTCAGTATTGGCACAGGTAATGATCAGATGTTGTTGTTTTTTAGAGGGCTTGGGCTGCAACTTCATCGTTCTTATGGGATATTCACCCAAAACTGCAAAATTTGTGTTATGCAGAAATAAAATTATTGATTTATGCTGTGTTCCATCTTTATTTACTCTGACCCAGTGATATATATATACTGATACTTTACACCTCTACAGAAATTCTGAAGGTGTTACCTGTATTGTGATACCAGTATTATTGTAATCGACCTTGTCGTTGCAATGCATTTTGGACCTGTCATTTTTGAGCATTTTCTGAGCCAGAGACCCAGGGCTTAACTAACCTCTTCTTTTAGCGTGTGATTGCTCTCATCCCGTCGCTGTTTAAGATCGCCTGATCTTGAATATTCAAGAGCAATACATGAGCGTGCGTGATAAAAAAATTAAGAAATGAGATATCACCGATGGGCTGCATTTACTATGTATATTACATATTTGGTATCGTAAGGGCTGCAATCATCCTGATACTTAATCATAAAACTTTCTCTGAACTGCATTTCCGGTGTCAGCGTATTCTCAGCTGTGTAATTTATTGTTTCCCTGAACAATGAGTCATTGCTGTTGCATAATAATAATATCTTCCCAATGCCCCTTGCATGCGATTGGAAACCAGGCACTTGCCAGATGGCAGCCATGGATAAGTTTTTAACCCGGTAAGTGAAAAGGTCAAACGATGTTGAGAACTCGTCTTCAGATGGCACATCTTCGGCAGATCGTGGAGGTGGGACAGAGAGGTACCGTGAACCGTCTTCAGCGAAGAGACAAAGTGCCAAAGGCTACGACTATGAGATGACAAGAACTCGTGGTTCTTTGGGACCAAAACAAGAAGAACAGCTGATTCAAGAATGGCTTGAATATGATGACGGCTCAGAAACTATGTACTGTTTGTGGTGCCAAAAAGTGAAGTGACAATTTCACATGCCAACTAAAGTGCTTTTATTCAAGATAAGCCATTCGGAACAAATGTTTGTCTGAGTTTCAACAATCAAAGTGATTATTTTTGGCTTATGTGCTCAGACATGCCAGCCTGTTGGCTCCGTTTGTGCTGGAAATTGTGCATGTTTGTTTCTGATTCTAGTGCTTTTTACTTTTAACTCAAGCCGAGCACAAGTCAAGAAACAAATTTTTATTCACGATCTTGGAAAAAAATTACTTGAACCATGGCAAAGGTCAAGTAGCAGGCGCATTGTTTGAAATAAAATTATAATTTCGAAGGATGAAACGAGACTGGAACACTGATAAATTTACAGCATTTATGGTGCAAACAGACTTGCGTTCTTTACTCTGATGAAGACACAGTAGTGTGTAAACATTAATCTGCACCATAAAGGCTGTAAATTTATCAGTGTGCCCCAGTCTCCCTTCATCCCTTGAAAGTTTGTTGTCTGTGAGCTGTTCAGCACCTGATTCAGCTGATTCAGATGTGCGGTGAGTCTTCTCTCTAAAATGATAAGATCTGGGTAAGAAATGATCTTAAGAACTAATTTTGCATAAGTTTATCTATGTATCAATCTCATATTAAAATTTTCTGTTTACTCTGGTTTGGTTCTCTTTGGAAATATTCAATTAATTTTATTAAAGTGGGACTAGAAAAGCTGGAACTTGGAGTTACTATAACCAGCCGTGACCTTGCATTTTATTTGTGGTTTTACCACAACTCTACACAGTTCCAACAGTTTGTAGCCTTTGTCTCCAGCTGTCTGGAAGTTTATTTTATGTTTTGATTTCCTCTTTAGATTTTAATTTTTGGTAAAAACCTTGCTGTTTTGTTCAAAAGGGAATTTTTGGCCAAATGTTTTCCTGCCTTGAATGTTTAATTGTTTGGTCTGATTTTTGAGTTTTTGACTACGGAGTCAGATGGTTGTGGGTTCAAACTTGGCCTGGGGCCTTTCTGTGTGGAGTTTGCATGTTCTCCCCGTGTTCGCGTGGGTTTACTCCAAGTGCTCCAGTTTCCTCCCACAGTCCAAAGACATGCACATCAGGCTAAGTGGATACCCTAAATTGCCCATAGGTATGAGTCTGAGAGCGAATGGTGTGTGAATGGTGTGTGTCCTGCGATGGATTGGGGAGCTGTACAGGGTGGGTCCCTGCCTTTCGCCCAGAGTCAGCTTGGATAGGCTCCAGCTCCCCCTGCAAACCTACTGAGGATAAGTGGGTATAGAGAATGGATGGATGACTACTGAGTCTGCATTTATTTTGGATTCTTCGTTATATCCAGGAACAAACAACTCGAAGTATTCAGCACTCATTCAGCATGAGGGAGCTGAGCTCCATGAAAAAGGCAAATAAAATTCAGATCGCACTGGAAAGAGAACCTGAATATCCTTTGCATGGTCATCAAGCATTAAATATGCGAAAAGAAGTGGCCTGTACGCAACTGTCTCGCCTCTTCAAAGCTGCGCGTGCCATGCCAATAATAGCCAGGCATTCAGAGTGTTTGTTTGGCAGCTTATCCTCCTGCAGACCTGTGCCGTGCCAGACACAGAGGTGACAAACTGGCCTCCGTATTTTGCCATACATTTGCTGAAGTCTACCACTGCGACAGCCTCTACAGGAAATGGCCAAAGCTTCGTTATGTGTTAGTTTTGTGTGATGGATTAAATGAAGTCTGTATTCATGAACAGGCAGTTTTGTAACCACGAGCAGGAGTGAAAGGAGTGGTGAAAGTGAGGATGCTTGGAATGCTGGGAGTTGCACAGCCTAATGCCCAGAGGATTCACAGAGCGGCTGAGGAACCCATAATATGCTGCTGAAATTAATTTACAGCACTTCTGTTCTAAGATGGTGGCCTTTGGCTCAGACAGAGCAAATGTTATGATTGGCTTTTCACTCAGCTTTGCATAGTAAAGCTTTACCATGCATCTCTGGGTGCAACGGTGCGTGGTGTTGACTTGATGAAGTTTATCATAATATATCTGGGCCCATGGTGTGATCCTTTGCAGTGGCATGTACACTGCAGGCCAAAAGTTTGGGGCCACCCTCAGATTAAAAAAAAAAAAAAAAAAAAAAATTAACTAAAACACCGTATTCTGCATTTCATTTCAGTTTATTGTGATTTAAGGGGCCTAAGACA
Organism: Gymnothorax javanicus; assembly: GCA_029692085.1. NCBI lineage: Eukaryota > Metazoa > Chordata > Actinopteri > Anguilliformes > Muraenidae > Gymnothorax > Gymnothorax javanicus. Next base: position 132,414,293 of record CM056199.1, read on the forward strand.
GTTTCAATACGTCATACAGTCACGTTTCCAGCATGGATTCAGGCTGAACCAGACATTTTTGTGAGACTTTGCTCAGACTTTAGATTCATCAAAACAGCCACCCTTAGCCTTGATCACTGTGTCACAAATTCCTGGCATGCGATGCCACAGTTTCTTGAAGTATGCTGCTGGCAGTGATTCCCATGCAGATTTCATGTGTTCAAACAACTGTTTTTCACTGCTGGGGTTGTAGCACCGGACCTGCCTATCAAGTTCATCCCTTGTCAGTTCAGTAGGAGAAAGGTCTGGAGACTGCGGCGGCTAAGTGATGTTTCTTTAAGACATTCTGCTCCTCTTTTGAATGACTGTAGTTCTGGCAAAGCTTTGAAGAATGTTTGGGGTCATTGTCTTTTTTAAAAATCTGAGGGTGGCCCCAAACTTTTGGCCTGTAGTGTAGATCCGTAAGACGATGGCATCTGAGGGATCCGATATCGCACATTTATTTATTTAACCTCCATTAGGAGAAATATACAAAGAATAAAATCTGTTCTCAACACACTCTCAATAAAACATTAAAACATTAAAACTAGTTCGCTCAGTCGAGTCGGGAACGCTGTATCCGTCACTGAAGATGAGGACCCTGAGGGCATCTATAACACCATTTCCAGTGGCGGACACGCCGCAAACCGAGGGGAGTGGGGGGGATCTGCTCCTCGCAAATCCAACTTCCATAACAGACGCTGCAGAGTCAATAACCCGTCCAATCAGAGTTCGCTTACAGTATTTTCCTGTCAGGATATACCTAACAATGAGATGTCGATGTAACCTAGAACACGGCGTTTCTGACTTTAATATTTAAAAGACCAGATGTCTTTGTGGCTTTTACACTAGATACTCTGGACAGACCCAGAGCTTGGACCAAATGCGAGGTTCTAGACTTCTTACCGAGGCCAAGCATTTGCTTAATTAAGTTACCCTGAGTTGTTTCTAATTTATCAACATCCCTATTTAAAAGAAATAACGTGTCACAGCCATAGGTAAGAACAGATAAACACAGAATTCTCCACATGTATACCTTGGTCTCAGTGGATAAGCCAGGATAGCATAAACCACTTTCACAATAACTATAGAAGGCGGCTCTACATTTCTTTATTCTCTCATCAATATAATTAGTAGATTAGATAATTAGATAATAATTAGATAATTAGATAATTAGAGTTTCCTTCCTGGTTACAGGTAACGCCTAAAACCTTAAGATGGTCAGTATTGTTCATTTTACTCCTGTACAAGTACCATTCTGGATTTCAATGAAGTTGTGTTTCCCAATTGTCATACATTGTGACTTGACAACATTAAATTTAAAGCGCCATTCAGCAGAATATTGCATACAAATGTCAATCAATTTCTGCAGACCAGTCACCATGGCACTAAAAAGAGTAACATCATCCGCAAATGCAAACGAGTTCAGAAATACATCACTAATTGCAATACCTCCTTTTGCTTCAAGGACCTTAACAAGCATATCATTTAAGAAGATCTTAAAAGAGAGGGCGATAATTTACTTCCTTGATGTGTTCCACATTGTACTTCAGTAATTGAGCTATGGCGACCCTTCCATTTAACAACAGCTTTGAGTTGACTATACCAGTTATAGAGTAATAGCCAATGATGACAAGGGATTTTGTCCCAGAGCTTAAAAAATAAACCATCATGCCATATTGAATCGAAGCACTTCTCGGCATCTAATCCACCGACAAATACTGGAGAATCACCTTCATTAAAAATAGAGGTTACGTCATGTAGTAACGCACAACCAAAGGACTACATGTGGGGAGTCCAACAGTCCTGATGCTGCATTTGCCTCTCACACACACAAACATTAAAGTACTTTTAGACTGGTTATGTTCTAATGAGGTAATACAAAAACATAAACAGGCTCAGGGAAAAAGAGGTTACCCAAGATCTGTTACATGTAAGGTAATATTGTGATATGAATTGATTAATGGCACTCCTTTTTTTTTTTTTTTTTCACAAAGAATATGTTGATGTGTCGGAAGGACAAGATTTGATGGAAAATGGGGGTTAGGACATTTTATGTTGCACTGATCGTTTGTTTTATAGTATATGCTTTTTTTTGATAAGGCATTTTTTGTGACAAAAGACTTGGAAGAGTTGGTGGCATTTAAATCTATGCTATTAAATCACTTTGGTAGTCATGATGTTAAATTTCATCTCGGAAAAGATCTTTTCATTGACGGAAAATGTATACTGTCTAATGACACGTGTTTTTGGTGCTAAACATGTATTCTGTCTAATTGACATGTCACTATTGTTAAAATTGTTTGTTTTTCACTCATCTGACCGCAATAATGGACCTACTTTGACCTCAAAATTAAAATTGGGAATATAAGACGGTGAAATGAGACCTTTTAATAAGTTAAAATTGCGTTATTCCATGCTCGGCGTAAATATTTTCAATTCGTTTTTAGCTTACCGGCCCTATGGGCCGATAAGCTATTGTTGTGGTGTGGCGTCCGTCATCCGGAACATTTTTTTTATCTTTTTTTGGCCTGATGAATTTTTGTGTAAATTTGCAATAACTTACTACTAGACCATATCTCCAGATGTTTTTCTGGGATTTTTGATTGAATCGTTTTTGTCCGTTTTATGGGCCCTTGAAATTTGGCTCCAATGTTAAAGATAGGACTGAGAAATTTTAAAAAATTATTTCTCAAAAACAGTATGAAATTTTTTTCTAAATCAGGCAATCAACTTACCTTGGTACCATCAATGTACAGTGCGAGCACCATTTTAATTGAATTGACGGAAGTAGGTCTATTGGGGGCGCTGTACTTTATGAATATGCAAGATGGCCTGTGGAGGCCAAATGGTTGCAGATAGAGATTAAGTTTGTATTATCAACATATAGGAAGTCATATATGACCTATATTTTGGCAATATTTGACCACAGATGACTTTGAAAGGTCTGAAAGGTCAAACTCGAGGTCAGGGAATATATTAACAATGTTAAAAGATATGACTTGAAATTTAAAAAAAAAAAATTTCTCAAAAACTGTCAGATAACTTTTTTCTAAATCTGGCAATCAACTCACTTTGATACATTTTATGTATAGTGCGAGCGCCATTTTGATTGGATGGACGGGAGTGGGTCTAGTGGGGGCGCTGTACTTTAACATTGGGTTATGGAGAATGGGCCAAATCGCCTGTGGAAGCTAAATGGTTGCAGATAGAGATTAAGTTTGTATTACTGACATATAACATATGACCTATATTTTGGCTGTGTTGAAGTTGACCTCAGATGACCTTGAAAGGTCAGACTTGAGGTCAAGCAAAATGTTGCAATTTTCAAAGGTTTCTAGGCTTGAAAATATTGAAGATTGGGAACATATGTGCATTGAACACTCATAGGAAGTCATGTATGAACTTTCATTTGGTGGCCTTGAACTTGACCTTTGGCGACCTTCGAAGGTCAAACTTCACATAGTGAAATTTCAATGACTTCTATCACCAAAACTATTACAGATAGAGCTTAGGTTTGTATTGCGGGCATATAGGAAGTCATGTATGAAGTTTCATTTGGCGACATTGAACTTGACCTTCAGTGACCTTGAATGCCCTAACTTCACAGTGAAATTTCAATGACTTATATCAGCAAAATGGTTACAGATAGTTTCGGTTTGTATTGGAGATGTATAGGAAGTCATGCATGAACTTTTATTTGGTGGCCTTGAACTTGATCTTCAGTGACCTTCGAAGGTCAAACTTCACATCGTGAAATTTCAATGACTTATATCAGCAAAATCGTTACAGATTGAGCGTAGGTTTGTATTGGAGACGTATAGGAAGTCATGTATGAACTTTCATTTGGTGACCTTCATATTGACCTTCGAGATCTAACTTCACCTTGAGAAAATTGAATGACTTCTGTCACTGAAAAGGTCACAGATGGAGCCTAGGTTTGTGTTACTGACATAGGAAGTCACATATGAACTTTCATTTGGTGACACTCAGCTTGACTGTTGATGACATTTGAAGGTCAAACTTGACATAATACAATTACAATGACTTGTATTGCCAAAACGGTCACAGATGGAGTCTGGGTTTGTATTACAGACACATAGGAAGTCATATATGAACTTTCATTTGGTGACCTTCGTATTGACCGTCAAAGGTCAAATGTGACCTAGTGAAAATTCAATGACTTGTATCACTAAAACGGTCACAGATGGAGCCTAGGTTTGTGTTACTGACATCTAGGAAGTCACATATGAAGTTTCATTTGGTGACATTCGACTTGACTGTCAGTGACCTTTGAGGGTCAAACTTGACAGTGAAATTACAATGACTTGTATCACCAAAATGGTCCTAGATTGAGCCAAGGTTTCTACAGAGACATTTAGAAAGTCATATATGAAGTTCATTTGCTGAGCACAACTTGACATTCTGTGACCTTTAAAGTTCACAGTTGACATATTGAATACATATTGACATATTATAATGACTTGTATCACCAAAACTGCTTCAGAGCTTAGAATTGTATTACAGAACGTCTTTCAATGTATGTGAACTTTTATTTAGTGACCTTGACATTGATTTTCATTGATTCAAATGTCGAACTTCGCATGAAATTTTCATAACTTGTATCATCGCTGTAAGATTGCTTGCCGGTAAGCTACAGGACCCTTGGTCCTATTTTTGGACTTTTATCTTCTCCATGAGTTCGTCATGTTATAGGAAAACGTATATTCAGGTGAAGTGCACCACAGTTTAACTAATCGACAACACAATTAAAGATGAAATATGCTCAAGTATGTGAAACTGCCCTTATTCAGAAGTAGTTTCTGGCCTTGTCCTTTACTGTCCAAGAATTGATGGGGTTTTCTTACACAATCTTTCAATTGTATTATGCACTGTAGAGGGTGAAATGCCCAAAATCCTACAGATTTGTTTTGTTGAATGTTGTTGTTAAAGTAATGGATGATAAGCTTTGGCATCTGTGGCCAAATTGGTGAGCCTCCATCCATCTTTGCTCTTGGGGGACTTGGCCTTTCTTCTAGGCGCCTTCTATATGATATCAGAAATTAGCTCTCATGCGTAATATCGCCCAGTTCACATCACCTTATGCCTCCATGCCATACGGTGAGCAGGGGAATACTGTTTTGCGATGGTCTGTCAGTTCGCCAGTCACACATGCGTATCTTGTATGTGCAATATATACTGCAGGAGTGGCCAGATTTTGACCAAATCAGACATGGTACCTCCCACAACTGATAAGGGTTTCGAAATCATTGGGCCAAAGGACAGCTGTATGGTGGGGACTGACGGTCAACTTTTAGGGCATATGGCTTATGAGGCTATAACAGGCAGAGGGATGGCAATCAGCACTTTGTGTGGACTTTTACCATGTTGGGACTTGCCATTCAGAAGTTGCTTCTCTTTCTGTGGCAGGATGTCATGGTGGCAGGAGGGATGGAGAGCATGTCCAATGTCCCCTACGTCATGGCCAGGGAGACGCCTCCTTACGGAGGAGTGAAGATGGAAGATCTCATCGTAAAGGATGGCCTCACTGACGTCTACAACCAGTTTCACATGGTATATCAAAGCATTTACAGCTATTCTCACAGGATGCATCTTCGTTATATAAACTCTTCCCTGGTTCATTTCGTCTTCCTTAGTGTTTCTTAAGACATGGGGTCTGGGGGCCCGACATTTGTTTGGTCATTCAAAATACTAAAATGACCCAGTTAGCTCATCCAATGGGGATGAGTCGCACTTTAAAGACAAATATTTGCTTTAGGAATAAATTTAGTCATTGATCTAAATATTTTACTGCCTGCTAATTGGAGAAAATTAAATCAGAAAATCAACCCTGAACAGCATCCATAAAATGTGCAAAGTGGTATAATCCAGCTGAAGAGTGCATGCTAAGCCATGAGTTTCCTGGCTTGTGTAGAGATTGCATGTCACATGAGCACTGATGAGAGAAAAGCCAATGCTCAATGTATGTTAGTGTGTTAGTTCTTGAACCTTCTGAGGAACTGGTGAGGCTGTCTGGCTATTTAAGTGGTCAGTAGAATGCATTTACAGTATTGGACATTTGGTTCTTCCTGTGCGAAGGGTAACTGTGCTGAAAATACAGCGAAGAACAGCGGCATTTCCAGAGATGAGCAGGATGCCTACGCCATCGGCTCGTACACTCGAAGCAGGAAAGCATGGGAGTCCGGACTGCTTGCTAAAGAGATCGTCCCTGTTCACATCCCACAGAAAGGTGACTGTCAATTGCACATGATGCTCCTTTTGGCGCTTCAAAACATCTCGTTAATTGCGGTCGACATTGTGCTGCCTTGTAGGAAAGCCTGATGTTGTCATTACCGAGGATGAAGAATGGAGAAGGGTTGATTTCAGCAAAGTGTCTAAACTGAAACCTGTATTCCAGAAAGAAAATGGTGAGCTTAAGGCATGCTTAGCATTATTAGCATTGTCCCTGCTGTCCCTAGCCTTTCATGTATTTACTTCAGTGTTTCACATGCAGGCACGGTGACCGCAGCCAATGCCAGCACTTTGAATGATGGGGCAGCTGCCCTGGTCCTGATGACGAGCGATGCAGCCAAGAGACTGAACGTCACTCCACTGGCCAAGATAGTTGGTATGACTTCACACCCCTTGACTAACATTTGTTTGACTAACTTATGCAATGTTATGACTGTTTCAGAGTTTTGTGAGGGCAGGCATGTGTTTGGTTACTCTTTCACCTTCAAAACCCAGTGACTTTCCTTTGTTTATTTTTCCTGAGTAGCATTGGATCACATGACATGATAACCTTGCTTTGACCTGCGTTTTTCAATAATGCGGTGAGGGCTTTTTGACAAATAGTTTGAAGGTGAACTCCACGCTGTAACATTCGGTTCATTTAACAGATCAAAGCATTATTTATTTACTCTTTCACATGTCTGGTGAAGGCAATCTCTGCATTGAGAAATTGGCAGCGAAAGTGCCAAAGCAATGACTATGTATGCCAAATTATTTTTGTAATCTTATAACAGGCAAGTAATTATGATGTGGAAATACTGCAGGTGTAGGCTAAAGGGGCATTGACCAGACTCCTACAGAAAAATTTGGGCAAACGGCTATTCAAAACAAACTGCGTGAGATTAAGTTGTATCTATTAGCCTGGACTTTCATTGTTGTGAAACATAAGTTCATTTTGCAGCGGAATTCCTCTTTGGTGTTTTTATTTGGCTGCTTACGTGGCATTGCTCTCCAGGTTTTGCAGATGCAGCTGTTGCCCCAATTGATTTTCCAATCGCTCCAGCCTATTCTATCCCCAAGGTAAGGTTTATCCAATCGCTCCAGCCTATTCTATCCCCAAGGTAAGGTTTATCCAATCGCTCCAGCCTATTCTATCCCCAAGGTAAGGTTTATCCAATCGCTCCAGCCTATTCTATCCCCAAGGTAAGGTTTATCCAATCGCTTCAGCCTATTCTATCCCCAAGGTAAGGTTTATCCAATCGCTTCAGCCTATTCTATCCCCAAGCTAAGGTTTATCCAATTGCTTCAGCCTATTCTATCCCCAAGCTAAGGTTTATCCAGATGACCATTGGTTGCAGAATATCAGCCTTGGCATGATGAAACTATTGCCTACTCATCAATATTTATTTATTACGTTCAAGAAACCTGTCGTTCCACTTACTTGGTGTGCCATCTGTCTGTCCTGATCCAAGCTATCTTTCTTCTAATGACCTCCCTGATACAATGGATCTCAATTGGGCCACCAATAGTACAAGTCAAAATGGCAAACAAATAAACAAACTAACAAATAAATAAATGTGTATATTTGACTAAATCACCAGCAACATCCCCTTAGAAATGTTATGCCGGGGCTGCTGTTTCACAATCGCCTACATTGCTGTTCATGGCTTCATCAAGAACTTACTGCTGTAGCATACCAAAGATTTACATTTTGTGAGCTATTCATTAGGAACACCTGTACATTTGCTTATTCATGTAATTATTCAATCAGCCAACCGTCTGGCATCCAGGCTATGAATACAATCTTACAGAGATGGGACAAGTGCTTCTATTAATATTCCCGTTCAGAATGGAAAATATGTCATCTCTATGGCTTTGACCATGAGATGTTTGTAAGTGCCAGATGGCGTCGTGTGAGTAATTCTGAAAGTGCTATTCTTCTGTGGTTTTCCTACGGGATGGTTTCCACAGATTACACAGATGTGCGAAAAACAAAAAATATCCGCTGAGCGGCAGTTCTTCAGACAGGAACACTGGGGTAATGAGATGGGTCAGAGGTGAATGCCCAGACTGGGGCAAGCTGACATAGGCTGTGGTAACTCAGATAAGTGCTCTCTACAACTGCGGTGAGCTGAAGAACATCTCCCAATGCTAAACGTGTACCGTTGAGGGGGATTGGCAGCAAAATCAGAAGACCCTGTCGGTCTTCACTTCTGCTGGTATCCGAGGCTGTATTGGGCACAAGCTCATCAAAACTAGACACTTAAATACTGCGACAAAAAAAAAAAAGTTGAATCTTGATTTCTTCTGTGACACTCAGATGGTTGGGTATAAATTTGGCGCTGATCCTGGTATGTGTGGAGGGTCCTATTGTTGCATGTGTTGGTCCTATTAAGATCCGAAGTAGACTTTCAGCAGAGATGGAAAAACAACGCAAATTTCTGTGAAACTTCCTAATGAATTGATGGAACACCAAGTGAGTAGAAACGTGGCTTTTAGTGTACTACCATTTTAATATGAACATGATGTTGCTGTACTCAACTAACTTTTCCTTTTAAGATATTTGACACTACCGGACTTAAGAAGGAGAATATTGCCATGTGGGAGATAAATGAAGCTTTCAGTGTTGTGGTTTTGGCCAACATCAAGATGCTGGAGATTGACCCCGACAAAGTGAATGTGAACGGAGGAGCGGTGTCCCTCGGACACCCCATTGGGTAAGCATATGGGTGCATTAGGCTCATGGTGGAGGTCCGTTTACTTAAAATATATAGATAGATATATATGACGCCGTATATATTTGAAGCAAAACCTCTCTTTTGTCAAGCCTTTAACCATGTTGGAATTGTTACTGTGAATTGACAAAATGTGGAACCACATTGGATGTGTTATCCTTTTCAAATGGCTATTTGCCTATTTTAAATGGACATTACTTATAATATGCTTATTATAAATAAAAGCAATGATACAATTATATTTTACAGTACATTTTTATTGCATTAATTTATTGGTTGATTAAATTGGTGCAGTTTTGTGCCTAGTCTACCATGTTAACAGAGAAATTGCAGCTCTGTGTGCATTTTTGCACATTTGCTACTGTAAATTGGCTATTCATTCATGTTCAATATTTTCATTTTTTTGCGTAAAGTTAACATGTCTCCGATAAATATACTTGTAGTTTCCTTTGTGTATAAATAGAGCTGTGCTTTTAGCGTTTATCAGATGATGCATTTGCATTGTCTTTAAAGCTTCCATGTAATTTAAATAATTTTCCTCATCTTTACATGTAAATATGTATATTGATTGATATTTTTTGCACATTTCATTTGTGAAATCACTACTTTGAGAAATAAATGAAAATTTGCATGTATTTCCTATTAACTTCCTTAACCCCGCCCCTTAAAAAAAGTTCACTTGCCATGCATGTGAGTTTTGTGACCGTATACATCATCTCAGGGAGGGCAGTTTACTGGTGCTAAGTCGGCGTACCGAAAAAGTGCATCTAGATATAGATTTCTTCCATTTTTGTGGAACATTAAAGGTAGCCATTTCATGCTTACTTGCTGCATAGATTATGACCTGAAACTACCATCTCATTGCTGCAGGCTCAGGGTTTTTCCTGGCCAAAAATTAGGCAGGGGTGGTATAGAGCTCATGGACCCGGGGCGGGCGGCCGGGGGGGGGTGTTTACTTCGGAGTGGGTGGACACAATGACAAAAACAACAATTCTTTCAAGAATTATATTTTATTGTAGCCTGCGGACGAAGTCGGGCGGCCACTATTGATTCATGTGTGTCGTCTCCACCGCGTCCGTAGACTCTTCTTGTGGACGCTCTGCAGGCTGTAATTTTTGATTGATTACTTTCATATTTGGTATGGACATGCGTATGTACATCACTTATGACAGATATTGATTTTGGTTGCCATGGTGACAGTGTGGGCCAAATAATGTGCAAAAAAAAGGGGAGAAGCGGGCTTTCGGGGGCTACGTCCATGCGGTCGCTGCCGGCCGGACTGTGTAGTTTAATATTAATATTCACCTGTTTGAAGCGCTGCGAAATCAAAGCGTCACCGCCTCGCTGGACACATTCCCTCTGCAGGGCCAATAGAGGAAATTGCAGCATATTCTTCCTCTTCTTTCAGATGGCTTTGCCTGATGCACGAGTTACGATACAGCGCCACTACATCGCCTTGGTGCCGTAGAGCTGCAGTTGCACTTACAGACATCAAATCCACAGAGTTCAATGCTTGTTAAGAAATAATGTTTTCCGTGAAAACAAGTACTCGATTTTTTTCGGGAGGCAGAGGTGGCACACAATTTGATGGAGGCGACCGCCTTGCAATTCTCTAAGCAGGAAAAACCCTGATGCTGTACTTGGACGTTTGTTTTACATTACTAGGCGGTGAGAAGCATCTGGTGTGCATAACTGTCTACATGCATTAGCTGAGACCTTTTTAATGAAAGATTTTCCCACAAACAGATTTACCAATTAATTGCCAATTAAATCCTCCAGTCGGTCAATTTTGTTTTTTTGCACATCCCTGCAATCTGCTCATGTTGTTGGGAGCATTGCGGTGATGGAAATTTGTTTACTTCTGGGACCTCCGCTGATTTGTGTGTAGGGGACCCAGTTTGAATACGAGTATCCATTTTGTGAACAGGAATACCAAAACATCTCTCCTGCTCATTCCTTTTTCTAGAATGTCTGGCGCAAGAATTGTTGGACATATGGTCCATAACCTGAAACCTGGGGAGTACGGACTTGCCGGGATTTGCAACGGAGGAGGTGGAGCTTCTGCAATTCTCATCCAGAAGTGCTGATCATTTTTGATCATTTTTGTTACACATTGGTTTATCCAGATAAAAAATTTAGTGCCTGCAAAAATGTAATGTGGATAATGCAGATGACATTACCAGTGAAACATTATTTATAAAAAAATTGTGATTTATTTTAGTCAAAGGAGTTCCTGTTACACGCAAATTCTGGTACTGTAAATCGGTTGATGTGCAACTGAATGCGGTTCGTGTTACTTTTCTAACAAAATAAACTTATTTATAAAGCACAGTTTGTGGACTGACATTCATCCAAAATTTAATAATTAATTTTGTCATAGCATTCAGAAGAACAAGAATTTTTGTTTACATTGAAGTTGAAGTTTCACACGGCTGTCTCTACGTTAATTTGAATCCTACAATCACCACGGGTGCTGATGCCGAAACAGTCTTTTAAATAAGATTCATGTAATTATATAATCCAGTGGATAAGATTCATGTAATGGTATAATCCAGTGGATAAGATTCATGTAATGGTATAATCCAGTGGATAAGATTCATGTAATGGTATAATCCAGTGGATAAGATTCATGTAATGGTATAATCCAGCGGATAAGATTCATGTAATGGTATAATCCAGCGGATAAGATTAATGTAATGGTATAGTCCAGCGGATAAATTTCATGTAATGGTATAATCCAGTGGGTAAGATTCATGTAATGGTATAATCCAGCGGATAAGATTCATGTAATGGTATAATCCAGCGGATAAGATTCATGTAATGGTATAATCCAGTGGATAAGATTCATGTAATGGTATAATACAGTGGGTAAGATTCATGTAATGGTATAATCCAGCGGATAAGATTCATGTAATGGTGTAATCCAGTGGATAAGATTCATGTAATGGTATAATCCAGTGGATAAGATTCATGTAATGGTATAATCCAGTGGATAAGATTCATGTAATGGTATAATACAGTGGATAAGATTCATGTAATGGTATAATCCAGCGGATAAGATTCATGTAATGGTGTAATCCAGTGGATAAGATTCATATAGTCCAATAAGATTCATGTAATCCAGTGGATAAGATTCATCAGTCCTGGGGGAATCCTGGTATAGTCCAGCCACAGCTGCAAAACTCTATTAAGTTTCTTAATTCAGTAATGGTTTATAATCCAGTGGTTAAGATTCATGTAATGGTGTAATCCAGTGGATAAGATTCATGTAATTGTGTAATCCAGTGGATAAGATTCATGTAATGGTATAGTCCAGCGGAAAAGTTTCATGTAATGGTATAATCCAGTGGTTAAGATTCATGTAATGGTGTAATCCAGTGGATAAGACTCATGTAATGGTATAGTCCAGCGGATAAGATTCATGTAATGGTGTAATCCAGTTGATAAGATTGATGTAATGGTGTAATCCAGTGGATCTCAGACTCAGTCCTGGGGGAGTCAGTCCTGTGTGCAGGTTTTCATTGCAGCCACAGCTGCAGTCCCAGAACTCTATTAAGCTGCTATTTTGTCTTAATTCAGTGAATTTCATTTTTTCTCCCTCTGATTTCACATTGCAGAAATCACAGAGCCTGTCATGGGGAATCAAAGCTCCAGGTCCATATTGTGTTTATAATATTGTATTGTAGGTAATTGCACAAGGTGTAACAAATTTACTGATCCAAGTAATACTGAGGTTAATTTTGGAGTTCTTTTGGTTGCTGCACAAAAGCATGAATATCCTTTTACATTGAACTATAAACCCAAAGCTCTCTTTCAGAGAGTGCGGCTGTTCGAAACGATCCTCAGTAAAATGATTGTTACGCAAGACCGAGACCCCGCTCGGTTTCCAGTTAGCCCTAGTCCTCTGTACTTGATTTGTCCATGTTTTTTTTTTTTTTTTCCCATTTTTGTCCTTTTGGAAACTTAAAGTTTCTGACTCACTTGGGTAATTCCAGTCGCAGTGCAGCGAGACGGCATTTTTCTGCTTCTATTCACGACATCTCACCATTCGTAAATGCTGCAACGGCTTTGCTCACACAGGAAGTCTTACTGCAATGATGTCATGCCCTAGATCTGGTCAGTGAATAAAACATGACCAGGGGCCTTCTTTATAAATATCTGCGTGGATTTCATACCTAAGTAAGACATACGCACAAAAAAATAGAAATGACATTTTGAGGAAAATAACCTAATTTATAAATCTATGGGTAAAGTAAACTGCATGGAATTTTCATTTATTTAATCAGGATGGACTTGGAATTTATTGACATTGTGCATAATCTTAATTTCCCTTTTTTTTTAATGTCAAGTTTGTTTTTAGAAATCAGAAATCTGCAAAGAAAGTGACGTACGTATCTTTTTTGTGCCTACGCACCGTTTATAAATGAGGCCCCTGGTCGTGATATGGCAGCCATTTGGTTACATAAATGTCATTTAGAATGATGAATCATGCATATTTTCTTACACAAATTTGGCTAAATATATTTTTACCTCTGCCAACGAAGTTGGGGCGAGGTCTCCCCTGTTTGTTTGTCTGTTCGTCTGTTTGTGAACAACATAACTCAAAAAGTAATGCACGAATTTGTCTGAAATTTTGTGGGTGGATTGCTATTATATCAAGGATGGACCCTATTGATTTTCACTGCGATCACTGAAACAATATGGCCGCCATGGCAGCCATGTTGAAATCCTATCACACGCGATAACTCAAAAAGTAATGCACGGATTTGTCTGAAATTTTGTGGGTGGATTGCTATTATATCAAGGATGGACCCTATTGATTTTCAGCGCGATCAGTGAAACAATATGGCCGCCGCGGCAGCCATCTTGAAATCCTATCACACGCGATAACTCAACTTCACTCCCACTCATGCACATTTGGATTGTGCTGCCTTGGCGGAGGTTTGCACTCTACGAGTGCCTCTAGTTTTCTATTTTATTGTGCCAAGTTAACATCATGATGTCAGCCACATTTTAAATGACCAACTCTCATTACCTGAAGTTTGATACTGCACATTTCGCGATGCTATGAAGTGTTTTTAACCTTTGCAGATGGCTCGCATAATTACCTTCTTTTTTTAAAAGAATTTGTGATCATGAAGATGATCAGTGAAAAGCCAGTTTTGGCCCATAAATAAAGTGTCAGCTGTTCTAGAGCCAGGTGTGTTTTTACCTTATTTCTTTCATAAATGTTTGATTTAAATTGTGGCATTTGCATTTGGAGTCTTGTGTCGTTTACTTTCAATATTGGGTCCTTAGAGCTCTCCCTGCAGGTGAGGTGGAAAAATGTGCAATCCATTGTATAATACATGTAGGGTTATATAATTAATCAGACCCAGTGTTCATTGATAGTTTTACAGCCAATGTATATGGCTAATCCAGTTAATGGTATTAATAATTAGTCTATTAATGGTTAGGCATTGATGAATATTTTATATTTTGAGCTGTTTTTGTTTCTCAATGTTTAGTAGCCCTGTAATGTAGGAAATGCAGTTCTGAAGGCCTCCCTTTGGCACTGCATGACTGGGGGCCTTTAGACGGCTGAAGACATGGCTTGGTGATTTACATCCTCAAGACACCTCTGTGCCCCCCGTACCATCCTCTGAGATATTGTGTTAGTTTACTGCATACAGTTGTGCTCAAAAGTTTGCATACCTTATCTGAATTAGTGATAGGTTGCCATTTATTTTGAAAATATGACTGATCATGCCAAAAAAACTTGTCTTTTATTGAAGGATGGTGATCATGTGAAGTCATTTATCATCACATAGGTGTTTGGCTCCTTTTTAAATCATAATGATAAATGTAATCACCTAAACGGCCCTGATCATAAGTTTACATACCCTTGAATGTTTGATCTTGTTATACAACGTATAAACACCAGCTGACACACTCGGGTTTAAATGGCTATTAAGGGTTAATTTTCCACACCAGTGGCTTTTTAAATTGTAACTAGTGTAAAGTCTTGAGTTTGTTAGCTCCTGAGTGGATGCACTGATCTGGCTAGACACTGAGCCATGGGGAGCGGAAAAGAACTAAAGACCTTTGTAACAAGGCAGTTCAGCTTTTTAAAGATGGGAAAGGATATGAAAAGATATCCAAAACTTGAAAATGCCGGTCAGTACTGTTCAGTCTGTGATAAAGAGGTGGAAAATTAGGGGATATGTTGATACCAAGCCAAGGTCAGGCTGGCCAAGAAAGATTTCAGCCCAAACTGCCAGGTGAATTGTTCAGGACACAAAGAAAAATCCATAAGCTACCTCAAGAGAAATACAGGATGCTCTGGAAAAAGATGGTGTGGTCGTTTCAAGGAGCACAATAAGGAGGTACTTATCAACAATGGTCAAGTTGCTGGAAGGAAGCAATTATTGTACCAATCCCACAAAAAAGCCCACCTAAAATATGCCAGACAACACCTTGACTCACCTCACAGCTTCTGGAATACTGTCATTTAGAGTGACGAGACCAAAGAACTTTATGGTCACAACCATAAGCGCTATATTTGGAGAGGCCCATGGTGAAAAACATATCATTCTCACTGTAAAGCATGGTGGTGGCTCTTTGATGTTTTGGGGATGTGTGAGCTCTAAAGGCACAGGGAATCTCGCTAAAATTGATGGCAAGTTGAATGCAGCATGTTATCACAAAATACTGGCAGACGATTCGCATTCTTCAGCATGAAAGCTGCGCATGGGACGCACTTGGACTTTCCAGCATGACAATGATCCAAAGCACGAGGCCAAGTTGACCCTCCAGTGGTTACAGAAGAGAGGTGAAGGTTCTGGAGTGGCCATCACAGTCATCTGACCTGAATATCTTTGAGTCGCTTTGGGGAGATCTCAAGCACGCAGTTCATGCAAGATAACTGAAAGAATTTGCAGGAGCTGGAGGCATTTGCAAGGAAGAACAGGCAGCTGTACCACCTGAGAGAATTAGGGGCTTCATTGACAACAATCTGGAAAGACTGCATGCTGTTATTGATGCTAAAGGGGACAATACACAGTATTAAGAACGAAGGGTATGCACACTTTGAACAGGGTTCATTTCATTTTTTCCCCTTATTGCCATGTTTTTATTTGATGATTCTGCCATTCTACATGACCTATAGTTGGATATGAATCCAATAAGAAATAGAGGAAATGTGTTTTGTCAGATAGTAGCATATTCTTCACAAGAAGCAAACAAATGATTTGATGGGACTCATCCTTGAAATGCATAAGGTATCATTACCGAATTGAATGTAACTTTGCTGTACACATTTGTTCATGAATCCTCTTCACTCTTTTCTGTGAATATACTGTAATGGCAGGATGGCATCTGGAACCCCCTCTCCCACAGATGTAATTGCGCTGGAGGTCTGTTGCATTAATGATAACTGTTAATATTGAATTTATTGAACATACCACCCTGGAAATGCTCAAACCCGTCTGGTCTCTGAAGGTTATCAGGGTAGGGTCTGGTTAGTACATAAATGAGACTGCTTAGGAATACCAGGGTAAGCCTAATCCTCCAAATGCCCCTCATTTTGGGGGGTTTATGGGAGTGTGAAATTAGATGCTTTAAAGGTTGTCATTGGAACCCAATCTGTGACTGAGGATGTCCTCCTCAGCTCTGGTGAAGGAGGAAGCCATTCTAAATGCAAAGCCACTAAGATTTCAGTACATCCTCAGATGTTGCAGACCCCGACCTTATGACTCCAAACATGGTCCTTCTGGGCCAGAGGGTTGCCTCTCTACCTCAAGTCACGTAGGTTCCAGAGCCACTCACCAAACACCGCTGGTGTCAAAAGGTGCGTTTCCATTACCCTTAGAAATGCGCAAAATCTAAATGGCGAAATAAAAAGTGGTAATGGAAACACATGAATTTCAAATAAACTCAAACATCGCTAAAAAGTTTTTGTGCTCTCATGAGGTGGTTTTTCAGCTATATCAAAAGAGCAACATGTTGAAAAAGTTGAACGGAAACTGTTCTTGCGCATTTACAAGCCGCAGGATGTGATGCAACACGCAACACTTTCTTATCCACAGCATCCATTTTGACTCAGAGTATCACGAGACGAGAATTTACGAGAATAAAAAAGTTAATTCGCAAAAGCATCTCCAAAGGAAACACTCGCAGTTCGCAATTGTGCTTTGCAAAATCATTCGAAATATCACTTTTAATTTTGAGCAAAACTGCAATGGAAACGCATCTAGTGTCAAACTATAGCGGATCATTTCTGGTCACACCACATTCGCCATTACCTTCCCGACTGACAATTTCATTGGAAGTAGCAACGACAATGGAATGCAGTTGTCATGATACTCAATCCTTCCACGAGTGCATTAGCCTGTCTGATGGATCGTCACATTGATCCTGAGCTCTGACGGTCACATTTGGTGAGACCACATCTACCACCACCCTGTTGCCCACCTTGTCCAACTTCCGGCCATATCAGATGATGGCACAGAGGAGGGATCACCACAGGGAATTTCCTTAAATCAGAGACTAGCCATGCAAGTCTGGGGCTGGATGTACTAATTTCTCTATCTGTCACAATTTGGGCACTCTCATATATTTTGGACTTTGGCTATAATTACCGGAAAACGTTTGTGTCATTCGAGCCAAGTGTAGTATGCACACTTGAGACATAAGTTACAAAATAATATTCACTATTTGTTTATGTTTACCATGAACTGCATGTAATCTCATATACATGCACTATTGACTTTATTGTTGTACAAAAATATAAATGCACTAACCAAGTGATTGCTTATTGAAGCTTGCACTTTGGTTTGCCAGGCTTCCAAGTTACACTGCTTGGCTAGCAACCTAGCCATATGTTTTTACTTTACTGATTCTAATATTGGATGTGCACTGGCAGGAAATTAATGCAGTTTTAAAGGTGAATGAAACATGTTTTCGCAAGTTCCCTTTCTTTTTCAAGTGTTGCAATTAGCCTTGCCACTTTGTGTATTTATAAGATTAAATGTTTCTGCCTGCGTCAATTGAGCGTATCATATGCTTTTGCAATGTTTTAGTTAAGGAACATTGTGCAGCTCTTTTTATTGTTCTTTTGAAGGCATATTATACAGTTGATCATGCTTTGTTTGACAGAAAACAATATGTAGTAATTGGAAAGGTTAACTCAGATTTTTTACAAATCACAAAAGTTATCCCACAAGGCTCAATTCTGGGGCCCATTCAGTTCTCCCTATATATGTTACAGTTAGATTGTGAAACCAGTCATTTCATGAAATGACTAAAAATTTCAGTCATTTAATGAAATGGCTAGTGCTAAATTTTCTCGAAATGAATAGTTTCACAATCTGACTGTAACATGCATATAATATTGTCTCTTCTGTAACTGGGTGCAGTATGTAGTATATCTTTATGCTGATGACGCCATTTTGTACTGTATTGAGGATGCTTTCATTTTGCAAATGAATCACTTCAACACTCTTGTGCTGAATTACAAGTTGCACTCAATAACCATAAATTAGTTTTTATTGTAGATAAAACTAAATTCATGTTTTTCTCCAGAGCAAGAGATCTCTACTCTCATCTCTACTAACAGTACAGTGATCAAAATCATCGGAAGCGTCACGGAGTACAAGTGTCTTGGAATTTGGATTGATGAAAAGGTAACTTTTAAATATCATTTGGCTTAACTAGTGAAGGAACTAAGGAAAAAAATGGTTTCTTTTATAGGAATAAAACACGTTTTCCTGTGCATTGTAGAAGGATGCGTATTGAGGCAACTTTTTTTTAAATCAGTTTTGGATTATGGTGATATTTTATGCAGGCATGTTTCAGGTGCAACTCTGAGACCCTTGAATGCCATTTATCACACTGCGCTAAGATTCATTACCAGGAATGATTATAATACTCATCACTGTGAGCTATATGCTAAGGTTGGGTGGCCCTCTCTCTGTAAAGCATGATAGACATTGGGTTTTATTTATTTATAAGGCCCTCATTGGTCCTCTCCCCCTTACATCATTTAATTGCTCTCTATCAGTGTGGGCCCTTACTAAACACGTTCAAATGACTGGATCACATTGCAGGTGCCAGCTGTTTTATCTGAGCATGGAAAACCCAGTTTTTTGCGCTGTGCTGCTGCAACCTGAAATAAGATGCAGAACAATCTGAAGCTCACCTCATTTTTATCCTCCCGAAATTTAAATTTTTTTTACTTTATCTTAGTTCACTGCCAGCTGTTTTTGTTTGAGTTGAATAATTTGTTTTTATCATATCTTTTATTTTTACTTCTCATTGCCATTACCTAATCTAATGTTTTTAATTATGTCTCTGGTGTCCTGGATCTTGTTCATTGTTTACTCGGCAATATTGCAAATGAGCCATTTACCTTGAGTTAAGATAAAGGTTGAATGAATGAATGAAGTTATGTTCTTTGTATCGGTTTTATTGCAGGAAACCATGCATACATGCATTCAAACATATATACATACATACATACATACATGTATATGAACAAATTAGGCTCATTGCAGTAAACACATTAACTGCAACTCTGTATTTGTGTCTGCTGTGGTTAATCAGTATAGATGCTAGTCAGCTCTCCGGAGTAATTTCAACTCATTGCAGTAAAATTAACTTTGCGGCTGGAGTTTTTCTACCTGTGCTCTGCTTTCCTGCACCGTTTAACTATTTTGAATATTATTATTTAACCCAGGCTTTTTTCTGACTGTGGACTTGGTCCTCACTTTAAAGGTGCAATCATGGTAAGAGCTGATGAACTGAACAAAAATGGTGGAGTAAAACCTTAAGAAGGGAACACTCAGACAGGCTTATACTGGGCCTGTCAAATAATGCACGGAACTGTGATTATGTTATTCTCCCTAAAAATGCAAGAACACAAAGAGTGGGATAAAACTGTTGAAACAGGTGATTTGCAGATCAAAATTAATCATTTTTGATCAGCCATGTTCAATAAATCTAGCAAGAAAGCATTTGTCACCCCAGGTAAAAACAAGGTTCAAAATCTGACCGTGGGTATGAGTTTGTTTATGGGCAACAGTTTGAATATTAAAAGACGTTGCACTAATGCATCCCCATACCATCTGAGATGCTGGCTTTTGAACTGAACGCTGATAACAGGAGGGGTGGTCTTTCTCCTCTTTAGCCCGGAGGACACGATGCCCATGATTTCCAACAAGAATGTCAAATTTGGACTCGTCTGACCGCAGGACACTTTGCCACTTTGCTACAGTCCATTTTAAATGAGTCTTGGCCCACAGAACACGGCCGCGCTTCTGGATCATGCTCAACAATGGCTTCCATTTGCATGATAGAGTTTTAGGTGGCATCTGTGGATGGCACGGCGGAGTGTGTTTACAGACAGTGGTTTCTTGAAGTATTCCTGGGTCCATTTAGTAATGTCAATGACAGAATCATGCCGGTGAGTGATACAGTGGCGTCTGAGGGCCCGAAGATCACGGGCATCCAGTAAAGGTCTTCGGCCTTGTCCCTTACGCACAGAGATTTTTCCAGTTTCTCTGAATCTTTTGATGATGTTATGCACTGTTGATGATGAGACCCTCAAAGCCTTTGCAATTTGACGTTGAGGAACATTGTTTTTAAAGTATTCCACAATTTTTTTTACACAAGCCTTCACAGGTTGGAGAGCCTCTGGCCATCTTTACTTCTGAGAGACTCAGCCTCTCTAAGACATCCCTTTTATAGCCAATCATGTTACACACCTGATGCCAGTTAACTTAATTACTTGCTAAATGTTCTTTCAGCTGATTCTCTTACATATTAATTGCTCTTTCAGCCCTTTTTTGCCTGTTCCCAACTTTGAGACCTGTTGCAGCCAGAAAATTTGACATAAGCTCATTTTGTGGATAGAAATGTAAAATGTCTGTTTCACCATTTGAAATGTTATCTATGTTCTATTGTAAATAACTTATTGGCTCATGTGATCTGAAAGTCATTGCATTTTGATTTTATTCACAATTTACACTTCGTCCCAACTATTTCGGAATTGGGGTTGTATATTTTTTGTATTGCATGATAATCAGGAAATGACAGTAAAATGTGCAAACTTGGCAAAAGTTAATGTCACTCAACGAGGTCATTATGGCACACACATGAAGCAATGGAATGTGAAGGTGAAGGTCAGCAGACCTCAGTATCGTGTATGGCCTCCATGAGAGTCCAAAACTGCTTGGCATCGTCGTCCCATTGCTTCAGGAAGCAATCAGATTACGAATTGTAGGCCTGGGTAATGTTCGCCCACTCTTCCTGAAGTGCTTGTGCCAACTCTTGGAGGTTCTGTGGCTGTTGACGGCATGCTCGCAAGCATTGATCAAGAGTATCCCATAGATGTTCGATAGAGTTAAGATCTGGCGACCTGGAGGACCATGGCTGTACTTGGATGTTGTGGTTCCTCAAAAATGCTGTTGTCAATCTTGACGTATGGGGTCGAGCGTTGTTTTGTTGGAAAATGGCATTTCCTTGTTGCACTATGGGAAAGACAAGCGAAGAATTTCATCTGCATACCGTTGTGCTGTTAAATTTTCCTGGACGTGAACCAAGTCTGTTCTACCGGTATAGGAGATGGCGGGCCACATCATTGCACTTCCGCCGCCAAACCTGTTCACTTCCAGTACGCAAATCCGAGCATAACGTTCCCCATGACGTCTGTAAACATGGTGCCTTCCATCTGCACGGCGAAGCAGAAACCGTGACTCATCGCTGAACCACACATGGCTCCATCTCTGTTGTGGCCAAACTCTGTGTCCTTCACACCACTAACGCCGCAGTCGACGATGCTGAACAGTGAGAATGACACCTCGAACTGGCCATCTTGGACGAAGACCAGCATCACGTAGACGGTTCCTCACTGTCTGGGCTGAAATTCTACGCGGTCCTGGAGTTGCTGTAGCTGTAGAGGTGGCCGTGGTGAGTCTATCACGTAAGTGACGTAGCTGTATGTACTGGTCCTGCACTGCTGTTGTGACACGAGGTCGGCCGGATCTGGGAAGGTCACATGTTGATCCCTATGCTTGATACCGATTCCATAGTCTTGATATGGTGCTTGGCGTTACGTTGAAGAACCTGGCAACGGCTGAAGCAGATTCCCCTGTCTGCAGACGGCCAATGGCGTTGTTCCGTTGATCTTCGATCAGTCGTGGCATGTTGTAACGGTTCACTTGCTGAAGAGTTGTGACGACAGACAAATGAAAACCCTTCCCTTTTATAGCCCACCAACTCATGCTACAGATGCGTTTCATTTTGGTGTGTTTAGTCACCACTTGCCCACATGGTTGCGTTTTTGTGTTTCTGAGATTATTCCAGTAATTTTAGGTCGTACTTAATTCTAAACGCACAAATCATTCCCTACGTGTGCAGACATTTGAAATCTATAATTAGTACTTATATCGTAAGAGTATCAGCGAAATTCCGTCATTCATTTCCTATTTTACACTTTTGCGTTTCTTTTTTGACAGAGTATGTTTTTTAAGTGAGTGCCGCCATTTCGTTTTCACAACATCACTAAAAACGGTCTTGAGAGACTTTCCATAAAAAGTGGTGATGAATGTCAACTCTCGAGTGACGACGCAATCCGTTTGAAAGGTGTAAGACAGAAATGGCTGAATTCCAAACAATAAAGGGTAGGCTTCCTGCGCATGTCTGGGCAGCCATTTCCCAGAACAAAAGGAGTAGCCAAGGCTATAATAATCACAAGAGGAAGAAAATAGCACTTTTTCGACATAACTAGGTATTTTGCTTTATTCAATGAACCACCGCAATTATGTTTTTGTTTTCCATTTTAAAATGGGAGATGTTCGGTAATTAGAGCTCAATCATGGCCATTTTTATGGGAAGGCTTTAATAGTGAGATCGAGATATTTGGACGGAGACCCTATTTTTGTCATATTAGTTTTGTACACCACCACGATAGATTTGAAAGAAACAAGATGTGCTTGCTATACAGACTGCCTGCTTTAATTTATGTTTATTTAATTATTTTGCCTGAAACATGCATGGATTATACCCATTTTATGCAAAGCTCCCTCAGTTTTGGAGATTCCAAAGTAATTGGGAAAACAGACGGTCAATAATTAATTTGCCAATTTTTATACTCCATGGCAAAGTCTTTGCAGTCAAAAGACATAGACATCAAGAGACATAGAGCCCATAGACATCACCAGACACAGGGTCTCTTCCCCAGTGATGCTCTGCCTGGCCTTTTACTGCAGCTGTCTTCTGTTCCTGCTTTGCCGTTGGGGTGTTTTGCCTGCAGCAAGTGAATTGGATTCAGGTCACATGATTGACCTGACCATGGTAGAATATTCCACTTCCTTGCCTTAACAAATTTGGGGTCGTTTTTGCAGTAAGCTCCCTATTCACCGTCCACCTGCACTGGAAAGTATTTTTCAATTAGTTCTGATCCATTTGGTGGAATCTAAGCATATAATATAGCCCTGTACAATTCAGAATTAATCCTCCACTCTTCAGAGATGAGGTGCAATGCCTCACATCATGAGCATTTCCTTTCCTTCTCCATACCCTTCTTTTACCATCTCTCAGATGCAAGTTGTTCTTTGTTGTTCCAGGCATTTTTGTATTTTTGGCAAGTGGCCCAATTTTCAGCCTTACCCTAGTTTACATGTTAAAATAGACTCTCTTCTCTTGATTGCGGACTTTAGCACTGATACGTTCAACTCCTAGGAAATGTTCTTGATCTTGCCCACTGTGAAGGGGTTTTTCTGAACCAGGGGAAGAAATCTTCTGGTGTCCACGGCAGTAGTCACATGATCTCCCAAGCTTTTCAGTATTTCCCAATCACCAGTGTTCCCTCTCTTATCCCCTCTATGCATATTCAAAATAATGCCAATCCTTGCCTGTTGCACCTGACCACATTTAAAGCTTTATGAATCAGGATTTGAGTCACAGAGACAGGAAAAATTATTTCAATGAATGGAGGCGTTGCACTGGATGCAGAAACCGTAGTGTAAGTCACGTGATCCCCGAAGTAAGCCAGGAAGATAGCTTTGATTGAATGGGGATGCATCGATTAATTATTATTTATTTATACAAAAAAAAATTATTCCTTGCTCTGAAAGGTCGCGTGTATAACCAGATATTGAACCTCAGGTCCAAGTGCTCCGCCTTATCCACAACACTAGCTCAACAGACTATATATTCACTGGTTGATTTAGCACTTGCATAGCTCTGCGGTGTTTGAACTTGAGCATATTGGCGCAAGGATTCTCAGTCATAAACCAGCTTTGAAAACAACAGTTGAATATTTAGCGGATAATTATCGCGAAAATACAAAAAGCAAACCATTTTAAGCGATTATACTGCGGAGGTCTTCCAGTGCATAGCATAATGGTGAGAGGACTCTCAGACTGGCTAAAACAATAGCAAGTGCAGATTTAGCCACAAACAGCTTTTATGACAAAATATCAAAGGTAAGAAATTTTTTTGCTCATCTCTGTAGCATTTAAAGTGCACGCCTGCAGTTCTTTGAGTATGGTGACAATTTAAAATGACAAGGCTTATATCATTGGAATTTGTGGACTTTCCTTTTTCATTTGAGGTATCGTTTGTATGCATAGCACAAATTCAGCAGAAATGCTTGCGATAGAGCACTTATTTTATTTAATGTTTTGCTAGATGCTTATTTACTTGCTTGGTACTTGAATTGTGCTCGGTTTAGGTAAAAATGGTCATCACGATCTTTTGGCCGAGTTTCTTCGCTTTAAGAGGATATGCCGCGTGACGAGGTTGCTATTAGGAAGCATGCAGTATTTATTATGCAAATTCATTGCCCCCGTTACGGGGGCGTTCAGACTGATATATATATTCTATACAAATATTAACCTTAACACTAATTTCTTTAAATCTTCACTTTAAAACCAGTTTTTATTGCAACAAAACCGTTGACTTACTTGTGAACTTCTGGTACGTGAAGCAGCTTTTCTCAGTGCTATGAGCAAAGAACTGAATGTTTTGTTGGTTTGTAAGGCTGTCCACAGTCAATTCTTCTTAATTTAACAGGCCACTCTTTCAAAAGGGCTTCACTATTTCGTGGAAATTGATGGAAACTTATTTTGCCGTATTTTCCAGACGACTGAATGGCTTTATTATTGGTGCAAGCAACAGCAGCACAAGATTTCCCCATATTCACTATGCTGAAATCAACTTTTGTGTACATTTTGCTTCGGGGATCACGTGACCACCTACGTAACTTGCAACGACCTCATTGAGACACTTGTCTCATTTCGAAATTCAATTCCGGAGTTACTTAGCAATTAAATTCCGGAATTTTGGCAAAGCTGGCATCTATTATGCACAGAGGGATTGAGAATATACCAAAAGGTTTAGTTGGCTATACTCAATGGTTTCTCCATTTCTCTGGTGGTGTTGTTTTTATTTTTGAGCCGAATAACGACCTGCTTTACAAGCACTGACACTTCTTTGGAATTCATATTAAGCGTTAGTGGCAACAAATTCCAAATGAAAAATGCAGCTCTTGAAATAAGCTGCTGACAACCTACGGATTCAATATCAAATTATCAGGGAATAAAACACACCTGGCCATGGAACAGCTGAGCAACAAATTGTCACAGTACTTTGAGTCCCTAAAGAAGGGAGGACCTCTTAAAATATTCACTCATTCCTACACAGTCTACCTAGTTTCTGATGCGTTGACCCTATAACTGAAGCGGAATGTTCTCACTTTGAGCTCGGATTTATTATTCAATTTCAACTCCAATATTCTGTGGTGGACAGTTAAAATAATTTTGTCGGGCGCCCTGGTGGCTCATCGGTCTAAGCGCGTACCATAAAGGCTGTGTCCTTCCCGCAGCGACCTGGGTTCGATTCCGGCTCAGGTCATTTGCTGCATGTCTTCCCCCGTTCTTCTCCCCAACCTTCCTGTATCTCTCCACTGTATAACTGTCACATAAAGGAAAAATTCCCAAAAAAAAAAAAATTTTGTCAATGTCCAAATATTTATGGACCCAACTGTATAAAGCAATCCTGAATGAACAGCCGAGGCAATTACCAGGCTAACGTTAGGAAGAAAACTGTGAATTTGACTGTTGTTCATGTATTAATATTTTATGGAGGCAGTAGTTGATCTTCATTTTGAATTAAATTGAAGACCCCAGTGCTTAAAGTTCTCAAGTCACAAAATCTCCATTTTGAGAAAAAACAGGGCAGTGGACTTGGGTAATTAAAAAAATGTTTTCCCATCCTTACCTTGCATTATGTGAAAATCTGACTTAAGTACTTTTAGCACAAGGCTCTTCTATTATACTCCAGAACAAATACTACAATTCTTTGTAGTTGAAAGCAGCTTTCCACATAATTGTGGTTAGCCAAGCCGGCACGGACAGTTGGAATACCCAGCTCGACTGTTTATGAGCTGCACGCAATAAGTGCGCAATAGAATCTCAAATGTAAATGAAAGCGTTTTCCGTCCATTATCGTCCCATAACCATCCAAAATGACAACCAGCGGCACTCAGTGCAAACCTCCGCCAAGGCAGCACAGTCAAAATCTTGCTGCGTGAACATCACTCATAAGAAATTTAAGGCATCTACAACATAGGATTTCAAGATGGCTGCCATGGCTGCCATACTGTTTGACTGATCATGGTAATTACAAGCGTCACAAATCAATTTTTTTTGTGGCCTCGGGAAGCGGGGACGTTGTTTATTTCCAGCCCTGCAAATGTATCAAACGTCATTACAGGATGCTTCAGAACGCAGAGGGACATTAGCCTGAAACATACTTCAGAACCGACGAAAGACCTTACAGCAAAGAGTGATGTTCTATAATAGCCACGTCAATCACCTGACTTGAATCCAATTGTGCATACATTTTACTTGCTGACAGACAAAAATAAAAGGCAAAATGCTGCCAGAAAATGCAACAATGAAAGAAGCCACCAAGAATGAAAGAAGTTCTGGCAGAGCATCATCAGGGAAGAAACCTAGCCTTCGATGACATTTCCAAGACTTCAGGTAGTCACTGACTGCAAAGGATTTGCAAACGAGCATTAAAAATGTTGATTTTATTTATAATCATATTAGTTTGTCCAATTACTTTTGAGCCTGTAATATTGGGAACTATGTATTGAAATTGTTGCAATTTCAATAACATTCAAGCAATACTTTTGACAAAACCTGGAAATTCAAAGTCTACGCTATGCCCAAATCCATGGTGGTGGTCTACAGAGCCAAAATGAAGCAGATTGGAAGACTGTCCAAATACTTACAGACTGGACTAAATACTGAGCAGTGTTCACCATGTCACTGAATTACAGTGACCTTATTTTCAGTTTTTGCAGCAGCTTACGAAATTATGTTACACTGAAACCAATTACATTAAGTGTTTTTTCCATGACATGTGGAAGCACAAACCAAAACAGTCGATATTAGAAATGAAGGAATGCAATAAACCACACGTCAAATGTCAGTACAAATAACAAACCAGAAAATACTTTATTGCAGGAAAAAATGCATTTCTTTGTGGCAATACATTCAGAGTTCTATGTGGAATTAATACGCATCTCACAGCCTGAAATTAGATCCTTCATTATGCCACCCATAAGCCCGGTGCATGGTCATCGAGGCCTGGGATTGTTCAGAGCACTGTCTGGGCAGAGACCACCTGCCTATTCATCGTAATGCAGCGACGACAAAAACTTGTCCACGTCCAGGTCATCGGGGAAGGAATCCAGCATCTTTTTTTGTTTCTGCGTGAACAAAAACAACAGTCATATTGATGGGACAGTAACATGTCGGCTTAACTACAAATTATGAAAGACATAAGAGAGGACGGTTACATTGCAAACACCCATCTTCATCACGGATTTATAATCCCACAGAAGAACAGCACAGTGATTTACAATGAGGCCAGACTTGCATGGGTACCTGCCCATTCAACAATTTTTCCAAAAATTCTGGACATGAAAATGGAATTGATCTCCTCCTAGTAGTCTGCACCTTTCTAGGAGAGCTTTGCTCCAGATGAAATTATCTGCTGCAAATATTTGCCTTAATCCAAGCCAGAAAAGCATTCATCAGGTTGGACAGTGATTTTAGGCTGGCTTCCAGGTCCAAAAAGGTGTTTGATAGTGTTTGAATGAGGGACGACTACATATGGACCTCGACTTCTGCAGAAGGGCATTGTCATGCTGAAACTTAGGCGTTCAAAATGTAGCAAGCATGGAATTATCTGGAAATGTCATTGCATGCTGTAGCATTATTGCTTTCAGTGGGACAGGCGAAGATAGAATTAAAAAACAGCTCATGTTAGCCAATCAGAGATGAAAGTGTGATCTACAGTGCGAAGCAGAACTGCGTGTGGAGAGCTGGACCATGAAACACTCACCTTAGCTTTTTTACCAGGTGCTGACCCAGAGTGCAGTGTTTCTTTCTTGGAGGTGGGGCTGGTCACAGGCAAAGCCAGTTTGCGTTTTTTGCTCCTGGAGGCCGTGGAGGCAGCAACCCCCTGCTGTTTGCTGTCCTTCAGCGGACTGTCTTTCCTGGCAATGGCAGCTCGGGACAGGATCATCAGTGTGTGGGCAGCCATGTTGATGCTGCTCTCACTCCCAGTCTCGCTAGCAGGACTGCAGGTGGGAATTTCCGGCGTGGCAGGAGGCGGGAGATGTCGAGGGGTACCGTCGCCTTCCCTACCCGGCCTCTGATGGATGGGGGTTCTCAGCTTGTCAAGAGGCTCCTCCATGTGACACCCGGATCCAGGGGTCCTAGGCGGGGGTAAGCCGCAACTTCCTGAGCTTGATCTCTTGACGGGCGTAGCGGCAGGGTTTTGCCCTTGCATGTCCTGTAGCATTTCTGTGGCCTGTTTGGTGAGGGGACTGGTCATGCTCTGAGCTCGGCCGGAACCGCCCTGTGTGGCAGGAGCTGCTAAACCGATGGTGGCAGGAGCAGATGCCTCCTGTTCCACAGCGCCTGCCGAGGGCTGCTCGCCCTTATTCTGTTCCACCTCATTCTCCTTGTTGGCTGTGATCTGGAGAGGAGTAAGTGAGGAGCTCCGACTCTCCGGATGAGCCTCCTTGCGCTTTTGTGCATCTTCAGTCTCCTCGACTACGCACTTTCCTTCTACCTTCTTTGCGCATGAGGACTTAGAAGTTGTTTTGTGACCATGAGCCCCAGTTTTAGTGTTGTCTGACACATGTCCCACGACTTTTTCTGATTGGCCAGATCTCCTCCTGCATTCAGACTTCTGCTTGGTGAATTCTGTCAGAGCAGCATCCTTCCCGCTACTGGGACCTTGAGTTTCGATCCCCTGCTGAGAGCTGCTGCTGGAGAGACTCTGTGACTGTTCTGTAGCTCTTCTCTCAGACTCCTTACAGACCTCTGAAGGTTTTTTCTTGCCTGCACTCTTTACCGCTTCAGGTCTAACCTTCCCATCCAGAGTCCTGCTGCCTCTCAGAATGGCTGGCTGCACCGTCCTCACTCGACTGCTGCCAGGCGACTGCCGGCTTGGAGGTTCTTGTTGAAGCTGCTGGCTGCAGGAGGTCACAACGGGTGCATCAGGCTGACAAGCCAACCCCTTACTGAGCAAAAGTGTCTCTTCCACGTTAGAATGGCTTGAGCCAGAGTTTCCAGCCGACACATCAAAACAGAGCACCCTCCTGTGGTGGTGGGGTGTAATACCAGGAGCTGTGACGTGGTCTGCTGAAGCATCCCCAAGAGGCTGCTGCTGCTGTCCTGCTGTCTTCAAAGGTTGGGATGAGTCTACCTTTCCGGCAGCTTCCGGCTGCAGAACTGTCGGCAAGTGCTGTGAACTAAAAATTAGGAGCAAAACGGCATGAAAAGCATTGATGGAGCATTCCGTCAGAAATCGATCACTTTTTATCCCTTTTGAAGAGAATGATCTTTTTACACATGTTAAGCTACTTAACAATGCTAGAGTGCGGTTTGATAAACCCAAATTACTAGCAATTCAGGGAGAGGCCCGCAATACAGACCCATACTGGGCAGCACAACCTATCAAAATACACACTTTCTTAAAAAAAATAAAAATAAATACTGTATAGCCGCAAACAATAATTAACAGGGTCCAGACAACATGAGGCAATTCTGAATTTTGAAGAAGTAAAAATGCACACTGTATAAATTCTGGAAACAGCTTCATGGCATATTGTAATTCCTTGTATTCCTTGCCCCACAGTTATACGTTGATTATACATGCTAAGCCTGTCAAATAGTAGCCATTACCTAATTGCCTCACAGCGGCATGTTTTTAAAGATTTCTCTTGCTCATTGCGAGGGCCATTAGAAGCTTGGGTCAGAAATACAATACGAAAAACTAGAACCACTTGCATAAAGTTGAAGAGGTTTACTTTTTTTTTTTTTTTTACATTTTTCCAGAGCCGTATATAGAGAGAGTCTGGCCAACTCGAATCATGGGCGCCATGTTTGCTACCAACGGCAGATGATTCTACGGCTTAACCCTATGGGCCAGATACTATGGTCGCATCAAAATCGCTAGTTTTAAAATACTAAGAAGACTCGACATAACATGACACTTTGCTTGTAGTATTATCAGGGTCCCACACTGAACTCGAGCGTTGAGAACATTGTTCGTATACAAGGAGTTTGCTTAAAAGACGTTTTTTGTTAGCACGGACCTACCTCACGTTGTCTTCGGGTTGTTGCCTTAGGTGAGTCCAGTGTTAAAAAGTGGTATTTAAGTCAACTTCTTGTACACAAACAATGTTCACAATGCTCGAGTTCATGTGTAGAGAGCCTGGTGACACTACGAGCAAAGTTTCATCTTGTGTCGAGTCTTGGTGGTTTAAAAATAGCGATTTTGATGTGATCTAAGTAGTGCTCGAAGGCCCCATTCGAAAAGCCAATTGTGAAGGTCGCGTGTATTCGCGTCTTCGCATTGACTTTGAATGTAACCTGTCGTGCGAAAAATTTGTTTCGCGTCCAGTGTGCAAGCAGCTTCAATCACATAGCTCTAGAACTTGATTAAAAAAAAACCGCTCTGCGTTTCGTCACGCTATTAATATGTAACTAAACTGAATACCGAGTGTAATGGAGTTAGCGCAATGCTAAAATGCCTGCGAATTAACTAAAGTTTCCATCAAGGCACCGAAGGAAATTACATTTGTCTTCTATTAAATTATGCTTCTCTGTTATGTGATAAACAGAACCTTACACTCTTGGTGTACAAGAAATTTATGAAACGAGTAGAGTAAATTTTACGTTTGTAGCGAGCTTTAACTTTCATATGACACGTCCACTCTAGGAAGATCTCAATGCCGCTGGCGTTACAATAAATGAGCAATTGCAATGTATTCTCCATTGAGTGCGTTTAGTTACATGGACTTCAGTATCCCGGGTATGATCGGGTTTTTGGAGAATCCCGTTTTTGCGTTTGTGCATGTAAACATCATATCCTTATTTTAGAAACCAGGATAAATAAAGAATTAAATATATGTACAAATAATTGTATACTCAAAGGCAATGAAAACGCAACACTCTAAATTTTGGTTTATTTTTGCTCAGGACCTGAGTAGTCCAATTTGAGTTCTTAAGTGACCATTGGGGTCACAATGTGTACCTCGTTACACGTGAATGATCATCATGTAACTCAACAGTGTGAGTTGGACTCTCATCAGTCCATATTGAGTACAACATATGGGATTAGGAGTTGTGCAAGTACAGTGGTTGAAATGAAGGAGCGGTTGTCTTCCCTATATAAAGGCATGATAAAAGCCACACAAAAAACATTTTTAAGTGTCATAATGCCATGTCTGTCGACTGAACAACGGAACAGGGCCCTGGGTATGCTAGAGGCGGGAGTAAGTGCCCGGCAAGTGGCTTGCCGTTTTGGGCGTAGTACGTCCAGCATCAGTACGTTTTGGGTGTAGTACGTCCAACTGGGACGAGCTCTTTCATCAAGAGTACCTAGACCTCAAACCAGGCAGCAACTCCAGAATGCACTACAGGCAGAGTGGCGACAACTTCCCCAAGACAACCTAAGACGCTTAGTCAGGTCCATGAGGAGACGTTGTACTGCCTGTGTGGATGTTCGTGGGGGTCACACCCGATAATGACTGTTCTTTTGAGTTCATTTTTAAATGTGTTTTCCGTTCAGTCTTGTTGTGATTTTTCATTTTCAACTTGTGCTCGTTATGTTTAATGCATCTGTTTATTATTGTCCAAATCGGCCCATTAACACATTTAATTCATCAAAGTCAACCCACCCAACATATTTGAATTGTTAAAATGAGAAAATAAATTTGAGTCAAAAAATTATTTGAATCCAAACTGGTGTTGCGTTTTCATTGCCTCTGAGTATATAATTGAATAACTTATTGAATTTAATTACCTCATATTCGACACTTTGCTACGGGGATCGCTGGATGAATATTGATTAATGGTAGCAAACATGGCGTCCACAAAACACGTGACCAGCTCAGAACCAATCAGCATAGCGGGATAGCTCAGACGTTCGAACCCTGAGTTGGCCAGACTCTCTCTATATACGGCTCTGCATTTTTCTATCTTACAGTGCCACCTATTGGCCAATTTCCATCTTTTGGTAGTTTTCAGCTTCTTGCCCTATTGATATACTGTAAATTCTTAAGTTTTCAGATGATTGAAAATTGCATTCAGGACTTACACCCCATTATATAAATTGAGGCCACCCTCACAATTGTTTTTGGTTTACTGTGGCCGGGTTTTTACCAGAGCAACTTTGCTTTTACAGTATTCAAAGATATTGGTCTTAAGATGCCATGTACTAAATTTTGTACAAACCAGACAAACAGTATTGCAGGAGATCAAATTTAAAGGTTTTACAAAAAAAAAAAAAAAATTTCAAAATGGCAGAGAACTATTATGGTACATCACTTTAGCCCAAGAGGGTTGTTTATTCAGCCGGAGCCCGGGCATTAGTGGGGGGGGGTCTGATTCGCCATATGTATTTCACCGGTTTCCTATGACCGACCATACTCTTCGGCAATTGTTGCTTCTTGCCTTAAGTTTGAACATTGAAACCAAGGTGGCAAAGGAAAAAAAAAAAAACAAAAAACTTTTGAGTATGCAGTGCGCATTTCGACAAGGACGATTAAGTCCCTACAGACCAGGACAGAGGAAACAAGCTGTTTTCAAGTGCTTTGCACCGTTTCCTATAATTGACAAAAACATGTCTAACTGCGAAATTCCCTTTACCACACAGCGAAAGGGATACCTTTATGAACCCAAGTTTACCGATGCCAAGCTTCGTCAGAGAGAGAGAGAGAGAGAGAGAGAGAGAGAGAGAGAGAGAGAGAGAGAGAGAGAGAGAGAGGCTGTCCGAGCTGAAGATGGGCTCACGACAGCAGCTTGGAGAGACAGTCAGCGAAAAGTAGTGGTGCACTTGTCAGTGTCAGATAATGCCGATGAAAATGGAAAAATTGAAATTCTTTTGCAAATTTCATCCAAAATCTAAAGCATTTCAGGACCTTGAAAAACTCATTAATACGGTCCTATGAACTCAAAACGAAGTTAGGTGTATGTTGTAGTTTTCAACTGTAGCCATGGTTTACTGATTTTTGCTCGAATTTTGTGTGTATCCCCTCTATCACAAAGTAAAACATAAACTGAAATTGGTCGTTAAACCTTATTTGTAAGCTTTCCAATGTAAGAAAACCGCTGTCATATTGACATTTGAGGAAGATATTGGTCTCTTCTAGTATGAGCAGAATATGGATCAGCTATGAGGGCCAGTCACTTGAATGCTTGGTCAAGTTGGTAAATCAAACAGCAATTTTACAGTCATCTTGATAAAAGTGTAAAAAAAGAAGGCATTTCTTTCTAATTAAAAAGGGTGAGACCAAAGTGAAATTGAAGTGACTGATTTCTGAGGGAATGTTCCTAATTTAATGTAACATATATAAAAGAAAATGAGGTAAATTGTACAAAATGAAAATTAACTTACTCCGTGTTTGTAGTCTTCGAGGTTTTATCCGTTGCAGCGACTTTGCCTGGGGGCGTGGAGACAAGATCAAAATTAATCAATTTGTACATTAATGAGCCAGTACACTTTTCCCACAACTTACTGGCAATGCACAAAAAATACGTAAAAAAATTCTAAAAATAAATTTATAGAGAAACTCCAAACAAGGCAACATTGTCACCAATATCCCCCGCCACGGTAAGAATGGTCACGGGAGATTCCATATTCCCATTAAACACCCATACACCAAGATCAGAGTCAAGGGTCATAACTCCGTAAAAAAAAATTTCTCAGAATCAACTGTCGAACTCATTCAATAGGGTCATTAGTACTGGCCACACACAAAATTTCGCCCATGAAGGTGCAATAGTTTCCGAGAAAATTTGTCCCTGTTGAACCCAGACGGACGGAATGAAGGACGGACGAGCTCCATTCCAATATCCCCCGATCCACTTTGTGGCGGGGGATAATAATCAACTTCAAAAGGCGAAACAGTGAAAAGTTAGTAAATGTACTGAGGAGAGAGAATGTTGGGTGTGCAGAAGTGTTCCATATATCCCCTCAAATCCAGGAAAAATAACCACTTCCACGTAAAAGGTGAAGAACATGATTTGCAGTGAAACAATTGATGTGAATTTTGCACCAAAATCCATTTCACAGGAAATACTTTTAGGTTCATAATTAAATGAAAGAAATACAGTATATAGTATACACACAAAATTTCACCCACGTAGGTGCAATAGTTGCCGAGAAAACTTGTCCCCATTGCAAATCCCATACACCAAGTCAACGAACAGAAACAAGGACCATAACTCCGTAAAATAAATATCTCTGAATCAACTGTCGAACTTATTCAATAGTATTATTAGTACTGGTCACCCACAAAATTTCATCCACGTAGGTGCAATAGTTGCCGAGAGAACTTGTCCCCATTGTAACACCCATACACTTAAGTCCACGAACAGAGTCAAGGGCCATAACTCCGTAAAAATAAATTTCTCGGAATCAATTGTCGAACTAATTCAGTAGGGGCATTAGTACTGGCCACACACAAAATTTCACCCATGTAGGTGCAATAGTTGCCGAGAAAAAAAAATGATCTCTTGCGACAGAAAAAATCATTGTCCTCTGTAGCAACCACTTCAGTTACAGTGACTCAATGGTATTCCAAGTAGTTAGGAAACTGATTTTTTTTTTTTGAGGCAAAAATTCACCATGATATTGACACTATGTCATTCTACTATCAATTTCAGTCATCACATATTAAAAACGCGCAATTTCCTATCGTGGATTAATGCGTAGATATGTCGGTTGAAGAATTTAGCTGTCTTTTAGAGCCTCATACAAGCTCTCACGGAAATCCAATCACTTCAGTGGTGATTCAATGGTATCTGCGTGAAAGCCGAGCTGTAGTTCATGCCCACGTGAAATTCTCCTGGTAATTACCAGTTGGTTGAAATGATTTTTATCCAATTGTAGACAGTATAAGCTTTCCTCAGTAAGTGAAAGATATTGACTGGACCTTAAAAAACATTTAAATACTTGCGTAATAGGGTTACGTTGTATTCAATACAATTTACGCAGCTCAGACAAACGTGGTTGCATGGGAACAAAAAACCTCCAGAACTGAGCCTGGAGAGCTGAGCTTATTTGCTCAATCGAAATGTGATTCTGAGATGGAAAATAGCAGTTATTCTGAATGGAACAGACAGGAGGGCTGAGGAGCAGCTCAATAATTCTATTGAAAAGTGAGTAAAGCTGTCTTTGTATGGTGTAGCTCTATGTTACTTTTAGCCTGCTAGCTAACTAGCCAGCTAGTTCTTATTTTTGGTTTACCACCGTGATCACAGAGCTAGTTTGTCACACTGGGTAACAAAAGAGTAGTCGATACTGCAGTGCGCTGGCATTTTTCTTAACTAGGTGATCAGTTTTAGAATCTATACCACATTCAATGAAATGGAATGCCTTGCATTTTTGCTCTTTAAAGTGAGAACAGCTATTACTGTGACCTGAGTTATACTTGTTCCATAGTGGGTGTGAACGTTGTTACAAGCTTGCGTTTTGCTGGGATGATAGGAATTGTAAACAGCAAGCTTTCCGCCTGCGTGAACATTCTGACCGTAAAATAAGCAGTTCCTCTAATGAGTATGTGTGCTTGCTGACGTGGCTTTGTGGATAAATGGACGAGACTCTGAACTTCATCGTGGAGAAAAGGCATGTTTTTGGTTTGGAGAGGTCAGTGGTGACCATTGATGTCCAGCTGCGCCAATATTGATAAACACATGCCAAATTCAACCAGAAAATCATCCATTCATATTGAACTTCATGAGTACAAAGTTAATTTGCGTTAAAAACATGATTATTTTATGAATTGAAAGTGCACCATTTTCAAGGCTCTGGGAGTTTGGGGAGCCACCTGGATAGCTATCTTATTTGGCTTATAAAAAGTGGATAATTTATTATTTCATGTTCAGATGAGGAGTACTTGTGGTCTAGGAGTTTATTATCCCAGAAATGTATTGTTTTAACCCCCAGCCATTTTTCAATCCTCAGAATGACTTTTTTTACAGTTTCAATTGAGAATTCTCATGAAGATTTTTTATGTTTGCAGCCCATTTTCTCTACCAAAATCATGAAAATTAACTGACATACGATGTAATACTAAATGCTGTAAGTGTCTTTTCTGAGTTGAGCCACATTCGTCCTCTATATGAAGCTTAAATCTTAAATTATAAAGCATCAAATTGGGTAACCCATAAATAGCCAAATTTGACTTCTGCGCAAAGGGGTTAATCGCATGAGGCAAAAACCACCTCAAGCAAGTGTATAAACCTTTATGCGACTTAGAGGAAGTTCATTTGCATTTTGCCTTTTCAATCTGCTTTTTTCAATGCGAATTTTCAAAATGCGCATAAGAATAGTGAGATGGAAAGTCGGCTAGAGATGCGTACAAGAAACACCTCATACCCACAGTGGGTCAGTCATGATCTCATACCCACAGTGAAATATGATGGTGGGCCAGTCATGATCTCATACCCACGGTGAAATATGATGGTGGGCCAGTCATGATTTGGGGCCCTTTTAATTCAAGAAGTCCAGGGGCACTGGTTAAGATTAATGGCATACTGAATTCCACCAAGTATCAGGATATTTTGGCTGACAATCTGGTTGCTTCCACCAGAAGGCTGGGACTTGGTTGTAGGTGGACTTTCCAACAAGACAATGAGCCAAAGCATACTGTAAGATTCACACAGAGAAGGTTCCATTATAGTTTTTCTCCAGCAAGATCAAAACCCGCTCGATGCAATCTCGCAAAAAATTGTATATTTTTTACATTT
Organism: Gymnothorax javanicus; assembly: GCA_029692085.1. NCBI lineage: Eukaryota > Metazoa > Chordata > Actinopteri > Anguilliformes > Muraenidae > Gymnothorax > Gymnothorax javanicus. The sequence continues at coordinate 132,451,602 of CM056199.1, forward strand.
CTATTTTCATTTGTGGCTGTGATGTTGCGCTCCCTTATAAAATCATTTTTCGCATGACAGGTGAAATAGCCAACGACTTGAAATTTACCAGTGAAATAATTGCGAACGTGTGACGAATCTGCCGACAGAGGCACACCACGACTGCTGCTGTTCGGTGAACACAGTGCGTGCAGGCACAAGGGATCCAGTTCGCTTGGAAAGCAGTTGGCAGTCACACCAGTGCCCAGCCCTTGTGGTTGATCACCTGAAGCCATTTACGTCGCCTTTCTGCTTCAGTGGGTATTCTGTGAAATGTTCAGCCATAGCCCTGTCTGAATCGATTCGTGCAGCCAGCAACTGCACAAGAAGTAACCACCTTACACCAGATGAAACGTTAAACCATCGTGAATGTGATGCATCGTCTGCACTATTTCCACTGCTTCAATCGCCTTTGCGGTCGCTTTTTCCAACTAGAGGGCGAAGGATATACCACATGACAAAAACACTGACGTCGCGGTAGCATTTCCCATTGTTGAAAGCACAATACAAATAAAATTGTAGTGAATAGGATGCATTGCCATTCTGGAAATGAGGCATATTTAATAAGAATGTAAAATCTGCAAATATATTGACCATGGCATTAACCTTATAAAACCTACGGAGTCAAAGGTCAGTCAAATGCAGCTATTTCCACACCTGTGGAACTTCGGGCCCATTTTAAACTAGAGTGTGTTTTTACTTGTAAAAACGTACGTCTCCCCCCCCCCCCCCGGCCTCTTTCCCTGCCTAACCCAGCAGACAGACGGACAGACAGACAGGCACATACTGAAAGGCACCACTGCAGGACCTGAGTAGGCAGTATGCAAAGTTTTGTGAAGATCATGCAAACGGTTTTGGAGTTACGCTCTGAAAACTAAGTGGGAACACAAACAGGAAGCAAGCCTAAAACAATATGTCTCCCCTCTCCCTCTGTGGGGGGGGGGGGGACATAATTCTAGCAGAGATCCTATGGTTTCCCACAATCCAAAATTGGTAATTGCAATTGAGCGGAACCTAACGCATTAAATATGTTTTAGGGCTTGCTTCCATCTAGCCATATACCAAAAATCAGCTTAATCACCTCAAAAACTGCTTCACAATGGCTCCATATGATATGTTCAATATGGCCCCCATGGACGCCATATTTGAAATCGAATCGGAAAGCCATGAACAAACTTCCGTGTCCTCATGGGTAGAAACATGTGAGCCAAGTTCAGGGTTCCCACACTTTTTTACCTGTGATTTTTCAAAACTTTTCCAAAACTTTACCATAATATTTTACCTAATTTCCATGACTTAGTTTAAAATAGATAAGGCCTATAATAGCGAACACGGAGCGCCATAATGAGCTTCTACAGTGTGCTAAGCCCTAAGCAGTGTAGCACAAATGTAGCATGGAGAATGGAAGGGAAGCTGTGTCTATCTACCACCTATCCTAGGGCATCACACAATAGCATAAGGGCCTATGGCACCATTCTTGCATTTTCTCAATTATATTTAACAAACAAACAACAATAAATAACCAAGTGCTAGATTTAAATGCTCAAGAAGGCAAAAACATTGAAGAGGTAACAAACAGATGGCATTTAATATATTCTGAAATAGATGTTGAACAATTACAAATTATTATTTAGAGTGGATTTTCCTTGCTTGCGGGCATTGTTCGCAGAATCTGGGGGACGTCATGGAGTTAGCCAAGTTTAAATGACACTGACATGATACGTAACCATTAAAGACTGTAACCGAGGAAAAGTTTCATAGAATAGCTGTCTTTTGTGAGATTTTCTTTTCGTATGACCGATATGCAAAATTGTCACTGCATTCGTCTGTAGGAGGCCTAGTGCTTATCGCAGTACAGAAGAAAATATGTTTCTTACAAAGCTGCAAAATAATTGTTCTCATTAGTGTGCACATACTTTTTTGAGAATATTTTCATTTTATAATATCTGCACATCATACTTGTTCTGATGGAAAAATACTTGAAATGCCCTCAGAAAGTTTCTACGAAGTGACAATAAAGGATCCAGGTTTTGGCCCACGGCATAACGTACTTTTCTGGTGAACACGGTGATATGGAAGCTTTCACTGTACATGTAAAGAGAAAGTTAAGGTCGACGTCCACCTTTTGACACCACAGTAGCCGCTAAACTTGATATTATTATCGAAGTGACTATTTGCATTTATTTAAGAGCGTCCCAGCACAAAAATTGATTGAAATTTGTGTTAGACGCACTTATAAGTGTGGCTAAGATGCACATCGCTCCATTGCCTACACTTATTTTAAGTGTGTCCAAAGCTAAATTTTTTTCCTTGGCCAAACTTATTTTAAGCGGTACTTTTTCTAAAAACTGGAATGGTCCTCATCTGGCGCAGCGAGTAAGTGTGGCCAAGAAAAAAATTCAGCATTGGCCACACGTATAAGTGCGAATAACATCGGCCTATTATTCAGTTGTGTGGGCCGAGTCCTATCAAATTAAGCTATCTGTCAATGACGTATGTTGTATTGCTACATTATATGAAAACGAAATTTGAAAAAAATGCAAATTGGTGGGGTTAATGCGGCCCCCCCAAGATCATTAAAATCACTTTGTGCAAGTTTTCTCAAACGTAACAAATGCCACAGTCATGAACCAAAGTGTATATTGTTTATGATGTTGCGCATGTTCGTATAGAATTACTATTTTGAAATTTTGTGTGATTAGTGAAAAAATTAATTATGTGTTTAAGCCAGAATTGGGGTCCTTTCCTTCACTTTTGGTCCCGTTTTCTCAGAAAATCAAAAATCGGCGTTTACACGAACATGCATCACAATAATGTCGAAACAGACACGCTTTAAAAATACAGAAAATATGTTATTTGGAATGAGAAAACTTGCAGGAGAATTTCAAAGCAAATAGTGAAAATATTTTTCGTACACTCCGTTCTGGCACAATCAGGAATCGGGTTTCTTTGCGGTCTTATCAATTTACGTGCATGACGTGTTCATCGACCTGAGAAAATCATAGAGTTTCGCAAGCAAACCTGGGTAATCAAACAAAAAAAATGCCAGGATGGACATGAAATATTTTTGAACAGTGTATAATGCAGGAAAATGACTTGGAGAGAAACCAATTGGGCCATAGGTGGACGTGGACCATAAATTTAAATAAAGTTGTGTGTTTGTATTGAAATCTCATTATATTCACATTATTTCATTCATTATTCTGATTGACATTGATGTTATTATTACACTAATTTGAAGCGAGGCAGTGGGAAAATTCAACTAGCATTATGAGAAAAACGGTGCCCTTTAAATTCCGGCGAACAGAGTACCAAGTTACCACGCGCATAGAGGTTACAAGCCCATGTGCGTCAAAAGGTAAACAAAAGCATGTGCTCGATTCTTACTGGCTGTAAGCTAATGAGATGAAGTTGGTATTAAGAAGTCCGGTGGGAAAAAAAAATTTTGCTGCCCGCCAACTAGCTGCATATGTAACCTACGCGTATCACAAAACGTCATGTTAGTTTCAACGGTGTCGCGTTCGATTTTAAATAATAGCTTGTAGTTTTGCTGTAAACTCTAGACATCTTTTGGGGATTTAGTCAACATATTATAAGCATTAGGCAAAACAGTGTATTTTTCCAAACCTTTCCAAAACCGTTAGTTAATTCCATAACTTCCAGACTGGAAAAGAGGTTTTTCAAATTTCATAACTTTTCCAGGAATTTCATGACCGCGGGAACCCTGCAAGTTTCAGCTCTATCAGTCAAGTGGTTTCAGAAAAGAAGATGTTTACGGACGATGCCAACAACGGACAGGCGGCCCATGACATAAGCCCACCGGACCTTAGGACAAGGTGAACTAAAAATGATTTTTTAGGTTTTGAACCAACTTAAGGGAAAACTTAAGAGAAGAATTAGAGTTTAAGGGGTTGATATCCAAATTTGCCAGCAAGCGACTTTTTCAAAGAGTAAGACATTGGATCACCATTGCTCTGAGAAGACTTCTTCTTGCTGCAATGATAAATTATTTATTTACACGTTTAACACATTTTGGAGACATCATTCCTCACTCACCTGTTTGGTCCTTGGGTGCCAGTCTATGCTTTGGTTTAGCATTTACTGGAGTTTTCAAACCAGGAGATGTCACTGGCAATAGCTAGGAAAACAATAGATGGCAATTAAAATTTAATTACATAAACACAAACAAATAGCTAGGTTATGCATTTGATGTAACCTTTCACTATTGTAGGAGATGAGTGTTGCCCACTATTTTTATTTTTATTGCTTATTCTAATCTACAAATTATATTTGTCATGTCATGTCTGAACCTTTTTTTGTTCTGTGCTGCAAATAAAATAAAATTAATATATTCTTCAAAATAAATAATTAGATTACTAACATTTTCAGACAAATATGAACAAACACCAGTATACACAAATACCAATGTCAGCGTGAATGTTTACCTGATTTTGGACAACAGTTAACTTTCCCACACTGCTTGGACTGACAACTGATACTGGGACCATCATGCCTTGCAACATGGGCTGAGATGGCGATGATATGAACAGCGTTGATCCTAAAAGAGTTTTTAATAATTTGGGGAAATAGATATGCAAAATTAAATGCAGCAACAACCATTTAATGACAAAACCCATTCTATCATGAATAAAAAAACCTGCCAATCAAGTTTAAGTTTTTAAAATTGGCAAGATAAGAGAGACTGGCTTCAGGCCAAGATTCCTACCAGAGGCGTAAGTCTGGGAGGTCTCTTGTGGTACGGTGATCACGGAGCGGGGGGGTGTCGTCAGCAGGTGTGATGCGGGGGGCGCGAGCCCCAGCGGGGAGCAGGCAGGAAGAACCATCACCTTCTTCTGCTGGCTGACAGTTATTGGATCGGCTACTATAAAGAAGTTATCGGCAGTTGCACCAGGCACCAGCTGAATATACCCAGATTCCTGTGACAATTCACCGGAAACGGCTAACTGCAAGTTCTCCTCAGTAGCTAGACACGGCATTCCCACCACCGCCCCTCCAGCCTTCCCTGTGAGGGGGCCGAGGTCAGCCCCCTGCAGGCTGCACACGGCCTGGGCCGTCTCCTCTTGCGTGATTGAGGTAGCAGCAGCTGAGGTAGGCTTGGCTGGAGATTTAGCTGGAGAGGAGAGAACGATAGCGGCGACGCCCTCCCCTGTGATGCTAGACACCGCCTGGCTCAGGGTCGAATCTGCAGATTGATTATCCGCTTCATCGCTCACTATGATCCTGAAAGAAATTATTTTGCTGGGGTCAGGGTCCAGCAGAGGGGTGTTGGGCACAGGAACGGGCTGCATCTGTACTGATGAAGCATCCTGGGAAGGTGGCCCGGGGGGCTCCGCCGCAGAAATGGCTTTTTCACCCTGGGAATGTGCCGGAGAGGGTCTGAACCCTGCAGTCCTGCTCTGATGAGGTCTGTGCGGAGAATCGGGCTGAGAGCGGACGGGAGAAATAGGAGGCTCCACTCCGAGGGTTTTACTCGTAGCATCAAGCCGAGGAGCTTCAGCTTGTACCCCCGACTCCAGCATTCTGGCTGGCCCTGAACACTGGTCGCCTCCCGACAGCTTATCAGCAGAAGCAGAGGCCGCAGCTGAAGGTGAGACTGAGGTAATACTGCTGACTGACAGGTGAGCGCTTTCCCCACCACGCTCCTCAGGCGCTGGAGGTCTCCCCAGGTCATTTAACTGAAGAGCCTCAGATTGGACTGGACAAGAAGATGCAGGCAAGACTGTAGTCTCCACTGCCTCAGGCATTTCCATGCAGGAATTCTCCTCTGACGGTGCACTGACTTGTAGGCCTTGTGCTGTCGCTGAGGCCCTGTCTTTGTTCCGCGCTCTCGTATGAGCTGTACTCGACTTAACTTCACTGCACCCAGCAGCCCCAGCTTCCACTGCACGAGCCTTTGTCCGAGAATTTCCTCTTCTAGCTGGCGCTGGACCACCGTTCGAAGTGCTCGAGACAGGGACTGCCGCTTTTCTAGTTTTCTTGCTTTTAAGATCTTGAGTGCGATTTGCCCTCAGGATTCTCGAATTTGGTTCCGCCCCAGATATTGGTTCTTCTTGAATTGTTCCTGAAGTCAGACATTTCAAATCATTAATAAATACACACCAGATACGCAGATCTTTGAGAAGATGCAGGTACTTGGCAACAAGACCAACTGCACATATGAGGGCCCACCTAAATCCCCAAAGTGAGAAGACGAGTCGGCTTCATCGCTTTCCTGAGCACTGGTACTGAGGCTGGTGTCCAACTGGCTTTCCATTTCACCGTCTTTGCTTTTCCCTTCATTTGCAAAAAGCAGATTGTAACACTCAGGGAAATTATGGGTTTGCATCAGTCAAAAACAAAAGGTCTTCAAACAGAGCAAAACAGCCACAGGGCACCATTAACAGAGACGAGACGAGTCATCACACAGATGAAGGACACGACAGACGCCAGTTCAGCCAATGCATTAAACGGTGTGTAAATCTGTTGCTTACCATAATCAAACAGGTCAAAAAGGGCCTGGAAGGCAGGATCGGACTCCGTCTGCTCCAGTATATCCCGAATAGCATCATCAGACATGTGAATCTCACCCTGGGAAGCAGCAAACAGGAAGTCGAGAGTGGGCACTCCATTATTGTTCCAACACCATAAATCTGCACAGGTAGGGCTCCATTTAAACCCTTTATCCCCCCCGCCCAATAATGGACCCTCACCTCGGTCTTTTATTAAACTGCCAGTACTTGAATCCAGTACTGACCATTCCAGAGACGGAATCATGTGGCATTGGTCTTTACATGGTGCCCGATAGAACCCAACTTGTGGAGTAGCTGACACAAATAAGCCTTAGTGCTGCAATCAATAACTTTCTGTTGCAATGTTAAAATTGTCAGATAGAAAAGTAGCAAGTAACGCCTTACAAGTGTCGTTAAAACTAGGGTTGCAAATTTTGTGCACCGATATTTGAACACGTTGTCATTCAATAATCCATTTTAATGACTAAGGAGATACAAAACGCTCGTCTCTTTCTCAGTTTGAGTTTTAGGCCTACTAAACCAAACAATTCCAGCTGCACATCACTTACGAGAAACGTCAATTCATGAAGGAGAAACTATTTAAACAGACTGGTAAAACACTAAGGCACTCGTGTCTGCCAGTTCTCATTCAACCAATGGTGCCACCAAATAAAACGATGTCAAATAGGGCACAATTACTGCCGTTTCTCAAGTGAGGATGCGGTTACATATGCACACAGTGGGAACATTTAAAAAAAATTTTTTTTTAAATCGCACTTCACTCAGTTATGCTGAAATTCGACATAAAGATAACATACCAAAGTGATGACATCTGGTTTCTATAGTGGAAATTTTCCTGGATCTAAACAACAATCACTTGAGCTGTAAACTTAAAGGAAGCCAACGCAATGCCATTTCAAGCAAACATTAGCTAGCAAGCTTAAACCTTTTACAGTGGGGTGCAAAAATTTAGGCACCCCTAGTTTAAATGTCTGTTACAATTAATCTTCAAGTGATTGAAAGCAAACCTGAACACTAAATGCTAAAAAGTTAAATATGACACCTTTCTGCAAATTTAAAAGCAACGTTTCTTTTTGTTTTAACTCTGAGTTTTTAAATGATAAGAAAGGAAAAAGGGCCCTGTGCAAAGTTTGGGAACCCTTTTGGATTATTCTTTGTTACCTTTTAAGAAGATGATTACTAAGGCCCAGACCCAGGTGATTTACTCGTTAGGGCTTCAATGAGTCAGGTGAATATAATTCCAGGGTTGAACTATATATCTGAAGTAACTCCATGCCTTCTAAAGTATCTGACTATGGTGGCTGTGGTGTCTGGTGTTAAAAACCATGTGTTCCTCTAAACACTTGTCCAAGGATGTCAAAATCAAGATAATTCAATTATGTGACCCATTATGCGTCACAATCTTAAGCCAAAATCTGTATTTTCTTCACCAAGATTTGTTCTGTCACCAACCTCAAGCTTCAATATCATGGGAACTATGGAAGTTTCACTAGCAACACAGCACCAATTTAATAATGATATACAAATAAGTACTGGAAATGTGGATGTATCATGTGTTTTCTTGAAATTCACCAGAGAAAACTTGAAAAAATGTGTGTTAGGAAAACTTAACAGGGTCGTATCACCATGTGGGATAGGCTCATCCCCTAGCTATGATTACTTCTGTGTCAAATAATTTTCACACTCGTCAATGTAGGGCTGCAGCCAGTGCCGCTACAAGATGGTAGTGAACTGTGAGAATAAAGTCAAAAACTATCAACTTAGAGCTACTTATTAGTGTATCAGCAGACTAATGCCACAGCCAGTAGTTTTACTGAACGATTGAAACCGAAACGGCCGATATCCCTCTTGTGTATTTGAGCACATAATCTTGTCTTATGTATTAAGTAACGATTCTTTTTGTTTTAAGCAATATTCTAATGCTAAACATTAAAAGCAAAATGTATGTATCCGTATATGCTTAGCATTAAACATACAAAGTAAAATGTATGTATGTATATGCAAGTATACATTTTGATTAAATGTGTGTTATGGTGAAAATTATTGGCACATTGAATTTTGGGAATGGCCCATACATTTTGAAAATGGCCCATTGATTTTCCATGACACGGGCCATTGGCCCATGGGCCTTGCTGTCCTTCCCCACCCCTGAATTACGATTGCTTCTTGAAAAAAAAAAAAAATTTAAAATAGTAGTTTTACCATGATAATATCAAACAAAGCCATACCTGAAGACCCAGAATGTCATCAATGGACTGATCCGGTATCGCAGGACTACAGGCCAAGTGTTTGGAGGACTGTGGATTTATGTCACTAGAAAAGAATAAGAATCAATTAATGTTAAATATTCATGAACACAGCTGCAAAAACAAGTAAACAACGTACAAGATACACTTCACTGCATTTTTACAATGACCCAAGCAAAGAAACAGCCACTTTCATCGTTAAAATTATACTTTACCTTCCCAAAATTTTGTTGATGTTTTCAGCCAGCTTTTCTTGCAAGGATTTGTCATTCAGTATCTTCTCCCGAGCATTTTCAATCACCATTTGCTGAAAGACAACCAGATGTGACCAACTTACAACTGAACTAGAATGCCTTTTTACTCATAAAAACGTACGTCTCCCCCCTGGCCCCCCTTCCCTGCCTAACCCACCGGATGGACAGATGGACAGACAAAAAAAAAAGCACAGACCAAAAGGCACCACTGCAGGACCTGAGTAGTAAGTATGCATAGTTGCGTTAAGATCATGCAAACAGTTGTGGAGTTATGCTCCGGACAGAAATTAATGACATCCAGACGGACGGACAGACAGGCACATAACAAAAGGCACCACTGCAGGACCTGAGTAGGCAGTATGCAAAGTTTCATGAAGATTATGCAAACGGTTTTGGAGTTATGCTCCGGAAACGAAGTGGGAATGCAGACACCAACGCGAATGCGAACTGAGCCTAATCAATGTCTCCCCTCTCCCTCCGGGGGGGAGAGAAGATACATAATAAGACCTTTTCTCCTCCTTGCGTACGATTATACACTGATGAGCCAAAACATTAAAACCTCTCACAGATGAAGCAGATCGCATTGATTATCTCATACGAAGGAGCACATCAGCATCTGTCGAAAGGTAAGCAAACAGTCAGTTCTCATAGTCGGCGAGTTGGATGTGGGAGAAATTGAACCTGCGCAAATTTGACAGGAGCCAAATGCTTATGCCCAGACGAGTGGGTCTGAGCATCGCTGACGGGAAAGACCTCTGGGGCGCTCCCTGTCAGCAGCGGCGGGAACCTAACGACGGCGGTCCACAGAGGGATAAACCACACACGCAACAGGGTGCTGGATGCTCAAAGCACAAGGGCAACAATGGCTACAGACAGCACTTTTTATCCACAGACCAGTCGGAGTGCCCATTATAACCTTGGTACATACACCACCAAAAACGCCCAAAATGGGCACGGGAGCATCGGAACTGGACCTGTGAGTCCTGTTTTCATGGGCATTGGCAGGTACGTGCGCACCGTTCACGGGGAAAGAGATGGCATCAGGATGCACTCTGGACAGAAGGTAAGCTGAAGGAGGAATGGTGCTTCTACAGTAAATGTACTGCTGGGAAACCCGGGTCCAGGAATTCAACTAGTTGTTGGTTTGACGGCGCCGTTTCAGAGGCACGAGGGGGACCAACATGTTAGGCAGGTGGTTATAATGTTGTGGCTGACCGCTTTACAATGATAGTAAATCGTTCCTTCATAGGAGCAGAACTGTTAGTCACAGTTCTTCAGTGTACCCAAACTACTGCCATATTCAGCCAGCTGGTATGCTCTCAATGTTTACAACATGAAATATGATTTTTGAAGATCATCAGGATCATTCTTACAGACAAAATGGACAGCATCTCCGCACACAAAACTCACAGGGAAGTTCTCTCCAACAGCCTCTTGTAGTTCCTCATTCGGCTGGTCAGGGATGGGGCCACGAGAGGGTGCAGCGGCCCGTCCTGTTCCAGACGGCCCACAAAGGCCGCCTCCTCGTCTTCTCGGTGAGTCGCTACAACAGAACACAAGGTCAGCACCACATTTTGCACATGCAAAGGCGAGTAAACAAGACATGTAAAGTGCAATGGCTAGATTCCATATTTGCAATACTTCAGCAAAAGAACTGAATCATTTTCATGCCTCGCATTACTTGTCTGCCTCAGAGACGATATCGACTCTGTTCAGCCTGGTAAACTACAACAGTACTAGACAGCAATTCTGAATAAGATAAATGTGACTATATGTGCCATTCTGTTTCATGCTAGGCATCAAAAATAAACAGGCTAAAATTATTGCTTGAATAACGGAGTCACTGAATGAAGAATATGTGAAAATGAAAAATGAAGTTCCTAACCCAAGCGGTTACAGAGAAATGGCCTGGACAATGGCTGGACGCCTGCCCGCCTGCCCGTCTGCGAAGGGGACGACAATACCCCTCTGCCCCTTAGTCGGGGCTGAGGGGTAAAAATTATAGATCTGCAAGTCAAGTTAACTAGTTCTTTCCAAAAATGTTTGCCTACTTTTCTCAGGGACTATACTGCATATCGGATGCTACAGTACTACTACACTGTACAGTGCAGAGAAAATAAACTCTACAAATTTTTGTTTAAAAATCTTTTTTGTGTTAAAAATATTTTTTTGAAAATGCAAAGCAAAAATTGGTCAAAAAACTGCAGGAGAAATCCCCCAGATATGCTCCGAATGCATTCTCAAAACTTGTTTGTAAAGTTTTTCTGGGGGAGCATTCCCCCTACCCCCTAGTGAATGTCTCACTCCTTCAGCGCTCGGTGTTCAGATACTTGAAATTACAGGGGGAAGAGTATATTCTCAAACTTACTATCCCCTCTGTGTAGTGAAATAATGTGTTTTATTTCTACCCCCGCTAGTGGTTCAGACACCTGAAACCAACTTTATCAGAATATTTGTAGAGGAATTAGTATAACAGCTGGGTAGTTAACAGAGTTGCTGAAGTCAGTTGCCTTCGTTACTAAGAGGATTATGACATGCAGCCGAACGGGATGCTGGGAGATATGATCCCTCTGAGACTACAGCCTCAAGTATTCACAAAGAATCAAAAGACATACAACCCTAAGGCAACTATTTTCAATAAAATTCTAAGCATGATGAGAAGTCTATCACTTTTGGATTGGGTATTGAGGTTAGTGACGAGGCATCACCATTTCCGGCGTCCAGGGGACAACGGTCCAGAAATTATTCTGCGGTCAGGAACTTGCGAATCTCCTGAAGAAAGAAAAAGAAAAAAGCTATAGAACCTACAATGATAGAAATGATAGAATGTTTTCCAATGATCAAAATGCAGCCTATTCAAGTTCCACATCTGATTAATGACGCAGGAAGCAAAATGAAATTTAGCAATATAATTTATTCCTTTACCAAAAAGTAGACATAGGAGCGCTGCATAGGGAGCTCTTTTAAAGTGCCCATTCCACTCATATCCCGACACTTTGTGTTAATCCCCATTGCCCTGCAATCATATTCATACCATTATTTGTGGGAAAAGTGCCTTGGATCGCTTATTTGATGACCTTTTTAGCATCACTGAAAGGCAGTCTGAGAAGACGGGTGAGTTCCTTCATGAATATCCGGCATTTAAGTGAGCTTTGCGTTGACTGGATAGTTCAGCTACATTCGTGAATATTCAATGTGTAAACAGCCCCAACGCCCCACTGGCCCAGAGCCTAGCTAGCTACAACCATAGACGGTGAAAGACACCAGATTTTACAGGTAGCATAGTAAGACTTCAGCGAGGCAATGGCTACACAAAGTTCACAAATATTGCCTTATATATATGACCCCGAATCTGAAGAGGAAGCCGATGCAATGCAGGAAATGCCACCAACACGTCCAACAATGGACGTTTCAGTGGTAATTTTACTAGTCCGTCTAACAAATTATATGAAATGTCTCACAGCCCTCTCGATTACAGAGCTGCGAACTCTCACGCATTTGGCGCAAGTGTCATGCCTCTTAGTGGCATTCATGTGACTGTGCTGTAGTCAGCAATTATTCAATTAATGCGCATTTAAGATATTCTCTAGCAGAATTGAAGTCGTTGTGCATGAAAGTTTATCAGTTTCACGTGCATTACGGTTCATTTCCCCACTAGCATGGGTGCAAGTGGAAAAATTTTTTTTGACTGAATATATTTTGGCATGGGCGAAGTGACAAGCGCCGAAGGTGCGAAGTCCCTAGGGGAATCCTTGGGCATGCCCCCCCCGAAAAATTTTTGAAAAATGGTCAAATTCTCAGGGCAGTTTGGCCAAGAATTTGCGATTATAAAAGGCCCTAAATTGTGCCAATGTTTAATGCTTACCTTTTAAAAAAAAATGTAAGGGTACTGAGGCAAATAGTGTCTTGTGAGAAGACACAATGAACTCTTATCAGGTTATATGAATAAAAAGATAACATTTTTGAAATGTACATTATATTGTAATACAGAGCTACAACAGTAAACAAAGTAATGTAAGCAATCAGTATATGTAAATTTGCTTCACTTTCTCTAATTTTGATTTTTTCATTATATCAGAAAGATTATTAAGATATTCCATTCACTTGAGCTGTACAAAATGTACAAAATTAAAGAAACTGTACTGTATGTGCAAGTGTGATTAAACGACGTTCTAGAAAAGCTCTGACAAGTTCTTAGGTAAATGGCCCTCTGTTTAGATCAAGCAACAAATAATCCTCCACAATGATGATAATATGCCATCAGATTATGGTGATGGAAGTATCATTTTTACAACAGGCAAGATTGAATAATTAAGAGTCTTAGAACACAATTTGAGATCAAATGCACATTGTTCATCTCTGTAAGTGTCCGTTATGGGAACAGTCTGATCACTTCCTGAAATTTTTTAGGATGATGCCCATTTCACTGGTCATTTTCAGTTGATGTAGTTCCATTATTTTTGGAAATTCTATAGGGCAGTTGCACGCTGTTGGCTCTGCATCAGTTGATAATAAATGAATATTATTTAGATTTATTTAAGCAGGGGGCCTGACTGAGACCATGTCTCCTTTTCAGCAGGGCCCTGCATTACAGACAATTAAAATAACAGTTTTCAAGGACATTTGTACAAAAAAAAAAAAAAAAAACAATGCCATTATTAAAGGGAAAACATTAACTAAAACAACAACAATTCTCTTGACAAAATAATTTGATCAGAGTTTTAAAATGTCCAAAAGGAACCAGTTCTTTCAATTTCAGTTCAGCTTGCAACTGGTTCCAGGTATGTGGGACATTATAATAAAAAGCTGTCTTACCAAGCTCTGTTCTTACACGAGGAACATTGAGACACAATAAGTCCTGTGACCGTGTCCCATGGCAACCCACTCGCTGCATAAGTAGACTAGCTAGATAAGGAGGGATTTTCATTAAAACACATTTATAAACAAATAAAAACCAGTGGTAGTCACGTCTAGCTTCCAATGACCCCCACCCTACTGACTTGTATAAAACACAATGGTGAGTGCGGAAATCAAGACCAGTGATAAATCGAATAGCGGAATGATAAACACAATCTAAAGGTTTTAAAACAGAAGTAGATGCATTTCTATAAATCACATCACCATAATCAAGCATGGGGAGTATTATAAGTATTGCATGGGGAGTATTATCAAGCATGGGGAGTAATATAAATATGATCTCAGTGTAAAACATTAGGCTAAAAATGATTTGACATTCTGCAAACAGCTTTTTATTCTTGTTAAAATTCATTAAGGGGACCAGTCAGGTAGAGAGCACGCAGTGCACCGTAGCTGATTTCATTAATCTAGAGATAATGTGAACACCATCTCAGTCGATGTTACGTCCATTAAATTCATTGATATGGCAGTGTATTGGCTTTGATGTGGAGCAGGGCTGCCCAACCTTTTTTGAGCCAAGATTTACTTTTAAAGTTGGCTATGCATCAAGATCTACTGATCTGAGTTGGCCGTTTTCATGCGAGTTTCTGTGTACTTTGGCATGGAAGGCTGTCATAGATAAAACATTGGACTAATATCTCCCTGATATTTTCAAGTTAGCCTAATAAATTATTTGCTGTAATTTACCCAAAAGTTTTGCGAGACGTGCCATGCTTAGTTTGGAAAAAACACAAAGCTAATGTGGAAAAGTGGCGTTGCTCCTTTAAGAAAATCGCCCCTTTAAGCTTTGGGACTTTTTATACGTTTTATTTTGCACAAACACGTTGCCTAAAAAACGCGGGTCCATCACTGCTCTTGCTATTAGATTAAAACTATGCTACAGTCTACTACCTAATACTACTAAGGTCTTCAAACATGTTGTTAACCCTCTACCGCATTTAAATTCGATCCGAAATAAACATCACACTGATATTCACGTACAGGAGCACTTGACATTATCGCGGATCTTTCTAAAAATAACCGGTTGGGGAGATTTCCGATCGGACGCTTCGTGTGATGAGAACATGACTGTTACACACCAATGCATAGCAAAAATTTCGCAACGTTATCAAAAATACCCGTACATATAAACGTTATGGTGTCATGTGATTATATTTCACGCTTGTGCACATTTTTACGGACCGAAAAGCGTCTTCGTCTGCGGCTTCCTCATTAGTGTCCACAATCAAGTAAAACTTCTAGCCTCGAAATACTGCCCCCTAGTGGCGGCAACATAAATTCAAGTGTTCAAATGGGAAATCTGGGCGGTTCCATGTTGAGACGTAGTGAGCACGAGCAGGTCATCATTTTTCTTCAACCACCACTGCTCACCTGCACAGCGCTGAATACCGGATTTTGACGGAACTAAGAATTCAATATTGACGGAAATCCGTCTGTAGACGGAGGTCTTGCACCCATGCACTAGTGACATGGAAATCGATTATGACTCTGGAATTCTCACGCTTGTCTTTATTCAGGAATTTTAAGCAATGGAATTGCATAAAGACATTTCAAATTGTCTTATTCCACTTAAACAATCGAAACGATAATGAAACACATGCATTGCTTTCAGTCCCCAAGTAACAAGGCAACATTGTCACCAATATCCCCCGCCACAGTAAGAATGGTCACGGGGAAATGGGGAAAACTTGTCCCCATTAAACAGCCATACACCAAGTTCAGAGTCAAGGGCCATAACTCCGTAAAAAAAAAAATTTCTCGGAATCAATTGTGGAACTCATGCAATAGGGTCATTAGTACTGGCCACACACAAAATTTCACCCATGAAGGTGCAATAGTTGCCGAGAAAACCTGTCCCCATTGCAAATCCCATACACCGAGTCGATGAACAGAAACAAGGACCATAACTCCGTAAAATAAATATCTCGGAATCAACTGTCGAACTCATTCAATAGGATCATTAGTACTGGTCACATACAAAATTTCATCCACGTAGGTGCAATAGTTGCCAAGAGAACTTGTCCCCATTGCAACACCCATACACTTAAGTCCACAAACAGAGTCAAGGGCCATAACTCTGTAAAAATGAATTTCTCGGAATCAATTGTTGAAATCATTCAGTAGGGTCATCAGTACTGGTCACATACAAAATTTCATTCACGTAGGTGCAATAGTTGCCGAGAGAACTTGTCCCCATTGCAGCACCCATACACTTAAGTCCACGAACAGAGTCAAGGGCCATACTCTGTAAAAATGAATTTCTCGGAATCAATTGTTGAAATCATTCAGTAGGGTCATCAGTACTGGTCACATACAAAATTTCATTCACGTAGGTGCAATAGTTTCCTCGAAAACTTGTCCCCACTGAACCCGGACGGACGCCATTCCAAAATACCCCGATCCACTTCGTGGCGGGGGATAAAAAAAGCGCAAGAGGTCCAGAGTCATAATCGCTTTCCGTGTTACTAGTGGTTAAATCCACCGTTACGCAAGTGAAACCAAAACTGCCACGCACAAGGACTTTAATTACGCGTAAGAAACTCATTAATATACGCGCTGATTGAACAATTGCTGACTTCGGTGAATATGCCTCGAAAATGTATGCGTGAGAATGCGTAGAAAGTTTGCAGCCCTGCGATTCGGCTATTGATTTTTTAAACCATTCTAAAAGTGGCCTAACTCTCGGAAAAACTTACCCGGATGGGCTTTCGTGTCAGTAGCTTATGTATCGAGCCCCAATACATCACCTCACCTTGCCAAAATGAAAACGCAACGAAACAGATGTCTCGTCATTTGCAATTGCCAATAGGTCACCTGTATCTTAATACAATCAATTGGAATTCAAGTACATTCACAGAGTTGACACCATAGACTGTGGCTGACACTGACAGTTCGCACGTTGCTCGAATCTTTGTGTGGGCGGTTACACCCCAGAGTGGGCGAGAACCAGCGAGAACATGATTATTCAATTTGTGGTGTTACAAAACACCTGAACACGTTTCTTATTGGCGTAAATTCTCTGCCTATTCCCTTTTATTCGCAAAAACCAGTATTTCAGCGGTGTAAAGAGTTCAAGAACCACGACATGGCACAAACTGATTATGGACCTACCAAATTCAAATACTAACAGATAAGTCCATTGTCTCGCAGAATGGGCACTATAATGTAATGGGCGGCAGCACGTCTGTAATAAGCGCAATACGGCTGTAATAAGCCCAACATGGCTGTATTAGGCGGCAGCACGGCTGAAATGGGCGGCAGCACGGCTGAAATGGGCGGCAGCGCGGCTGCAAATGGGCGGCAGCGCGGCTGCAAATGGGCGGCAGCGCGGCTGTAATTGGTGGCAGCCCGGCTGTAATGGGCGGCAGCGCGGGCTGTAATAGGCGGCAGCATGGCTGTAATGGGCGGCAGCGCGGGCTGTAATAGGCGGCAGCATGGCTGTAATAGGCGGCAGCATGGCTGTAATGGGCGGCAGCGCGGCTGTGATGGGCGGCAGCGCGGCTGTGATGGGTGTTAATCTCGCCATCCGCCGGCAGCTAATGGGCAGGCTATATAGTGCGAAGAAGGAGCACTGTCTGATGGAAAGGAAAGACAGCGAAAATACTCAAAATAATTGCGTATACTTTTACGTATTGATTTTTTTAGTGGGCGAGAACCAGCGGAACATGATTATTCAATTTGTGGTGTTACAAAACACCTGAACACGTTTCTTATTGGCGTAAATTCTCTGCCTATTCCCTTTTATTCGCAAAAACCAGTATTTCAGCGGTGTAAAGAGTTCAAGAACCACGACATGGCACAAACTGATTATGGACCTACCAAATTCAAATACTAACAGATAAGTCCATTGTCTCGCAGAATGGGCACTATAATGTAATGGGCGGCAGCACGTCTGTAATAAGCGCAATACGGCTGTAATAAGCCCAACATGGCTGTATTAGGCGGCAGCACGGCTGAAATGGGCGGCAGCACGGCTGAAATGGGCGGCAGCGCGGCTGCAAATGGGCGGCAGCGCGGCTGTAATGGGCGGCAGCGCGGCTGTAATTGGTGGCAGCCCGGCTGTAATGGGCGGCAGCGCGGGCTGTAATAGGCGGCAGCATGGCTGTAATGGGCGGCAGCGCGGGCTGTAATAGGCGGCAGCATGGCTGTAATAGGCGGCAGCATGGCTGTAATAGGCGGCAGCGCGGCTGTGATGGGCGGCAGCGCGGCTGTGATGGGTGTTAATCTCGCCATCCGCCGGCAGCTAATGGGCAGGCTATATAGTGCGAAGAAGGAGCACTGTCTGATGGAAAGGAAAGACAGCGAAAATACTCAAAATAATTGCGTATACTTTTACGTATTGATTTTTTTAGGCTTTTTTTGGAGGCTAAAAATGCATTTTGCTGCAGCCCTCCTCCACTGCAGCACATTGCTTAGCTTCTGTGCCAGTACTTCTGCCTGCTTCACCAAACCTGGAATCAATGCGCTGAACACCATCTGCTGTAGGGAAAACGCACTTACGATAAGCACCTCATACAACCATACTTCAAAAAATTACTAACTCTTTAATAAAGAGGACATACACTGCTCACAAAGATAATATACCCATATTATCTTTATGTCACATACAAAATAAAACATCAACTAATATTAAACATACCATTTATTCTTCTTCCTAAACATTTCATTGAGCCAACTGAAAAACATTAAACGTTAACAAGCAGTTTACTAGTCCATAGCGAGCGAGCAATGGAGTCCCCGTATGCTGATAAAAACGCGGAGGCGGGGGATAAGGGTCAATATCGAATGTGACCACCTATAGCATCAATCACCACCTGACAACGAGTTCTCATACTTTCCACAAGTCTTCTCACACGATCCTGAGGGAAGCTTTGCCATTCCTCTCGCGGCGCCACCTGTTCATGCATGTTTGTTGGAGGCTGAGGGCGATCCTGAATGTGTCTCTTTAATTGATCCCAAAAGTGCTCGATGGGATTCAGGTCTGGAGAACGTGCAGGTCACTCTAAATGAGGAACTCTGGCCCTCTGGATGCGCTCAGTGACAACTTTTGTGTGTTCTGGCATTGTCATCCATGCATAGGAAATTAGGGCGGTGACGGCGATGTAAAGGCACAATAATTGGGTTATTTATTGTGCTCAGATAGTATTGGTCAGTAATTTGCCCATTCATGATGATTAAATTGGTTTTAAAGTCACTAGACATGCCTGCCCACACCATAACACCACCACCTCCATGTCGTTCATGTTCAACAACATTGACGTCAGCATAACGATCACCTCTCCGTCTCCAACCTCGCCTCCGACCATCTGATCTGAACACGTTTACCTTGCCTACATCAGTAAAGAGCGCTGATGACCACTGACGGCGTGTCCAGTTGATGTGTTGCCTTGCCCCCTGCAGCCGTTCCCTGCGATGTCGGTTCCTCAGGGGTTCAGCCAGTAACGGACGTCTGGCTTTCAGCCCATGCTGATGAAGACGGTTCTCAATGGTTTGTCTGGACACCCTGAGGCGCCTGACCTCTCTGAAACGCAGCTGCAGTTGTGTGGCATTGACAGTTCGGTAATGTAAGGCATACATACAAATGTAACGGTCATCTTGGCGGGTTGTTACACGACGATGCCCTCTGCCCTGTCTTTCCTGAACACTACCAGTCTGTCTAATGCGTGTAAGGAGTCAAAAGATGACACTCCAACTTCCACCAAACTCTGCGGCTACCTCCACTTGGCAACTTCCTATTTGGAGTCTGGCCAATGCTAGGTGGCGCTGCTCCACAGTGAGATGTCTCCAGTTCAGCATTTCAAAATAAATCGCTGTATTATCACAGCAGCTGACTGTCACTGACTGGGGAAAAGCTCCATGCCTACTTTAACAGGAAAAATCTTATCCTTGAGTTTTACTCAACTACCCCCTGTACACAACACTTAGTACTGTTGAAAAATAAAGTATGTTGTGCATTCATGGTCGGTTAATTCTGAGAGCAATATGAATAAGGCATCTCTCATAGAGAGATTTAAGGAGTGCCACGCATACTTCTTAAAAAATTTCGGGTACCATTACAATATCCCTATATTTTTGCAGGCTGTATAAATTACACCAGATCCTATGAAAAATTATAAACCAAAAAAATATAAAAATAAATAAAAAACAGGCGAATGAACCCTTCCCTACTAAGAAAATAAGTATAATTTTTTTTTGCATGCGCCAAGTGGTTTGAGGAGAGTTTGAGCAGAAATGAGTGATCAGAAGATGAGGATGCGGTAGAGGATGAGAACAGTGAACCACAGTTGATTGCACAGTTCATTCCAGCTCTTTAATGCTCTCCCCTGCACCACCTGACACTTACGTATGTCTTCACCGTTTTCACCGTATTCTGAGTCCGCATCCGCAAAAATTTCTTTCACATTCTTCTGGGATGTGCATATACGAGGGCGACACGCCATTTTGAAATTCAAAGCATAAACGCTTGGGGTTTTCTGGGGAAACGAGCAAGTGCTTGTTTTCAAATGTCTTCAGTAATATAGTAACAGACTCTTCAGCCACCAACACAAGCGATGAGACTGTACTCGCAAAGCCAGACTCTGGGTGAAAAGGTTGTTTAGACAAGTCCTCAGTCGCTGCATGACTGCAGCAAGGATGTATGTACACTACAGGCCAGAAGTTCGGAAGCAAGGCCAATACAGGTCAAAAATTTGGAAGCAACTCCAAGTTTCTGTTCAAAATGCCTTTCTTAAAAACCACTATGAAATCTATGGATTTTGGGATGTATTTACTGCATGATTAGACTTTTCTTTCATTGATATGCACCATTTTCCACTATTTACCTTGAGGTACTGTATACATTGATGTTACCAGACCATTGCTGAATATATGTTGGGGGGGCTTAGTTTTTGGGTTGAGAAAATTTGCAAGGGTCACAACTTCAGTGAAAAAGTAAACAAATCACAGTTTGCATTATTCACTTTATGTCATGGTTTACAGCCCACCGGATGCCAACGACAATTCGGCAGGCACTAGGACCATGGGCCTAGTAATATGGGCCTGATAATTTGAGTAAAAATGTATTCAGATAAGTGACTCTTTATATAATAATCATGTTTATTTTGTTGCAAAGTATGCCAATGAAACTATGATCTTTTTTTGTACAAATTTGATCCTACTTTCAAACTTTTGACCTGTAGAGCACATGTCCTTAGAAGGGAAGGGGTTATAAATAAAATAATAATACTATTGGTGTGTGAGAGAAGGAATGTGGCAATGAATTTGTCCAAGCGCATGCGTGTGTGTGTGTGTGTGTGTGTGTGTTCGTGCGTGCCTGTGTGTGTGTGTGTGTGTGCTTGTGCGTATAGGTCCTTACTGGTCACGCTGATGACAAGCCGGCCAACGTCCTGAATCTGAGGCGGACTGACGCAGAGCGGTGAGGGCCTGGTCTGTAAGGAGCTGTAACAGACGGGTGTGGAATGTCCCAGCAGGCCTTGCGGGGCAGCTGCAGCGCTGCCAGTATAGTGGGCAGACATCGGCTGGACAGGGAGAAGTGCCGAGCTCGGGGATCGAGTGCAGGATGGAAATGACCTCTGACCTCTGATGTTCATAATCCCGTTCCGCGTGCGGACTGGGGGGGTAATTAATGTCACCACAGTAACAGCTAATGAGTGCCAAATTACACCACTTCCTGCATACAGCACACAATGCATTGCTGCATAACACAAGATGCATTTTAATTAGATTTTGGTAAGCTTTGCCAACAAACCAAAGAAACAAAAGGAGCTACTTACATCTCTGATTATGGTAAACAGCTGGAGAGTTCTGTATAGACCTGTTTTGGGCCAAATAAAGTCAATTAGAGCACTTTAAAAAATTAATGACAATGATACCTTTGTGTCTGCGTCTTGTTTTTTTTTTTTTTCCGTCAATTATCAAAACCAAATTCGCGGCAAATCTATCTGAATCCTTGAGTTTCAAAAGGCCCAACTCCAAGGAACATTCTTTTTCAAGAAAGGGAAAAAACAATGTTTTTTTTTTTTTTTTGCCCATATGTTATGACCCATATATTTTTAGTTTATTTTACAAGAGAGTATCATTGGGATACTGTCATTGGCTGAAATTACAATAAAGTTCCCCTTTTTGTGATAAGATTTGCAGACGTCCAATTCATTGGAGTTGGGCCCTTTGGAAACTCAATGATTCATTTGTAAACTTATTTTTATACTGCTTGTTGATACTCCAGTGGGTTCCATGCAACCTGATGCATTGAAGTAATTGTGGTGTTACAAACAGCCATTTGACATTCCTGCTACAAAACAGACTGTGACAGTGACAGTAAAATATGCCGAGACATTCTGCAACATATCCTGATATACAGCCCATACATATTGGGATATCAGTGATTTTTGCCATCTACCACAGAATAATGGGAGTTGAAAATGAATATGTGCTCAAAGTGCATACTCTTTTTTTTTTTTTTAAATGCCTTGCCATTTATCACGGTTATTTTCACTGCACCTTGATTTTACCCATATTCTGTACTCAGTTCTCCGGTCTCACTTGCAAATGAGGGGTCCTATCTTGCGCCAGAGTCCCTAAACCCGTTATTTGGGGATTTAGCATTGCGTAAGAGGCGTTCCCCCGCAAAAGTTGCTATCTTGCACACCTGCCTATATCCCTAAAACACCTGCGCTACCCGTTATATTATGCATAGGCGTGGTTTGGGCGTTACACCAGTTAAACCAATCAGTGTGCCAGGTGCCATTGCCTTTAGGAGCAGGCTGCGCTATCCCAAATCCTCAAACTGAAACCCGTGATGGAGAGAGGAAGGTCGCCTCGTTTCTCCGAAGACAAAGTTAAATTGCTCGTGCATGAGGTCAAATCCAGACAGGGGAGGATCTGTTTTTGTTATGTTAATCATGAATTGTATTATTTTATTATTATTATTATTATTATTATTATTATTATTTGACATTGACATATTGTTTAATGTTTGGTATGTAATAAAAAAAAGACATCAAGCCTACCCCTTTTGTGATGGAAACTTCAAAAAAAAGAAAAAAAAGAAAAAAATGCGTTTCACCATGATTGGGTCATGCCTCCAATTGAACTGGGTGGGTGTTGGAATGACCCACTAGCATAGAAAAATAGTGCCACAGTAACCCTAACAGCAACGGGCAAGGCATACGGACAGCTGGCAGCGGTGTAGATATCATCTGCAACCAGGTGACATAATTCCTTCACTGCCTGACGGGAGAGGCGCAGTTTTGTCACGCGTTCTCGTTCTGTGGGAAATAATACTCAGGGCCGGCGCTAGACCTGAAAATTTGGGAGAAAATATCCTTCCCTTTATTGACTACAATTAGTCCTGGCTAATTCTATATGGTTTTCCCTTATTAACACGTTTTCCAATTCAAGAATAATCAAGTGGCAACTGAAGACACGGCTTCTCTCCCCCATGCGATCTAACAGCGACAAAATAATGGGCTACATTCAGTACAGAAAAATAATCTAATTATTAATAGGTCTATGCACTGGCACTCAGCAACGGTATTTTTTTTTTCCAGCGAGAGCGGCATTTCAGAACTCTTTTGCGAATGAAGGTAATTTCGGCGACAACGCACACCTGTTTTTGCAGCACGGTCACGCAACTTGCTGTAAAAAAAAAAAAAAAAAATGGACAGCTGTCCGATTGGAAAATGTAAACGGAGGAAACCACTTACCTGTCACCAGAATTACCTTCATTGGCTGAAGAGTTCTGAAATGCCGCTCTCGCTGGTAAAAAAGTTACGTCGCTGAGTGCCAGTGCATAGACCTAATTATAATTAATAATTTTTCTGAACTGAATGTAGCCCATTTGTCGCTGTTAGATCGCATAGGGGGAGAGAAGCCGTGTCTTCAATTGCCAAATGGGTAGCAGGTGGTTTGAGGACCCGCTATACGCTTTCCCTAACCTGTGTGGTCAAGATAGCAATTGTAGGGAAAGCACATAAACACGCCCACGAGCACACCTCCAGTCGCAAATAAAGGATCCGGCATAATGTATAGCAGGTAGTGTGGCCGCAAGATACCGTTTAGGGATAGTGGACGCTGCTAAATGCGTAATTCACGGGTAGCGCAGTGTGAAAGATAGAGCCCGAGATCTTAATCTCAATGTGACCTGATTAAATAAAGAATATATAAATGCACACTTTCGGCTTTAACCCATAGAGCGCCAAAATAAATTTTCAAAAAAAGATAATTTAATTTATCTTGTGCTGTGGAAAGCCTATCATGTTGCGAATTGCTTAAAAACAAGTCACCACATGATTGGCTTTAAACAGCTTTGAATTTGATATCTTTCATCACTGAGCAACACTATTAGTATTTAGCGTTCTAAGGGTTAATGTCATTGTTTTTACAGCGAAATCAGGCCAACAGGAAGAAAGTGCAGCACTACATTTGTGGTTCCCCTTCGTAAGGGACCAATAGGAACTGAGCTCTTGGCTGCTTAGCTGTCCCATGGCCAGCTAGACTTTATTTTAAGTTTAGCATTTGTATTTGATAAGTGTTGTTGTTAGCACTGAAAAAAATTGCCGTGACTGACAGCGAAGTGAGCCACAACAAGACCGACGAGTCAAAACAAACCCATCAGAGAAACAACAAAACATTCTGGGGTGCGTTTCCCAAAAGCGTAGTTGCTAAGTAAGTTAGCAACTTACATAGTTTGTCCATTCACAGCCAATGGGTCCAACTATGCAAGTTAGCATCTATGAGTTCGGGAAACGCACTCCTGAGCGGCTAGAGCAACTGCTCTTTATACGAAAGAATGTACACCAAGAACACACTCTAAGATGTTAACATTTCCATGTAAACGTCAATAAGCAAGTGGAGATTCATGTCTGAACAGCGTTTACCACATTAGGAACCTCTGACACTACATATATAACAACGAAATATATGTTAACAAGAGATCTTTGAAGGATCTTGACGCCCACCATCCAACCATCTTTGCAAGTATAATTCACAGTTGTGTATGCACCTGAAAGTTAGGGCTGTACTGAAGGGACTCGAAGTAGACAATTTAAGTGATGAAATGATGCAAGTTTATTGCATATGAAACTCAAAAAAAAAATCAAAGTTCAATGTCAAAAAAGGCACATTCTTATATGTAGATCTATGCTAAAAGGAAGTTTGGATCCATCAGAGTTCTTTTGAACTCCAAGCATGAGTAATTGCTGACGTTTGGTAGATGCCATCACCAGTAAACCTCAGACAAACATTGCCGTTCATATCACCTGAGAACAGTGATCTTTCTTGGTATTATAGAACTGCAAATCTTCCTCCCCCTTGCTGTGTGACACAGTGGGGATGGCACAACAGTAGACCTACATTATCTAGAAATGACATCTGAACTTGATACCACTGACTGTCACATACTCAAATCCACACAGTAACCCCATGATATGTTTTTATCAGTATGAACTGGAGCTCGTGAGTGTTTTTACCCCTTTTGTTGAGAGGACTGACATTTTCACTAAGGTGAAACTGGAGTTCTGGTATCAGAAAGGCAATGGTATTAGTAGCTGTTTTAATTTTTCTCGTCATTCATTTCTGTCATTACTTATATCCCATATTCCAAAAAACGAAGGGTTAAATGTATAAAAAAAAAAAAAACCACAAGAAATCTGCCGACATAAAATCCGTATTTCATGACAGCAGTGCATGATGAAACATTTGAGAAATCAAATGGGCATGACCAAAACCATTAAAGGCAGTGCCATGTTCGACAAGCTTCGATCGACTCACTTCCTAAAACCCAGCACATTACATACTGAACACTATATACTGCGTCTGCAATCAACTCCTATGGAGCGCAGAGAAGGAGGATAAAAATATAGTGCATGTAAATGCAGTCAGGTACCATATATACCTGTACTGGCTCTCAGAAATTCCCAGTGTGGGTTATCCCCCTTCACACTGACATCGAACAGGATTTTTGGCTGCTGGGCAGCCAAACTGGATTTACAAACCAGGCAAAAAATGCATGATGCACAACTTGGGCCCAAGAGGAACTTGTGTACTAAGTCTGAAAAAGATCAAAGTCCTCGTTCCTGAGAAATAGTGATAACAGGAAATGTTTAGGACTCCCATGCAGCCATCTTGGATTCAACCATTTGATATCAGAAGGCAATAATGCATAACTAGGACCCGAGGGGAACATGTATGAAAGATATGAAAAAGATTCCCCCAAGAGATCTTGAGAAATAGCAGTAACAAACTTTTTTGTTGAAATCCAAGATGGCCACTGGGCAGCCATACTGGATTTATCCAAGAGATATATAAAAAAAAAAAAAAAAAACAATGGCGCATAACTACAACCCAAAGGGAAAGTGGTACCAAGTTTGGGGAAGATTGAACAGGTAGTTCCTGAGAAATAGCGGTAACAAAATATCCAACATGGCTTCCCAGCCACCATCTTGGATTCACCCATTTGACTTCAAAAGGCAATGGTGCTTAACAAGGATCCAGGGGGAACCTGTATGCAACATAAGAAAAAACATCTCCCCCACCAGATCTTGAGAAATGGTGGTAACTTTTATGTAGAAATCCAAGATGGCCACTGGGCAGCCATATTGGATTTAGCCATGAGGACACAAAGTGTATGTTGCACACCTAGGACCCAAAGGGAACCTGTGCATCAAGTTTGGGGAAGATTGGACGGGTAATTCCTGAGAAATAGCGGTAACAAAATATCCAACATGGCTGTCCAGTCGCCATCTTGGATTCACCCATTTGACTTCAAAAGGCAATGATGCACAACTAGGACCCAGGGGGAATCTGTACGCATGATAAGAAAAAAATTCCCCCGACAGATCTTGAGAAATAGCGGTAACAATCTTTTGTGTTGAAAGCCAACATGGCTGCCTGGTAGCCATATTAGATTTACGAACCGGGACAAAAAATGCATGGTGCACAACTAGGACCAAAGGAGAACCTGTGTACCAAGTTTGAGAAAGATCAGATTGGTAGCTCCTGAGAAATAGCTATAACAAGAAAAGTTTACGGACGACGGACGGACGGACGAAAAGTGATTTAAAGAGCCTCCTATCTGATGATGGTGGGCTAAAAAATTCTAACGCTAAATTAATGATCCATTATTCACTTATCCATGGAGATGTAGAGAGCAGGGAGAAGAAACCAAATGTATCCAGAGCAGACTGCATGAGCAGGCACAAGGCAGCAGAGAAGCACCATCGGAGGAGGTAGCTTGCGTTAAAGGTATACCCAAATATCCAAGGAAACAAGTGATATTAAAAGTGAATCTCTTTGAGGTTGGAATTATATAGGCTTCACCTGCATGTAAAAGCCGCTTTTTAAGAAATTAGCATTTTGGACCAAGTGAGAGCGCCTCAGTCAGTTTTGCCTGTGACGTCACCAGAGGCAGACAGCTTGCAGTCGCAGAATAAATTCAAAATGAAACGGTAATAATCATGCGAGAAATGCAGCAGTCAAGTTTAAAAATGCGTCGGCATTGTGTGGCAGGCGGCTGCTCGAAGTCAAATGCTGATGGACTGAACGCCTATAGATGCCCAAAAGATCAGCATTTTGCAATAAAGTAGACAAATTTCGTCCAGGGGAATGTTTCCCAAAAGCACAGTCGCTAACTGTGTGAGCAGTGTACATAGTCAATGTTTCCAATTATGCATGTTAGCATCAGTGCTTTTAGGAAACGTACCCCCAAATACTACAGTGTAGAAAGGCCCCACTGAACGCTGTGCTCTGCTCATCACATTTTTCTCGAAGTGCGTTTTAACAGCTGAGCAGTGTGGCGATTCACTGCGGTAATCAAATTTGCAATCAAATGCAGATCCTAAATCACAAAACGGCTGTAAGGAACAGAGGAGAAAGACATGGAAGAATCCGATCGAGAATCAGGATCTTTATTTGAAGTTTCAAGCCACAAGTGACGCAAGTTTTCTGATTATCCTGTAACTGACTGGATCAATTCTTGGTAGCCCAGATGTAAAAAACAAAATCGCATGGGTTCTAGCGCTTTGTTAGCCCACAATTAAATTTATTTGTCCCGCGGTAACAATCTTGGATTTGACCGTCGATGAAATTTACAGCAGTCTGGGCAAGTCTACTTCAAATATCACAATCCACATATATAGTATTTCTGATCAGTTCACATAAAACTCACAAGAAATGTTGGCCTATCTACATATTGAAGAGGCCAAGACTATGCCCCTCTGGACTGGCTGCCTGGTGGCTGCTGCAGACTCTCCGTACTGGTACACTCGCCTTCGCTGCCCTCAGCATGATCATCGCTTTCAGCCTAGGGCTAAAATTGGTATGGTCTACTCCCTAGTATTTTTGGCAAAAAAATCATCTGCACTACTTTACTCCGTAATATCGCTTATGAGCGGCGTATCATTGCTAGAGGAGCTGGCAAACCCAGAGCAGGAGCTTGAACATCCCACCATTTTAGGAGCCATGTCAATGCCTGATTGTCAAAGAGTCTGCCTTTGATGATGTCATAGTTGAGAAAACAACGTTTACTGCGCAGCGTTTTCAACATCAAATTAAGTGCCTATCTGACGACTCAAGTTTTTAATTTTTGTACCTAGTGCATACTATGTGATACAAATAAAACTTCCTGCTAATAATCTTTTACAAGAAAAAACACATTTGGGAATACCTTTAAGCAATTACATTTCCATACGCTCTGTGATCGTAAATCAAGAGGCGTTTAAGTTTTTGTAGCATAATTTTTCATCTCAGATGAATAACATGCAATGACAGGAGATTCTGAGAAAGTTCAGATCTTTTCCAATTCCAATCATTCAGATCATCGCCATCCTTATAATCCTTATCTCAACCTGTTGCCTCGGTATCGCTCTTAATACGTTTGTCTGCTGCTAGGCAGATTATTCAAAACTCCTGGAGGCCCTTAATATATTGAAAATTAGCAAGGTGATCCAGGATTCCAAGATGTCTCTTTTCAGTTGTAATTTTAAAGTGAAATCAATAGCCAGAGACCTGAATCTATATTTTCTTGCTGACTATATGTCTAATGGTGTTGTGGTGAGGGAGACCCTCCTCGGATCGGTCTGTGCCAGCGGATTATCCCCTCCCTTAGTTGCCCTGGGCCGGGCTGCTCCCCGTGCCAGCCGCACTACCCCTGGGCCTGGGATGGATGGCGTGATCGATTCCCTGAGGGTCCTCACTCACCACCGTGATTTCAATCTGAGAAACTCTGTGGAACATAGACTGGCGGAATTGCTCATTCGGGCCTTTTAACTCCAAGTCTAGTCTCGGTCTGCTGTCTGCTTTAACCAATCTTATTTGCAGCTGTTTTATGTGCCATGTAACTTTTATAATAATAAATAAATAAATTAAAAAAATACATAAAATGATTACACATTACTAATCATAGATCTCGATTATACAGTAAATTGCCATTCAGGAAAAGTACTGAAGAACTAAAGAGAGTGGGAAGGAGGAGGGGGCGTGTTGCATATCCCTTTCGCCCTGCGAGCAGTTATGGTTGTCACACAAATGTCATTTCCTTACTTGATTTGATTGAGAGTGAAATCCAGTTTCTTCCAAAGGGATGTCATCATTGCAGGCACTTGCGTCTCATGATATGATTCTACGAGAAATGAAAGGCAGTGACGGTCAAATGTAGAATAATCTATATGGTGCAAATAATCCAACAATGTTGCTACCTTTTACCGGCAAATAATACTCACCCTTCGCTTTGATGGCAACATATTCATTCAGAATTGTTATTAAGCTTTTCCCGAACAAGGACTGCAAAAAAGAACATTTTAAAATGATCGCACAAAGTCAGTAAAATAGGTTTGATAAATGTGACATTACAACTAACGCATTAGTCACAGCATGAGAGAAAAACGTTTTTATAATCGAGAAGAAAAAAAACATGCAGATTACATTCATAGCAGAAGTGTCCGTCCGCACACTCACAAAAACAGAGGCCGGAATTGCTCCATCGTCCGTGCTGTGCTCCGCATACTCTTTTAGATTTGAGCTTTCGAGAATGAAAGCCTTGGTTGTGGCACGCAGCCCTTCTTCTTGCAAATACCCTACAGACAAAATATAAAATTAATATATGTTAATCACAGAAACCCCTGGACTTTTTCAAATTTCAGAGGTGTAAAATCCAGGGGTCAGAAAGTATAAGTCCTGCCCCGTTTTTCCCCCTCCCACAGAATGCGCTGATCACTCATATTGGCTCGATCTCCTGTCCGAAGTAAATCCAGGTGGTTAGAATAAAGTTTTGATTTTTACTTTCTGAACCCGGACTTTACACACAATAAAACATTCATCTCAACGCTGTCTTTCGCAAATGTACCATCTGAGGGGGAAGGCCGGTCATACAACAGAAAACAAACCGGTAACTTGCCGGTAAAACTCGTCGTACTGCGCTGAGCATCTCACTCTGTTTCTGATGAGCGAAAGTGGAGCAATGCTGGTACAACCACTAAGACATGGCTAACGTTATGCACCAGGCAGCTTAAGATCTTTTAGAAAATGTTCAGACGTTAACTTGCAGGCAAGCTACCCTACACTGAAAACAAAAATAAAACCTCTTCATGATAAATTGCACAATATCCAGACAAACTTTGAAACTGACCACGTCAATTCAGCAAGCTAGCTAGACTGTAAAGTCAACACTGTGAAGGTCTCACCCAAAACAAGTCTTGCGATGTCAGATGGCAGCAACATAACGAGCGGGAAACGGCGGTTTTCAAAACGTTACACTTCTTTGCATTTTCTTGTGCTAAACACGGTGTAATTACAACGTTAACGAAGTTGCTGTCAGCATTAATCGTAAGTGAATCTTGACCCCGAGTCTAAACACCAACAATAAATGGCGCGGAAATTCATCGCATTCTACCCGGAAGTTGTCAAACTACATTGGATAAATGCAGCATGGGCAACGTAGTTTTGCAGTAACTGCCACTGTCGCTATGGCCAACGCGGCGGACTTCCTGTGTGGCGGAAAGCCTCAAAACAACCTATGCCTGGGCTGCATTCGAACCGTCAAAATTACCTCCTATCATCTAATGCCTCACCACTTTTCTTTAACCTCGATGGAAAAGGCCATGAGATAAAGGAAAGGTGTGAAATGGAATTCACAAGGACAACCGCACCGCTGAAATAATCCGAATGAATTTACACTAGGCGACGAGATCATGCGTCTCTTTCCTGTCTTGTTCGTTTGTTTTCGTGATTGGCCAGTTGGATGGTCGTCGCTTTAAATATTGCTGCCATGTCGAATTGTGGGATGGCGTTATCTCCTTTCTTTTCGAAAAGGATGGTTCAGTGTACCTTATGCGAAATGAGATAAGTGAGGAAGCACTGAAGCTTGTTTCCTCAGTAATCTGAGAACTGGAACACACTTATTATGGCTGCTACGAAAATTTGGCAGGTTCATTTTCTTGGAATTAGGATCTTTCCTTAGCAAAAAAAACACAGTTCAAATGCAGCATTAGAAAATTCAAATAGTCTTATCATGACTGCCATGTAAATATGCCTACTTGCGGGTCATTTTCCAGGAGTTGGGAACTTTTCAAAGCAAGAAAGAATATTCAAAGACTGCATCCAAAACTTGATGCCAACTTTGGCCCTCCTGAAGTAGAAAACAGCAGCAATTACCAACCCTTCATACCAAAATCCAACCGCGAACCAGGGGATGCAAATTTACCCGACCTTATTAGATTTCATTAGAAAGGATTTCTAGGACACAGGTAATCTGATGATATCCAAGGACCCTCCAAACTTTCCTCTCGAGGCAGGCAATACAACAACTTACAAACTCCAACCCATCAATTGTCATAAAACCAGCAGACAAAGGCAACAGTGTCATTTTAATGGCCAGAGATGATTATATCCATGAAGCGCTACTTCACCTCTCAGATTCAAACTAATGCAAACAGGATTAACCAATCTTTATGTAATCAGCAGATCTAGATTTAAGGAATCCTTTACTCTTCACAACAAAAAGGTTTCCTATCTAAAAGACAAGTTCAGTACCTCAAAGGTATGAACACTCCAAAACCAAGACAATTCTACATTTTACCCAAAATACCTAAACCTCCAACAATCTGGACAGTTCAGTTCAAAATGTCTGCAGGCAGGCTAGTAATATTGCATTGCAGCAGTGAAACTGACTCCATTACCACATTTTTGGGACTCCACCTGAATCCATTATCACAATAACACCCAAGCTACATTCAGGACTCAGGAGACTTTGTTGCTAAGATCAGAGCAAAGAACCTCAAGGAACCCTGTTTCCTGTTCTCAATGGACATTGAAAGTCAATACACAAATACAGACATATCAGCAGGCTTGGAAGCATTAGCCAAATGCCTGAAAAAAAATCTAGTTGAAAATAGACCAGAAGACAGTATCCTAAAACTACTACAGATCTGTCTGGAATGAAATGACTTTGAATTTAATGCTTCATATTACCTACAAATAAAAGGTACAGCCATCGAAAAATGATTTTTCCCATCCTATGCAAACATATACATGGCAGATTGGAAAGAGTCAGTTTTCTCAAATGCCCTTTCTTACCGTCCCATTACCTGAGGTACTTGGATGATATTTTGTAATGGCCGAGGAAGTAAGGAGGCCAAAAGCAGCAGTGTGAGAGAACGAGACCAGCAAGGACTGAAAATACCCACAGAGAGAAATATAACCGAGGCAACAGAACCAGCTCTCGCGCTTCCAAAAAGACGCCCAGCAATCCGAGCCAGGAAGCAAAGCGAGAGAGGAAAAACAAACAGGGAGATCGAAAGGGAAATAACTCGAGAACCGAGAAAGACAAAGCACCATAAATTGGTGCGACACCAAAGAAAGAGAGGGAAGGAATTAAAAAGGAAATTTCCCTAAAGAAATATAAATCGCAAATATACCGCGAAGGCTTTCACCACAAATCCCTTACTAGAGATAACTTCTGGCTGCAGTGAAAACTGAAATCAGACACTCCAGCAAAGGAGGCGTGGCGGACATCTGGCTTATATAGACTTAGGTGAAGGCGCCGCCCATGCCTGATGAACCAGCTGGGAAAAGAATCCAATAGAGAAGGAATTCGATATCGTCCCGGGACGAGAGCCACAAAGGAAAGTCTTTCACACACGCACACCACCTAAACCATGATATATTTGGGGAGTTTGGCCCCATAATAGAGCAGAATTTGACAATTTTGTGGATATTCTGAATGCTTACCACAATTTGATAAAAACAAAACCAAAAATTGACTCTACCAGCATAGACTTTTCGGACACTGCCACATGGAAGGGGCCTTTTCTCCAACAAACACATAAATTGGACATCAAAATGTCCTTCAATGAAACAGACACACATGCATTACTGCACTGCAATAGTTTCCATCCACAACACACCTTTTGTGGGATCATGAAATCCAAACTTTCGAATTCAAAAGAATCTGCACTCGATAGGAGGACTGGGATGCAGAGACCAAAACAGTCTTCAAAACACTGAGACACCGCGGTTACTTTAGAGCGTTTCCACATTATATTCGCAAATAAATATATAACTCAAAAGAAAGCTAACCAAACTCACCATCAACTCAAATCATGGCACAAAAAATTATACCACTGGTTACTATCTGTTCCAGCTATACACTCCATGCAAACAAAATTCTGAAAAATAATTTCACACAATACATGCAAAACACCAAATTAGGAATATGCGGACGACTTTTTCAGCTTACAAAGAGAACCAAATCTGAGCCACCACTATCATACCTGTGCTAAAGAAGTCCCCTCCTTCCAGCTTTAATGACTGCCACACCATTGCATCATGAAGTGCTTTGAGCAGCAAGTCATGGCACACATTACATCCATCCTCCCTCCCACCCTAGACTCCTGCCAATTCACTTACCGAGCCAACCGATCCATCGAGGATAAAATCTGCTCTACCCTCCGTCCAGCCCTCACCCATCTGGACACTAAAGACTCATACTGAATGTGCGAATGCTGTTCTTAGACTTTAGTTCAGCATTCAACACCATCATCCCCCAGCAGCTCATTTGGAAACTGGACCGGCTGGGGCTCAGCACCTCTCTGTGTAATTAGTTGTTGGACTTCCTTAGTGAGAGCCACAGGCAGTGCGGGCCGGCAACGACACCTCCAGCACTATCACTCTGAGCAAAGGGGCCCCCAAAGGCTGTGTGCTCAGTCCCCTGCTCTTTGCCCTCCTGACCCATGACTGCATTCCGACATTCAGCACCAATCACCTTGTGAAGTTTGCGGACGACACAGCACTGGTGACTCTCATCTCCAACGATGATGAGACCAACTACAGGAAGGAAGTCAGCCATCTTGCCATGTGGTGCTGCAACAACAACCTCCTCTTGAATGTCAACAAGACCAAGGAGATTATTATTGACCACCGGAAAGGCCGCACCAATCACCCCCCACTAAACATCAACGGCGCTGCTGTGGAGAGGGTGAGCAGCACCAAATTCCTGGGGGTGCACATCATTGAGGACCTTTCCTGGACACTCAACACCTCATCATTGGCGAAGAAAGCCCAGTGACGCCTTGAGTTCCTCTGCAAGCTGAAGACAGTGAGAGCCCCCCACCCATTATGTGCACCTTCTAGCGCGGCACCATCCGAGCATCCTGACCGGCTGTATCACTGTGTGGTACGGGAGCTGCACTGCCCACAACCGCAAGACCCTGCAGCATACGGTGGGCACGGCTGGGAGGATCTCTGGTGTCTCTCTCCCCTCCCTCCTGGGCTCTTACACCCCCCGACTCACCCGCAAAGCAGCCAGCATTGTAGGTGAGCCCAGCCACCCTTTACACAGTCTCTACAGTCTCCTGCCCTCTGTGCAAAGGTACCAAAGCCTCTGTCCCTGTCCCATCATGCAATGCCCCTCCCCTCTGGCATCCCCTCTCCCTGGCTACCTGCCCTGCACCAATTATTCAATTATCTGTTTCCTTCTAGCTTTATTATGCCCACCTGCAGTTAATTACATTACCATAGGTATTTATACTTCAGTTTCTCCCCACACTGGGTTTTAACCTGAGAAAAGTCAGAAAAAAATATACTCAAATGGGACCTGTGCAGTGTTGTAGTCCGAACCATCAGAATTAACACTGTAAAGAAAGAAAAAAAATTGGTTGGGAAATTTTGGAGAAAATTTGATTTTTTTTTTTTTAAATTGTCATTTTGACATATTGTGGGGTAACTGCTGGTCAAAGAATTTACCAGAAGATTCCTCTTTGGCACCACACTGCTCTTTCATGCCAATAAAAAGCAATTTGTATTTTATTTACACTCGAAGATTGCCATGAACTAAAACTGAAACCAGATTCCTGTCCAATAACTAGCTGATTCCCAAAATGTCTCATTCACTAATGGCGTTCAATGAAACCTTCACAAATGCGAGGCACTGTACTCCTTTACAGTTTGTCTTAGTCATTGAGCAAAGAGTTTGTTTCCTTTGTCCTTAACATAGTATCGGCCCCAAAACCTGGCAAAGTCAGCATGTACCGCTTCGAAAGCTTGTTCACAGAACCGGGCTTAGACTGCAGTTGTGCTGATGACAGAGGGCTCAGGTGGTCTCTGATGATATGAAATTTTGAGGTCATACTGATGAACAGCAGCATGTAAGCATCGCAGAATGTAAGGACATGATCCTCCCTGTCAGGGTGTAAGTATAAGTGAATGAGACATTTTGGAGACCACCTGAGAGCCCTCTGTCATCAGCACAACTGCGGTCCAGCCCGGTTCTGTGGACAAGCTTTCGAAGCGGTACATGCTGACTGCCAGGTTTTGTGGCCGTCAAAAAAAATAACTACATATATACTGTATGTATGATGGGTAAAAGCAAAGAGCTCTCTCAAGATCTTTGCAGCCTTATTGCTGTAAAACATACTGATAGCATCGGTTACAGACGTATTTCTAAACTTCAGAATGTTCCAGTAAGCACTGTTGGGGCCATAAACCGGAAGTGGAAAGAACATCATTTCTTCATAAACCGGCCACGACCAGGTGCTCCTTGCAAGATTTCTGACAGAGGAGTCAAAGGAATAATCAGAAGAGCTGTCCAAGAGCCAAGGACCGCTCTCGGAGAGCTTTAGAAAGACCTGGAATTACCAGGTACAGTTGTTTCAAAGAAAACAATAAGTAATGCATTCAACTGCCATGGCCTCTATGCATATTGTTTAAAGTTTACTGCGCAACATTTGGACAAGCCTACAAAATACTGGGAGAATATAGTCTGATCAGATGAGACCAAAATTGAACTCTTTGGATGTCATAGCACACACCATGTTTGGTAGACAAACAGTACTGCACAAAACACATACCAACAGTGAAGTTTGGAGGTGGGAACATCATGGTGTGGGGCTGTTTTTCAGCATACAGTACTAGCAGACTTCATACAATTGAAAGAAAGATTAATGGAGAAATGTACCAAGACATTCTTGATAAGAATCTGCTGCCATCTACCAGGATGTTGAAGATGAAACGAGGGTGGACATTTCAACAAGACGAAGATCTCAAACACACAGCCAAGGAAACTCTCAATTGGTCTCAGAGAAGGAAAATAAAGCTGTTAGAATGGCCTAGTCAATCACCCGACTTTAATCCAATTGAAAATTTAAGGAAAGAACTGAAGATCAGAATTCATAGAAGAGGCCCCTGGAACCTTCAAGATTTGAAGATGGTTTGTGCGGAAGAATGGTCCAAAATGACACCTGAGCAATGCATGCGACTAGTTTCTCCATACAGGTGTCTTGAAGCTGCCATTTCCATCAAAGGCTTTTCGACTAAGTATTAAATAAATTTCAGTAAGCGTGTTCAATACTTATCTCTGTATCATTCCACTTTATTGCACATTACTTAATTTATGAACTTATTTGTTTTGATTTCTTTGTATGTGTGGATTACTTGGGTTGTTACTGACGTCTGGTGAAAATTTCATGTCAATAGCCCCATTACAAATATATTTACTGAGAAAAATATTGACACATTAAGGTCCCCTATTATGTCACCAGGTGCACAGCCAATTAGTTATTACAAGCCATTTCAAAATCATTCCCCTGTTGACATCACATGGGGAAGTGACCAACCAGAGGCAAGAAGAACTGATCAACTTCAGCCAAGCAGTCAATCAGATTTCATTATTCTGGTGGTCACTCCCCTTTGTGATATCTGGAAGGGGAGTCTTTGAACTGGCTCATATTGGCTAATTAGCTGTACATCTGGTGGCATAATAGGAGACCTTAAAATACTTATTTTCCCCGCTGTATTTAAATTGCATTCTCAGTATCACCCACTAGATGGCAATAATGGGCTGCAATTCGTACGTATGTAAAAATCTTAAAATAGTCTGCTTACAATCTCCCACTAGATAGCGCTAACAGACTGCAATCCGTTCGTATTAGAAAACTTTTTAAATTGTCTTCTTACAATTTCCCACGAGATGACACTAATAGACTTCAATCCGCGCGTATTTGAATTGATATAATTTGTCTTTTCGCAATCTCCTACTGGAGGAGGCTTATAGGCTCTCGATCCATGCCTGTTTAAATCAGAGTCAAAGGTTTGAATGTATTTCAGTTATGCAGACTGATAGTTACAGTCACGAGAAAAAGAAAGTACATCCTCTTTCAGTTCTGTGGTTTTACGTATCAGGGCATTATAAAAAAATCAACTGGTTCTAATCAGGTCCTAAAATTATGTAAATCTAACCTCAGGAGTAAAACAACATACAAAACATTCCACCGTGCCATTATTTATTTTCCAAAATTCAGCCAAAATGCAGAAGCCATGTGTGAAAAACAAAGAACACCCTTACTGCTTCCCTAGGAATTAAGAGGGTAATTAGTAGCCTGGTGTTGCTGATCAAATGCACTTGATTAATTGATCATCAGCAAGTGTGACCTCCCCTGTAAAAGCAGAGGTTTTGGCACTTTGCTGGTCTGGAGCATTTAGGTGCGTGTTAACACTACGCCAAGAGGGAAAGACATCAGCAATCATCGATGAGAAGCAATTGTTGCTGCGCATCAATCTGGGAGGGGTTAGAAGGCCATTTCCAAACTATTTGAAGTCCATCATTCTACAGTGAGGAACATTATTCGAAAGTGGAAAACGCCCACGACAGTTACCCATCTTCCCAGGAGTGGGCGTCCCAGCAAATTCACCCAAAGGTCAGACCACACAGTGCTTAGAGAAAAAAACCCAAGAACTACATCTAGGACTCTACAGGCCTCAGTTAGCATATTAAATGTTAAAGTTCACAACAGTATAATTTGAAAAAGACTGAACAAGTATGGCTTGTTTGGAAGTGTTGCCAGGATAAAGCGTCTTCTCTCCACAAAGAACATGGCAGTACAGCTTAGGTTGGCAAAGTTGCATCTGAATAAACGACAAGCCCTGTGGAACACTGTCCTTCAGACAGACGAGACCAGAGTGGAGCTGTTTGGCCATGATGCACAGTACCACCAAACACAGTGTATCACCACAGACACCTCATACCAACCGTCAAGCATGGTGCTGGAGCGGTGACGATTAGGGCTTGTTTTGCAGCCACAGGATCTGGCCACCTTGCAGTCATTGAGTCGACCATGAACTCTGTGTACCAAAACATTCTGGAGTCAAATGTGAAACCATCTGTACGACAGCAAAGCATGGCCACAATTGGACCATGCAACAGGACAATGATCCCAAGCGCAGCAGCAAATCTATGACTGAATGGCTGGAAAAGAAAAATATCAAGATGTTGCAATGGCCAAGTCAGAGTGCAGACCTCAACCCGATTAAAATGCTGTGGAGGGACCTTAAGAGAGCTGCGCAGAGACAAATGACCTCAAACATCGACGAACTGAAGCAACGTTGTAAAGGAGAGTGGGCCAAAATTTCTCCACCATGATTTGAGAGCCTGATCTTATAGAAAAATCAAAATCATACAGAAAACAATTAGTTCAAATTGCTGCCACGAAAGATGTTTCTGCAAGCTGTTGAATCATGGGGTGTATGTAGTTTCTCACAAATGATTTCTGCATTTTGACTGAATTTTGGTTTAATAAATAATGGCATAGTGTGTGTTGTTTTACATCTGGTTAGATTTATCTAATTTTAGGACCTGATAAGGTCCAGCTGATTTTTGAATGTCCTGATACATAAAACTATAGAAATGAAAGAGGGTGTGCTTTCTTTTTCTCATGACCATAGATAAACAGATAGATTGATAGATTCAAAAATGATGGATAGATGGATGGGAATGGATGGATGAATAAACAAATGGATGGATGGTAGATAGACAAATAGATAGATGGAGGCATGTATGGATGGATAAATGGCCGGATACATGAAGATGGATGAATGGATGGAGAGATAGATCGATGGATATGTAGATAGTTGAATGGATGGTGGATGGAAGGACAGATGGACAGATAGATGAATGGCTCGATGGATAGATAGATACAACCCCAATTGCGAAATTGTTGGGACAAAGTGTAAATTGTGAATAAAATCAAAGTGCAATGACTTTCAAATCACACCAGCCAGTACTTTATTCACAATAGAATATTTACAATAGAACAAAGATAACATAGCAAATGTTGAAACTGAGAAATTTAACAATTTTGTCCATAAAATGAGCTCATTTCAAATTTGATGGCTGCTACAGGTCTCAAAAAAGTTGGGACAGGGGCCTGTTTACTATGGTGTCGCATCCCCTCTTCTTTTTAACAGAGTGGAGGCGTCTGGGCATTGAGGAGACAAGTTTCTTGAGTTTAGCCATTGGAATTTGATCCCACTCTTGTTTAATGCAGGCTTCCAGCTGCTGGAGAATTTTGGGTCTCCTTTGATAGACTTTTCGTTTAATTATGCGCCAAATGTTCTCAATCGGTGAAAGATCAGGACTGCAGGCAGGCCAGTTCAGCACATGGACTCTTCTACTATGAAGCCATGCTGTTGTAATAGCTGCAGTATGTGGTTTTGCATTGTCCTGCTGAAATACACAAGGCCTTCCCTGGAGTAGATGTTGTCTGGAGGGGAGCATATGTTGCTCTAAAACCTTTATATACCTTTCAGCATTCATGGTGCTTTTTAAAACATGCAAGTGTCCCACACCATATGCACTGATGTATCCCCATACCATCAGAGATGCTGGCTTTTGAACTGATCGCTGATAACAGGAGGGGTGGTCTTTCTCCTCTTTAGCCAGGAGGACACAACGCCCATGATTTCCAACAAGAATGTCAAATTTGGACTCGTCTGACCACAGGACACTTTGCCACTTTGCTACAGTCCATTTTAAATGAGCCTTGGCCCACAGAACACGGCGGCGCATTCTGGATCATGCTCAACAATGGCTTCCTTTTTGCATGACAGAGTTTTAGGTGGCATCTGTGGATGGCACGGCGGACTGTGTTTACAGACAGTGGTTTCTTGACGTATTCCTGGGCCCATTAGTAATGTCAATGACAGAATCATGCCGGTGAGTGATGCAGTGGCATCTGAGGGCCCAAAGATCACGAGCATCCAGTACAGGTCTTGACCTTGTCCCTTATGCTGCAAAAGTTAAATCTTGAACAGATGTTAACTTTGTTATTTTTTGCAAATTTAGCAGAGATTTTTCCAGTTTCTCTGAATCTTTTGATGATGTTATGCACTGTCAATGATGAGACTTCAAAGCCTTTGCAATTTGACGTTGAGGAACATTGTTTGTAAAGTATTCCACAATTTTTTACACAAGCCTTCACAGGTTGGAGAGCACTGGCCATCTTTAGGTCTGAGAGACTCAGCCTCTCTAAGACATCCCTTTTATAGCCAGTCATGTTACACACCTGATGCCAGTTAACTTAATTACTTGCTAAATGTTCTTTCAGCTGATTCTTTTATATATTAATTGCTTTTTCAGCCCTTTTTTGCCTGTGTCCCAACTTTTTGAGACCTGTTACAGCCAGAAAATTTGAAATAAAAAATAAAGCTCATTTTTAAACATCTTGTCTTTTGCAGATAAAAATGTAAAATGTCTCAGTTTCAACATTTGAAATGTTATCTATGTTCTATTGTAAATAATATATTGGCTCATGTGATCTGAAAGTCATTGCATTTTGATTTTATTCACATTTTACACTTTGTCCCAACTATTTCGGAATTGGGGTTGTACTATATAGAATGATATATAGATAGATGGATAGAAAGATTGATGGATGAATAGATGGATAAATTGATTTATAGATGGATGGAGAATGAAAATAGATAAATTGATAGATTTAGTTATCTTTTATCATCCATCATCCATCCATTTTCCTATACATCTATTCCACTGACAATTAGGGGTGTAACGATTCTGAATCGATTCTGAATCGATGTTTTTTAAGGCATAGGACCGCCATGGGGCGAACATCCGAGTTTTCCCTTTTCCTTTATTAAACCTGACGCAGTCTTGAACGAAAGTGCCAAACATCAAAGGGCATGAGAAATGCTTCCGGAAAAAAAAACTTGACGGTTTCGGCGACATGCTGCACGGAACCAAGTAAAGGACTACAGAATCGTCTCCTTTTAAGCAATTAGGTAACTCTAATCTTGTCCCTGTTTACTTTGCTCAATTAGCAATCAAACAGGCGATTTGCTTTTTTACTTTGCTGAATGAGTAGAGCTGTTTAATAAGACAGCATGTTTGATTGCCGCATTCTGAAAGTTAAATAGGCATAGATTTGCAAGAACGCGCATTTGGCCATTTCGTGTGATTGTGATCATTTATAGCTCACATTCACGTTTCATCCGCTTTAATGTTTTCCATCTTGTGTATATTTTAGACGCTTGAAATCCAGGGCGATCTGAAAATAAATCTCTTTATTTTTATTTTATCATTATAGATCTCCTAAAAATACTACAATGAGAGATGAAATGCTGAGTTGGGATGTGGCGATATTGAACGAGGATTTTTTTAAAGTGTGATGAGACAACTTGCCGTCATGGGGTGTGTAGGCAGTCGCGTGTAATTTCTTGAAACATACACACCTGAAGCGGCTTAAAACGATTCAAAATGTCGTCGGGAAGAAGCCTGAGATTAGATTTCGCTAATTGCAGGTGCTCCGCCCTTCCTTAAATCTGCTCCCATGTACTTGGCCTAAATAACAATCAAGAAATTTAGCCAGTAGCCTATAATGATTAAGATGTGATGGTGAAAAGCAGACAAACCTAACTGGGCTACAGTGTTAGACTGAAAGAATACCAATTTGAATAATTAGAAAAAATCTTCCTCTGAATTACATCTCTCGTTGTAGCATTTTAGGACATTATTCAAGATTAATTTAAAACAGATTTGTTATAAGATCGCCCTGGAGTTTCAGCGTCTAAAAAATACACAAGTTGGAAAACATTCTGAAAAGCGGATGAAACGTGAATGTGAGATATAAATTATCACAGTCGCACGAAATGCCGTGGCAATGGCAATTGCGTTCAAGCAGTGCTGTTCTATGCCCATTTAAATTTCAAAATGCAGCAATCAAGCATGTTGTCTTAATAAACAGCTCTACTAATTCAACCTAAAGAGTAAACGAATCCACCATTTGATTGCCAATCAAGCAAAGTAAACGGGAACAGGTATACGTTTCTTAGAGTTGCCTAATCGGTTAATAGGATGACGATTTTGTTTTCATTTGCTTGGCTCCTCTCAGCACATAGCCGAAAAATACTGATGTCAGTCAAGTTTTTTTCCGGAAGCATTTCCCATGCCCTCTGATGCTAAGCACTTTCGTTCAGGACAGTACGGGGGTTAATAAAGGAAAAGGGAAAGCTCGTATGTTCGCCCCATGGTAGCAGATAGTGTTACTACGCTTTAAAAAAACATCGATTCAGAATCGTTACACCCCTACTACTGACAATTCGCCCACCTGTCAATCATCTTTCCAATCTATCTATCTATCTATCTATCTATCTACACATTAATCCATCCATCCATCGTTTTCTTCATCAATCCATCCATCAATCAATCCATTCATCCATAGATCTATATATCCATCCATCCATCCATCTGACAATCTATTGATATATCCATTCATCCAACCATCTATTTGTCTATCTCTAACAATCTATCTATCCATCTAGCTCTCTATCCATCCCTCTATCATCTATCTGTCCATCTTATATCCATCATACATCCATCTATCTATCTATCCATCTATTAATCCATCAACTTATCTACTGTATCTATCTATATAGATATTCTGACCACTATGTTTTGGGATACAGGATCCCAAGTGTCTATCGTTGATATGGATTGTGAAAAAACGCTGTTAACAGTTGCTGAGATTCGATCAGTGCAAGAACTCCTTGAAAAGGGGATATAGGATCTTTCTGCTGCAAACAGGACAGGCTGGATAGGAGTGGAATTTAGTTTGCAAGCAAATAAGGACAGTGAACTGTTGGTAGTTGTCACCAATGTTGGTGAGCACCCACCTGCTTGCAAAACCAGGAATAGGAGTTCAATGTCATTGAATTAGCACTGACCAGCATGACAACTGACAGATCACTCATGAGCAGACTTGTGCACTGTCTGGGGTCAGCATGGGACATTGGACACAAAAAGGCAAAAGCAGTATACTCAGTAATGTAAGAGCAGAACGGCTGCCCTGGGAGTCAAACAGGATGTTATCATCCAAAAAGCACTGGAATGTGAAGGTTGCCAGTGGGAGACTCAATAAGAGCACAATAAAGCAGCAATATGCAATTCTGCAACCAAATGAAAACACGACACAGCCAGGTGGACCATAACTAAAGCAGCCGAAAACACCCAATAAGAAAAAAGCCTCTATTTCAGTTGTGGTTAGAAACAACACATATGGTATCAGACCACAGAACAGAACCACTCTTAGCTGGTTACATGCTGTAGATGCTGTGAAGAATATCGAGGGAAAGCAACACCTGGCGTCTGAGCCATAAAATGAAAATGGATATTTGAGCAAAGATGACCAAGTGAAACTATGTCAGGAGACAATGGCTGAAAAGTTCAATGGAAGTAAACCTTAGAAGCAACTCTGGGACCCACCAGTTGATATCTCCCTCTTCACCGTAGAGCACAGAGTTCGACAGATGCTGATGGAAGAGAGTGAAGCTTTTGCTTTGGATTATTGGCATACTGGATGCACTCCTGATCTGCAGATACCGATAGGTCTTAAGGATGACATCCAAGTAACAAAGACATGCAACTCCATCCCATGTCATTTCCATCAAGAAATGAAAAAAAAAAAAAAAAAAAACACAAAACACATATAAGACTTGTTCGGTTGAAGATGGATCCAGAAGCAAACATCTTTATACTCATCACCGATAGTGATTGTAAGAAAAAGGACCACTACTATTCGCAACAGCCAAATCAAG
Organism: Gymnothorax javanicus; assembly: GCA_029692085.1. Lineage (NCBI taxonomy): Eukaryota > Metazoa > Chordata > Actinopteri > Anguilliformes > Muraenidae > Gymnothorax > Gymnothorax javanicus. The sequence goes on from CM056199.1 coordinate 132,495,936, forward strand.
AACACTTGTCCCGATCAAAACCCATCCCAATAATCCAGGAAGTCTTGGAAAATCTTAAAAGAAACTCATGGTTCACCATGTTTAATTGAGGTAAGATATATCCCCCAGGGCTTCGTCAGGGCGGCTCAGGATCCCCTTTGGATTGACAAATGCTTCAGCTGCTTTCCAATGGTAAAGGGAAACCTGAACCATGAGGTTTGTGAGGCTTGGCTTGACAGAAAAATTTGCTACACATTTCAAAAAAAAATTGAGAATGTCTGGTCTTCTATTTCATCATATCTTCAAAACCTACTCACTATGAGCAATATAACTGCTCAATTCACCCAATTTGAAGCCAACTACTTTTCATACCTCAGTAATTTAATAAATAAAATGAATTCCTCTACATGTATTCAATGCCCACTAGGTTTTAAAAGGAGGTTTTCCCCACTATTGGTCCTTTAATTTTATCAATTATTAACAGTTCTCTGATCTCTGGCATGTTTCCAAACAGTTTTAAACACGCAATAGTACAACCACTCAAAAAAACAAAAACAAAAAACAAATCAGGACCCTCATTCACTAGACAATTATAGACCTATCTCTAAACTTTAATTTTTATCAAATGTACTTGAGAAAATAATTTTAATCCATCTAAATGATTTTATGCTAACTAAAAATGTTTTTAGTCTTTTTGAATCTGGTTTTAGAGCCCTTGTGAAGGTCACAAATGACATTCTTTTACCAGTTGATAGACGTGATAGTTTAGTTCTTATTCTTTTAGATTTGTCTGCTGCATTTGACACCATTGATCACGCCTTCCACCTTCACTGTCTTGAAACCTGGGTCAGTATTAAAGGCACAGCACTACAACTCCTGCACTCCTACCAATCCCATGGAACCGTCTTTGTCATTATGGCTAATTCCACTTCTTCTGTTTTTGATTTTAACTGTGGTGTACCCCAAGGATCCATTCTTAGCTCGTTTCTTTTCTCAATCTACATGCTTCCCCTCAGCCAGATCATTCAAAACTATGGTATCACCCACCACTTATAGACGGATGATACCAATTGTATGTTCCGCTCAGTACAAATAATCCTAACAGTTTAGATAATGTAGTCTTTTGCCTCAATGACGTCAAATGCTGGATATCACAAAACTTTTGAAAACTAAAAGAAGACAAATCTGAAATAATAATATTTAGACACTTTCATTCCCCCAGCCTTCTTCATAACAAACTTGGTCCATTCCACAACAACATCACACTGAAAGCAAAGAATCTCGGAGTTTCATTTGATGTAGACCTCACTTTTGATAGAAATGTTGAAAATACTGTCCAAACCTGTTTCTTTCACCTCAAACAAATCTCTAATATCAGATCCTTCTTGTCACCCTCTGACCTGCAAAAACTCATTCATGCTTTCCTTTTTTTCTCATTAAGATACCTGTAATGCACTTTTTCAGAGCTGCCTCCATTGCCTCCAACTACTTTACAACTCAGCTGCTGGGATTTTAACAGACACTGGCAGATACCAGCATGTTACCCCTGTCCTTGCACGCTTACACTGGCTGCCACTCTCTTACCGAATTGATTTAAAGATTTTATTGTTGACTTTTAAAGCTCTTAATGGCCTTGAACCCAAGTATATTAGAGAACTTTTAACCCCCTACGTGCTGGCTCGTTTCCTGAGATCAGCTAGGGAAGCTCCGCTGGTTATTTTAAGATCCCGGCTTATTACAAAAGGTGACAGGGCATTTGCAATCAGGACTCCCAGACTGTAGAAGTCCCTGCCAGTTGCAGACTGTCTACCTCTCTAGCTTCCTTTAAATCGTCCCTGAAATGTTTTTTGTTTTTTAGGGAGGCTTTTATGAATTTATTATCTATTTTTTATTTGTTCTCACTTCATGTATTTTTATCTGTCTTTTATATCTCTTGTTTCTCTTTGTTTGTTCTCTTTGTTTCATCGGCGAAGCACTTTGTAACATTTGTTAAGAAGTGCTGTATATATATATATATATATATATATACTCAGCGCCATTAAAAACGCACAGGTGAGGTATGTACTGTATTTTCAGCAAATTGAAGAATCGATTGATTTTTATTGCTTTACCAGTGAGGCACGAAAGGAAATGAAGAAAAGGGTGTGGTATTGTAACTGACGCGCACCACATGCACGCGCCAAGCACTTCAGTAATAACAAACATTGAGCTGTTTGTGATGTGTACAGTGACACTTGACTTGTTCTTTTTGGTGTGGTCAATAGCCTACATAAAGCCAACAAAAAAAACGAAAAATGCTACTGCATCAAGAAAATGGAACGGCTTGTGACACAGGAGAGAGAAAAAGAGCCTTTGGCATGTTACGGGCAGATCTCAGCTGCCGAGAGGTGGTGCGTCATTTGCACTGTCACCGTTCAACGATCAGTCGGCTGTCTATCCGAGAATGGAACACAGGCACTGTCACTGACCGACCCCGCTTAGGGCAGCCACGAGTGATGATGGCAGCTCAAGAGCGCCACATCTGGTTACAACCTGTATGTGACAGATTCCGGACAGCAACCAAAACCGATCATGAGAGGAGGGGTCTGAGACAATTGAGGGTGAGCGCAAGTACCGTTTGACGCCGTCTATGTGAGCAAAACATGCGTGCACACGGCCCCTACAGAAAACCCAGTTTTTGCCCATTTACGCATGGTTGCCCTTACCGGGGTCGGTCAGCGACAGTCCCTGTTTTCCACTCTCAGACAGAACAGGGAAATAAATAGCCAAAAAATGACACAGAGGCAGGTGCCCACAGTCAAAAGTGAAGAGTTCCTACTCCTCTTGATGGGCAAAAAATGGGTTTTCTGTAGGAGCCGTGTGCACGCATGTTTTGCTCACGTAGACGAAAAAGGTAAAGTCACTGATTTACCAACAACTACATGAGGAAATGGGCCCTTCAGAAACTGACAGGAAGATACACTTAGCCAAAGAAAGATTCCTGAGAGAGGAAATCGAACAGTTATTTGAAATAATGAAGAACAAACAGAAAGCAAGGACTCCTCTGCGAGGACATAAATCAGCATATTCTGAAATGGTCTCCATCGACTTTTTGCACCTGGAGAAGAGTAAAAGTTATGTTAAACACATTCTGGTGATAGTAGACCACTTAACAAAGTTTTCAAGGACTTATGTGACACCAAACAAGTCCGGAAAAACAGCTGCACGCAAGATCTTTGATGACCTCATTTTGAGATATGGCTTTCTGGCCAAAATGCATCATAACCAGTGAGGGGAATTTTAAAGTGAGTACCCCAAGAAACTACAAAGCTGCAGTGCAATAAAACATTGAAGGACAGCACCATATCATCCCCTGGCCAACCCAACAGAACATTTTAACAGAACTATTGAGTATGCTTCAAACACTGCAAGAGACACAAAAACCTAACTGGCAGGATTAAGTGATACATGTATAATTTTCCACCATCCATGACTGAGCTGGACTTTCCCCTTTATCTCTCCTGTTTGGGTGAGAGCCCATTCTGTGCAGGATAGATGCATCTTTACTAAGAAAACAAAGTGTGTGTAGTCAAAGCAAGAGGAGAAGTAGACAGTCCAATGTGGAACCTGTGGATGAAGACCAATCCTGCACAGAAATCTTCCCTAACCCTTAGCTTGTTGATGGATGGAGCAAACACCTGAAAGAAAGAAATAAAGATTGCAGGAGAGAAAAGAAGAACACATAGAAACCACATGTAAATGCTCAGGTTTTCCTGAAGGACTCTGCGATTTCAAGAAAGGAAAAATACGCTGTGAGGATGCCTGGACAGGCTTAAAACATTCACTGAAACCAGGGCTCCCAAAATCACGATCCTCAAGGGCCAAGAACTGCAGATTTTCAACCTATCCTTTACCTGGGAGTCAGGTGTGATGTTGATCTGGCCAGTCAGTAGCAATAATTGTTCAATTTTCGGAAGGAGAAAAACCCAGAGCTGGATTTGGATTAAAGGTCCAGATTTGGGCAGGCCTGACCTAAACCCACATGTCCCAGTCTTTATGCCTAAAGTAAAACAACACTCCATAGTAGGAGCTCTGGCTGACAGAGTCATTCAAAAAGGCAGGAGCCAGTCTGGATATGGAGAGAACACTACTCAGGATAGAGGTCAAATGAGAGATGAAGGACTTCAGGTAGAGGACAGGCAAGAGCAGAGCCAAGACTCAAATTCTGAAGTCAAAGGTGCAGAACCTCAGTTGATGAGGTTGCAGCAGTATCCTCAGCAGACAACTCAAAAACTGGGAGGGCCAGAGGCTCTACACGAACATGTCAATCAGGATGTATCTTTGCGTATAGTGAATTAGGGAAGCCCAGTGCTGCGTTCCATTTACCCTGGAGGTGGGAAGTCAGAGTTGAACATAACATTACACCCAAGGTGACTGAGCTCCATTAAGTTTGTCGGAACACTGACTTGAGGTCAGTGGGGTTTCTTCTGACCAGCATAGCCATTGTTTGCAATGTTACTTGATAGCAACGCATTACGCAGTATTTTGTGCGTACAAACACCATAGCAGCAAGTCCACTGATAAAAGCTGTACAGTATCAGTACAAATGGAACAAAGCATTGAATTTTAAGCAAATAATGACAGCTAATGCTAATTAAAGAGTTCATTTTTCTTTAGATGAAAATTTAAGTATGTTAAGTCATACATTTGCAGTATTTCTTGAGTCAGTCTGTCAGAAATTGATTTCTTGAAAATAAAATCATAGCAGACTACACACAAGAAAATTACTATATTGTGGCAAACCAGGGCGTGGCCTCGCCCCTCGACCTCGTCGGCACGCCCGCAACAGCCGATTCTCCTCCCCCTCGCTCTTGACGTAGAGCAGAGTTTCAGAACCTGGGATAGCGGCCGGAGAGCCAAGGCCCGTTTAGCACTCCCTACACTCGCAAGACGCTGGACAGTTCCCACCCGCTCCGAGTCGTAAGGCTAAGCGGGCCTGGAGGAAAAACACGCAAGGTAACACAGCTGCGCCTCACCTTAATCAGCCCCGACCGCAACTTAAAAGAGGGAGCCAGGCAGTTGTGAGGAGGTGGGTGTAAGGCGCTTGTCTAACCATTTTGGTTTCAGTCCTTTAAGAGTCCGATGGTGGAGACCCTGGGGTTCGAGAAGGGAGCCGCGAAACCACAGCCAGCCAAGCTGCCCGCCCCCTGAAATAACGGACAAAAGCAGCGCTATATCACATTGATTTAATAAGCGCGACTTTATTCGCGCGTTTTCTGTTTTGTTGCATGAATTTTATTAAAATTACCGCCCCATGGGCCGGTTTTGACTCAACCTCCCGCCTAGTCTGCGCTTTGTTTTCCGGTGTCTCTACAATACAGAAATTAGTGAGTTACCTCAATCTAAGAACATTGAACATTATATCAGTACAGAAGAAATATTAAAAAAAATTTGACTGTTTAATCTTTGAAATGCTTTTAACAAAAAAACTCAAACCTAAGTTGAACATTCAATCGACTTGCCTAGTTTACATAAGTATGCACGACACTCATCCCTTTGACCTTTTTTCTTTAATTTCCTATTTATACTCCTCATCATTCTAGACTTCATTCACTTAAGAATGACGCGAAAAAGTGTTGAAACTTTGTGATTTTACAATAATACATTATTTTTAAGTTTTTCAAACTAAAAGAAAAACTTTTAGAATGTTTTTTAAAGTACTAATTTATTGTCACAAGTGTTTTTCATTAAATGTATACCAAAATCTCTTCTTATTGCAGTTCCTTCTTCTTCCGAGATTGAGAGTGTGCACCTACCCAGTGTGCCCTGGTTCATTTAGCCTGCCACCCCAGTCGCTGACCTCGGACTAGTCCCTTCTACCATAACCTCCTGTGTTCCAGTTTGCTCTCACCTCACTTCACCATCTTCTGATTCTCCTCTTCATTTGTGCTTGAATACTTGGAATCTGGTGTTAATGAAATACGCCTATACGGCTCATTTGTGATCTGCGTGTGGTTCCAGTTTGCTTTCCGACATGGTACATCATCATGCTAGAAGTAGCCATTACAGCATAAGTAAATTACAGCAATAAAAGGACCATGGTCAGTAAACAACTCAGACATGTTGTGCCATCCAAATGATAATTGTTTGGTAGGGTGACCTGGGGTAATTCCACCCCTGGGGCAATTCCACACCCTTTCTTGTCCAGTCTAGTGCACCCCAGAGGTCCGGGTTCATGGGGAATCCCCACCTACCGTGACATTCAGTAAGCATTCTTCTGATTGGCTGAGCCGTCTTGGTCAGCTACAGGAAAGAGTTGACAGGTCCCTGGCTGACTCATGAATTATCCCTAAAAATCGCCTAGAAAAGTGTAGCATCCGGACTTACAAAGTGGAGGGTATTTTTCATTGGATACTTGAGCATCCACTTGAGTCATTATTTTTATTTTATGTATGTATAAATTGAAGTAATAGGCCCCACAAATAACAACACAGACATTCCCTTTTCTTGCTATACCTGGTGCAGTATGCCATGTGCTCAGGGAAATTCCACCCCCTGGGGTGTGAAATTGCCCCACAACACTATTCTGTATATAGAGGTAATAAATATGTTTTACATTATATTTTTAATTTCTGTTAGCATTGCCGCCTCACAGCAAGACGGTCATAGGTTCGAATCCGGCCTGGGGCCTTTCTGAGTGGAGTTTGCATGCTGTCCCTGTGTTCGCGTGGGTTTCCTCCGGGTACTCCAGTTTCTTCCCACAGTCCAAACACATGCATATTAGGCTAATTGGAGATGCTAAATTGCCCATAGGCATGTGCGTGAGAGCGAATGGTGTGTGAATGGTGTGTGTGCCCTGCGATGGATTGGCGAGCTGTCCAGGGTGGGTCCCTGCCTTTCGCCCCAATTCAGCTGGGATAGGCTCCAGCTCCCCCCGTGACCCTAATGAGGAATAAACAGGTATAGAGAATGGATGGATAGATTTTTCATTTCTAGTTGAAATGGGCATACTTTCAAGTGTTGCAAACTTTACTGCTTGGGTTCAGAAGAGCTGTTATGGTTATAACTGGAGCCTCAAGGCAAAGAAGAATGATTGCATGACCCTGTTCTAACTTTAAAAAATCCAGCCATTGTTCAACCTGTTTGCATTAATTCAGGCAATTAGCTTCATTTTCTCAAATCTTTTTGCCACAGACTTGTTTGAGGGAGAGGGTGGCTTTGCCCCATTAAATACAAGTTCTATACTCTCATTGTTGTATTAAATTCTAGCAAAGTCCTTGATATTTTAACTTATATTCAGACCAAATTCATAACATGGGAAATGGCCAAGGAAAAGGAACCCCACTACTGATTTCTAAGGCCTTTACATTTATGTGATGAAAAATGTGAAGTTGGGGGTGGATTACCCCCAGATCACCCTACTGTATTAAGGGGCCCAAAGTGTGCCGTGATAACATTTCCCACATCAGAGCACCACCAATACCAGCCTGATCTGTTGACAGAGGGTCGGTTGGGTCGATGGATTCACGGTGCTGATGCAAAATTCTGACCCTAAAACCGTCTGTGCGTCACCGCAGAAAGCAAAATTTATCAGACCAGGCAACGTCTTTCCAATGTGCAGCTGTACACTTTTGATGAGCATGGGACCACTGCAGCCTCACGTCTGTTCCTGTCAGACGGACTCCATCATGGTGTCCTGCTTTTGTAGCCCATCCACCTCAAGGTTTGACACGTTGTGCATTCTAAGATGCTTCTCTCCTCGCCGCTGGCGTACAAAGTGATAACCTTTCAGACAGCATCCTACTCACCATTATTCTCTGACCTCCCACCAGTTAAGATAACTTTTTTTTTTTTTTTTGCAAGATCTAATGTTTAATGTAAGCTTGAAAGCTTCGGTCCTATAACTGCATGATCTTACTAATTGCTATGCTGCCACGATTGGCTGGAAAAGCAGGTGTTTCTGATGCTTCAAATGAAGTGCTCCTGAGTATATCTCTTAATTTTAACAGAAAGTTCATTTTTAATTTTATGTAAGAACTATGTTCAAAAAATCTATACCACGTGAAGCCATTAATTTTTCGTGATCTTTAAAACAAAAGTGAATGTTCATCTCCATCTTTTCGAATCAGGGCAGCTATGTCCAAGGCTTCATTCTGAACGAATAGAAACAAAGCAAAACGCACATTATTTTTACGATTCAATCGATACTTTTACACGATAAGTTATTGATCCAAATCTCGGTCAATCGCACTCAAAAACGTGAGTGACAACATGAGCAGGCTTCAGGAGACCACCGCACCCGACTCGTGTGGCATTGGTCCCCGCCCTCCAGCTTGGCTTAGTTTCCCGAGAAAAGAGGGGAAGAGAAAGGATGGGATTCCCCTAAAATGGAGGCACTGCGTAGCTGATAGAGCAATTCGGGAGCTGTATGCAAACCAGCACTTTCACTTCCACTCCTCCCTTCAGCCCTCCCTCGCTTTCGCCTCGCCTCTCTTCTTTTTTAATTTAACGACATTTCTCATGCTAGTCCTTCGCCCGTCGCTCTTTTTTTGGTGATTTTCATGCGCACTTCTGGATCCTACAGGAATAGCGCAGTTTAGCAGCTCCCAAGCTAGGCGTTCTATTAACGCTATTCATGTTCTGCTAGCTAACAAGCTCGCAGTAAGTTTCTTATTTCATTAAAACCGCGTGTTCTTCAGTGCTTCATGTGTGACGTTGCTTAATATCCTTAGTTACCAATTCATATTTGTTGTCCAGTCATAAATCCTCGATTACTAAAAAAACACAAACTCTGGAACTGAATTGGCCCACACTGAGTACAGGTAAGAACCACACTTAGTACAGGTAAGAACCTTTTTAGCTTCCTGTCAGTCAAATCTCAATGTGTGCATGCTGATTAGTTTATGGCTCGCCTGAGCAAACCCTGAAGGCTGGTGGAAGATGTGGTTAGATGTGAAGTTAGCATGCTTACTGGACGCTTTTAATTGCAATATATGGCCAAGTATGACTAGAACGTCACTTGAGTTGTTATTGTGGGAAGCTGGCATCAGCTACATCTGCAGACCGATAGCCTGGTGTGGTTTCTCATGCACGCTAACCCAGTGCAGGCTAACTCGGCCGGCTAACGAGCTGCAGCTCAGACTGTAGACAGACAGGATATTCGGCACAACAGGCTGGACGGAGTTCAGCACTAGCGCTGCCTTTCGAGCCGTTCAGTGTCTTTTGAAGTGCTTTGGCTCTGCGCACTTTATTGGCTGGATAGCTTTGCTATTCAGTGTGTTGCTAGACATCAGAAACACTTGTAAATAACACCCCCACAAAAGTAACCAGCTGGCTCATACTTATAAGCTAACGACTCTCTGTTTATAAGCAAGTCGGCCTTTTAAAAGTATGGAAATGACCACGGACGCCTTATTATTCGTGATTTTGACATTTGAAGTGTACCCCTTGCTATTACGAAATTATTATTGCAGGTGTGTGTCTGGCCAGGACTAAATGCCGAGTCATCTTTCCGACCGCTCATCTGAAATCTAATGAAAAGGAATGAGAGTAATGTCGGACGGTGTGTGTCTTTGGGGTATCTTACATCTTAAATTGCGCACATTGGGAAGTTGTTCGTATTGTAGCGGCCCGCGTTAATGATTCTGTTTAACGGTTCTTGACAGACGTGAGATGAAATGGTGTGATGTCCGGACATGGCCTGCAGAATGCATAATGTTGCAATCCGGGTTAACAATATGGACTTCTCTCCATTTATAAATGGTCTTCGACTGAAATTTAATGAAAATAAGTATTTGTTGTGCTTCCTCTTTTATTGAGTGTTATGACTAAATATTGCTTTTAGCATTGCATTTATGTGGTCATGATAATTTATGGCGCTCTCATATTCTATATAACCAAGTCTTGGGTTATACACAGATTTGATTGTGCCTGGTCTGCCAGCAGTAACTCGTGACTGGATATTTCTGCGATGAATTTCATTTGTGGATTTACAGAAAGCTGGTTGTTAATATCGTGCTGCCGCAAATTGACTTGCGATCGAGTTTTTCAAAAAAAAAAAAAAAAAAAAAATTTTAAAGCGCATTTGCTTTGTTGGGTTGGACTTCCTTATGGAGTAAACTGTATCCCAGGAGGTGGTTGTCATGGAGCTTTGGGACTGTGCTAACACTGCCAGTGACCAAGCTCGGTCTGTGGGCAACTATTCTTCAGTCAAGGTGCCCTGACGTGACCCTGCGCAGAGACTAATGTATGCCAGGCTCAAACAAGCGACATGGTTTAGCGATCAGAAGTGTTTCCTTGTGTGTAAAGGAGCGTGATAGGATTTGGTCATAGGTCCGTGCTTGGCTTTGTTTTGCGCAAGTGCGTCTGTGAAGCCTTTGGCATGATGACGCTGACGGAATCTCTCTCTCTCGGAATAGGCACACCACGGAGGTTCACCATGGGGGCTTTCTGCAAATCTATTTTTTTCTCCATCCGTCAGAATTAATGTGATCAAATCCCCTCCCTCCCGCTCGTTGCTTGTGCGCTCTGTCAGAATGGCGCAGTGGTGTGCGCGAACCCGTGGGCTGTGAATGCGCTCCTGTTGTTTTTCTGCTCGGTAACTGGTCCGTGGGCAAAGAGCAACAAGTTGCGCGTGGAGTCGGGGGGGGGGTTGTTAAGGAAAGGTGTGTATGAGTGGGACATGTGAGGTCTTTCCCTCCCTCGCTCATGGGCTGCGCTTGAAGCTTTGTGTACGTGCTCGAGTGGGAGTAGATGTGCATTCCTGCGCATTTGAGATGGAGTCGGTGTGCCACGTGTGTGTCTAAGTCTGGTCCCATCACTCCTGCTAAAAATAAATTATGGTTATCTGGGATATGTGCGGTCTGTGCATTGAAAAGTGCATTGAAAATTGTTGTCATTCGTTCACTCGTGGACGTTTAGTGGGAACGTCTAGTGGGGTGCGTGCGGATTACACGGTGTGGGTCTGCGCGGGTTTGTGCGAGTCACTGTTGACTACCAGGCCTCACAAAAATTGTCTGCGACGTGTAAAATCTACAGCCTACTTAATAATGACTGATGAAACTGTACTGGACTCTGACTTCTACTATAGAAATCATTGTATTGGGAAGTGTGTGTGGGCATGTTTTGTGTGCGCTTTGTATGTTATACAAAATTATACATGGTAGCCAGCATGGATCCATTGGTAAAACTTTAGAGAATGAACACTTAAGTGATTTGCCTGGGCCAATTTCAAGTATTGCTGATTACATACAATTGCTAAGTCTCAGGCTGGGTTTTTATTGCCCTGTTTGCTTTTCAGTTATTGTCAGTCACAAGCCCAAGTCATCATGTTAACCAGTTGACTGCTTACTGGTGTGATGGACACCCACATTACAAGAGTAATTGAAGTCAGTGCTAATTATATTATATCATATCGTAGTATATGTATCTATGGGGCGTATGCTTGAAAAGGGTATTCATTGATTTTTTTTCTGCTTTTCAAAACAGAGCTAGCCTTGGTTTAGCTACATTATGGGGATATGTCACTCTGTTGCTTTACCTTTTCTTAAAAATACCAGTGATTTGGCTCTGGAAGCTGAATCTCACCGAGGGTATGTTTGTCAAAAGAAGGGCTAGGGAACCTTCTCCAGAAAGGGCCAGTGTGGGTGCAGGCGTCCATTCCAACCGAGCTGCTACACACCTGATTCTACTAATCAAGCCCTGGAATCTTCACTTAGGACCTTGATTAGCGGAATCAGGTGTGAAACTACCTGGTTGGACTGAAAACCTGCACCCACACCGGCCCTTTCTGGATAAGGTTCCCCACACCTGCTCAAAAGCATCGTTGTTACCTAAGTTGGCCGCTTGCATAGTGCGTCCTTTCACAGTCAATGGCTCCAACTATGTAAGTTAGCATCAGTGCTTTCGGGAAACGCACCACAGAGCGATCATCATTACTTTAATTCCCAGACTGTCGCTGTTCCTTTGTGTCTAAGGACATCACTTCTGTCAGACAGGTGTACTCATAAATACACAGCCACGTTTCTCAGCAGACGGTGTTTAAACCACACCCCGTCACTACTGTAGTACAGAGAGGGTGTGGCGGGATCCGGGATAGACTGTGGGGGTGGGGATGAGGTAAAAGTCCCGTTTTCTTGCCTGAGGATTCCACAGACCCTGCGCCACAAGAGTGTCTGCAAAAACGCATGCACACACACAAACACAGACTTCTCAGTGTCACTGTTAACCTGGTCTCACCTGCTGGCTGCGTTAACCCGGTCTCACTTGACGGCTGTGGGAAGCCAAGCTGCCGGTCTTCCTTATCTGTAGTCTTGGTTGAACTGAGCAATAAAGCAGCACTTTGACAGGTACTCCAAACAGCCACTATATTTAAACTAGCAGCCTTATATTGTGTAGGACCCACTTGTGCCACCAAAACTGATTGCCGGGGTGGGAATCCTCGTAGGATCCTCTGGAATCCGTGAGGATCCTGAAGGATCTTGCAGGAATCCTACAAGGACAGAGTGCCTTCAGGATCCTTCAAGAAACCTTCAAGGATCTGGAATAACAAGGATCCTTGCAAGATCTTGAACAATAAACCAGGATTTTGGCAGAATCCTGCAAAAATGGCAAAAATCCGATCAGCCACAACATTGTAACTACTTGCTTTATATTGTCTAGGTCCCCCATGTGCCACCAAAACCGATTTCACCATTGGGAATCCTTGCAGGATCATTGGGGATCCATGAAGATCCCAAAGGATCTTGCAGGAAACCTGCAGGGACAAAGTCCTTACAGAATCCTTCAAGAAACCTTCAAGGATCTGGAAAATTAGATTAGATTAGATAAACTTTAATGTCCCCGGAGGGAAAGTCATTCTTGACTTCCCGTCTTGCAGTTTTACAATAGCGTGACCGTAAGACAAACATACAATATATAATGTTAAAGTGCTATGCTTATATTTGGCATAAAATAGTGAAATATAAATATGTATAATAACATACATGTAACTATTGCACAGCCCTCAGAATAATACACAAAATAACACATTACGCAGAACCGATTGCAAATTATTAACTATTAACTATTGCACAGCCCTCAGTTACACATTGCACAGCCCCCGCAATGGGATCCTTGCAGGATCTTTAGCAATAAATCAGGATTCTGGCAGGATCCTGCAAAAATTCTTGGAGGATCCTTGGGGGGGAGGTCCCTGTCTCCTTGGTGAGAATGCTAGCAGGATTCCATTAAGGGAGTCTGATAGGATCCTTTAAAGCATCCTTTAAAAGATCCTTAATGATCCCAAAGGGTCCTCAACAGGATCCTTGAGGATCCCTAACAAAATCCTTAGTGATCCTCAAGGATCCAGGCAATATCCTAAGGGATTTTTACAGATTCTGAGGAAATCCTTGGGGATCTTTAAGGACCCAGGCAAGCTCCTTATGGATCCTAAGGGACCCTGGGTAAATCCTTGAGGATCCTCAAGGATTTTGGCAAAATTTTTTTCCAAGATCCTTGATGATCCTCAAGAATTTTGTTTGGGTCCTCAAGGGTCCTATCACCAGATCCTTCAGGACCCTGAAGGATCTTGAAGGATCCTGTTGCAGGATCATTCAGGGTCCTTAAGGATCTTTGAAAGGATCCTGTCAAACTCTCACAGGATCCTGCGTTTGTCTTACATCCTCTTGAATTTTAGGCCCCAGCAGAGCATTTCCCGGAGCATCGCACTCCCTTTACAAGCTTGTCTCCTTCCCATTGCTTCCTGGTAACACCTCTTCCCCAGATAAATGGAGCACATATACCCAGCCCAAGCACATGATGTGAAAGAAAATGAGACTCACTGGAGATGCTCTGATTCACTCACTTGGCCGTAATTATTTCGCTTGTCAAAGTTGCTCGAGTCCCACATCCAACACGTCCACTAAGAGAGCAAACTGTTTGCTTGCAGTCTAAGACTTGTATGCAGACCTTGACATGTGCTGGTGTCACTAGCTAATTGGTTTTAATTGCTTCCTCTGTTGGTGGTTGTAATGTTTTGGCTCATCAGTACATAGCACATGCAGACACTCGAGCTGCCTCCATTGCCGCACAGAAACAAAATGGAGTCCAGCTGAACAATGCCCTCGCATGTCAGGCTTCACGTGTGAAAGAAGCGGTTCCAGAAAGGCGTGCTCTCCGTACCCTGTAATTATCTGTATTTGTCTTGCTCCCAGTTCGAGAGATTAGGAGACTGAGAAGGTGCAGAACAAAAAGATGCATTTGATCTTGGAGTCCGGGATTTTTTTCTAAGTAATTTGGATGCACGAGGATTTCTTGCATTTGTTTGAAAGAATCAAGTGAACGAAACCGAAAATGCCCTGTGTGAAGTGCATACATGCATGGGTGTTTTATGATGCCTCCTGGGTAATACTTTTGGTGCTGTCTTTGCATTCCTCAGGTGCACTGCCATTACAAACCATTTCAAAATCTGTCCTTGGTGACACCACAAGCTGGAGGGATCACCCAGAATAATGGAGGGACTGATGACCTCGTCTTTATTGGTCCTTTTTGTTGGGGCAGTCTCTTCCTCATGTGATGTCAAGAAGTTACAGATCTTGAAATGGCTTGTTATACCTAATTCCCTGTGTACCTGGTGATTTGATCGGGGACCTTTAAGCCCCTGCCTCTGCGGAGCAGTAACCCTAGACACAGGCATCTAAATGATGCCATAATTATTCCTGTAGTACATAACTGTATATTGAATATTCATGAGGAGGTGGTGCCCCAAACTATTCAAAAGACGGGAGTTTTTAAGTCGTAACGGTGGAATACACAATGCATGAATCGTGTCTCCCATAAAACCTGATTTGCTACCAGTCTGTTTTATCTTGCTACAGAAGCAACCAGTGAATATATTCTTAAAATATGATGATTATTAAAAATCACCTGACCTCATAGCAACAACATAAAGCCATATTCAAGTACAGTAGTGACACACAGTTTAGGCAATTACAAAATATGCAGGATGAAGTTCTTTTTTGTCAGTCAGCTATCGAAATCCCCAATTTCATATTAATATAAAATCTCAATGGTATTGTGGCTAATGCAAGGAGAGGTCCCTCTCAGAATTCAGTGTCCATTTTTTTCCATCATTCCATGAGCCCTCCAGAAAAAAATGAATAGAGTAGATGACTGAGCGGAATCCAAAAATTCCCTCAGCACTGCTTGTCCCTTCAAATCTCTCTCATGGCTCTGGTGAGACTTGTATCTACTTCATTCAATAGGAGACAATGCTTGCTTTCAAATGGTGTAACCCTTTTATTGGAATCTCATTCTTGAGAGGATTCAATCTAATGCGTAAGGAGACCTTACTTAATGCGTTTTGTTCCAAGCCATTACTGCACGTAGAGAACAGAATTCAGATATGTTGTTGCCATTTAGCCATCAATTCTGCAGTTAAATTTCCCGTTTTTATCAAGTAGTAATACTTAAGTAACAAGTAATCGTAAAACCTGGATAACATGCGTAGGACTTGAGGCAAATGGTGTGTTCGTCTACTGGCTAAATTCACATTATTTTTATTTTTATGATATTTTCCGTATTTGCATGTTCATTACGCTGATAAAAGTCAGCTAGTAGCGTTTGCTTAAATTGCCGATTTGCCCTGGTATCCAATAGGACCAATGTCACCACAATTGTACCAGATTGAGACTACAAACTTGTGTTATGTTAAAAATGAACGTTAATTTGCTTGTGGATTGATCAGTCATGGTGACATATGTTAAATGTCAGGCCATTACATTGGAATTTGGAGTATAGCGTCACGTAGCCTGCAACAGAATGATTTCATCTGCATGTTTTGCTAACACAGAGACTGTGAGGATGAGTTTACATTATTTTTCATTTGGGGGACTAGATTACATGATACAGGCAGATATTATGAAGTTTTTGTACTCAAATAACTTTCAGTTTTCTCTGTAATTTGGAGACCAAATGGATGGGTAATTTATAAGCTCCCGCTCATTTTAATGGTCAAACTTGTAGTATCCAGTTGCCTTTGATGCACCAATTTGTACCATGCATCAGAACAGTTAATTGGTAGTAAAACATTGCAATTTAATTCGCACCGGAGAAAAAATCTCAATTTTGCAGCTGTTTGGGGAGGTCGGGGAGCAGCTTATCTGGCTGCACAGATTCAGTATTTTGAGTAGCATCCTCACATGTAGTACGCTTCCGCTCAATGGGCCTCATGCCTCACATGTAGTACACTTCCGCTCAATGGGCCTCATGCCTCACATGTAGTGCGCCTCCGCTCAGTGGGCCTCATGTAGTACACTGCTGCTCAATGGGCTTCATGCCTCACATGTAGTACACTTCCGCTCAATGGGCCTCATGCCTCACATGTAGTACACTTTCACTCAATGGGCCTCATGCCTCACATGTAGTATGCTTCCGCTCAATGGGCCTCATGCCTCACATGTAGTATGCTTCCGCTCAATGGGCCTCATGCAGTACACTTCCGCTCAATGGGCCTCATGCCTCACATGTAGTACACTTCCGCTCAATGGGCCTCATGTAGTACACTTCCGCTCAATGTCTTATTTTTTAATACCCTTTGATTTCGGGGATACGTCAATTTTTTATTATTGGGCTTCTCTTGGGGAAGAGAGAATTTGAGGAAGTGGTTGAGAGCACTCTTTCCAAGATGAGAGAAAAGCATTGTTTATACAGTCCACAAATAGTGTGTCATGGACATTTGTTTTATATTTTAGGAACATTAAAAAAAATGCATAATGGCATACATGCCAACCTTTTCAGGTTCCCACCTATATTACCTCCAGTAAATATCTGTAAAATCCTTCAAAAATCTATAGATTTTAAGTTTTTTTTGAATAAGTTTTTTCATTTATGAAATTATAAATGGGGTGTGAAAATTTCATTAAAATATTTTTTTAAAGCTTAAACATCTTTCTATTTAATTATAAAAATAAAAAACCCCAAAGCCTCTTCCAGGACAGTGAAAATTACCCTGCTATTGTCAGGGATCCTCGACTACGCTTCATTCTGTGAAAATCTAGGCCAAAATCGCCGATCTCTTATACATATTCTTATCATTCCACTCGTACATCACATGGGAGAAGGGTGAAGAAAAAATAAGAGAAAATATGAGAGGATTTTAAGAGAATGCTGTTGCATGAGACCCAATGCGTTTATGATCCAGGAAATAGTTTTATCTCCCAGCTATTTTTTTTGTTTCTTGGTATATATTTTGGAAACGGCTTCATTGTTGAATTTTCATGGTTTCATTGTATTTGCCGCTCTTTTTTGGGTCCCAAAATCTTGAAAATAAATATAAATAGGGTTTAGTTCCAAATGATATAAGTGTCTTGCGTCATTGAAATCTTTTTTTTTTTTTAAACCGTCGCTGTGACTGAAATCCTGTTATTAAGCCTTAAATAGGGGTCATGTTGGACTGGCTGGATTTTACATCTGCATAAAGGGGTTAAATGCTGGCTGAAATCAATAAGCTGAGCACCATTCGCTGGTACAGTCATATTTCGAGCCATTATTACCCTGGATTTCTCCTCATTAAACTTGTTACACGGGTTGACTCTGTTTGTGCGCTCTGTAACCCTGTGGACTGTGGACCCGTCTGGTTTGTTTTTTTCCTCCTCCTGTCTTTGCGTCATGAAAAAACCCGATAAGCCCAGTGTAGATACGCTCCAGCTGGGTTACCGTACATGTAAGAATGTCCTCATTTCCCCTGTAACCGCTTAGAAACATGACACCCTGGCCGCCATTATGTCAGGGCTGGCAGCAGCATCTCGTCGAGTGTTCGACACGCCGCTCGCCTCTCATAAAGGGATCTGCCTGGAGGCCTGTATGCGGCCGGGCTAATATTTGCCCACATTCTTACTGCTGACCTTGAGTGAATGCATCGCCAGCGTGTGTCCGAGTTTAAAAGCAGGGTTTTTCAGAGCGCAAGGGAAGCACAGGTTACATTATGCTTTAATCGTGGGGCAGAAACATTGCCTTAGACAGGCATGTTAACAATCTGCCTATCATCCATTTATTAAGGCCTTCATTCGGTTCATACCTAAATGAAATTTTTCATTGGGCCTATGTCACCTTTTTTTTTTTTTTTTTGCCTGATCTGGGGTATGATTGGACAACTGCCTTCCATTTCCGCTCTACACATTGCAACCATATTTGCATTTCTGTGGCGTTGTGCGACGACTTGTGAACATCCCATGACACACAGCCCAGCTCCATTTCATTTCATTTCTCTCTGGCCTGTCTCACTTCTCATTTCCTATTTTCTCTCTCTCTCTCTCTCTCTCTCTCTCTCTCTCTCTCTCTCTCTCTCTCTCTCTCCCCCTCCCTTTCTCTCTCCTGTTTTTTGCGGTTATTTTTTTAGAGAGGGAGTGAGCAGGATATGCATGAATTTATGCGCTGCTTGGGTGCTGACGTTTGTTTCTCTGTTGGGCCCCTGATCTCGTTTGTGCCGTGGCCCCTGTGTTTGGGACCTGACAGGAGCTTATGGGGTCACAGATACGGCAGGGCAGGCTGGATGCTGTGCCGCTGAATGGCAGGTTGTAAAAGCCTGGACTGTTGGTGGATTGGTGGATAGGTGCAGAAATGATTTGTACGCCAAGTTCTTTGTTTATTTTGCATTTATAAAAAGAAAGTAACATGTAAAATTAATAAATTAATGCATATATGAAAATTTCCTTGGTAGTCATGATTAATTAAATAGAAATTCCATGCAGTTTAACTTGTAAGGTAGATTCAATACGCAGGTTACACATGTAGGGTAACGCAGTGCCTTATGTAAACTTACTACAGAAATTTTGTCTTCTTGCGGATTCTAAAAAACCCAGATTCACCTCAAGCAAAATAATTGAACGTTATAGACAGGTTTTCTGGCATGATGGAAAAAATCCTCACAAGTTGGCAAATCTTTACGGTCTCTTACAGAGTGCTACTGATTCCACTACCATACATAGGTTTATGCAAATTTACGCAAGCCGAGCTTGTCTTGCGGAACTTTATTGCCTAGTCAATCTTCTCTTCAAGACCCCTGAGTTGGCTTTGAAAAGCCCTGCCCCCCCCACACAGTTGGTCTCACTTGTGGCCTTGTGTCCAGAAAATAGCACACTCTGGTCTTGTGCTGCTTTAGGGACCGTGGGGAGACTCATGTCCTGTGTATGAGATGTGAAGAGGTGAAGTGATTGGGCTGAGCTTCTGAGCACTGACATGCACAACAAGCAGCTGTTGAAAATGAGCAACATGTTTTAACTACATTTTCGGCTCCGCTTCGAATGATGAGCATTTATCTTCATTTTTAGTGTGTAACCATTTTGCGCACAAACCCCTCTGTTGTTCAGTCCTCTGCCATAAAGCTGACACACTGATGTGAATCAGAGTTGAAGGGCAGGTGTGAATATTTAGGCCTAATTTAGGAATCGCACAAAGAGCTAATGGTTGAACACATTTGTACTGACTGGAGCCGCGTTCCCTTCACTACACAACACACGAATAATTATTAATATTATTATTATTATGATTAATATTATTCTGTGTTGTCCTGTGGTGATGTGGCCTCATGTTCACTCTCTCAGGGTTGGAGTACTCCTGATATGTGAATTGTGGGGTGCCCTTCATGGGCACAATTACATAACGCAGGAAAAATGATCAGGACCACGGGGCCAATTATGTTTCCCTCATGGAAAAGGGCATGATCTGTTTCTCAAAATGCCATTTCATCATCACTCAGGAGTGCTCATTTTCTTTAAAATGCTGTCTCTTTAAAGGAGCTCTGTCACAGCCGAGCAAGCGTAGTGAACTTTGAAAAGATTAGCCAACTTTTTCAAATTTGTCACTGGTGGAATTAGCTAGCAGTGTTCGTAATAAGTGGCTGTCCATTTGTCGAGACAACCTGAAATGGATCCGGACAACCTAAACTACCAACGAGGTTGTCCGATCGGACAACCGAAAAAA
The DNA here is from genome assembly GCA_029692085.1 of Gymnothorax javanicus. Classification (NCBI taxonomy): domain Eukaryota; kingdom Metazoa; phylum Chordata; class Actinopteri; order Anguilliformes; family Muraenidae; genus Gymnothorax; species Gymnothorax javanicus. The sequence continues at coordinate 132,515,853 of CM056199.1, forward strand.
TCCTGGCAGTTTTATTAGTTTAAATATGCCAAAAGTTTATTTACTTCCCTCTGCTATGGACGCGACCATTTTGGTAAAATATAAGGTCTGCTGCGCGTTTCGTGCATCTCGTACGGGGAGATCATGAGTCTTTTTTTACAACGTACCACGGCAAACAACCACCTTGAAATAGACCGCGCGCTTCAATTCAGGCTTGGTTATGCTGAGTCTGATGAGAAACGGAAAGGCAGTGTCAGTCTTTGCCTGAGATTGTGATGGAAGAGGGGGCTCAGAATTATTGAAGAGATGGCACACAAATGAACCCAGCGATTGAGTTGCTGGTGAGTGGTTTTGGTTTACAGTTGTGTAGCTTGACAGGGGAATTAATTGTTTTATATTTGACTGTCTTGTTCTAATATCACCTGTATGACAAATATAAACATCATTATGCATTATTCAACTTCAGTTTTCCTCTCAAATTGCCTGTTGTTGTGCCGTAGGTTAGTGTTTTTAGATTTTTTTTGTAGACACAATGATGGTTAAATAAATTGTGAAGGTTATTTTTTCAATAATTGCGATTGATTTTATATCTATATAGACACACACACACACACACACACACACACACAGTACCAGTCAAAAGTTTGGACACACTTTCAAATGTCACAGCACTGTTTTTAGAGAAATTTAAATGGCTTTACTTCTCAAACTCAAGTGAAATCTGGTAAGAGGTAAACAGTCAGAAGTTAAGAGAATAATTTACTTGTTTGAATAGTATCCAAAATTTTAGAATTCTCAAAGAAGCCATATTTTACTAAGTAAGCAGACAAACAAGCTCTTTCCATTTTCCAACAGCCAAATTAAAGACAAGCTGTTTTGAACTTATTGGGCAAAAAAGTCAATGAAAAGCAAACCATAAGTACAGCATATATACAGTGCCGTGAAAAAGTATTTGCTCCCTTCCTGATTTCTTACTTTTTTGCATATTTTTCACACTTAAATGTCTCAGATCTTCAAACATATTTTTATATAAGACAAAGATAACCCAAGTAAATACAAAATGCAGTTTTTAAATGATGATTCCATTTATTAAGGGGAAAAAGCTATCCAAACCTACCTGGCCCTATGTGAAAAAGTAATTGCTCCCCCTTCTTAAATCATGAATTAACTGTGATTAACCACATTTTGAGTCCAGTTTCATGAGCCACACCCAGGCCTGATTACTGCCAGACCTGTTGAATCAAGAAATCACTTCAATAGAACCTGTTTGACAAAGTAAAGTAGGCTAAAAGATCTCAAAAAGCCGCACATCATGCCGTGAACTAAAGAAATTCAAGAACAGATGAGAAACAAAGAAATTGACATCTGTCAGTCTGGAAAGCGTTGCAAAACCATTTCTAAGGCTTTGGGACTCCGGTAAGAGCCATTATCCACAAATGGAGAAAACTTGGAACAGTGGTGAACCTTCTCAGGAGTGGCCAGCCCACCAAAATTACTGAAAGAGTGCATCGACGACTCATCCAGGAGGTCACAAAAGAACCCAGAACAACATCTGAAGAACTGCAGGCCTCACTTGCCTCAGTTAAAGTCAGTGTTCATGATTCAACAATAAGAAAAAGACTGGGCAAAAATGGCATCTCTGGGAGAGTTTGAAGGCGAAAACCACTGCTGACCAAAAAGAACACAAAGGCTTGTCTATCATTTGCCAAAATACATCTTGATGATCCCCAAGACTTTTGGGAAAATATTCTGTGGACTGACGAGACAAAAGTTGAACTTTTTGGAAGGTGTGTGTCCCGTTACATCAGGCGTAAAACTAACACAGCATTTCATAAAAAGAACATCATACCAAAAGTCAAACATGATGGTGGTAGTGTGATGGTTTGGGGCTGCTTTGCTGCTTCAGGACCTGGACAACTTGTCATAATTGATGGAACTATGAATTCTGCTCTCTTCCGGAAAATCCTGAAGGACAGTGTCCAACCATCAGTTTGTGACCTCAAGCTCAAGCGTACTTTGGTTATGCAGCAGGACAATGATCCGGAACACATCAGCAAGTCCACCTCTGAATGGATTAAAAAAAACAAAATGAAGGTTTTGGAGTGGCCTAGTCAAAGTCCGGACTTAAATCCGCTTGACATGCAGTGGCATGACCTTAAACAGGCTGTTCATGCTCAAAAACCCTCCAATGTGGCTGAATTAAAACAATTCTGCAAAGAAGAGTGGGCTAAAATTCTTCCACAACGATGTGAAAGACTCATTGCCAGTATCGCAAACATTTGATTGCAGTTGTTGTCGCCGAGGGCGGCACAACCAGTTATTAGGTTTTGGGGGCAATTACTTTTTCACATAGGGCCAGGGAGGTTTAGATAGCTTTTTTCCCTTAATAAATGAAATCATCATTTTAAAAACTGCATTTTGTATTTACTGTGGGTTGTCTTTGTCTAATATTAAAATGTGTTTGATGATCTGAAACATTTAAGTGTGGGGTCATTCCATATGAAATCACACAAGCTCCCAGCTTGATGGTCTCAGAATTGCTTCATTTGGTGATATTTTGTTGCCTGTGATGAGCAAATTAAATCGCAGGTGGTTTCAAGTAGATATCTCGTTCCGTTTTTTTCATTTTATGGGCCCCGAAAAAGGGGCGTGGCCCCACAATTAACCCTCTGGTCACAGTTTGTGACCATTTTCAAGGTTATAACCGATGAACTAATAAGGATGCAAATTTCATTCTTTCAGGATATGTTTATTCTGTCTAATAGTCTGCAACAAACCTTTTAATATAGATGTTAACCCTTTGAGTGCTTTGCAATTAAAATCAAAACAGGCCCACATGGTCAAAAATGAGGGTCGAACATACCGATTTCAAATGAAATATTATGCCAAATATCCTTAGAATGTCCCTTTGCCATTTAATTGTTGAAAGTATACCTGATGGACTTTCAAATGAAAATGGCAAAAACATTTTTTATCTTCATCAATTTCATTTGAAACATTAACCCCTTTTCAGCTGATTATGTTTAGGGTTAACTTTCTGACCCTCATTTTTAACCATGTGGGCCTGTTTTGATTTTTGCAAAAAGTTGGCCTCAAATGAAACATATTCAAAGAATGAAAAATGCATCCAATCAAACTTGGAACAAATAACCTACTTGGAAAAATCAAACTGCCCTTTTAAGTGCTATTTGCACATTTTCACAACCATAAAATCAGTGTACAACAGAAATGTACATTTTAAACCAGTTGAGCGATTTGATTTGCTCATCAACAGGCAAACAAAAATGTCACCAAATGAAGCAATTTTGAAACCATCAAGCTGGGAGCACCCCCCATTTTGGGTGATTTCATATGGAATGACCCTGTGACAAATATGCAAAAAAAAAAGAAATCAGGAAGGGGGCAAATACTTTTTCACGGCACTGTATATACAGCCTGATTTGTTTCTTAGGTTGTCTGCCAGAAACCTTTTTTTTTTTTTTTTGCTTAATTTCTAACACTGGCTAGTTTAATGTTTTATTGTAGTAAATCACAGCCGCTCCACAGATAAATTACAGTGCTGCTGTGTTATACTGCCACCTGCTGTACCGCCACTCCTGCTTACCGCTAATTAGTTTGTCATTGGCCTTTTCAGACATCAAGGAGTCGATGGTCAGAAAAGTGTCGTTCACATCCCTTAACACAGTGAAAGGCTGGAGTTGTACTGCTGAGGATTAGTGATTAAAATCATTTTAACGACTGATTCTTCACGTTGTCTTCTTTCGAAAGTCCATACACTGGGAATTTACCTTAGCACCGAAGAAAACCGCGTCATCTCTGTGGTCACTCGCACAAATCAATCTCCTCCTGGCCTCTGCGTTATCTAGCATTGTTCAAAGGCACACCAAACTAGCTGCGAGTCGAGAATTATGCAAGCATGACATTATGATGTGGACATGTTACAGAGGAAAAGGCAGGAATACAAGCGATGCATTTCAGACCGTTCAGGAGCTGCGTTTACTGTCGGGGAGAGCTCCATTTGTTGCGGACCTTGGGATTTGTAACTTTGCTGATGTTTTACATGCACAAAAACTATATAACACTCAAAAGAAAAGGGAAAATGAGGAAATGCGTAATACGACTCCTGTAATCAGGGAATGATGATACTTGACTGGGTAATGGAGCGCTAATAAAATTCTTGCAGGTGCGGCAGATTGCAGATTTTGCACATATTATCATCCTTTCCTTTTCCTATGTCACTCGGCAAATGCTGCAGTTGATTGGTGATTTCTCACAGTGCGCTCGGAGTGTAGGCTAATCCTGCGCCAGCTCTCTGTGCTGTTTGCTGTGCTCCTGAATGGACTCGCTCACGTGAGGTTTTGGCAGCAGGAGGATGACCGTTGTTCAGTGTGCACCATGTCGGTACGCTTGATGATTTGCTTGCGTGAGTGTGCTGCTGTTTGTTTGTGCTCAGTATGTCTGCTTTTGATCTGGTGATAACCTTGCTTTTGCAAGTGCGGGCATTTGTCAGTGGAATTTGTATGGTGTGTGACGCTTTGCGCGTAAGTGCTTGTGTCTGTAGGTGTGTGTGAGTGTGTGTGTGTGTTCAAGTCAGGTGGTGTGTGCAGGTATGTGCATGCGCACCCCAGTGAATGTGTTCCTGCATGTAGGCCTGAGTCAGCATCAGTATTTTTGCGCGCTGACAGCGTGTGCACATGCACGGTGGTTATCTGGCAGGTGTGATCCCGTGCGTGCGTGTGCCTGTGTGTGTGAGCATGTGTGAGCAGTGAATATATGAGCAATTGTTAATATCTCATTCTCGTTCGTGTGTATGAATGTACATCAGTGCGTGGGTGTGTGTGCGCACACGTACGGCTGTGTGTTTAAGTATGCGGGTGAGCGTATCGGTCGCGCTGCTCTGAGACGCTCCTGCACTCTGACAGCACTGCAGACTCAGCTCTCTCTGAAGGTGACTGCACAGAGGGGCACAGCCCGCATCCTCCCACCTCACCCCCACGCCGCCCGGCTGCTGTCCCACAGCGCAGGAGTCCTGTCCGGGTCTTACACACAGCCGAGCTCTGTTTATTCCTGCTGCTTTCTGGGCCCTGACTGAGGCCTGCTGATCTTCTAGTGCTGTTATCAGGTTTGTGTGTGAGAGTGAGCTGTAATCAGGTTTGTGTGTGAGAGTGAGCTGTAATCAGGTTTGTGTGTGAGAGTGAGCTGTAATCAGGTTTGTGTGTGAGGGTGAGCTGTAATCAGGTATGTGTGTGAGGGTGAGCTGTAATCAGGTTTGTGTGTGAGAGTGAGCTGTAATCAGGTTTGTGTGTGAGAGTGAGCTGTAATCAGGTTTGTGTGTGAGAGTGAGCTGTAATCAGGTTTGTGTGTGAGAGTGAGCTGTAATCAGGTTTGTGTGAGAGAGAGCTGTAATCAGGTTTGTGTGTGAGAGTGAGCTGTAATCAGGTTTGTGTGTGAGAGTGAGCTGTAATCAGGTTTGTGTGTGAGGGAGAGCTGTAATCAGGTATGTGTGTGAGGGTGAGCTGTAATCAGGTTTGTGTGTGAGAGTGAGCTGTAATCAGGGTTGTGTGTGAGAGTGAGCTGTAATCAGGGTTGTGTGTGAGGGTGAGCTGTAATCAGGTTTGTGAGTGAGAGTTGTAATGTGGTAAAAAGCCACTAGATGGCAGTATTGACATTTTTTTTTTTAAGCAATCTGAAGCTAGGTTTGGGCATGTCCCGGGCATGCTTCAGAGGGGGCTGGAAAAGAGTATATAAGGAGAAAAATCGAGAGAGTGGAGTAGTAGGAGACATTGCAAGGAGAAATAGTGGAAGGATACATTTGACCAGACCTGTCACTCTTTTCAAGACCTGTGAAGCTTTTTGTGGATTTTTGCCTGTGTTGTAGCATTTTCCTGTCCCATGACATCGCAACATAGCAGCCCATCTCAATTACCAAGGGACTGTAACTATTTTTTTTATTATTATTTCAATCTTGGTCAGTAGGGTAGAGTGTAGTTTAGTTCTAAGTGTTTGTTTAATTAAATCTGTTGAAGTTTAAGAATTTTGTCTGTCATCCCTTGCTGTCCGTGACGTCATAACAAATCGACGCCAAAACAAATTGGGGCCATAACAAATTGGGGGCTCGTGTCCGGGATAGACCATTGTGCGAGTCATTTATTGAAAATCTAAAATTTCAAATAGTGAAATTGTTTTTTTGAATTTTCCTAGATATATATTGGCAGATCAACAGCAATGGATGATTTCTTGGCATCGCCAACCGTAGAGGTTTTGAATTCTTTTAAAAAGACAGAACTGCTAGAAATATGCAGACAGTTAGAGCTGACAGATGTAAAACCAGCCATGCGAAAAGCAAGACTGGCCAGAGAGATTGTTGAATATTACATTGATGAAAATGTGTTTGCACTAGGAGATCTGGAACAGTTTCCGGTGGAAAATCCAAATGTAGAATTGGAACTTAAATTAAAAATGCTAGAGATTGAAAGGGAGGAAAAAGAAAAACAAAGGCAGTTTGAGTTAGAAAAATTAGCAAGAGAAGAGAAAAAAGAGAGCGAGAAAGAGGAAAGAGCAGAAAGAGAGAGACAGAGACAGAGAGATTTCGATTTAGAAAAATTGGATAGAGAAGAAAGGCTCCAAATGGAGCTACTAAAAATCAAAATACAAGCTGAAAACAAATTTCATGCTAGCCAGGAGGTAAAGCTGGTGCCTCCATTCTCAGAGAAGGAGGTTGATAAGTATTTCCAGTGCTTCGAGAAGGTAGCTAAGAGTTGTCAGTGGCCAAAGGAACACTGGCCTCTGATGTTGCAAACTGTCCTCAAGGGTAAAGCTCAACAAGCCTATTCGGCTTTGTCTGCAGATGATTCCTCTGATTATGAGGTTGTCAAAATGGTTATTTTGACAGCTTGTGAGTTGGTTCCAGATGCTTACCGACAGAAATTCAGAGGTCTGAAGAAATCTGACAATCAGACTTATGTGGAATTTGCTAATGAGAAGAAGGTTTGCTTTGAGCGCTGGTGTACTTCTATGGAGGTCAAGGATGATTTCAACTCACTAAAAGAGATGGTGTTAGTTGAAGAATTCAAGAACTGTGTCAAGGATGATATTAAGACCTACCTTAATGAGAAGCAAGCACTGAATTTGCAATCAGCTGCCAAGTTTGCAGACGATTATGTTCTCACACATAAGTCCAAATTTCAGTCTAGCAGTAAGAATAGATGGTCCCAATTTCAGAAGAAAGGTTAACGGTGATACCCAAGATTCCTCACCCAAAGACAAAGACAAATCTGGTGATGGTGCTCAGAAATCCAGTCAAAGGTCTGATCAAAGTGTGAAAGCTGACAGTGAGAAAAGTGGTCTAGTTTGCAATTATTGCAAGAAATCTGGTCATGTTACAACTAACTGTTGGTTCCTTAAAGCTAAGAAAGAAAAAGAAAAGGATACCAAACCCAATGCCTTTGTGAAGACAAGGTTAGAAACCCCTGTAGTAGATGACCGATCTGCTAAATTGCCTGCTCCTTGTGAGGCTAAGAAGCCTGATACTGCTGACTTTGTGAGGGAGGAATTTCTTCCATTTGTGTCAGAGGGATTTGTGGCTCTGAATGAGCATTCTCCTTCTGTCCCCATATATATCCTAAGGGATACCGGAGCTTCTCAGTCACTTTTGTTGATGGACTCCTTGGAGTTACGTGATGAGACCGCTTCTGGGGATTTCATGCTTGTACAAGGTATTGAAGGGAGGACTGTATCTGTACCCCTGCGTTCTGTATTCTTGAAGTCAGATTTAGTTACAGGACAGGTAAAGGTGGGACTTATATCAAGTCTACCTATCAAGGGTGTTTCTCTGTTGCTAGGCAATGACCTGGCTGGGGGCAATGTAGTTCCCCCTGTTCATCTTACTTCACAGCCGAGCACTGAAGATGGCGATGAAGACCCATCTCTGTATCCTTCCTGTGCAGTGACTCGTGCTATGGCCAAGAAGGCTCAAGAAGAAGATGATGTGGTGCCGTCCAGCACATTGAATAGTCATGACTCAGGTGGTTTGCCTCATGACTCTGTTCAGCCTACTATGGTTTCTCCGTTTGAGGACTTATCAGACACTTTTATCAGTTCTCTGTTCAGCCAGCCAGATGGGTCTGGTGATTCTGATGTGTCTGGAGACTTGTCTCTGTCCAGAAAGCGGTTGATTCAGGAGCAAACTAATGATCCTGAAATTTGTGTACTAAAGAAGAGAGCCCTTCCTGATGAAGAAATAGACGCAGTTCCAGTTGGGTATTATCTCAAGGATGGAGTGTTGATGCGGAAGTGGCACCCTCCTGATATCCCTGCCAATGTAGATTGGGCAGTGGTCAAGCAAATTGTTGTTCCGAAGGTCTACAGGAATGAGATCTTAACAATGGCTCATAGTTTGCCTTTAGGAGGTCATCTTGGTGTTAACAAGACTGTTGACAAGATCATGAAACACTTCTTCTGGCCTGGACTTTGGAAAGATGTTTCCAACTTTTGCAAAACCTGTCACACTTGTCAGGTAGTTGGAAAACACCAGTTAGACCCACCTGTAGCTCCATTGCAGCCTATCCCAGCATTTGGGGAGCCCTCCTCCAAGGTCATTGTTGATTGTGTTGGTCCATTACCCAAGACTAGATCTGGAAATCAGTACTTGTTGACAATCACGTGTGCATCTACCAGATTCCCTGAAGCCATACCTCTGCGCAACATCAAGGCAACTGCAATTTCCAGGCTTTGATAAAGTTCTTCACGTTGTTTGGCCTTCCCAGGGAAATTCAGTCAGATCAAGGTAGCAATTTCACTTCCGGATGGTTTCAGCAGGTTGTGTATGAACTAGGTGCGAAGCAGATTCTTTCCAGTGCCTATCATCCAGAGAGTCAGGGTGCCTTAGAGCGGTTTCATTCCACTCTCAAGACAATGATGAGGACTTATTGTTATGACCATGAGAAAGACTGGGATGAAGGTGTTCATTTGCTGTTATTTGCAGCTAGAGAAGCAGTGCAGGAGTCTACTGGATTCAGTCCGTTTGAGCTAGTGTTTGGCCATGAAATGAGAGGACCTTTGCTATTGTTGAGTGAACAATGGCAAGAGAAAGAGCCGCATATCAGTCTGTTAGACTATGTTAGCAAGTTCAAGGAAAGACTGTGTGCAGCTTGTGACCTAGCCAAAGAGAACTTGAAATCAAGTCAGGGAAAAATGAAAACTTGGTATGATCAAAAGGCTAGAAGCCGTGAGTTTAAACCAGGAGACAAGGTCCTTGTGTTGTTTCCCTTGCAGTCCAATCCATTGCAGGCTTGATTTCATGGTCCTTAGGAAATTCTGATAAAACTCAATGATCTCAATTACATTGTGAAGACTCCAGATGAAAGCCAAAACAGTTGTGTCACATTAACATGCTGAAGCCTTATCATGATAGGAATGCTAGGGTTGCAGCTGTCACTTCAGATCCTCCTATGGCCGAGACTTGTGAAGATGAGGGGGAGTTTCCAGATGATGAACCTAGAATTAAAGCTGAAGTTCTTTCATGTAAATTGTCAAATTCTGAAGTGTTGCAAAATCTTGATGTAAAACTCCAGCACTTAGAACCCTCTCAGAGAGATCAGTTTGAGAGGTTGATCAAGAAATATAAAGATCTATTTCCTGATGTTCCAAAGAGAGTTTCTATAGCCTCTCATGATGTAGATGTTGGTGATGCCAAACCAATAAAACAGCATCCGTGCGGATGAATCCTGAAAAGAGAAAGATTGCTGAGAAAGAGGTTGAGTACATGTTAGAACATGATATTACCAGACCCTCTAACTCCGATTGGAGTTCACCCTGTGTTCTAGTTCCAAAACCTGATGGAAATACTCGATTCTGTACAGATTATCTCAAAGTCAATGCTGTAACTAGAACTGATGTATTTCCAATACCTAGGATTGATGATTGTATCGATAGAGTAGGGCAAGCAAAGTTTCTGACCAAGATTGATTTATTGAAGGGTTATTGGTGTGCGCCTTTAACTGAGAGGGCCAAGAGCATCTCTGCTTTTGCCACACCATCTGGGTTATACCAGTATGAAGTCCTACCCTTTGGCATGAAAAATACCCCAGCCACGTTCCAAAGGATGATACAGTCTACAATCGCCGGATTGCCACACACGGGTGCGTACATCGACGACCTGATCACATGGAGTGACTCCTGGGAAGAACATCTGAAAGATGTAGATACGTTGTTCCAGCGCTTGACCCAGGCTAACCTGACTGTTAACCTGAACAAGAGTGACTTTGGTTGTGCTACTGTCACGTATCTTGGCTACGTCATAGGCTAGGGTAAGGTGGCACCCATAAATGCTAAAGTCCAAGCCATCATGGACTTTCCAGTTCCTGACAACAAAAAGCTTTGCGCCGCTTCCTTGTGTAATGTGGTAAATAGCCACTAGATGGCAGTATTGACTTTTTTTTTGTGAAGCCCAGTCTGAAGCTAGGTTGGGCATGTCCAGGGCATGCCTCAGAGGGGGCTGGAAAAGAGTATATAAGGAGATAAATCAAGAGAGTGTAGAGTAGTAGGAGAAATTGCAAGAAGGATACATTTGACTAGACCTGTCACTCTTTTCAAGACCTGTTAAGCTTTTTGTGGATTTTTGCCTGTGTTGGAGCATTTTCCTGTTCCAGGACATCACAACATAGCAGCCCATCTCCATTACAGGGAATTGTAAATATCTCATTTTTTTTATTTTCTTTTCAATCTTGGTCAGTAGGTAGAGTGTAAATTAGTTCTGAGTGTTTGTTTAATTAAATCTGTTGAAGTTGAAGAATTCTGTCTGTCATCCCTTGCTGTCCGTAACGCCATAACAAATTGGGGCCATAACAAATTGGGGGCTCGTCTGGGATAGACCATTGTGCGAGTCATTTATTGAAAATCTAAAATTTCAAATAGTGAAATTGTTTTTTTTGAATTTTCCTAGATATATATTGGCAGATCAACAGCAATGGATGATTTCTTGGCATCACCAACCGTAGAGGTTTTGAAGTCTTTTAAAAAGACAGAACTGCTAGAAATATGCAGACAGTTAGAGCTGACAGATGTAAAACCAGCCATGCGAAAAGCAAGACTGGCTAGAGAGATTGTTGAATATTACATTGATGAAAATGTGTTTGCACCAGGAGATCTGGAACAGTTTCCGGTGGAAAATCCAAATGTAGAATTGGAACTTAAATTAAAAATGCTAGAGATTGAAAGGGAGGAAAAAGAAAAACAAAGAGAATTTGAGAGAGAGAAAGAGAAAAAAGAAAGGAGGAAAAAAAGAAAAAACAAAGGCAGTTTGAGTTAGAAAAATTAGCAAGAGAAGAGAAAAGAGCAGAAAGAGAGAGACAGAGACAGAGAGATTTCGATTTAGAAAAATTAGACAGAGAAGAAAGGCTCCAAATGGAGCAACTAAAAATTAAAATAGAAGCCGAAAAACAAATTTCGGCTAGCCAGGAGGTAAAGCTGGTGCCTCCATTTTCAGAGAAGGAGGTTGATAAGTATTTCCAGTGCTTCGAGAAGGTAGCTAAGAGTTGTCAGTGGCCATAGGAACACTGGCCTCTGATGTTGCAAACTGTCCTCAAGGGTAAAGCTCAACAAGCCTATTCGGCTTTGTCTGCAGATGATTCCTCTGATTATGAGGTTGTCAAAAAGGTTATTTTGACAGCTTATGAGTTGGTTCCAGAGGCTTACCGACAGAAATTCAGAGGCCTGAAGAAATCTGACAGTCAGACTTAAGTTGAATTTTCTAACGAGAAGGAGGTTTGCTTTGAGCGCTGGTGTACTTCTATGGAGGTCAAGGATGATTTCAACTCACTAAAAGAGATGGTGTTAGTTGAAGAATTCAAGAACTGTGTCAAGGATGATATTAAGACCTACCTTAATGAGAAGCAAGCACTGAATTTGCAATCAGCTGCTAAGGTTGCAGACGAATATGTTCTCACACATAAGTCCAAATTTCAGTCTAGCAGTAACAATAGATGGTCCCAATTTCAGAAGAAAGGTAACGGTGATACCCAAGATTCCTCACCCAAAGACAAAGACAAATCTGGTGATGGTGCTCAGAAATCCAGTAAAAGGTCTGATCAAAGTGTGAAAGCTGACAGTGACAAAAGTGGTCTAGTTTGCAATTATTGCAAGAAATCTGGTCATGTTACAGCTAACTGTTGGTTCCTTAAAGCTAAGTAAGAAAAAGAAAAGGATACCAAACCCAATGCCTTTGTGAAGACAAGGTTAGAAACCCCTGTAGTAGATGACCGATCTGCTAAATTGCCTGCTCCTTGTGAGGCTAAGAAGCCTGATACTGCTGACTTTGTGAGGGAGGAATTCCTTCCATTTGTGTCAGAGGGATTTGTGGCTCTGAATGAGCATTCTCCTCCTTTCCCCATATATATCCTAAGGGATACCGGAGCTTCTCAGTCACTTTTGTTGATGGACTCCTTGGAGTTACGTGATGAGACCGCTTCTGGGGATTTCATACTTGTACAAGGTATTGAAGGGAGGACTGTATCTGTACCCCTGCGCTCTGTATTCTTGAAGTCAGATTTAGTTACAGGACAGGTAAAGGTGGGACTTATGTCAAGTCTACCTATCAAGGGTGTTTCTCTGTTGCTAGGCAATGACCTGGCTGGGGGCAATGTAGTTCCCCCTGTTCATCTTACTTCACAGCCGAGCACTGAAGATGGCGATGAAGACCCATCTCTGTATCCTTCCTGTGCGGTGACTCGTGCTATGGCCAAGAAGGCTCAAGAAGAAGGTGATATGGTGCCGTCCAGCACCTTGAATAGTCATGACTCAGGTGGTTTGCCTCATGACTCTGTTCAGCCTACTATGGTTTCTCCATTTGAGGACTTATCAGACACTTTTATCAGTTCTCTATTCAGCCAGCCAGATGGGTCTGGTGATTCTGATGTGTCTGGAGACTTGTCTCTGTCCAGAAAGCGGTTGATTCAGGAGCAAAACAATGATCCTGAAATTTGTGTACTAAAGAAGAGAGCCCTTCCTAATGAAGAAATAGACACAGTTCCAGTTGTGTATTATCTCAAGGATGGAGTGTTGATGCGGAAGTGGCGCCCTCCTGATATCCCTGCCAATGCAGATTGGGCAGTGGTCAAGCAAATTGTTGTTCCGAAGGTCTACAGGAATGAGATCTTAACAATGGCTCATAGTTTGCCCTTAGGAGGTCATCTTGGTGTTAACAAGACTGTTGATAAGATCATGAAACACTTCTTCTGGCCTGGACTTCGGAAAGATGTTCCAACTTTTGCAAAACCTGTCACACTTGTCAGGTAGTTGGAAAACACCAGTTAGACCCACCTGTAGCTCCATTGCAGCCTATCCCAGCATTTGGGGAGCCCTTCTCCAAGGTCATTGTTGATTGTGTTGGTCCATTACTCAAGACTAGATCTGGAAATCAGTACTTGTTGACAATCACGTGTGCATCTACCAGATTCCCTGAAGCCATCCCTCTACGCAACATCAAGGCAACTGCAATTTCGAAGGCTTTGATAAAGTTCTTCACGTTGTTTGGCCTTCCCAGGGAAATTCAGTCAGATCAAGGTAGCAATTTCACTTCCGGATGGTTTCAGCAGGTTGTGTATGAACTAGGTGCGAAGCAGATTCTTTCCAGTGCCTATCATCCAGAGAGTCAGGGTGCCTTAGAGCGGTTTCATTCCCACTCTCAAGACAATGATGAGGACTTATTGTTATGACCATGAGAAAGACTGGGATGAAGGTGTTCATTTGCTGTTGTTTGCAGCTAGAGAAGCAGTGCAGGAGTCTACTGGATTCAGTCCGTTTGAGCTAGTGTTTGGCCATGAAGTGAGAGGACCTTTGCTGTTGTTGAGTGAACAATGGCAAGAGAAAGAGCCGCATATCAGTCTGTTAGACTATGTTAGCAAGTTCAAGGAAAGACTGCGTGCAGCTTGTGACCTAGCCAAAGAGAACTTGAAATCAAGTCAGGGAAAAATGAAAACTTGGTATGATCAAAAGACTAGAAAGCCGTGAGTTTAAACCAGGAGACAAGGTCCTTGTGTTGTTTCCTTGCAGTCCAATCCATTGCAGGCTAGATTTCATGGTCCTTATGAAATTCTGACAAAACTCAATGATCTTAATTACATTGTGAAGACTCCAGATAGGAGAAAGCCAAAACAGTTGTGTCACATTAACATGCTGAAGCCTTATCATGATAGGAATGCTAGGGTTGCAGCTGTCACTTCAGATCCTCCTATGGCGAGACTTGTGAAGATGAGGGGAGTTTCAAGATGATGAACCTAGAATTAAAGCTGAAGTTCTTTCATGTAAATTGTCAAATTCTGAAGTGTTGCAAAATCTTGATGTAAAACTCCAGCACTTAGAACCCTCACAGAGAGATCAGTTTGAGAGGTTGATCAAGAAATATAAAGATCTATTTCCTGATGTTCCAAAGAGAGTTTCTATAGCCTCTCATGATGTAGATGTTGGTGATGCCAAACCAATAAAAACAGCATCCGTGCGGATGAATCCTGAAAAAGAAAAGATTGCTGAGAAAGAGGTTGAGTACATGTTAGAACGTGATATTATCAGACCCTCTAACTCAGATTGGAGTTCACCCTGTGTTCTAGTTCCAAAACCTGATGGAAGTACTAGATTCTGTACAGATTATAGCAAAGTCAATGCTGTAACTAGAACTGATGTATTTCCAATACCTAGGATTGATGATTGCATCGATAGAGTAGGGCAAGCAAAGTTTCTGACCAAGATTGATTTATTGAAGGGTTATTGGTGTGCGCCTTTAACTGAGAGGGCCAAGAGCATCTCTGCTTTTGCCACACCATCTGGGTTATACCAGCATGAAGTCCTACCCTTTGGCATGAAAAATGCCCCAGCCACGTTCCAAAGGATGATACAGTCTACAATCGCCGGATTGCCACACACAGGTGCGTACATCGACGACCTTATCACATGGAGTGACTCCTGGGAAGAACATCTGAAAGATGTAGAGACGTTGTTCCAGCGCTTGACCCAGGCTAACCTGACTGTTAACCTGAACAAGAGTGACTTTGGTTGTGCTACTGTCACGTATCTTGGCTACGTCATAGGCCAGGGTAAGGTGGCACCCATAAGTGCTAAAGTCCAAGCCATCGTGGACTTTCCAGTTCCTGACAACAAAAAAGCTTTGTGCCGCTTCCTTGGAATGATCGGGTACTACCGCAAGTTCTGCAAGAACTTTGCTGAGATTGCTCTCAGTCTCACCAACCAACTGAAGAAAGGCGTAAAGTTCACTTGGGATGAAGCATGCCAAAGAGCCTTCGATCGCCTGAAGTCTTTGCTGTGTCACTTCCCCGTGCTCAAATCTCCTGACTTCAACAAACCGTTCTCCATAGCGGTCGATGCTAGCGACCAAGCTTGTGGATCTGTGCTCCTACAGAGAAGTGACTCTGATGACATTGAGCATCCTGTGGCATACTTCTCCAGGAAGTTCAATTGCCACCAAAAGAACTATTCCACAATTGAGAAGGAGCTGTTGGCTCTGGTTCTATCCTTCCAACACTTTGAGGTCTATGTTTGTACAGGGCAAAAGCCAATGATTGTATATACTGACCACAATCCGTTAAAGGGGACCTATTTTGCTATTTTTCCAATTTTATATTTTGGTCTTTGACTCCCCAAGAGTACTCCTGATCGAGCAAAGTAAAAAAAGGGTATTTATTTCGCTCATACTGCCATCCTCAAAAAACTGCATTTGTAGTACATTGTAGTCTCTGCCTGAAACGCCTCACTGGGGTGGCTCTTCCGCTATGGCCCCCACTCCCCGTGTACCCACTTTCTTCTGACTGGCCAGCTCTGTGGAGGGCGGAGTTGGGCGTGACGAGGCTGCAGAACGCAGTTTTCCGTGTCCGGCTCCCCGGAGTGAAACCTGAGACACGTCTGCAATCTGATAAGGAAGCGGCGGGCAAATTCCGCAGTCTAACGTTATACTTGAATATAGATCTAATGACATGATCTTGTTCTAACAAAACGCAGCGCCCGCGAAAGTGGAGGACGAGTCTGGCGAATATCTCTCAGCACAAGCTCAAATTTGCTATCGGCTACAGTTTGCTACGGCGACAGTTGGTGAGTTACAGCGGTTCTTTTACTCTAGCTAGGATGCAGGGGAAGCTAGAATCCGCCCCATATAGACACATTTGTAGAACGGGTCGACATGCCCAAGCGTGAGACCGGAGACCGTAGAAATCCGGTGGGTCTGAGTTTAGAGGGAAACATGGACAGTGAGGAGCAGCTAAAGTGGACCAACAGCTTATGGACTGCTTCGGTGTGTATTAGGACCTGCTGGGTCGTGTGCATAGCTTTGGTGTGTTGTTGGCGTGGAGAAACCGAACAGCTTCAGCTGGTATATGACGGAGGGGCGAAAGCTCCAGGCTAAACGGCCTTTTCGAAATTGCCCGTGATAATGGTTTTACTGCATCGGAATGACGAGCTTTTCCTCGCGGAGAATGGGCGCGTTATGGATTGTCTTGCGAGAGCAAGGTAGAGCTCGGTTATGTTATGAGCATAATACAGGTTTTACAGACCATAAGTTCCGTCTGCGTGAACCGTTGCTTATGTGGAGCTAGGGAATCGATCACTTTTACAGGAAAGAATTTAATATTCAGTCGCCGATTTAATATTCAATCGACAGCAATGCAGAGAAATCGTTTATGATACCATTCACGTTATAGCCTGTGCTTTTCCCTATCGCTTTTACTGGTAGCATCAGAGAGCTTGCTCAGACATTGGGGATGTATCAGGCTGACCCCGGTCATGGATAAGTAAAGCGATCGTTTCACGAGCACCCAAAAACTCACCCCAAGCTTTGCAAAACCTACGTCTGGTCTAACTGCAGCCCAACTCGGCAGACACATACAGCACCTCTCCGGTTAGCTTCAACTGTAGTGGCTACAATCAGGCAATGTTATGATGAAACTGTCAGATTGATGCTTACCGGCAATAAAAGCATACCGATCAGAATCGCTGCATATAAGTTAACCAGGAGTGTTTTTAATTAGCAGAGCAGGGGAAGTAACATGCAGTAGCTGATAAGTGGCCATGACTTTGAATGTAACCTGTCGCCGAAAAATTCGTTTCGCGTCCGGTGTGAAAGCGGCTTGACATGCCCGCATTCGCGTCTTTGCATTGACGTTGAATGTAATCTGTCGCGCAAAAAAATTCGTTTAGGTGTCCGATGTGAAAGCAGCTTTATGGATAGTACGCGACAGCTAGAGAGAGCTCGGTTATATTATGAACATAATACAGTCGAGCTTGGTTATGTTATGAACATAATACAGGTTTTGCAAACCGTACGTTCCGTTAGGGCGGACAAGTTGCTTATGTGGAGCTAGCGAATCGATCACTTCTACAGGAAAGAATTACCTATTTAATCTCCGCCTTTTTCGGCTTTTTATTAGCCACAACAATTTCTAAAGGGGGATGAAATTATGTCAAGGTAGTGCAGAGAAATCATTTGTAAACCGGTAGAGCTTCTGCGTTTCGCATTGCTTTCACGGTAGCACCAGAGAGCTTGCTCAGACATTTGTGAAGTATCCTGCTGATCCCGGACATGCATAAGTGAAGCGATCACTAACTGTAGAGGCTACAATCGGGCAACGTTATGATGAAACTGCCACATTGATGCTTACCGAAGTAACACAAGCATACCGATCAGAATTACTGCATATAAGTTAACCAGGAGCATTTTTAATTTGCAGAGCACGCAAACTAACATGCAGTAGCTGGTAACCGAGCGGTCATAACCACAGAGACAAACCCTTGCAATACAGGTTTTACAGACAGCAAGTTCTGTTACTGTGAACAGTTGTACCAAGCATCCAAATTACAAACAAGTATTAAAAGTTAGCTTCAAATGAGGTTTATGTTGACACACCTTCTGTAGAATTTCCCCTGATATCACTCTTGCATATTGAGGACACAAACATTAGCAACAGTAACTTGGGTACGTTAGCTGCTGTGCTACAGCCACAATCAACTGGCTATCATCTCAGGTTGGCTTATGCAGTAAAAGCAACTTACAGCTTCTGTGTCTGTGAGTCATGGACAGTCGCGACCGATACAGGCTTTATCTTCAGATATTTTACCAAGCCTGCCTTTGAGGCCAGTTGTTAGTGCTAACTATCGCTAGCGGTCCTGCTAGCCACCCGTAACACGTTAGCTTCACTTACATTATTTGCTGTTATATTGTTACTTACAGCGTGTGGCTCCGAGCGCTTGATCGATGCACCTGCTTCAGGTTTGAGAAGCAGCTGAAACGCTTATCCTGTCTCGCATTATCCTTTATTGATAAAGCTGTCTTTGGTGAAATGCTGAGCACAATCAGCTAACGTTCCCTTTGGCCGTGGCTTTTTGCTGCCAGCAAACAAAAAAAGCTACCCACTGATTTCTGGTGGCATCGTCTTTTGGAAGAAAAATAGTTGTTTTTCTTCGCGTCCAAAAGTAAACGGACAAGCAGCTTTGGGAGAGATACTGACAAAATTGCAGCTCAAATGATCTGCGGTTCTTCTTTTGTATTTCCAAAAGTGAAGATGCTACTAAGGCATAGTATGATCTGCCGTTGTTAGTGCCTGCTAGAATAGTTTCCGCTGTGGGCAGGTCCAGCGCCATGATTGGCTCTGGCTAGGTCTGTACTAATTGGATGGCACAACCTGACGTCAGGTTTTACCCAGATCTCGTGAAGATCTTGGGAGGAGCTGTTCAGAGAGGAAATCACGCTCACCAAATCACGTTCTTGGATTACGGCAAAACCCCTGTATCTTATGTTTAGAAACTTTTCAGAGGTTGAGCATGGACAACCAACATTATAACATTACTAATATGTATTAAAAGAAAGATCAGCATAATAGGTCCCCTTTAATGTTTTTGAGTAAGATGAAAAACAAGAATCGGAGATTGTTGAATTGGAGTTTGATTTTGCAGGAGTTTGACTTGGAAATCAAGCATGTAAAGGGTACTGACAATGTAATTGCTGATTGCTTATCCCGTGTTTGAGTATGTGTATATATATCACATGTGTTTATTAGCATATTGTATTATATGTATATATACACCAGTGTCTACTTAACCATTTTTGTATTGAAAAGAAAAATTTTGACTTTTTGCCTTTATAAGTCAAAATTTTTCCCTTTTGGAATGGAGGTGTAATGTGGTAAATAGCCACTAGATGGCAGTATTGACTTTTTTTTGTGAAGCCCAGTCTGAAGCTAGGTTGGGCATGTCCAGGGCATGCCTCAGAGGGGGCTGGAAAAGAGTATATAAGGAGAAAAATCGAGAGAGTGTAGAGTAGTAGGAGAAATTGCAAGAAGGATACATTTGACCAGACCTGTCACTCTTTTCAAGACCTGTTAAGCTTTTTGTGGATTTTTGCCTGTGTTGGAGCATTTTCCTGTCCCAGGACATCACAACATAGCAGCCCATCTCCATTACAGGGAATTGTAAATATCTCATTTTTTTAATTTTCTTTTCAATCTTGGTCAGTAGGTAGAGCGTAAATTAGTTCTAAGTGTTTGTTTAATTAAATCTGTTGAAGTTGAAGAAGTTTGTCTGTCATCCTTTGCTGTCCGTAACGCCATAACAAATTGGGGCCATAACACTTGGAATGATTGGGTACTACCGCAAGTTCTGCAAGAACTTTGCTGAGATTGCTCTCAGTCTCACCAACCAACTGAAGAAAGGAGTAAAGTTCACTTGGGATGAAGCATGCCAAAGAGCCTTCGATCGCCTGAAGTCTCTGCTATGTCACTTCCCCGTGCTCAAATCTCCTGACTTCAACAAACCGTTCTCCATGGCGGTCGATGCTAGCGACCAAGCTTGTGGATCTGTGCTCCGACAGAGAAGTGACTCTGATGACATTGAGCATCCCGTGGCATACTTCTCCAGGAAGTTCAATCGCCACCAAAAGAACTATTCCACAATTGAGAAGGAGCTGTTGGCTCTGGTTCTATCCTTACAACACTTTGAGGTTTATGTTTGTACAGGGCAAAAGCCAATGATTGTATATTCTGACTACAATCCGTTAATGTTTTTGGGTAAGATGAAAAACAAGAATCGGAGATTGTTGAATTGGAGTTTGATTTTACAAGAGTTTGACTTGGAAATTAAGCATGTAAAGGGTGCTGACAATGTAATTGCCGATTGCTTATCCCGTGTTTGAGTATGTGTATATATATCACGTGTTTATTAACATATTGTATTATATGTATATATATACAAGTGTCTAGTTAACCATTTTTGTATTGAAAAGAAAAATTTTGCCTTTATAAGTCAAAATTTTTCCCTTTTTTTGAATAGAGGAGTAATGTGGTAAAAAGCCACTAGATGGCAGTATTGACATTTTTTTGTTAAGCAATCTAAAGCTAGGTTTGGGCATGTCCCGGGCATGCCTCAGAGGGGGCTGGAAAAGAGTATATAAGGAGAAAAATCGAGAGAGTGGAGTAGTAGGAGACATTGCAAGGAGAAATAGTGGAAGGATACATTTGACCAGACCTGTCACTCTTTTCAAGACCTGTGAAGCTTTTTGTGGATTTTTGCCTGTGTTGTAGCATTTTCCTGTCCCAGGACATCACAACATAGCAGCCCATCTCAATTACCAAGGGACTGTAACTATTTTTTTTATTATTATTTCAATCTTGGTCAGTAGGGTAGAGTGTAGTTTAGTTCTAAGTGTTTGTTTAATTAAATCTGTTGAAGTTTAAGAATTTTGTCTGTCATCCCTTGCTGTCCGTGACGTCATAACAAATCGACGCCAAAACAAATTGGGGCCATAACAGAGTGAGCTGTAATCAGGTATATGTTTGAGTGTGAGCTGTAATCAGGTTTGTATGTGAGAGTGAGCTGTAATCAGGTTTGTATGTGAGAGTGAGCTGTAATCAGGTATGTGTGTGAGAGTGAGCTGTAATCAGGTATGTGTGTGAGAGTGAGCTGTAATCAGGTTTGTGTGTGAGAGAGAGCTGTAATCAGGTTTGTATGTGAGAGTGAGCTGTAATCAGGTTTGTGTGTGAGAGTGAGCTGTAATCAGGTTTGTATGTGAGAGTGAGCTGTAATCAGGTTTGTGTGTGAGAGTGAGCTGTAATCAGGTTTGTGTGTGAGAGTGAGCTGTAATCAGGTTTGTATGTGAGAGTGAGCTGTAATCAGGTTTGTATGTGAGAGTGGCCTGTAATCAGGTTTGTGTGAGAGAGTGAGGTTTGTGTGAGAGTGAGCTTTAATCAGGTTTGTGTGAGAGAGTGAGCTGTAATCAGGTTTGTATGTGAGAGTGAGCTGTAATCATGTTTGTGTGTGAGAGTGAGCTGTAATCAGGTTTGTGTGTGAGAGTGGGCTGTAATCAGGTTTGTGTGTGAGGTGAGCTGTAATCAGGTTTGTGTGTGAGAGTGAGCTGTAATCAGGTTTGTGTGAGAGTGAGCTGTAATCATGTTTGTGTGTGAGAGTGAGCTGTAATCAGGTTTGTGTGAGAGAGCTGAGCTGTAATCAGGTTTGGTTTGTGTGAGAGAGTGAGCTGTAATCAGGTTTGTGTGTGAGAGTGAATCAGGTTTGTAATGTAATCATGTTTGTTTGAGAGTGAGCTGTAATCAGGTTTGTGTGTGAGCTGTAATCAGGTTTGTGTGTGAGAGTGAGCTGTAATCATGTTTGTATGTGAGAGTGAGCTGTAATCAGGTTTGTGTGTGACAGTGAGCTGTAATCAGGTTTGTGTGTGACAGTGAGCTGTAATCAAGTTTGTGTGTGAGAGTGAGCTGTAATCAGGTTTGTGTGTGAGAGTGAGCTGTAATCAGGTTTGTGTGTGAGAGTGAGCTGTAATCAGGTTTGTGTGTGAGAGTGAGCTGTAATCAGGTTTGTGTGTGAGAGAGTGAGCTGTAATCAGGTGTAATCAGGGTTTGTGTGTGTGAGAGTGAGCTGTAATCAGGTTTGTGTGTGAGAGTGAGCTGTAATCAGGTTTGTGTGTGAGAGAGCTGTAATCAGGTTTGTGTGTGAGAGTGAGCTGTAATGTCAGAGTGAGCTGTAATCAGGTTTGTGTGTGAGTGAGCTGTAATCATGTTTGTGTGTGAGAGTGAGCTGTAATCAGGTTTGTGTGTGAGAGTGAGCTGTAATCAGGTTTGTGTGTGTGTAATCAGGTATGTGTGTGAGTGAGCTGTAATCAGGTTTGTGTGTGAGAGTGAGCTGTAATCAGGTTTGTGTGTGAGGGTGAGCTGTAATCATGTTTGTGTGTGAGAGTGAGCTGTAATCAGGTTTGTGTGTGAGAGTGAGCTGTAATCAGGTTTGTGTGTGAGAGTGAGCTGTAATCATGTTTGTGTGTGAGAGTGAGCTGTAATCAGGTTTGTGTGTGAGAGTGAGCTGTAATCATGTTTTGTGTGTGAGAATCAGTTTGAGCTGTAATCAGGTTTGTGTGTGTGAGCTGTAATCAGGTGAGCTGTAATCAGGTTTGTGTTTGTGTGTGTGAGCATGTTTGTAATCTGTAATCAGGTTTGTGTGTGAGAGTGAGCTGTAATCAGGTTTGTGTGTGAGCTGTAATCAGGTTTGTGTGTGAGAGTGAGCTGTAATCAGGTTTGTGTGAGAGTGAGCTGTAATCAGGTTTGTAATCATGTTTGTGTGAGTGAGCTGTAATCAGGTTTGTGTGTGAGAGTGAATCAGGTTTGTGTGTGAGTGAGCTGTAATCAGGTTTGTGTGAATCAGGTTTGTGAGCTGTAATCATGTTTGTATGTGAGAGTGAGCTGTAATCAGGTTTGTGTGTGAGAGTGAGCTGTAATCAGGTTTGTGTGTGACAGTGAGCTGTAATCATGTTTGTGTGTGAGAGTGAGCTGTAATCAGGTTTGTGTGTGACAGTGAGCTGTAATCAGGTTTGTGTGTGATGAGCTGTTTCAGGTTTGTGTGAGAGTGAGCTGTAATCAGGTTTGTGTGTGAGAGAGCTGTAATCATGTGTGTGTGTGAGAGTGAGCTGTAATCATGTTTGTGTGTGAGAGTGAGATCGAATCAGGTTTGTGTGTGAGTGAGCTGTAATCAGGTTTATGTGTGAGAGTGAGCTGTAATCAGGTTTGTGTGTGAGAGTGAGCTGTAATCAGGTTTGTGTGTGAGAGTGAGCTGTAATCATGTTTGTGTGTGAGAGTGAGCTGTAATCAGGTTTTTGTGAGAGAGTGAGCTGTAATCATTTTTGTTTGTGTGTGTGAGTGTGAGCTGTAATCAGGTTTGTGTGAGAGTGTGTAATCATGTTTAGTGTGAGTGAGCTGTAATCAGGTTTGTGTGTGAGAGTGAGCTGTAATCAGGTTTGTGTGTGAGTGAGCTGTAATCAGGTTTGTGTGTGAGAGTGAGCTGTAATCAGGTTTGTGTGTGAGAGTGAGCTGTAATCAGGTTTGTGTGTGAGAGCTGTAATCAGGTTTGTGTGTGAGTGTGAGCTGTAATCAGGTTTGTGTGTGTGTGTAATCAGGTTTGTGTGTGAGAGTGAGCTGTAATCAGGTTTGTGTGTGAGTGAGCTGTAATCAGGTTTGTGTGTGAGAGTGAGCTGTAATCAGGTTTGTGTGTGAGGGTGAGCTGTAATCAGGTTTGTGTGTGAGTGAGCTGTAATCAGGTTTGTGTGTGAGAGTGAGCTGTAATCAGGTTTGTGTGTGAGAGTGAGCTGTAATCAGGTTTGTGTGTGAGAGTGAGCTGTAATCAGGTGTGTGAGAGTGAGCTGTAATCAGGTTTGTGTGTGAGAGTGAGCTGTAATCATGTTTGTGTGTGAGAGTGAGCTGTAATCAGGTTTGTGTGAGAGTGAGCTGTAATCATGTTTGTGTGTGAGAGTGAGCTGTAATCAGGTTTGTGTGTGAGAGTGAGCTGTAATCAGGTTTGTGTGTGAGAGTGAGCTGTAATCAGGTTTGTGTGTGAGAGTGAGCTGTAATCAGGTTTGTGTGTGAGAGTGAGCTGTAATCAGGTTTGTGTGTGAGAGTGAGCTGTAATCAGGTTTGTGTGTGAGAGTGAGCTGTAATCAGGTTTGTGAATCAGGTAATCAGGTTTGTGTGTGAGAGTGAGCTGTAATCAGGTTTGTGTGTGAGAGTGAGCTGTAATCAGGTTTGTGTGTGAGTGAGCTGTAAACAGGTTTGTGTGTGATCATGTTTGTATGTGAGAGTGAGCTGTAATCAGGTTTGTGTGAGAGTGAGCTGTAATCAGGTTTGTGTGTGAGAGTGAGCTGTAATCAGGTTTGTGTGTGAGAGTGAGCTGTAATCAGGTTTTTGTGTGAGAGTGAGCTGTAATCAGGTTTGTGTGTGAGAGTGAGCTGTAATCAGGTTTGTGTGTGTAATCAGGTTTTGTGTGAGCTGTAATCAGGTTTGTGTGTGAGAGTGAGCTGTAATCAGGTTTGTGTGTGAGAGTGAGCTGTAATCAGGTTTGTGTGTGAGAGTGAGCTGTAATCAGGTTTGTGTGAGGTTTCAGGTTTGTGTGAGAGTGAGCTGTAATCAGGTTTGTGTGTGAGAGTGAGCTGTAATCAGGTTTGTGTGTGAGAGTGAGCTGTAATCAGGTTTGTGTGTGAGAGTGAGCTGTAATCAGGTTTGTGTGTGAGAGTGAGCTGTAATCAGGTTGTGTGAGAGTGAGCTGTAATCAGGTTTGTGTGTGAGAGTGAGCTGTAATCAGGTTTGTGAGCTGTAATCAGGTTTGTATTGAGAGTGAGCTGTAATCAGGTTTGTGTGTGAGAGTGAGCTGTAATCAGGTTTGTGTGTGAGAGTGAGCTGTAATCAGGTTTGTATGTGAGAGTGAGCTGTAATCAGGTTTGTGTGTGAGAGTGAGCTGTAATCAGGTTTGTGTGTGAGAGAGAGCTGTAATCAGGTTTGTGTGTGAGAGTGAGCTGTAATCAGGTTTGTGTGTGAGAGTGAGCTGTAATCAGGTTTGTGTGTGAGAGTGAGCTGTAATCAGGTTTGTGTGTGAGAGTGAGCTGTAATCAGGTTTGTGTGTGAGAGTGAGCTGTAATCAGGTTTGTGTGTGAGCTGTAATCAGGTTTGTGTGTGAGAGTGAGCTGTAATCAGGTTTGTGTGTGAGAGTGAGCTGTAATCAGGTTTGTGTGTGAGAGTGAGCTGTAATCAGGTTTGTGTGTGAGGGTGAGCTGTAATCAGGTTTGTGTGGCTGTAATCATGTTTGTATGTGAGAGTGAGCTGTAATCAGGTTTGTGTGTGAGAGTGAGCTGTAATCAGGTTTGTGTGTGAGAGTGAGCTGTAATCAGGTTTGTGTGTGAGAGTGAGCTGTAATCAGGTTTGTGTGTGAGTGAGCTGTAATCAGGTTTGTGTGTGTGTGAGCTGTAATCAGGTTTGTGTGTGTGGTGCTGTAATCAGGTTTGTGTGTGTGAGAATCAGGTTTGAGCTGTAATCAGGTTTGTGTGTGAGGTGAGCTGTGGTGTGTGTGAGAGTGAGCTGTAATCAGGTTTGTGTGTGAGAGTGAGCTGTAATCATGTTTGTGTGTGAAGGTGAGCTGTAATCAGGTTTGTGTGTGAGAGTGAGCTGTAATCAGGTTTGTATGTGAGTGAGCTGTAATCAGGTTTGTGTGAGAGTGAGCTGTAATCAGGTTTGTGTGTGAGAGTGAGCTGTAATCAGGTTTGTGTGTGTGAGCTGTAATCAGGTTTGTGTGTGAGCTGTAATCAGGTTTGTGTGTGAGAGTGAGCTGTAATCAGGTTTGTGTGTGAGAGTGAGCTGTAATCAGGTTTGTGTGTGAGAGTGAGCTGTAATCAGGTTTGTGTGTGAGAGTGAGCTGTAATCAGGTTTGTGTGTGAGAGTGAGCTGTAATCAGGTTTGTGTGTGAGAGTGAGCTGTAATCAGGTTTGTGTGTGAGAGTGAGCTGTAATCAGGTTTGTGTGTGAGAGTGAGCTGTAATCAGGTTTGTGTGTGAGAGTGAGCTGTAATCAGGTTTGTGTGTGAGAGTGAGCTGTAATCAGGTTTGTGTGTGAGAGTGAGCTGTAATCAGGTTTGTGTGTGAGAGTGAGCTGTAATCAGGTTTGTGTGTGAGAGAGAGCTGTAATCAGGTTTGTATGTGAGAGTGAGCTGTAATCAGGTTTGTTTGAGAGTGAGCTGTAATCAGGTTTGTGTGTGAGAGTGAGCTGTAATCAGGTTTGTGTGAGAGTGAGCTGTAATCATGTTTGTGTGTGAGAGTGAGCTGTAATCAGGTTTGTGTGTGAGAGTGAGCTGTAATCATGTTTGTGTGTGAGAGTGAGCTGTAATCAGGTTTGTGTGTGAGAGTGAGCTGTAATCAGGTTTGTGTGTGAGAGTGAGCTGTAATCAGGTTTGTGTGTGAGAGAGTGAGCTGTAATCAGGTTTGTGTGTGAGAGTGAGCTGTAATCAGGTTTGTGTGTGAGAGTGAGCTGTAATCAGGTTTGTGTGTGAGAGTGAGCTGTAATCAGTTTGTGTGTGAGTGAGCTGTAATCAGGTTTGTGTGTGTGAGAGTGAGCTGTAATCAGGTTTGTGTGTGAGAGTGAGCTGTAATCAGGTTTGTGTGTGAGAGTGAGCTGTAATCAGGTTTGTGTGAGAGTGAGCTGTAAACAGGTTTGTGTGTGAGTGAGCTGTAATCAGGTTTGTGTGTGAGAGAGCTGTAATCAGGTTTGTGTGTGAGAGTGAGATCGAATCAGGTTTTGTGTGTGAGTGAGCTGTAATCAGGTTTGTGTGTGAGAGTGAGCTGTAATCAGGTTTGTGTGTGAGAGTGAGCTGTAATCAGGTTTGTGTGTGAGAGTGAGCTGTAATCAGGTTTGTGTGTGAGAGTGAGCTGTAATTATGTTTGTATGTGAGAGAGAGCTGTAATCAGGTTTGTATTTGAGAGTGAGCTGTAATCAGGTTTGTGTGTGAGAGTGAGCTGTAATCAGGTATGTTTGTGAGAGTGAGCTGTAATCATGTTTGTATGTGAGAGTGAGCTGTAATCAGGTTTGTGTGAGAGAGAGCTGTAATCAGGTTTGTGTGAGAGTGAGCTGTAATCAGGTTTGTGTTTGAGAGTGAGCTGTAATCAGGTTTGTGTGTGAGAGTGAGCTGTAATCAGGTTTGTGTGTGAGAGTGAGCTGTAATCAGGTTTGTGTGTGAGAGTGAGCTGTAATCATGGTTGTGTGTGAGGGTGAGCTGTAATCAGGTTTGTGTGTGAGAGTGAGCTGTAATCAGGTTTGTGTGTGAGAGTGAGCTGTAATCAGGTTTGTGTGTGAGAGTGAGCTGTAATCAGGTTTGTGTGTGAGAGTGAGCTGTAATCAGGTTTGTGTGTGAGAGTGAGCTGTAATCAGGTTTGTGTGGGAGAGTGAGCTGTAATCAGGTTTGTGTGTGAGAGTGAGCTGTAATCAGGTTTGTGTGTGAGAGTGAGCTGTAATCAGGTTTGTGTGTGAGAGTGAGCTGTAATCAGGTTTGTGTGTGAGAGTGAGCTGTAATCAGGTTTGTGTGTGAGGAGTGAGCTGTAATCAGGTTTGTATGTGAGAGTGAGCTGTAATCAGGTTTGTGTGTGAGAGTGAGCTGTAATCAGGTTTGTGTGTGAGAGTGAGCTGTAATCAGGTTTGTGTGTGAGAGTGAGCTGTAATCAGGTTTGTGTTTGAGAGTGAGCTGTAATCAGGTTTGTATGTGAGAGTGAGCTGTAATCAGGTATGTGTGTGAGAGTGAGCTGTAATCATGTTTGTATGTGAGAGTGAGCTGTAATCAGGTTTGTGTGTGAGAGTGAGCTGTAATCAGGTTTGTATGTGAGAGTGAGCTGTAATCATGTTTGTGTGTGACAGTGAGCTGTAATCAGGTTTGTGTGAGAGTGAGCTGTAATCAGGTTTGTGTGTGAGAGTGAGCTGTAATCAGGTTTGTGTGTGTGGGTGAGCTGTAATCAGGTTTGTGTGTGTGGGTGAGCTGTAATCAGGTTTGTGTGAGAGAGTGAGCTGTAAACAGGTTTGTGTGTGAGAGTGAGCTGTAATCAGGTTTGTGTGTGAGAGTGAGCTGTAATCAGGTTTGTGTGAGAGTGAGCTGTAATCAGGTTTGTTTGTGAGCTGAGTAATCAGGTTTGTGTGTGAGAGTGAGCTGTAATCAGGTTTGTGTGTGAGAGTGAGCTGTAATCAGGTTTGTGTGTGAGAGTGAGCTGTAATCAGGTTTGTGTGTGAGAGTGAGCTGTAATCAGGTTTGTGTGTGAGAGTGAGCTGTAATCAGGTTTGTGTGTGAAGGTGAGCTGTAATCAGGTTTGTGTGTGAGCTGTAATCAGGTTTGTGTGTGAGAGTGAGCTGTAATCAGGTTTGTGTGTGAGAGTGAGCTGTAATCAGGTTTGTGTGTGAGTGAGCTGTAATCAGGTTTGTGTGATCAGCTGTTTCAGGTTTGTGTGAGAGTGAGCTGTAATCAGGTTTGTGTGTGAGAGTGAGCTGTGGTTTGTGAGTGTGAGTGAGCTGTAATCAGGTTTGTGTGTGAAGGTGAGCTGTAATCAGGTTTGTGTGTGAAGGTGAGCTGTAATCAGGTTTGTGTGTGAGAGTGAGCTGTAATCAGGTTTGTGTGTGAGAGTGAGCTGTAATCAGGTTTGTGTGTGAGAGTGAGCTGTAATCAGGTTTGTTTGTGAGAGAGAGCTGTAATCAGGTTTGTGTGTGAGAGTGAGCTGTAATCAGGTTTGTGTGTGAGAGAGTGAGCTGTAATCAGGTTTGTGTGTGAGAGTGAGCTGTAATCAGGTTTGTGTGTGAGAGTGAGCTGTAATCAGGTTTGTGTGTGAGAGTGAGCTGTAATCAGGTTTGTGTGTGAGTGAGCTGTAATCAGGTTTGTGTGTGAGGTGAGCTGTAATCAGGTTTGTGTGTGAGAGTGAGCTGTAATCAGGTTTGTGTGTGAGAGTGAGCTGTAATCAGGTTTGTGTGTGAGGTGAGCTTTCAGGTTTGTGTGTGAGAGTGAGCTGTAATCAGGTTTGTGTGTGAGAGTGAGCTGTAATCAGGTTTGTGTGTGAGAGTGAGCTGTAATCAGGTTTGTGTGTGAGAGTGAGCTGTAATCAGGTTTGTGTGTGAAGGTGAGCTGTAATCAGGTTTGTGTGTGAAGGTGAGCTGTAATCAGGTTTGTGTGTGAGAGTGAGCTGTAATCATGTTTGTGTGTGAAGGTGAGCTGTAATCAGGTTTGTGTGTGAGAGTGAGCTGTAATCAGGTTTGTGTGTGAGAGTGAGCTGTAATCAGGTTTGTGTGTGAGGGTGAGCTGTAATCAGGTTTGTGTGTGAGGGTGAGCTGTAATCAGGTTTGTGTGTGAGAGTGAGCTGTAAACAGGTTTGTGTGTGAGAGTGAGCTGTAATCAGGTTTGTGTGTGAGAGTGAGCTGTAATCAGGTTTGTGTGTGAGAGTGAGCTGTAATCAGGTTTGTGTGTGAAGGTGAGCTGTAATCAGGTTTGTGTGTGAAGGTGAGCTGTAATCAGGTTTGTGTGTGAGAGTGAGCTGTAATCAGGTTTGTGTGTGAGAGTGAGCTGTAATCAGGTTTGTGTGTGAGTGAGCTGTAATCAGGTTTGTGTGTGAGAGTGAGCTGTAATCAGGTTTGTGTGTGAGAGTGAGCTGTAATCAGGTTTGTGTGTGAGTGAGCTGTAATCAGGTTTGTGTGTGAGAGTGAGCTGTAATCAGGGTTGTGTGTGTGAGTGAGCTGTAATCAGGTTTGTGTGTGAGAGTGAGCTGTAATCAGGTTTGTGTGTGAGGGTGAGCTGTAATCAGGTTTGTTCATATGTGCTGTTGTCCATTCAGCTGAAGAGTAGAAGTACAAGCTATTGGCTGCTGTTGTTGGCTCTTTAGGGTCAGTTTTGCAACACAAGCAAGTCGCCATATTGCTCACTGTGACATAGACCCGGGCCAAGTCTATATATGAAGTACTTAGCGGTGTCCTTCCGTGCTCTCTCCTTCAGTCCCTCCTGTCTGCCTGCTGTGTTGTTTTAGATCTCTGCCGTACTCTCAGCTGTATGGTCAGTCCTTACCCACAGAGACATGTGCGCTCAGGCACAGCTCTGTAATTCGCCTTACTCTACCTTTCTCCTCCTAACTCCACCTTTCTCCTCCTGACTCCACCTTACTCCTCCTGGCTTCTCCTTTCTCCTCCTAACTCCACCTTACACCTCCTGACTCCACCTTACTCCTTCAGGCTCCTCCTTTCTCCTCCTAACTCCACCTTTCTCCTCCTGACTCCTTCTTTCACCTCCTAACTACTTTTCTCTTCCTAACTCCACCTTTCTCCTCCTGACTCCACCTTTCTCCACCTGACTCCTCCTTTCTCCTCCTAACTCCACCTTACTACTCCTGACTCCACCTTTCTCCTCCTGAATCCACCTTTCTCCTCCTGATTCCATCTTTCTTCTCCTGACTCCATCTTACTTTTCCTGACTCCACCTTTCTCCTCCTGGCTCCTCCTTTCTCCTCCTAACTCCACCTTACTCCTCCTGACTCCACCTTTCTCCTCCTGACTCCTTCTTTTTCCTCCTAACTCCAATTTATTCCTCCTAACTCTACTTTTTTCCTCCTAAATCCACCTTTCTCCTCCTGACTCCACCTTTCTGCTCCAAACTCCACTTTTCTCCTCCTGACTCCATCTTTATCCACCTGACTCCTCCTTTTTCCTCCTGATTCCATCTTTCTTCTCCTGACTCCTTCTTTCTCCTCCTAACTCTACTTTCTCCTTCTATCTCCACCTTTCTCCTCCTAACTCTACTTTTCTCCTCCTATCTCCACCTTTCTCCTCCTGACTCCATCTTTCTCCACCTGACTCCTCCTCTCTCCTCCTGACTCCACCTTACTACTCCTGACTCCATCTTTCTCTGCCTGCCTCCACCTTTCTCCTCCTGAATCTACCATTCTCCTCCTGATTCCATGTTTCTTCTACTGATGGACTCATCTTTCTCCTCCTGACTCCACCTTTCTCCTCCTGACTCCACGTTTCTTCTCCTGATTCCTCCTGACTCCACCTTTCTCCTCCTGATTCCACCTGTCTCCACCTTACTCCAACTTTCTCCTCCTTTCTTTACTCCAACTCACTCTGTCTTTTTCCTCCTAACTCCGCCTTTCTCTGCCACACCGGGTGTGGTGACCTTGATCTGGGCCGTTCGCCGCCCGTCTGCTGGCTCCTCCCGTTCCCCTCCCCCTATCCTATGCATCGCTGCTGCCGCTGATTGCCGTTTGCTGACATCAGCTGGCGGCCTGAGCGAGACCTCACCCAGCCTGTAAGAGTGACCGCTGAAGCCACACTGTCGCTTCTGTGAGCTATGCTGCTATTCAGGCACTGGGTCAGTCACTGTCTCTGCCCCCAGTCTCTGCGTTTCCTTTCATATGCAGCAGACGTACTGTATTGTCTTGCATTTTTATGGCCGCGTCTTCGCTCATGTCATGACTCACTCAAACCTTGCACAACTTCTCTGATAATCTGTATCAGCTTTAATCTTGTATGTTCCTGCATCACAAAAGCAAGTCACTTTTCCTCATCGTTCGCGTTTTTAACGCTGTATTGAGACATTGTGCTGGTTAAATATTATTTTTCTTTATAAGGCAGCGCTGCTGAGCATCAGTGGAGTCCCTGAGGTGTGTGGTTGCAGCGTTCCCTGGGTTGTTGAGCATGTGTGTATCAGAAAGCAGTGCGAGCAGGGCCTGGGCACAGAGGAACATGCTGTGCTCCCGAGGGAGCGGCCTCCTCTCATCAGCAGGGCAGGGAGGGGATGGAGAGAGGCACCAGGAAGCCAGTGTAACCTCTCTTTTAGGGATGAGTGTGCACTTCTGCGCTTCAGGGTCTGACAGGTCTGTTTTCCCTATAAAACCTACAGACCCCTGTGGCTTCTTGAAATGCAGCTGCTTTCTTCAAAACTGTGGAACTGCAGCCCGATGTTTAGTTCTAGTGGAGATCCCAAAGTTTCCGACGATCCCAAATGTGTCCTACTTAATTACAGGATAATGTGTATAAAATGATTTACAATATATAGATATATTCCATTTGATGCAATGCCGTGGCCATAAAAACATGGCGTCCTGGGTTCGAGTATTTCTCCCAGTATATGTGCGATGCAGCTTCAGTGAAACACTGCAACCAGCAGATACAGAATATGTTTGTGACATTGTCATACAATATGGAAAAATTGCTTTTTCTG
Organism: Gymnothorax javanicus; assembly: GCA_029692085.1. Classification (NCBI taxonomy): domain Eukaryota; kingdom Metazoa; phylum Chordata; class Actinopteri; order Anguilliformes; family Muraenidae; genus Gymnothorax; species Gymnothorax javanicus. The sequence goes on from CM056199.1 coordinate 132,547,865, forward strand.
ACTTTGAACCTGCATGAGGATGAATTCAAGCTAAAATCAGAGTATAAGAGAGTGCTTACGTGCATCTCTCTGTCTCTCTCTCTCTCTCTCTCTGCTGATTTACTTCATCCTGCCATCTGCGGAGGGTTTCAGCCTGTACCCATCCTCCCATCTTCTCTCCATCTTCTCCTCCCTGCTCTAGCTCTGCCTCTCTCCGCACGTGTCCTGTGCTGTGGCCCTGAATCATAATTCAGTCATTCCAGCCTCTTCCTCTGTGGTTTCCTCATGGCTGCTCAGTGACTGGGCTTATTTGGGAGTGAGATTCTGCCCAGCGATGTCAGTGTTAATCCCCCCCCCTCATGAGTCTCTCCCAAACCCCCCTCCTGTCCATTTTATCCCAGTACTTCTTCAACACATTTTTCCTGCCTGCTCTGCCGGCGTCCCTGCAGTCCTGTCGGCGCACAGCGAGGCGACGTGCGCTTGTGCTAATGCTAACGGAAGCGGCGTCTGAGCTGCAGCGCTTCTCCTGCTTTTACGAGCATGGAGGGACCAGCGCTCAGACCGTCTGCCAGGGGAGGGAGGTGACAGAGCAGGGGGAAATGCCAAAAAAACTATCTTTGCAGATCAATATAAAACGCTCCTCCCCATTGGTTACCCGCTCAGCTGACCTGCCTGCAAAGCCGGAGCAGATTGGCTCACGCCTCCTGCCGAGCACAGCAACTGCGGCGTGCGGGGAAGAAAATGCTCTCTCACTCTCTCCCATCTCTCGCTCTTCCCTCTTTATTTATCTTTCTTACATTGCATGCCCAACCTGTCTACACCGCCTGTGGACCTCCGTGAGTCGCCAGGACCGATCGACTCTCCCGTCCTCACCCCCGCGCCCAGTCTCCAAGCCCCCTCTGCTTTTATTCACAGCGCACCTCCGTCTCAGTCGCGCCGGGCAATTAGCCTGGGCAGTTTGAGAGGGACATCCTCTCTCTCTCTCGTGCACAGGCTCTCTCTCTTTTCTCTCTCTCTCTCGTTCTCTCTCTCTCCCTCTCTCTCTCTCTGCCTCTCTCATTCTCTCTCTCTCCCTCTCTGACTGAGACAGAGTCTGCCCTTCCTCTCGTGCAGCTCCCTGCTCCTGCCCGTCTCGCCTCACTCTTTCTTTGCGCTGTATCGCTTCAGCATGTTCCTGCTGCTCTCCTGCCTCCCTGGATTTTCTCCCCTTGCCGTCCTGGGTTCTTGAGCACTTTATAAATATGTATGACTGCGCGTTCGTCCCCTCACCTTTCATCTGTCCTGTCTGGCTCCTGGCGAATAACTGAAAATGAGGGATGATCTTCAAGGTTTTCTGGCATTCCTAAAATTTAACACTTTTATTTAATCCTTCCTCTGTTCTGCAGTTTTCCGGCATTTTATAAACTTTATTTTTATCCTCACAGTGGAATCTGGGAATGGGAGGAAGCTGATTGGTAGTTATTGAAGAGAAGGACGGAGGGATCGAAGGGCTGAAAGTTGGTGCGGGAGGGCCGGTGAGCAGCGCTGAAGAAGAGTGTCTGGAGCACGCACGGAGCGCTAAGTGCCTTCGCTGAAGGGAGTGGTGCTGCCAGGACAGACGATGGGTCTGTAGCTCCTCTTCAGCAGCCGGTGAGTGATCGCAGAGTGGTTTTCCTGTGGAGTTGGGCCTTGATTGTGACTATAGATCACCCTGACAGCCCGGTTCTGCTTGTGTGCCAGTTAAATGTTGCTGTAGGTCGCTAATCAGATTTATTTTCATAGTGGTTTTATTTCTTTTTTATATCTGTTTATTAAGCACTTCATCACTGAGCACGACCCTGTTGCTCACCGCCCTACTGAGTGTGACCCTGTCGCCCTGGGCACTGCGCACCTGAGAAAACGCACCAACCGTCCTGTAATACCAAAGGAGATTCTGGACCTTAAAAGCCACTCCCCTGATACCAAGACACAAAGGACGGAGTTAGAGACGCACCTTTCTCTCTCATTCTCTCCCTCGCTTCCTCTGTCCCTCTCCGGTGCTGTATCAGGGAGTGTCCACGCTTTGTTCCCACAATGCCCAAGTGACCCGCCTGCCCTCCACAGGGCCGTGTCAGAGCTGGGCTCTGCTCGATAATCCTCCCAGCACCCCGCTGCCAGATTTCAACGGTATCCTATCAGAGTGACCATCTCGTCCCTTCAAGAGGGTTGCATCTGCACATTAATTTTTTTAAATCACACAAATCCTGGTCCCCGAAGGAAGCATGCCATTTGGTCCCGGACTTTAATTTTTCTGCCACTTATTCTCCAGTGAGTGGCCGTTTCTTGCCTGGAGTCCGAGAGGGAAGCGAGTGCTTTCTTGTGTAGGCCTAGGGTTGAAGCCCTTGTTTCACCTCCTGGGTCGTTCCCCCGAGCGCCTGTCATGGCTGCCAGTGTGGCCATGGGCCGCGACACTAAGTGGCTGACTCTGGAGGTGTGCCGAGAGTTCCAGAGGGGCACCTGCTCCCGCTCGGACGCCGAGTGCAAGTTCGCCCACCCGTCCCGCAGCTGCCACGTGGAGAACGGCCGAGTCATCGCCTGCTTCGACTCGCTCAAGGTGAGCTTCCGGTCTGCCTGCATTCACAAAGGCAACCTATTCTGACAAGTACACTCTTAAAGGCAACCCTTCCGAAAGGTACACTTTGTACGCATCAGACGGGTTGCCTTTAAGAGTGTACGTGTTGAAAGGGTTGCCTTTAAGAGTGTACGCATCAGAAGGGTTGCCTTTCAGAGTGTACGCATCAGAAGGGATGCCTTTAAGAGTATATGTGTCGAAAGGGTTGCCTTTAAGAGTGTACATGTTGAAAGGGTTGCCTTTAAGATTGTACGCCTCAGACGGGTTGCCTTTAAATCTTAAAGGCAAGTCTTTCGACACGTACGCTCTTAAAGGCAACCCTTCTGATGCGTACACTCTTAAAGGCAACCCTTCTGATGCGTACACTCTTAAAGGCAACCCCTTTAACACATGAGTTTGCAGGAATGTTTACACACCGCAGTGCAGATGCGTACATATATGCTGAGGAATCGGCGTTCTCACGTGCAAGTAAAACACCGTCTCGTTCAAGTGGAAAGAACTTATTATTTGAACAGGTCCTGGGTCAAGCAAAACCTGGAGATTAATCTGCAGCACTTTTTTAACCCGCCAGTGTGACACGATCACATTAAAAATTACAATGGGCTTCAGGGGTAGTTGTTGAAGGTTCTCCTGAGAGGCGAAAACAGAGTGATGCTGAATTAATGACATGGTATGCATGTGCAAATGACTGTTTTGGGCTGGCCCCAGCTATGGTTTAGTCCTGAGACTTTGACTCGGCGGCATATTTGCTTTGAACAATACGCTCTTGATAAATACTTTCCCAGCGATGTTTATTGTGAAAAAATGGACTGAGCTATAATCATGTCATGATAATAATTCTGATGACAACAAGAGGCGGGAGGAACAGTCAAGTAGCTCAAATTAAAAGTATGTTTTTTTTCAATGGCCTTGTCTATTGGCCGGAGTGGTAAGGCAAAAATGTGATCGTCCTACGTGTTTTCAGGAGGTTCTGGTGATATGATCTTGGGTTGAGACAAGAAGTTTAAAGTAATTTTAGTTGAATGTTTCTGAATGCAGCTGGGTCAGTTGTACGAGGAGGTTAAATTGCCTGAGGTTAGGGGTGCAGGTCATATCGCTACTGAGGGTCCCCGGGCTCGGTCTGTTAGCCAGGCGACCTGTGTGTGCCCATCTTGGCACTCTCGTGATCACACTGCTCTCTCCTTAAATGGCTAAGATTGATTTATCTCACCATACACGTACAGTGCACTCCATAATGTTTGGGACAATTATTTGGTTGGTTTGGCTCTGGACTCTCCAATGTTAGATTTGTAATTAAGGAATCAGCGTGGATTTAAGGGAATTTTCGTACATTTTCCTTCCACGATGCACAAATTACAACTTTTTTTTTTTCTCTGCTGGGCCCCTGATTTTTGGGTACCATAATGTTTAGGCCAAGTGGCTTTGGGGAAGTTTCTGATTAGTTGGGTATGTTCAACTGTTTCCATAGTGTAGGTGTGAAAGGGTTTCTGGTATGTTGGTGTAATGCTGGGCTTTTGATTGCTGTTGGAGTCTGTCGTTGGTCTTTATTGAAATGAGGACTGGGGTCGAGCCAGTGAAAGACACGGCCACCAGACATAGCGGAGATATAAAGAGAAACGGGGGTAAAAATGTGATTGGTCGAAGCGTCTCCTGTGATTCCGCTGACATTTATGATAAAGTCATCTGTCCGTTTTTGGGATATTAGCTTGAAGAGGCTGTGTGAGTGACTGATGAAAGCTCCGTTTCCTGGGGTCCCTGCTGTCGAGGCCTGGAGGTCAGCAGTCTCTGCAGGGTTTGAGCGTTTATGCACTGACTGATGGTCAGTTTCTGCAGCAGTGTGTTCTGTACACCCAACAGCTGTGTGCCTGAAGCGCCCACAATGCTTATTCACTTTCCTCTGCATACTCACAGCTCAGGAGAGGCTTGTATTCTTTCCTCTGCATACTCACAGCTCAGGAGAAGCTTATATTCTTTCCTCTGCATACTCACAGCTCAGAAGAAGCTCATATACTTTCCTCTGCATACTCACAACTCAGGAGAAGCTTATATACATTCCTCTGCATACTCACAGCTCAGGAGAAGCTTATATACATTCCTCTGAATACTCACTGCACAGGAGAAGCTTATATCCTTTCCTCTGCATACTCACAGCTCAGGAGAAGCTTATATCCTTTCCTCTGCATACTCACAGCTCAGGAGAAGCTTATATACTTTCCTCTGCATACTCACAGCACAGGAGAAGCTTATATACTTTCCTCTGCATACTCACTGCACAGGAGAAGCTTATATCCTTTCCTCTGCATACTCACAGCTCAGGAGAAGCTTATATCCTTTCCTCTGAATACTCACTGCACAGGAGAAGCTTATATCCTTCCCTCTGCATACTCACAACTCAGGAGAAGCTCATATACTTTCCTCTGAATACTCACAGCTCAGGAGAAGCTTATATACTTTCCTCTGCATACTCACAGCTCAGGAGAAGCTTATATCCTTTCCTCTGCATACTCACAACTCAGGAGAAGCTCATATACTTTCCTCTGAATACTCACAGCTCAGGAGAAGCTTATATACTTTCCTCTGCATACTCATAGCACAGGAGAAGCTTATATACTTTCCTCTGCATACTCACTGCACAGGAGAAGCTTATATACTTTCCTCTACATACTCACAGCACAGGAGAAGCTCATATACTTTCCTCTGAATACTCACTGCACATGAGAAGCTTATATCCTTTCCTCTGCATACTCAGGAGAAGCTTATATCCTTTCCTCTGCATACTCACAGCACAGGAGAAGCTTATATCCTTTCCTCTGCATACTCACAGCTCAGGAGAAGCTTATATCCTTTCCTCTGCATACTCACAGCACAGGAGAAGCTTATATACTTTCCTCTGCATACTCACTGCACAGGAGAAGCTTATATCCTTTCCTCTGCATACTCACTGCACAGGAGAAGCTTATATACTTTCCTCTGCATACTCACTGCACAGGAGAAGCTTATATCCTTTCCTCTGCATACTCACAGCACAGGAGAAGCTTATATCCTTCCTCTGAATACTCACTGCACAGGAGAAGCTTATATCCTTTCCTCTGCATACTCACTGCACAGGAGAAGCTTATATCCTTTCCTCTGAATACTCACTGCACAGGAGAAGCTTATATACTTTCCTCTGCATACTCACTGCACAGGAGAAGCTTATATCCTTTCCTCTGCATACTCACAGCACAGGAGAAGCTTATATCCTTTCCTCTGCATACTCACAGCTCAGGAGAAGCTTATATCCTTTCCTCTGCATACTCACAGCTCAGGAAAAGCTTATATACTTTCCTCTGCATACTCACTGCACAGGAGAAGCTTATATCCTTTCCTCTGAATACTCACTGCACAGGAGAAGCTTATATCCTTTCCTCTGCATACTCAACTCAGGAGAAAGCTTTATATCCTTTCCTCTGCATACTCACAGCTCAGGAGAAGCTTATATACTTTCCTCTGCATACTCACAGCACAGGAGAAGCTCATGTACTTTCCTCTGAATACTATATACTTTCCTCTGCATACTCACAGCACAGGAGAAGCTTATATCCTTTCCTCTGCATACTCACAGCTCAGGAGAAGAAGCTTATATCCTTTCCTCTGAATACTCACTGCACAGGAGAAGCTTATAACCTTTCCTCTGCATACTCACTGCACAGGAGAAGCTTATATACATTCCTCTGAATACTCACTGCACAAGAGAAGCTTATATCCTTTCCTCTGCATACTCACAGCTCAGGAGAAGCTTATATACTTTCCTCTGCATACTCACAGCACAGGAGAAGCTTATATACTTTCCTCTGCATACTCACTGCACAGGAGAAGCTTATATCCTTTCCTCTGCATACTCACAGCTCAGGAGAAGCTTATATCCTTTCCTCTGAATACTCACTGCACAGGAGAAGCTTATATCCTTTCCTCTGCATACTCACTGCACAGGAGAAGCTTATATACATTCCTCTGAATACTCACTGCACAAGAGAAGCTTATATCCTTTCCTCTGCATACTCACAGCTCAGGAGAAGCTTATATCCTTTCCTCTGCATACTCACAACTCAGGAGAAGCTCATATACTTTCCTCTGAATACTCACAGCTCAGGAGAAGCTTATATACTTTCCTCTGCATACTCACAGCTCAGGAGAAGCTTATATCCTTTCCTCTGAATACTCACTGCACAGGAGAAGCTTATATCCTTTCCTCTGCATACTCACTGCACAGGAGAAGCTTATATACATTCCTCTGAATACTCACTGCACAAGAGAAGCTTATATCCTTTCCTCTGCATACTCACAGCTCAGGAGAAGCTTATATACTTTCCTCTGCATACTCACAGCACAGGAGAAGCTTATATACTTTCCTCTGCATACTCACTGCACAGGAGAAGCTTATATCCTTTCCTCTGCATACTCACAGCTCAGGAGAAGCTTATATCCTTTCCTCTGAATACTCACTGCACAGGAGAAGCTTATATCCTTTCCTCTGCATACTCACTGCACAGGAGAAGCTTATATACATTCCTCTGAATACTCACTGCACAAGAGAAGCTTATATCCTTTCCTCTGCATACTCACAACTCAGGAGAAGCTCATATACTTTCCTCTGAATACTCACAGCTCAGGAGAAGCTTATATCCTTTCCTCTGCATACTCACTGCACAGGAGAAGCTTATATACATTCCTCTGAATACTCACTGCACAAGAGAAGCTTATATCCTTTCCTCTGCATACTCACAGCTCAGGAGAAGCTTATATCCTTTCCTCTGCATACTCACAACTCAGGAGAAGCTCATATACTTTCCTCTGAATACTCACAGCTCAGGAGAAGCTTATATACTTTCCTCTGCATACTCACTGCACAGGAGAAGCTTATATCCTTTCCTCTGCATACTCACAGCTCAGGAGAAGCTTATATCCTTTCCTCTGCATACTCACTGCTCAGGAGAAGCTTATATACTTTCCTCTGCATACTCACAGCACAGGAGAAGCTTATATCCTTTCCTCTGCATGCTCACTGCACAGGAGAAGCTTATATCCTTTCCTCTGCATACTCACAGCTCAGGAGAAGCTTATATCCTTTCCTCTGCATACTCACAGCTCAGGAGAAGCTTATATACTTTCCTCTGCATACTCACTGCACAGCAGAAGCTTATATCCTTCCCTCTGCATACTCACAACTCAGGAGAAGCTCATATACTTTCCTCTGAATACTCACAGCTCAGGAGAAGCTTATATACTTTCCTCTGCATACTCACAGCTCGGGAGAAGCTCATATACTTTCCTCTGAATACTCACAGCTCAGGAGAAGGTTCTAAGTGATGACATTGTCAGTGATATCTTTTGATTGCTATTCAGACAAAGTCATTGCAGAACTTGTGGAATTGGGGCAGACATTAGCTGGTATGGCTCCCATGTCACTTTAAAGCAGAGATTTGAGAATCTGGCGTCCGCGCATGGATATGATTCTGAAATGCTGAGAGGGCAGCTCTTCACACTTTGAGGTGTGGTCACTCAGTCTGTGACCCATAATGTGCTTTGTGTCCTTGGGAATAGCAGAGGAGTCGTGGCAGCAGGGGTGCAAGACCCCTCCCCTCTCCTCCTGTTCCTCTGCCCAGACCCCTCCCCTCTCCTCCTGTTCCTCTGCCTGAGACCCCTCACCTCTCCTCCTGTTCCTCTGCCTGAGACCCCTCCCCTCTCCTCCTGTTCCTCTGCCTGAGACCCCTCCCCTCTCCTCCTGTTCCTCTGCCCGAGACCCCTCCCCTCTCCTCCTGTTCCTCTGCCTGAGACCCCTCCCCTCTCCTCCTGTTCCTCTGCCTGAGACCCCTCCCCTCTTGTTCCTCTGCCTGAGACCCCTCCCCTCTCCTCCTGTTCCTCTGCCCGAGACCCCTCCCCTCTCCTCTTGTTCCTCTGCCCAGACCCCTCCCCTCTCCTCCTGTTCCTCTGCCCGAGACCCCTCCCCTCTCCTTCTGTTCCTCTGCCTGAGACCCCTCCCCTCTCCTCCTGTTCCTCTGCCCGAGACCCCTCCCCTCTCCTCTTGTTCCTCTGCCCAGACCCCTCCCCTCTCCTCCTGTTCCTCTGCCTGAGACCCCTCCCCTCTCCTCCTGTTCCTCTGCCCAGACCCCTCCCCTCTCCTCCTGTTCCTCTGCCCGAGACCCCTCCCCTCTCCTCCTGTTCCTCTGCCCAGACCCCTCGCATAGCCCTCAGCAGGAGATGGGTCATTGGTATTCCTGTCACAGGAGGGTGTAGAGTGGGGAAGATGGTGTTGGGCGAGTGCTGGTGTGTGTGCAGGCCTCTCGCATCTGAGATGGTTTCATGAAGGCCTGTGCAGTGGGAGGGGCTGGCGCTGCAGTGGGAGGGGCTGGAGCTGCAGTGGGAGGGGCTGGCACTCCAGTGGGAGGGTCTGGCGCTCCAGTGGGAGGGGCTGGTGCTCCAGTGGGAGGGGCTGGTGCTCCAGTGGGAGTGGCTGGCGCTGCAGTGGGAGGGTCTGGCACTGCAGTAGGAGGGGCTGGTGCTGCAGTGGGAGGGGCTGGCACTCCAGTGAGAGGGTCTGGCGCTGCAGTGGGAGGGTATGGCGCTGCAGTGGGAGGGGCTGGCGCTGCAGTGGGAGAGGCTGGCACTCCAGTGGGAGGGTCTGGGGCTGCAGTGGGAGGGTCTCGCGCTGTAGTGGGAGGGTCTGGCGCTGTAGTGGGAGGGGCTGGGGCTCCAGTGGGAGGGTCTGGCGCTGCAGTGGGAGGGTCTGGCGCTGCAGTGGGAGGGTCTGGCGCTGCACTGGGAGGGTCTGGCGCTGCACTGGGACGGGCTGGCACTCCAGTGGGAGGGGCTGGCGCTGCAGTGGGGCAGGGAGGGTGTCTGAAGCCATCTTGGCATTGCTGCAAGCATCTGAATCTGCTCATTGAAAATTCTAGGGATAAAAAAACTTGTTTCTGTAATGGATCAATTTTGACCCTTAAATAACCAACTCTGCAGGGCTACCTTTCAGAAGGGATCAGGAATCAAAAGGCTTTCAGCGGTGGTTTTATTTCTGGTATGTGATTTCTCGACTCGTGTCAAGAGAAGGGGATATTTGGGGGTTGCCAGGTTGGCTCCCTCGGTAAAGGCGCTGCTTGCGGTGCAGGGATGACCCGCTCGGTGTGAGATCATATCCAGCCATGCCAGAGCCAACAAGCATAGTATTTACAACTTTGCAAAGTGGAAAATTGCACAATGTGTTAAACTGGCTGGGTGACAACAAAGCAAGCCTGAAATACAGCCTTGGGTGTTTCTTACCTGGTAGCATTTTGCCTTTTAAATTTACACATTAATTTTAGAATATAAAATGGCATATGGTAGATTTTATTTTGATTGATTTAGAAAAACTTAATTAATTGCCCCCATTGACGATTACATTTTTTGAACCAGCTTTCTGTCTGCCAGATTGTGTAAACGGGTAATTGCAGTGTTAACAAATGGATATGATGATAGTCAGGGATCTAACCCTGGCACATTGCTGCCTGCTGAGCGTCAAGAGAGGGATAGCGATATTGTAAAAATCCACCCCCGTGCAGCAGAGAGTGATGCAGCACAGCAGCAGGCAGAGGCATGTTTGCTGCCGAGACTGAGCAGGCGAGCAGTTTAAAAAGCCCACCCTCTGGAGGGGCAGAGTAATGTCTGGTATGCATGGGAGTGTCTGTGGTAATGCTGGCATGTCGACAGGCCAAGCCCCATTTCTGTCGGTCAACTCTCGTAAATCGTTAACTGTCGTAGGGATGTCAAAATGGCAAAATTTTAATGGTCGTTATTGATACCTGTGAAAATCCACAAATATTCATACTGGTTTTTATACCAAAAAAAATCCATTGAATGCAGTACTTTATCAAGACTTTTTATCAATTATAAAATTGCATAAAATAACACTTTATCGCGGTTTAAGTTTTTAGAATGATATAAGGATTATAATGAAAGTAACATTGGAAACTTTCATGAAAGAAGCATTTAACATTTTAATAAAAGCATTGTTTAACTTGGAGTATTTGCATTTATAGTGCAAAAAGTGCACAAAAAAGCTTCAAATTAGGAAAAGAGTCTTATGTCAAACTGGTCACCTACGTTTTAAAAGCCGTATTGCATTGGAGGAACAACAGTTGAAGCATCACTGGTGCGCGCAACATTATGCTAGAAGACATAATAATGAGAGTTGCAGTCATGAATAATTGGCATTCAGAACAAATTTTGGGAAAATCTGACATTTCTGTCGGTATTCAGTTCAGGTCTTTATCTGTTTATCTCCTGTTGATTCAGTATTTACTGCATACATTCATGCCGGGGAGCTGCATATTTTAGTAGTAAGGCCATTCCACTCCCAAGTCTGAATTTTTTAGCATTTATTTGGTTCTTAATTAAAAAGTGTTTTGCCAAATACAATGCCCTTTTTTGTTATTTCCAAAAATTGGCCTGCTTCCTTCAGGGCTGAACCATAATTCTTCCTCTGTTGCTTCTAATTCTTTCTCCTTATGTATTCATAATTCAAACCAATCATACTGAATGACCTGAAGAATTATTTATTATATGAAATACTTTAATGCTGTTTGTTCAATTGGGTCAAAACATGGAATGATGGCTCCTTTTCACTGAGTAAATTGGTGGAAGGTGATATTTGTCAACAGGCGCATATGTTCAAGAAAATAAGCGTAACTTCATGCATTGAAACTTTAATTTGAGCACCACAGTACATGCTGTCTGATTGCATCATGTTTTCTTCACTGCGTCAACTAGTCTACTATGCAAAATAAGGCGTAGTGAATGACACTAAATTCTTGGGCTTGACCAAGTAAACATGTCATGAATTTGTGGTAGGATTGGTGGGAAGGTTTTTTTTCCAAGATATTTTTAAAAATTCTGCCGCAAGGAATTGAGGGATGGCATTATCTCCTTTCTGTAAAGGATGGTCCAGTGTATCCTGTGCTGAAGGAGATCAGTAAGGAAACCTTGAAGCACCTTTCCTTGGTGTTTAGAGAATTTGAACAGCACTTATGGGTCATTTATAACATGTTAAACACTTTTTGAAGCAAAAAGATTATTCAATTGCGGCCTTGATCTTTTAGTATGAGCTTCAATAAGGTTGTCTTTACTGATTGCAATACTAGCCTGAAAGGGTTAAAGAAAATTACTCCCCCAGAAAAAATGGAGGAAAATAAAAGAAAAACTGTTGAATTCATACTGTCATGCGCAACAGTCTCATTGCTAAAAGTTTTCTGCTGTTTTTATTTGAAAAGGGGTTTGCTTGAACAAATGGATCACACACAGTGATAATGCACAATGAACACTACATCTGAGCAAAGTTTACGCATTTTAAGTTTATTAAAGCACTTCTGAGAGAGACTTCATTTTGCAGTATCCTCTCTGTAACACTGCTCGTTAGAAAATAGAAATTCAGAGAATTGTTGTCCATTACACGCAAAAGCAAACCAACTAAATGCTCATACTTTGAGTTTTACCTTTGAAAGCAATTCATTAAAGGTATTGAATATTAACGGATAAATGAGAATTCAGCTAAGTCATTATGGTTTAACGCGATTATGCAATAATGTATTTTTCCAACTTTATTTTTTCTGGAACCGGTTGATGAAAATGATGTAACATGGTCCTTCAAACCCGAGCAGATCTGAATTATCTCAAGTTCTGCATGTTACTTCCATAATTTTGATCTTGTAGCTTAAGAAACAACAAAACTCTTAACTTCAGACTGAGTCGCTACGATTTTTGCCATGGACATTGTGGGCAGGCTATAAAACACTGAAACTTTGCCATAGCCTTTACAAACACGCTAAAGGATGGGATAGGGTCAACGGGTTCAATGGAATTAAAAAAAAAAAAAAAGATTGTTCATTGAACAATTAGTTGCCAAAATTCAGACAAATTGCTAGGACGGTATTGCCTTCACAAACAGAATGGCATTGGTTTGACATCGTCAGACTAAGTATAACCAAAATTATTAGCCAAAATGTGCTTTTGACCTTTTGTGTGACCTTGACCTTTCAGGTCAGAAAATCTGGACAAACGTCAATATTTTTCTCTTTAATGAGAATATATAACCCCATCCAACTAACTCTGAAAACAGAGAATGCACGGCATGTAGGAAAATGAGGCAATTTTCACAGTTTTCAAAATTAACATCAGAAAAATGTCAATTACATCACAACTGGGGCTGAAGTATTGCGTGTGAGCTATTCAACCAATGGACTGAATAATCGAGGCGACAAAAATGATTTTTGGAAAAGTCAAAAATTTACATCACTTTGCAACATCATTTTGACGTACTTGCGTAAGTGTGACTTCATCCCGACTCACAACCGCTGGGACCGCATTGACTTGATGAATAGGACGGCGTAATTGAGTCTCTCACTCAATTACAACTGGAGTTATGAACCAATATGTGTTTTGGATGTTTTTGGTGACAGTGACCTTGACCTTTGACATAGTTTCACCAAAAACTATAGGTCTGAGCTCAACTGGAAAGTGAAAGATATTTCAAAAATTCAGATGAAAATTGAGTAAAATTGAAGGTGTATCATAACCATCAGAATGCCCCATTTTGAATTTTTAATATGAAATTTCTTTATTGGAGGTAAACCCCCTGCCTCCTTAATAAACCATTCGTATCGTGACGGCCGCACTCTTGCAGGTGTCGCCTACAGACCTGCGCCTCCGGCTCTCCTCTGCTCAGTTAGAATCGGAGAGGGCTGGTAAAGCTAATGGTAACTGTGTAAGGCCTCAGCCATATTCTCACTCTTATAATGCAGTGTTTTTTCTTTATTTATTTCGCCTTTATTCCTGTTCTCACCCTCCTCTTTAACTTTCCGTTTCCGACCGGAGTATTGAAAGATGTGGTTAGACAGAAACGTGTACATGGTCTGAAGCCTCAGCAGAGCATCTGATGTCACGTTATTGCATATCCTTGGCTCTGAAAAGCACATGATGTTTATTTTGCAGAGGAGTACACCTGCACTGGTTTATCCGCTTAGGTTTGCTGTGTTCTGACACGTTATGCTACACCTGTTAACAATGAAGCATCTATTGTGCCTCAGTGTGATTCAGACTGAAGAAATGGACGTGGGATATCCTTTCAGATGTGTTTCTGTGGTCCTTGGTGCTGGGCGATGTGTTGATCCCCTGTACTCCTGAACATTACCTCCATTACACTGCCTCTGCGGAGTACAAGAGGTATTAGGAGACGGTCCCCGTAGCCTCTTTGCGTTACTATGGCTACAAGGAAGAGATCTCTGGGCCAGGCTGTAACTTGCTGCAATTCATTGCCTGAGAATTTTCTACAGGAGTTACTGGGACTGCATGCAGACCTGGTCTCTGTCTTCCCTGTCCTGTCGACACTGGTGCTAAAAACTGCCTTTGACATCGTAATTTTGGTTTTAAATGGATCAGACCAGTCCGATCCATTAGAATTTGGAGAATATATGCTCTCCTCTTTTCCCGTTTGTCTCTTAACAGAGCATAAGCTCTGCAGCTTCATTCATGCTTGATCACACAGCCCTTTACGAGGAATGTTGGATGACCACAATTACATTTTTTCAACTGTGAAAAGTATCAAAAGACAGTATCTCAGGATCATACAGCAGTGAAAATAAGTATTGAACACGTCAACATTTTTCTCACTATTCATATTTCTAATGGGGCTATTGACATTAAATTTTCACCAGATGTCAGTAACAACCCAAGTAATCGACACATACAAAGAAATCAAAACAAATAAGTCCATAAATTATGTGTAATAAAGTGAAATGACACATGGAATAAGTATTGAACACATGAAGAAAAGGAGCTGCAAAAGGGCATGGAAAGCAAAGAGACCAGCTGAAATCTGTCAGTATATAGAAAGCAATCCTGCCCCCTATCAGTGCAAATTAATATCAGCTGGTTTAGTCCTAATTGATGGCCTATAAAAAAGTTTCTCATTACCAAGGTGTCACACAAGAAGCATCTCATGGTGGGTAAAAACGAAGAGGTCTCTCAAGACCATCGCAAACTTATCGTTGCAAAACATACTGATGGCATTGGTTACAGATGTGTTTCTAAACTTCTGACTTGTCCAGTGAGCACCGTTGGGGCCATAATCCAGAAGTGGAAAGAATATCATTTCACCATAAACCGGCAACGACCAGGTGCTCCTTACAAGATTTCTGACAAAGGAGTCAAAAGAATAATCAGAAGACCACTTGCGGAGAGCTTCAGAAAGACCTGGAATTAGCAGGTACAGTTGTTTTGAAGAAAACAATAAGTAATGCACTCAACCGCCATGGCCTCTATTCACGCTCACTGCGCAAGACTCCATTGCTGAAGAAAAAAGCATGTTGAAGCTCGTTTAAAGTTTGCTGCAGAACATTTGGACAAGCCTATGAAATACTGGGAGAATATAGTCTGGTCAGATGAGACCAAAATTGAACTCTTTGGATGTCATAGCACACACCATGTTTGGAGGACAAACAGCACTGCACATCACCCCCAAAACATCAAACCAACAGTGAAGTTCGGAGGTGGGAACATCATGGTGTGGGGCTGTTTTTCAGCATATGGTACAGGCAGACTTCATATAATTGAAGGAAAGATTAATGGAGAAATGTACCGAGACATTCTTGATAAGAATCTGCTGCCATCTACCAGGATGCTGAAGATGAAATGAGGGTGGACATTTCGGCAAGAAAATGATCCCAAACACACAGCCAAGGAAACTTTGTTTCAGAGAAAGAAAATAAAGCTGCTAGAATAGCTCAGTCAATCACTCGACTTGAATCCAATTGAAAATCTCTGGTATATTAGAGGAGTTGGGGCCCCTGAATTTCAGACTGCTGGGTAGAGTTAGGGTGATATAGACTGGATTCTGGTTAGAGAACCAGGGAGAAGGATTCTTCATTTCAGCAGCTTTATTCACAATGGACCCTTCTTACTTCGTAAGCAAGTGGGGGTGTGAGGATATATGTGTGTGGTCTACAGGAAACACAAAGGGGAAAAAAACATTACAGTACGTTAGTGTATGATAACAACAATATCCAATTAAATTAAATAATAACACAAATTTGCATCTTTACAATATCAGTAGCTGCTAATTTAGTTTTAACTGAAGAACACAGGTTCACCATAATCAAAGGCTACAAACATTAGCATGCAATTTAACATTTGTAACCTATTGGCTCTTGGCAACACATGAGCAACACATGACAACACATGAACATATAGGTGGTTTTCACTGCTACGTTACATATGCAGTTATTTTACGTTGGTAGCAACCTAGCCGAACTAGCCGCTATATGACGAGTAACCTACCAAATTAATAGTGCCGTTAAACCACGAGTTCCGGAACTCTTGGCAATTCCAGCCAAAATTATAAATGGCAATCACCAATGCTAACACAACAATTTGAATAAGTACTTACATTATACTCATCAATGCACGGTAATTGCAATTAGCACAGCAGGGAAAAGAAAGTCTTAGGGTTTCCTCTCAGTTCAGATAGTACTAAACGAGGCAGAGCACGAATGCGTGCGAGGAGTGACGTCATCACTTGATCGGTGCAGCATGACCAACATACTTTCTCACATATGGAAAGAACTGAAGATCAGAGTTCATAGAAGAGGTCCCTGGAACCTTCAAGATTTGAAGACCATTTGTGCGGAAGAATGGGCCAAAATCACTCCTGAGCAATGCATGCGACTAGTTTCTCCATACAGGAGGCGTCTTGAAGCTGTCATTACCAACAAAGACTTTTCTGCTTACTATTAAATAAATTTCAGCAAGCATGTTCAATACTTTTTTCTTGTGTCAGTCCACTGTATTGCACATAATTTATGGACTGATATGTTTTTGATTTCTTTGTGTGTATTACTTGGGTTGTTACTGACATCTTGTGAAAATTTCATGTCAATAGCCCCATTAGAAATATATTTACTGAGAAAAATGTTGACGCATTCAATACTTATTTTTCCAGCTGCATACCTCTAGAAATTTATGTTGCGGATGACGTCATATTTGTTGCACAGATTTGATTGAACTTCCAGCTCTGAGAAAAATTAAATACACCGTCATTGTTTGTTTTTTTTTCCTCCATAATTTTACTAGCTGCTACAAAGTTATCTGAAATGTAAACAAATTTAAACAGCATCCTGTTATCCCAGCCACAACACAACTCCCCAGTACAGACCTTTGCTGTGGTACAATTACCAAGTAAAGGGGCACATAACTGTGCCTTTGCTGGAAAATAAAATGTCTGGAAACCATTTTAGCAGGACAGCATATGAAAGTGTGGTGAGCTGCTGTGGTGTTGGCATCAGGTCTGCTGCTCTGAGCAGGATGGCTCTTATGTCGACCCTGTTCTCATGTCCTGAGCAGGAGGACCAGCAGTGAAGGGAAGGTCAGTGATAAACCTCGTTTGGGTAAGAGCTCTCTGCTTGGAGATCTGACTGGAGCTGTCTTCAGCTGAATTTAACGCGCTCGCGCCTGCACACACACACAAACACACACAAACACACACCAGCCCAAATGCTAATGCGAAGCGCACGCCGACAAAAACACCTAAAGGTGCGCCCATTGCATCAGCCACCTTTGATTCACGGGAGTAATGAGTTATAAACCACATCTCCTATGGGCCTCTGCGTCAGTAACCCTCTGTCACCTGCTCACAGAATAACAGTGAAATTATTCCTACTAATCACCTTTTTCCTATGATGAAACCTTTGTGTCCTAATGAATGTTATCTGCATCTGTAGGGCGATGTTCCCATCCTGTGGGAAGTGCAGGTCACTGAATAGTTTAATGAGAATGATAATGATGTGAGTATCCTGTGGCTTTCAATATTTTTGTGAGTAAAAACTGGAGTTGGATAGACATTGAGAGTAAAAACAAAAAGTTGAAAGATTTAATGTAGTAAATGGGGCTTCATAATTGAAAACAGTTGTCTACGAGCGATGCGAGTGATTTTTAGAAATGTTGTGAAAATGTTATAAGGCTGAGACATACTG
Organism: Gymnothorax javanicus; assembly: GCA_029692085.1. Lineage (NCBI taxonomy): Eukaryota > Metazoa > Chordata > Actinopteri > Anguilliformes > Muraenidae > Gymnothorax > Gymnothorax javanicus. The sequence goes on from CM056199.1 coordinate 132,565,466, forward strand.
CCGGTACATGACTCATCGCTTTATTCTGTTCATTCACTCTCTCAGCAGAAGTAAACACCTGTTTCTGTCCCATAATGCTTCTGTCCTCTGCTCATCTCCGTAAAATGTCTGCCATCTCACATGGATATTTGGCAGTGATTATCCTACAGGGACATTGTCCCTTTGGACTGTTTGCTCCCAGCCTTGGTCTTATGGTACCTTGCGGGTCGTTGTTTTTCATTTTCCAAATGCATTCACTGTCTCATGATTTTAACAAGAAGTTAGTTTTTTGCTTCTTTTTTTTTTTTTTTTAACCCGTAGAGCGCTGAAAAAAAGTTAATTAAATTCATATTTTAAAAAATCTTGTTCTGTTGAAAACCTATCATGTGGCAACTTGTTTAAAAGAGCTCCCCTGCGGGAGCTCTTTTAAACAAGTTGCCGCATGATAGGTTTTCAACAGCTTTGATTTTGATATCTTGCATCATTGAGCAACAAAAGCTGCATTTAGCGCTTTTAAGTGTTTAGTGGGATCACCTACGTTCTTAAACTGTGTAATGTCGGAACTGACCATGCCGTTATCTTCCTTTGTTCCTATTGTTCTCATTTTGCTATAGACTGTTAACAGTTAGCTTAGAAGCGGTTACATTCTTCACTGGATCAGACTGTAGCGTGGTTTGGTCGTTAGGTGGTTAGGTAATCGGTTGCCCCACTGGTAACTTAAGAGTTGCTGGTTGAAGCCCTAGTGGAGATTGGGACTCTGACTTGATCTGGAGAGATAAATTTGGGAAGAGCTCTGCCATTTGGCCCTTGAGCAAGGCCCTTAACCCCCCCCCAAAAAAAAAAATACTCTGTGAGCTTTACCCCTGTTTATCTCTGGCCCTCCTCACTTAAAACTCTTATCTGGAATTTCTCTCAGGGTGTTCTTGAAAAAAGAGAAACACGTTCTACATTGAATGTTCCTTGGTTAAATAAAGGTAAAAAAATTACCTGCTTAACTCAAACGGGGTGGGAATTGTCCTTGTTTTAAAAAGAAGTTTGTACATCTCGATAAGATATTAAAATGGTAAGGCAGCACAGCCCTGCTGTCTGACTGACGGACTCCGGTGCAGATTTACAGGGCGGTCTGTCTGAGAGTAACGAGTCTTTCCCTCGTTAGGGCCGCTGCACGAGAGAGAACTGCAAGTATCTGCACCCCCCTCCCCACCTGAAAACGCAGCTGGAGATCAACGGTCGCAACAACCTGATCCAGCAGAAGACGGCGGCTGCCATGTTGGCTCAGCAGATGCAGTTCATGCTTCCCGGAGCCCAGCTGCAGCCCATAGTGAGTGGAGGAAGCAAGCGAAGGAGGGGGGAGGGGCAGTGATTGGGCAGGAAGTGTGTAGGAGGGAAGCACCGCCCATCTCTATTCATTCTCGTGTGTTTGTGGACCCTCCTGCCGCTGACGTCTCTGTTTCCCCCACCCAGACCACATTCCCGGTTACGCCCTCCTTGGCCACCAGCCCCAGCATGGCCTTCAGCCCATACCTGAGCCACGTCAGCCCGGGGATCGGCCTGATGCCCGACCTGCTGCCCAGTGCCCCCGTACTGGTACCAGGGAGCCCCACCACCCTCACCATGAGCAGCAGCAGCCCTGCACAGAAGCACCTGCGCACCGACAAGCTGGAGGTACTGACCACTCACCAAGCCTCCGTCTGCCTGCCTGTCTGTACATTACTGCTGTCCCACACTGCTGCTGTCTGTACAGTATTGCTGTCCTACACTGCTGCTGTCTGTACAGTACTGCTGTCTCCACACTGCTGCTGTCTGTACAGTACTGCTGTCCCACACTGCTGCTGTCTGTACAGTACTGCTGTCTCCACTCTGCTGCTGTGTGTACAGTACTGCTGTCCCACACTGCTGCTGTGTGTACAGTGCTGCTGTCCCACACTGCTGCTGTCTGTACAGTATTGCTGTCTCCACACTGCTGCTGTCTGTACAGTACTGCTGTCCCACACTGCTGCTGTCTGTACAGTACTGCTGTCTCACACTGCTGCTGTCTGTACAGTGCTGCTGTCTCCACACTGCTGCTGCTGTCTGTACAGTACTGCTGTCCCACACTGCTGCTGTCTGTACAGTACTGCTGTCCCACACTGCTGCTGTCTGTACAGTACTGCTGTCTCCACACTGCTGCTGTCTGTACAGTACTGCTGTCCCACACTGCTGCTGTCTGTACAGTACTGCTGTCTCCACACTGCTGCTGTCTGTACAGTACTGCTGTCTCCACACTGCTGCTGTCTGTACAGTACTGCTGTCTCACACTGCTGCTGTCTGTACAGTACTGCTGTCTCACACTGCTGCTGTCTGTACAGTACTGCTGTCTCCACACTGCTGCTGTCTGTACAGTACTGCTGTCTCCACACTGCTGCTGTCTGTACAGTACTGCTGTCTCCACACTGCTGCAGTCTGTACAGTACTGCTGTCTCCACACTGCTGCTGTCTGTACAGTCTGTACACTGCTGCTGTCTGTCTCTGTCTCACACTGCTGCTGTCTGTACAGTACTGCTGTCTCACACTGCTGCTGTCTGTACAGTACTGCTGTCTCACACTGCTGCTGTCTGTACAGTACTGCTGTCCCACACTGCTGCTGTCTGTACAGTACTGCTGTCCCACACTGCTGCTGTCTGTACAGTACTGCTGTCTCCACACTGCTGCTGTCTGTACAGTACTGCTGTCTCCACACCGCTGCTGTCTGTACAGTACTGCTGTCTCCACACCGCTGCTGTGTGTACAGTACTGCTGTCTCCACACTGCTGCTGTCTGTACAGTACTGCTGTCTCACACTGCTGCTGTCTGTACAGTACTGCTGTCTCACACTGCTGCTGTCTGTACAGTACTGCTGTCTCCACACTGCTGCTGTCTGTACAGTACTGCTGTCTCACACTGCTGCTGTCTGTACAGTACTGCTGTCCCACACTGCTGCTGTCTGTACAGTACTGCTGTCTCCACACTGCTGCTGTCTGTACAGTACTGCTGTCCCACACTGCTGCTGTCTGTACAGTACTGCTGTCCTACACTGCTGCTGTCTGTACAGTACCGCTGTTCCACACTGCTGCTGTATGTACAGTACCGCTGTCTCCACACTGCTGTTGTCTGTACAGTACTGCTGTCTCCACACTGCTGCTGTCTGTACAGTACTGCTGTCTCCACACTGCTGCTGTCTGTACAGTACTGCTGTCTCCACACTGCTGCTGTCTGTACAGTACTGCTGTCTCCACACTGCTGCTGTCTGTACAGTACTGCTGTCTCACACTGCTGCTGTCTGTACAGTACTGCTGTCTCTACTCTGCGGTTGTCTGTACACAGTTTCGAGCTGTCCGGTTGTGAACATTGGACTTCGGTTTTTGTTTCAGTTCGGTTGTTTTTTAAAGAGTTGAGTGTCTGTATCGGTTTCGGTTTTATTTAATAAACTTAAAAAAGGCTCACAACTTGTGAGAAACATGTAATAAAAGAGTATGTTAATTTAACAAAATAATAGAAACAAAAGTAAATTAGCCTTAGTTAGGCAGAGACAAGTAAACAAATTGCCAGGGCTGAGACCATGCAAATATGTTTCTCACAGTGCCCCGTTTACATATCCGAAGTTTCAGACAAGACAATATTGTAGGTGTTGACAACTTGATATTGCTAAGTCATGCATGCAGTCATGCACGCCATTGCACGGCTCTGGTTAGTGGTTACATGATTAGACTTATTTGGGGAAGGCCCAAAACCTATGTTCCAAATTCCAATTCTATTATTATGTTTAGCAAAGCTTTATGCCATTCTAAAATTGTAAGTCTAACCCCAGTGGGAAGTGTGTGTTTCTTCAAACGTGCCCCCATCCTGTACTGCCTGTAGTGAGCCCCCTAAGTTGGCCCTAACACAATTGTTCCAGGGCTGCCAACTCTCATGCATTCGCCGTGAGTCTCACGCCTCTTAGAGGCATTCACATTCCCATGCTGCAGTCAGCAATTATTCAATTGAGATTCTCACGCGGAATTGAGTCCTTGAGCATGGAAGTTAACCATGCAGTTTCACGTGCATTACGGTGGATTTCACTATTAGAGACGTGGAAAGCAATTATGACTTTGGAATTCTCACGTTTGTCTCTACACAGGGGTTGGAAGCAATGGAATTGCATAAAGATGTTTCAAATGGTCTTATTTCGTTTAAACAATTTAAACGATCATGAAACACACACAGTGCTTCCAACCCCTGAGTGAGGAAAAGCACACAACGTTTGGAGTCACAATCGGTTCCTTGTTACTCGTGGTGAAATCCACCGTAACGTAAGTGAAACTGACACTTCCACTCACAAGGACTGTAATTACGCGTAAGAATCTCATTAATATTCGTTGATTGAATAATTGCTGACTACGGTGAATACGCCTTCAAAATGCGTGAAACTTACACCGTATGCGTGAGATTGCGTAGAAAGTTGGCAGCCCTGTTGTTCTATTAATGAGAGAATGACCCATCAGGGAACAGAACTGTCAATTTCCAATACGCTTGCGTATTTACACTTTTACACGCGTTGTCACAGCCCCATTTCTATCAGTTTGAAAACATATAAGTCAATAAAAATCAATAAACGCTCGAGACTCGCATTGTTTGTGTACATAATGCGACAACACGTGTTTCCGTGAGGAGAAAGTTGGGGATTACAAAAGAATCAACCAAATATAGAAGCTGGTCACGTGGTCCAGTGCAATCGGGTGTAGACGAATTCTTGTTTTGTTGCCCAATATTATAACACCGATCATTTGTAACTCCCGATTAGTTGGTGTTTTTTTCCGTAAAATTATTATTTTAACGGAATAAGGGATATTAATTGGTGACACCACAAGACAAAATGAACCTGGGTATATATTGATAACAAAACGGGCACAAATTAGCTGGTTTCGATGGATGGGATTTGCGTTCCGTGCTGAAGCGTGCGCTGAAGTCAGCCCAAAGATAGTTGACAGTTCTGCTGCCCAAGTCCCGGGCTGCATGAATTCGGGAAGGGATTGATTTAATCATAATCATTTAATCATTAGCGGAGTGTTATTGATGGGGCCCGCATAGCATGGCTCTGAAGCAGACCGCTGGTCTGAGGAACATTGGCCCCTGGGCCCTTGGCCCCCCCCGACTCAGACGCTGAGTCTGGGCAGGGCTGCAGAATTGAGTTATGGCAGCTGAAGCGCTGCAGCTTTCTGAGCAGCAGTCTGCGGCCGAGTCGTCCCTCGCCATACCGCATCGCTCGCCGTCGGCCCTGCGTCTCTCTCAGTCTTCGAAGCAGAATTATGAAACGCGAGGGGCTGTTAAAATATTTAATGACTAGAAATTCTTTATTTGGCTGGAGGCCGCAGTATTAATTGCGAAGGTAAAAAGTTTTAGCAGATATCTCCTGAAAATATGCTGGGTGTCAGGTTGGGCAGGACATTGGTCACATTCTGTGGGGTGAGACTGTACAGTAAACGCCCATAAATTCTGGGACTGTCTAAGGCAGCTGAGATTTGTGTCTATGGTGAGCTGATGTGCCTGTTCTTGCCTTCAGAAAATGAAAGTTCAACCATTAGTGTCTCTCACCTGCGAAACACCAGATGATTTAATCGATTATCGAAGAGAAAATGTGTGTGATTATAACAGAACGCAGTGGAGAACCTTTGCTTCCTAAACTCGGATTGTGGCGTTTGTTCATTGCATTATTCTGAGCCCTGTACGTCCCCGGCTCGCCCCTCGCAGGTGTGCCGGGAGTTCCAGCGGGGTAACTGCACGCGGGGCGAGAACGACTGTCGCTACGCTCACCCGCAGGAGGCGGCCATGGTGGACGGCAGCGAGAACTCGGTCATCGTCTGCATGGACTACATCAAGGGCCGCTGCACCCGCGACAAGTGCAAGTACTTCCACCCGCCCGCCCACCTACAGGCCAAGATCAAGGCCGCACAGCACCAGGCCAGCCAGAGCGCCGCCGCCGCTGCCATGGTGAGCAGGGCCTTGACGAGGCCACGCAGCCTTCGGTCCAACCCTGACCCTAACCGTTAGCTGCTCTCGACATGCACTGATGGCAGTACTGATGTCCGATATCGGTCTGACTCAGACTCCAATAGCTAGAGTTGTTACTGGTGATAATGGGCTGATCTGGTTTTGGATACCATTATTTTTTATAAATTACGATGAGTGCATTTATGTCTGTGTATTTATTTGTTAGATTTTGTTTTACAAAGTTAGGAAAACACTGTTTAAATCTAGCCTGATATTGCCTTACAAATGAAGGAATGATCCAGGGGGCTGTTTCAGTAAACATGACAGACCGTCTGACCCAGCAACGGACTACCCCCGATTGATCAGACGGTCCGTCTTTTTCTGGGTGTTTCAATAATCGGCCCGTCGTTCTCCGATCGGGTTGGACTGTCTGACTTTCTGGGACTACTCGAGAGTTGTCCTAAAACCCAGTCAGACAAAAAATATATGGTGTTATTGTCTGATGTTGCTCGGTGACAGACTGCCCAAAATATTTCATGAAACGAAAGACAATATAACCAATTCCAGAGAAACAGATATGCACCCAGAAAAGGGGCTCTGTTAAATCCATGAATGAATTTTTCCCACATCCACACAATGTATGAATATGAATATTAATATTTCACTTTTAAATTATTGGTGCTGTTTTCCTCAGTAGCGACAAAAAAGTTGTATGTTTTTTTTCAGGCTATGTGAACACTAATGGGGCATTGCCTTAAGAGCAGTCTCAGCATGGTTCTAAGTAGTTACAAATCATCGTATTCGTGATGCTAATGTGTGACCGAGAGTGGAGCTCCGTTTACTGCCCGTCTTTAACTTCGCTCAAGTCTGTAAAATGAGCTATCGTCACGATATGGATGATTTAATGTCTTTTGTATGATGAATAGCTTTGTTACGTTGCAACTCCATAGCTACTCGTCACTTTTAGTACAGAATGCACAGTAAACAAAGGCTGCTTTTGATTAGCTAGCTAGCTTGTATTCTGTTGATCTTGAAATTGAACTTGACATATTATAGCTATGTGCGCCGTTAGTTTACCTTTTAATAGTAGTTAGAGATCTATATAATCAGAGTTGGTTTTTTTTCTTCAATTCACGTTTACGTATTTTGCATATTTGAACACCAAATAACAAAACTGTGCATCGCTGAGGTGTAAATTTTAACGCAACTTCGAACGAACGATGATGAACAGCCCGTCCGCGTCCGACTATAGTCGGACATCCTACTTTTGTTTTATTGAAACACCTGACGGACATGGTCTGTTGAAGGTCCGAATTTTCACGCGAAGGATGGTCCGACTCTGTTGGACAAATTATGTTTATTGAAACGGCCCCCCTTCCACTCATGAAAGCACACAGCCTATTAATTAAACACTGGTATCGGATTCAGTACTCAGTATCTGCCGATACCCAATGCCCACACCAATGTTATTGGTATCGGTATCAGTATCGGTATCGGGTCTGAAAAAATCAGATTGGGGCCTCCCTAAGCTGCACTGCATGTGTGATGCTCACTTCCTGGTCTTGGGGAGAGCCGCTGTTTTTGTACGTATATAATAATATAATAAAAATATCAAGTGCATTATTTTTTCTCAGGAGGAATTGTTGATGCAGTATTTGTTCTTATATCCGCGCACTGATTTGTTGATCAGCTGTGCCATTTGGATACTATAGAAATATATTCCTAATGAATCAATCTGAAGCTGTTGCTGCTAATCACTTCCTGTAAAGTTCTTTCCTACTGGACCTCTGGGCAGGTTGGTCTGAGATACGCCAGCCCCCTGTATATTTTCACTGTCCCATTTGCAAAAATGTATTTAAGTTGATTGCATTGTCAGGAGCCAATAAACTAACTGACTGGTCGGGCCAGTGACTGGCGAGACTGCTCGCAAAAGTTAAGCTTTCCCTGGCCCTGAGCCTGTGGGCCATTAGCTTTGTTGGACCTGCTAGAGGACGACTTGGACTTGGTGAGTGTTTGGCTCTGGTTTGTGCAACATGGCAGTGTACTACAAGTGCTCCCTTTCACATGCCTACTAATGTCAATGAGCTAATGTGAATAGTCTGACAGAAAGGTTCGATTAAAGCTTTCACTGAATGATTTGCCTTTAGATTTAATTTCCTGCTTTGACCTTTCATGAAACTACATGTCCTGATCTCCAAAGCCAGGTGAGGTTTGTTCCCCGACCTACTCATTCGGACACTAAAACACTGAAAGCTTATTACGTGCTAGTTGTTACTTTTACATGCGAGTTCAGTCGCAGGTTGGGGAGCCCATCCACTCTTTTCCTTAATTATTTATCAGAAGATTGAACTGTAGACCTGGAGTTGTTTATCAGAAGATTGAACTGTGGACCCTGAGTTTGGCTGTCTGCTCAGTGCGGGCTGATTTATTTCCAGCTCAGCTGTTCAGACAGCGGCGTCTGTGAGGCGGTGCTGAATAATTCAGGGCTCCCTCTCCTGTCGGGAAGGAGGCTTTGTCTGACCTGTCGCACGAAGGACAAAAAGCAGGGAGTGTCGTTTACTCCGCGGAAGGAGGAGGGTGTGGCTGTAGAGCTGCGGGGATGTGCTTGCGTACGGAGAGGACGCAGGTATAGATCAGGGGGAGAACTGATGAGGAACAGGAAGTGGCACCAGCTCCAGCGAGGGTGGAGGTGCTGGTGTAGCAGCAGGGGACGGATAAGCTCTTACAGGGAGGCGGACTGAGTTATGAGAGGAAGCTGAAATGCACTGCTGGTTGGTTATTCCTCCATTTTAGGCTCACTGGCAGAGGAGGGACAACTCGTATATTGGGTCTCATTGGCTCTGATGTCATGATTACTCTTAAGGGGCTGAGTTTAAACTCGTGTTATCATGTGCTTCGCTTCGTCGACCCATTGTTGCCCTCTAGCCATTGGTAAATGACAGTTCTGTTGGCGGTGGGTTGCAGTATGCAATAATTTTTCCTAAACACTGTCCGAATTCGACAAGGCTCGGCTTTATTTAAATATGAATTTCATTATTCGCTTTTCGTTATTGACCTAATATTTAATAAATTTTTGAGTATATCCATGTTTCCAGCAAGAGTAAACATTCAAGCTTATCAGTGTATAGCCTAGGTTTAGGCTACATATTTCTCAATTTAAATGGGCTCAAAGGCTGCTCATTTGGCTACTCTTTGAAAACATTGTGTGTTTATTATTGAAAAACCAAATGGTCCCACAGAAAGGCGTCCACTTGTTAAAAAAAAAAAAATCAAGACCAAAATCTTGAAATCCCATAGGAGTAGGCCAATAGTCTTTACCTCTTGTTAAGGGTGTTCATTGACTCCTATTGTAAGGAAAAAGCTTAACGTGACTTAATGCACCAAAATGGCATCCAATAATTGCCAGATTTCCCTCAGACATCTCCTGTCATAAACACTGTCTAAAATCAAAACTTCAGGTGTAGTAATGGGCGGCAATGGACAGGACCGTGCTTAATGTAACATATTCTTACAATCATATATTTATGATTTTAGTTTTGCTATTTTGATTGGAGATGGCGTGTACTGCAAGTGTTTCTGACGAAATGTCTGAGAGGATTTTAGTCAGGCAGATGAAATGCAATGTTGTGAGAATACAGAATATATGCACCCCAGGTGCTTTAGTCCCTTTCTGTGACCCTCATCCTCATCGAATGTTGTCCCAAAGGGTGCTGGAAGTGGACATTGTTATTAGAGGAAGCCTTTGGCCTGGTGATTGGTACATTTGACTGTGATTCAAAGATAGCGGTTTAAGCTGTAGTGTAGCGAGAATTAGATCGTAGCTGCTGATGGGTCCTTGACCAAGGCCCTCTGCTTTGCTCCAGAGAGATTTGGCCCCTGCTTGGTATAATCGACTGCGAGTCGGTTTTGATAGCAGCGCCTGCTAATAAATAACAGTGATATAATGTAACTCAGAGGTGGCAGGTTTCATTCCCTGATGGGGCATTGCGATTGTACCCTTGAACACAGTACTTGACCTGAATTGGTTTTGTAAATGCCCAACTGTGTAAATGGATGTCATTGTAAGCTGTACAAGTCAATTTGAATGAAGTCCTAAATAGCTTTCAGTGCTGGGAAAGTCTTTTTTCCCCCCCACCCGATTTCTTCTGTTTTTGCATATTTTTCACACTTAAATGGTTCAGGTTATCAAACTACAACCCCAATTCCGAAATAGTTGGGACAAAGTGTAAATTGCGAATAAAATCAAAATGCAATGACTTTCAGATCACGAGCCAATATGTTATTTACAATAGAGCATAGCTAACATTTCAAATGTTGAAACTGAGATATTTTACATTTTTATCCACAAAATGAGCTTATTTCAAATCTTCCGGCTGCAATAGGTCTCAAAAAAGTTGGGACACAGGCAAAAAAGGGCTGAAAAAGCAATTAATATGTAAGAGAATCAGCTGGAAGAACATTTAGCAAGTAATTAAGTTAACTGGCATCAGGTGTGTAACATGATTGGCTATAAAAGGGATGTCTTAGAGAGGCTGAGTCTCTCAGAAGTAAAGATGGCCAGAGGCTCTCCAACCTGTGAAGGCTTGCGTAAAAAAATTGTGGAATACTTTAAAAACAATGTTCCTCAATGTCAAATTGCAAAGGCTTTGAAGGTCTCATCATCGACAGTGCATAATATCATCAAAAGATTCAAAGAAACGGGAAAAATCTCTGTGCGTAAGGGACAAGGCCGAAGACCTTTATGGGATGCCCATGATCTTCGGGCCCTCAGACGCCACTGCATCACTCACCGGCATGATTCTGTCATTGACATTACTAAATGGGCCCAGGAATACTTCAAGAAACCACTGTCTGTAAACACAGTCCGCCGTGCCATCCACAGATGCCACCTAAAACTCTATCATGCAAAAAAGGAAGCCATTGTTGAGCATGATCCAGAAGCGCCGCCCGTGTTCTGGGGCCAAGGCTCATTTAAAATGGACTGTAGCAAAGTGGCAAAGTGTCCTGTGGTCAGACGAGTCCAAATATGACATTCTTGTTGGAAATCATGGGCGTCGTGTCCTCCGGGCTAAAGAGGAGAAAGACCACCCCTCCTGTTATCAGCGTTCAGTTCAAAAGCCAGCATCTCTGATGGTACGGGGATGCATTAGTGCATATGGTGTGGGACACTTGCATGTTTTAAAAAGCACCATGAATGCTGAAAGCTATATAAAGGTTTTAGAGCAACATATGCTCCCCTCCAGACAACATCTCTTCCAAGGAAGGCCTTGTGTATTTCAGCAGGACAATGCAAAACCACATACTGCAGCTATTACAACAGCATGGCTTCGTAGTAGAAGAGTCCGTGTGCTGAACTGGCCTGTCTGCAGTCCTGATCTTTCACCGATTGAGAACATTTGGTGCATAATTCAACGAAAAGTCTGTCAAAGGAGACCCAAAACTCTCCAGCAGCTGGAAGCCTGTATTAAACAAGAGTGGGATCAAATTCCAATGGCTAAACTCAAGAAACTTGTCTCCTCAATGCCCAGACACCTCCACTCTGTGTTAAAAAAGAAGAGGGATGCTACACCATGGTAAACAGGCCCCTGTCCCAACTTTTTTGAGACCTATAGCAGCCATCAAATTTGAAATGAGTTCATTTTGTGGATAAAATTGTAAAATTTCTCCGTTTTAACATTTGCTAGGTTATCTTTGTTCTATTGTGAATAAAATACTGGCTGGTGTGATCTGAAAGTCATTGCGTTTTGATTTTATTCACAGTTTACACTTTGTCCCAACTATTTCAGAATTGGGGTTGTAATATTAATATTGCACAAAGACAAACAAAAGAGTAAACAAAAATTGAAAAATGTTAAAATGATGAAGGAATTTATTTATTGAAAAAAGCTACCCATCCCAATCTGGCCCTATGTGGAAAAAGTAATCGCCCCCTTAGTTAAATCAACTAATTAAACAAATTGAATGGATAATTGGATTTAATTCCACTAGACAAACCCAGGCATGATTGCTGCCATCCCTGTTGAATCTAAACGTTACTTAAAGAGAATTTGGTTTGCTATTGTTTGGGTCTGAATGTGTGAGCTAACCACGTCCCATTCATTTGAATGTGAGAAATGAAATAAATAAATGTGTCGTTGGAAAATAAAAGTGCTGTGAAATAAATAAGTACATGTGGCATTATCAAATAAAAACTCCCAGAAATAAATAAAAGTAGTCCAAGGAAAAATGTTATTTTTAAATAAAAACATATTTATTTATTTACTGTACTAAATTGACTAATTTATATATTTATATGTAAATTTATTTATATTTTAATGTATATATTATTCATGATTAATTAAATTTCCATTTTTATTTATTTCATGGGCATATTTAATTATTTATGTATGTATGTTTTTATTTATTTATTTAATAGTGACGCATATGGCTTTTTGTAAAATACGTTTTTGCAACACTGTAGATGTGCAAGTAAATGAACAGCTGGGAACTGCCACAGTATCTGATTTTAACTCTTCAGAGCGGAGAGGACAGGGGGGTGAGTGACACAGGTTTTTATTATCAGACTACGAGTGACTTAAACATACATCACTAGAATCCCAGACTGCATTGCTGCGCTGAGTTTCTGAGCCGCGTCAAGGTCTTCCTTCGTACTCTCTGACTGGTTCTGCCCAGTGTTCACCATCTTACCGAGCAAGGTCATGTTTTGGCCCAGTTGTCTGGCTGTTTTATATTTTGTGTCCGTATTTCCCCATGTTCCCCATGAGTCAGTGGCTCTACCGTAAAGCTGACACGGCACTCTCTGAAACAGCAATGCGATGCTGTTTTTTTTTTGTCTGGGACGAATTTCCCAAATGTACCCTGAAAGCACAGTTATGCTCTATTTGCTAAATTTTGGCTCTGTATTATAGTACAGTAATTGATTTGAAATGAATCAGTTGAGATGTGCTTGAAAGTGTTGACTTCCATCTTTTAATTTCAGGCTTCGGTCAAGAATATTGTCTGAACCCTGCAGGAATTACAATGACTTTTACTCGAACCCCCCCCCCCCCAATCTTAGGGGCTCAAAAGTAATGAGACTTACTGACAGGATCGTAAATTAAATTCATGTTTGGAATACACTACCAGTCAAAAGTTTTTGCGCACCCTAAGATTTTGTCAAGTCTTTATCTTACATGTATGTTTACAACAAAGAAATCACTGGAACCCAATACTTGTATATTACAGATAATAATTTTACAAGAAAAATCCACAAGGAATCCAGCACAGGTGATGGAAATGATCAGCTGCTTGATAATGAGTAGATCACTTGAATCACCTGTGCTGGAGCAGGGAGAGATCTAACACATGCAGGACAGGAGGTCCTCCAGGAGAGGTTTGGGAAACACTGGATTAGACCATCATTACTGATCTGCTTAAATACTGACAGAATGACTGGTCCTAGTTTTTTACCCCTCAGCCCTGACTAAGGGGCAGAGGGGTATTGTCGTCCCCTTCGCAGACGGGCGACGGGCGGGAAAATTTTGTCCGGACCGTTTCTCTGTAACCGGTTAGGTTAGGAACATGATTTTGCGTATGTGGACCTGCCTTTGGGGGCAGGCCTGCCTCGTCCAGGTTTTGTACCACAATGACCTTTCACTCTGGCTCAAACACCTTCACCTTTGATTCAGTGTGTCGGGGCTGAGGGGTATTGCCTTCGCCCCCGTGAGGCACATTTTCTTAATCTGTTTTGTCATATACATGGTTTATACATTGGGCTTCAGTTTCCTACCTTTCTGTTATAGAACCGAAATGAAACTATTACACAAGAACAAAATATAAATTGTAACAATTACAGAAAATACTGGGGTGTGCAAAAACTTTTGACGGGTAGTGTAATGAAATAAGTATCCTTTCTAGCCAATAACTACATGAACTCTATAACTCCGCAGACATCACCAGATGCTGCATCTCTTCCCGGTGACGCTCCGCCCGGCCCTCACTGCCGCTGCCTGCAGTTCCCGCTTGTTCTTGGGGTTTTTGTCTTCAGTTTTGGGTCATTCCATGTCAATTCACAGATTCCAGAAACATCCCCAGTGACATCTCCCAGATTTGACTGAAAAAAATTCTAAAATTAGTTTATGACCCCAAATAAAGGAATCCCAAATTTTAGCTTCATATCTTTAGTCATTTTGGCATTATGGCCCTGGAAAATCTAGGTGCCACGCCCAGTTTTCATAACTTCTCTTTTATATGAGCTACAGGGCTAAACATTAATAAAGGGGTCATTGATAGCCTCCTGTCTTGGAACCAATGCTTACAAATGCGATACTAGTTCCATTGTATACAATATTAACCCTTTAAATCCAGATTTTGTTTCATGCGATAATGATTTTTGGGATATTGGGGGGGTCCAGGTAATTGAGATTTGTGTGTTTTGAGGCTGGTTTACCACTTCTTCATCAAATATGATGACATTACTGTAACTCAGATGATTTTCAGGGACACCAAATCATTAGTGGGGTTATGGGGGGCGGGCGCGGGTCCCAAAAATGGTCACAGGACAAACGGATGGTTTGAACCTTCATGTTAGGCAATAATTTCACCATGTCTTCACTAGAGATAGACAATTTGCTTTTAATATGACCAACTTAAACACCTTATCCAAATTTGGGGCCAATAAAAAGTTTGCTTATCCAGCTCCTTCTATATGAACTGATTTTTTGAAAAACGGACCCTTTGGGATAAACGAGAGGCGGAGTTTATGTTAGCACGGTCTGCGGACTTTTAAACGAGGCGGGGGGCAGGAGTGCTGCAAGTTAGGATATGCATTTTATGGAAATCCTGCACCATTCACCTCGCCTCTATGCTAACAGTCAAATGAGACATCATTAAACTCCAGCTGGACAGTAAGATGTAAGAACTAAATCCTTGAAAAATACATCATTCTTCATCTGGCTTTTATTGGCTGGAATCAATTTTAAAGGATGAACAAAGAAACGTTCAAATGACACCTGTTTAATACTGGATAGGACCCAATTTTACCTCCAGAACAGCCGAAATTCCACAAGATACATGCTGGAGACAGTTCCTAGCAATTGTCAAAACTCTTTCAATGATGTCATGCCATTTCTGGGTATTTTTCTGCCAAGCGCTGATGCTGCAGACTTCCATTTCACCTCATTCTAAAGCTACTTTTTTGGTTTAAGTCTGGGGCTGTACGTTTGGCGAAGTGAGTTTCAGATTTGTGTGACCAGCCTGCTATGATATCTGATCTACAGAGTGTTGCATTATCCTGCCGGCAGTTTCCATTTGAAAAATATGAGACTGGTCATAAAAACATTCACACGATGAATATGCAACAACATATAGGTATGCTCTGCACTTATAGAGTATAGTAAGGGGGATGATATATATTTTTTTAAATCAAACCTACTAACCCTGGTATGCATATTCCTCATGAACTAGGTTGCAGCGATATGATTGGCTGCTTGGAGGACGTGCAGGTGTGCCTAATAAAGTGGTCAGTGATGAGGGATGCTTTGAACCACGGACATTATAATTAACCCATTGTTCATGAAATCATTTTAGAGTCTGTTTGGTGTGCAGCGACCCCTTGTGGTCACAGAGAGAATAACCTGCTGTGTAAACTGGCTGTTATTGAGATATGAACCATTTCAAACCATTATTTTAATGTTTCCTCCCCCTCACCAGGCCCTCCCTCCTGGGGCCCTGCAGCCGCTACCAAAGAGGCCGACGCTGGAAAAGTCTAACGGTGCCCCGACCACAGTCTTCAATCCCAGTGTGTTTCACTACCAGCAGGCCCTGGCTAACATGCAGATCCAGCAGCCGGCCTTCCTCCCCACAGGTAAGTGCTGGGGAGTCCGGGGACGCTTCTGCAGGCACAGACTCGAGCTCAGTCAGTGCAGGCTACACTGGAGGCCTGTGTGTGCTGCTGCCCTGTGTACATTATGGGATGTGTCTTTGCAGTAAAAAGCTGGTGTTCGTGGCTGTGTTTCTGTGAGATAACTCATAGAGGGTCCTCAGAAGTCAGTATTTATCCTGAATCTGTGTGAAACCATGATTACACATCCCCTGTCTGTATGATTTTGTGTGTGTGTGTGTGTGTGTGTGTGTGTGTGTGTGTGTGTGTGTGTGTGTGTGAGTGTGTGCTCAGAAGTGTATCCAAGAAACCGCATTATCCAGTCCTAGAAATTCTGCATTTCCAGAATCTGTGTAAACGCATGTCGTCTTTGTGTGTGTGTGCGTGTGTGTGTGTGTGTGTGTGTGTGTGTGTAAGCATGTGATTATTTTTTTTCTATATGCATGCGTGATTGCAGGATTAATTCAGTGCTTTAATTCAGTGCTTTCTCTGAATTCCATCTCCTGTTTTAGCATTTTTTTAATGATTTATTTATTCATATTATGA
Organism: Gymnothorax javanicus; assembly: GCA_029692085.1. Lineage (NCBI taxonomy): Eukaryota > Metazoa > Chordata > Actinopteri > Anguilliformes > Muraenidae > Gymnothorax > Gymnothorax javanicus. Next base: position 132,581,835 of record CM056199.1, read on the forward strand.
TTGCACATAATCAAAATGTTTTCAGCGTTCCAAAGAATAGGCTACATTTGCGGGGAAGTGCAGTTGCACACTGGTTGTGGCAAAGTGATATTAGCCCTTAAAGCGCTTAATTTTTACGCACCCTCTCCCTCCAAAAGTTAACCATTCCTTATGTAGTTGACAGATGACCTTTAGAAGGACTCGTCGGTACCTGTGAACCCTTCTGAAAGTCATTGCCAAGTGATTTGCCTGCTAAAAATTGACAAAATTGATGACCTTTCGAAGGCTGAAGTCTGAAATTTTGCTTAATATATTTTGCGCCTTGTGTTTCTATAGCAGTGATTAGCACTTAAAAGGTTAATTATTTTGTTAGATTACCAATGCTTCTTACATCAAAGTGTTGGTAATTGAATAAGTTAGTTATTGGTTATTTGTGCTTTGGGAAAGTTTGACGCATGGCATGCATTTAAACTCATTTTAAATGCATGCCATGTGTCGAACTTTCATGGTAACTGAAGCTTTAATGAGGTCTTTATAGTCCAGCTTCTTAGAAGGTTGTAGGAAGGCTACAATATGAGATTGTATGAATGACAGTGATCTAAATAATCAATTAATTAGAAACAAAATCTAAACCTTGCCTAAATACCGTCTTCAGCAACATGTATTGCATAGCATTCTACATCAACGTGGAATATCAATAAATTTCAGTTGATTACCGTCCATGCTATCTCATATCCCTCATGTGAGAGAGGGTATGATAGTGTTAGTGAGAGAGTATGATTGAGTATGAGAGCTTGATGTGTTTGTTAAAGAAAATGGCAGTGTGTGTGAGAGTGTATGATTGGGTGTGTATGAGAGAGATTGATTGAGTATTTTAAAGGAAATGGTGGCGAGTGTGAGCGTGTACAATGGTGTGCGTAAGGCTTGATTTATTTTGACTGCTGGCTGGTCACATCTTCATCTTTTGTCCCATTCCAGTGATTTCTCCGGAACACCTCTGCTGTGGCACATTGATTTTTTTTTTTTTTAATGTGCTTTGTGTATTTAGCTTTGCTGCACACTGCCCTTCCCGAACAGTCATGCATCCGCACACTATAGACTGTAGCTCACATTAATACCGAGCCGACATCCCTTTCTCTGTCCTCTCCTGTTTGTGAACACTTTGCGGCTGCAGTAGAGTAACAATCTCGTAGATTTCTAGTTCCTTCTCTTTGTCGGCACAAATGGCATTAAGTGGTAATTGTGGATGTGTTCTTGGCCCTCACTACCCAGAGATCCAAACAGTATCGCCTGTGAGACCTCAGCCAACTGGCATGTAGTCCACGCCGCCATAACAACTCAAGTTCACCAGTACAAACATGAAAGTGAAAATGGAATGATGTCTTCTGAGTCTGTTACTATAACGCTGAATATTTACTGAATAAAAAATTGTTCTTGTAACATTATTGTTATGTACATACTCATTAATTGTCTAACATTAGGGTAACTTACAGCGATATTATAATTCATGAACTTGATGGAAATGTATACGACACTGCAGTGTTACTAGTAGCATGCCCGCAACAAGCGGTGAATGCGAGAGATGGTTATCGAGAGCGGTAGGCATTATCTGGCATTTTTTCTATTTGCTAGCTGACATTATATTATGTCGGATAAATTAGCTGGCCAGCTAACGTTGCATTACTAGAGATTAGAGACGTCTATTGTGCACAACATAGTCTGAACTAATGTTGCCTTTCTTGACATGGTCGGTGGCTAGTGTTTGCCGTGCAATAGTAGCTATTTGAAGTGTCATGCTTTGTATGATCATATTTATGAACTTTCCCCGTCAAACGCCAGTGGAAGCAGGGCCTGATGACTGGGAATAGCGGATACCCACCTCGTCTGATTGGGTCTAACTTTAGCTTTTATATTTATTGAGGTAATTTGATCATAGCGTGCTTTTATCACATCTCTGCTGGATTACTGTAACGCACTTTATTTTGGAGTTCGCCAGTCCTCCCTCACACGTCTCCAGTTGGTTCAGAATGCGGCTGCTCGTCTCTTAACTGGAGCTTGTAAAAGGGAGCACATAAGTCCTATTCTGGCCTCCCTCCACTGGCTACCTGTGCATTTTAGAGTTCATTTTAAGATTCTTTTATTTGTTTTTAAATCTTTAAATGGTCTCGCCCCACCTTACCACTCTGAGCAGCTCCATCCCTACTCTCTTGCTCGGGGCCTCAGGTCAGCTGATCAGGTCTAAACGGAAGCTCAGAGGGGATAGAGCTTTTTTTTTTTTTTTTTTTAAATCCCTGCTCCCAAATTATGGAACGATCTACCGTTGCACATCAGACAAGCCCCCTCGCTTCCCATTTTTAAAACTCATCTTAAAACCCATTTGTATTCCTTGGCCTTCGACCCAGCATGAGTCTCTGCTCTTGTTTTAGTGCCTCTCATTGTTTTTACTATTTTTCTGTTTTATTGTTTTACTGTTTTTAATTGTTTTATGTTTTATTTTCTTATTTCTTTTTATGTACAGCACTTTGTTTCAGCTGTGGTTGTTTTTAAAGTGCTCTGTAAATAAAGTTGAGTCGAGTTGAGTTGATAGCTAGCTTACTAGTAGAGAAAATAAATTGGCCCCTGAAACCATCGTGCTTGTTCTTTTAGACTTTATGACAAACAAAAGGTCAGTCTGCTATGCGCCCTGGAGACGACCCCAGATCAATGGTATAACATTTTCCTTGCTGATGATGGTTATTTTCCTTTTTATCCCCCAGGCGTATAATACAGGGGATATAGTCATGGGTGTGGTTGTCCGTCCGTCCGTCCATCTGTCTGTGAACATTTCGTTTTTTTGGAGCATAACTTGAAAACCGTTCAGTATTTTCCCACAAAACTTGGTGTGCACATTAATCATGACCTGATGTTGTGCCTTTTGCTAATCCGAAGTTGATGACGTGGGGTCGGGGAGATATGCCATATCCTGATGGCCCTTGTTTGACTCGTTTATCCTCTTCTAAATGAATGTTTTTTTTCTTTTTGTACCAATTCAAAGTTCCCTCATCTGTAGTAATTGACCTTTTCCTTAGCTTGTTCAGCTGTAGTTTACTCGCAACTCTAATATAGATCGGGTAAAAACGGAAAAACAAGTGTGTTGCCTTAGCCCTGCCTACCCTCTTTTGCAGACCAACTACTGCTGGGTGATGGAAATCGCATCACCAACTGTGCGCTGCTTGTAATTTTTCTCGCGTATTTTTCCGCCTACGCCCACTTGTTTATATGGGTAAATAGTGCAAATGTAATGGCTTCCATTTGAGGGCATGAGGGTGATTCATCGTACCTTACCTCGCTATAGAAAGTGACTTAACTAACGCTTATTCAAATGAGAATCTTTCTGATTATTGCAGAACAGGCTGCATGTCAGTTTAACTGCAGTTATGCAGGTCATTCCAGATGTGGAAGCCAGTTTTTTTCTCTTCTCCATTAGCTGTGAGGGAGTTGAGCGGAGATGAACCCATTTTGGGGACTGCCCACTGGTTGAGTCATAGCTGAGTGTCAGTGGGGTTGAACCCCACTCCTGCAAACACAAGCTCAGGCATAGAGTTCCCCGCACACAGTAGGTCATGTGTAGCATCTTCAGGACCTGGAGCCCTGGAGCAGGGGTAGCCTGGAGTCACAAATAGAGCTGCAGGTGACCACAGCAAGCCCCCTTTGCTTCCCTCTGCACATCCTGCATCTCCCTTCAAAAAGAGCTTTGCTTTGCCCGTTGATTGTAGCATGGTATGAATTTGGCGTTTGTTCCATTCAGCATAGCGGAGTATGTGTCCAGTGCTTCTTCCATTGAGCGTAGTGGTGTATGTGTTTGGTGCTTTATCCATTGAGCATATTCGTGTATGTGTTTGGTGCTTCTTTCATCGAGTGTAGTGGTGTATGTGTTTGGTGCTTCTTCCATCGAGCGCAGTGGTGTATGTGTTTGGTGCTTCTTTCATCGAGAGTAGTGGTGTATGTGTTTGGTGCTTCTTCCATCGAGCGCAGTGGTGTATGTGTTTGGTGCTTCTTCCATCGAGCGCAGTGGTGTATGTGTGTTGGTGCTTCTTCCGCCGGCGCAGTGCTGTATGTGTTTTTGGTGCTTCTTCCATCGGCGCAGTGGTGTGTATTGTTTGGTGCTTCTTCCATCGGCGCAGTGATGTATGTGTTTAGTGCTTCTTCCGCCGGCGCAGTGTGTGTGTTTGTTTTCCATCGTGCTTCTTCCGCCAGCCATCAGTGATGTATGTGTTTGGTGCTTCTTCCATCGGCGCAGTGGTGTATGTGTTTGGTGCTTCTTCCATCGGCGTAGTGGTGTATGTGTTTGGTGTTCTTCCATGTGTTTATGTGTTTGGTGCTTCTTCCGCCAGCGCAGTGGTGTATGTGTTTAGTGTTTCCATCGCCAGCGCAGTGGTGTATGTGTTTAGTGCTTCTTCCATCAGCGCAGTGGTGTATGTGTTTTGTGCTTCTTCCATCGGCGCAGTGGTGTATGTGTTTGGTGCTTCTTCCATCAGCGCAGTGGTGTATGTGTTTAGTGCTTCTTCCATCAGCGCAGTGGTGTATGTGTTTGTTGGTGTATGTGTTTGGTGCTTCTTCCATCGAGCGCAGTGGTGTATGTGTTTGGTGCTTCTTCCATCGGCGCAGTGGTGTGTATGTGTTTAGTGCTTCTTCCGCCAGCGCAGTGGTGTATGTGTTTGGTGCTTCTTCCGCCAGCGCAGTGGTGTATGTGTTTGGTGCTTCTTCCATCGAGCGCAGTGGTGTATGTGTTTGGTGCTTCTTCCATCGAGCGCAGTGGTGTATGTGTTTGGTGCTTCTTCCATCGAGCGCAGTGGTGTATGTGTTTGGTGCTTCTTCCATCGAGCGCAGTGGTGTATGTGTTTGGTGCTTCTTCCATCGAGCGCAGTGCTGTATGTGTTTGGTGCTTCTTCCATCGAGCGCAGTGGTGTATGTGTTTGGTGCTTCTTCCGCCGAGCGCGCAGTTGGTGCTTCTTCCATGTGTTTGTGTTTGGTGCTTCTTCCATCAGCGCAGTGGCTGTATGTGTGTTTGGTGCTTCTTCCATCGCGCAGTGGTGTGGTGTATGTGTTTGGTGCTTCTTCCATCGGCGCAGTGGTGTATGTGTTTGGTGCTTCTTCCGCCGGCGCAGTGGTGTATGTGTTTAGTGCTTCTTCCGCCAGCGCAGTGGTGTATGTGTTTGGTGCTTCTTCCGCCAGCGCAGTGGTGTATGTGTTTGGTGCTTCTTCCATCGAGCGCAGTGGTGTATGTGTTTGGTGCTTCTTCCATCGAGCGCAGTGGTGTATGTGTTTGGTGCTTCTTCCATCGAGCGCAGTGGTGTATGTGTTTGGTGCTTCTTCCATCGAGAGTAGTGGTGTATGTGTTTGGTGCTTCTTCCATCGAGCGTAGTGGTGTATGTGTTTGGTGCTTCTTCCATCGAGCGCAGTGGTGTATGTGTTTGGTGCTTCTTCCATCGAGCGCAGTGGTGTATGTGTTTGGTGCTTCTTCCATCGGCGTAGTGGTGTATGTGTTTGGTGCTTCTTCCATTGGTGTATGTGTTTGGTGCTTCTTCCGCCGTGTAGCGTAGTGGTGTATGTGTTTGGTGCTTCTTCCATCGAGCGCAGTGGTGTATGTTTGTGTTGGTGTATGTGTTTCTTCTTCCGCCGCGCAGTGCAGTGGTGTATGTGTTTGGTGCTTCTTCCATCGAGCGCAGTGGTGTATGTGTTTGGTGCTTCTTCCATCGAGCGCAGTGGTGTATGTGTTTGGTGCTTCTTCCATCGAGCGCAGTGGTGTATGTGTTTGGTGCTTCTTCCATCGAGAGTAGTGGTGTATGTGTTTGGTGCTTCTTCCATCGAGCGCAGTGGTGTAGTGTTTGTGTGCTTCTTCCATCAGCGCAGTGGTGTATGTGTTTGGTTCTTCCATCGAGTATGTGTTTGTTTGGTGCTTCTTCCATCGGCGCAGTGGTGTGTATGTGTTTGGTGCTTCTTCCATCGGCGCAGTGGTGTATGTGTTTGGTGCTTCTTCCATCGGCGCAGTGGTGTAGTGGTGTATGTGTTTGGTGCTTCTTCCGCCAGCGCAGTGGTGTATGTGTTTGGTGCTTCTTCCGCCGGCGCAGTGTATGTGTTTGGTGCTTCTTCCATTCGCAGTGGTGTGCTTCTTCCATCGTGTATGTGTTTGGTGCTTCTTCCATCGAGCGCAGTGGTGTATGTGTTTGGTGCTTCTTCCGCCAGCGCAGTGGTGGTGTATGTGTTTGTTTGGTGCTTCTTCCATCCGGCGCAGTGGTGTATGTGTTTGTGCTTTTCCATCGCCAGCGCAGTGCTTCTTGGTCCTTCCATCAGCGCGCTTCTTCCATCGCGCTCAGTGGTGTATGTGTTTGGTGCTTCTTCCATCGAGCGCAGTGGTGTATGTGTTTGGTGCTTCTTCCATCGAGCGCAGTGGTGTATGTGTTTGGTGCTTCTTCCATCGAGCGCAGTGGTGTATGTGTTTGGTGCTTCTTCCATCGGCGCAGTGGTGTATGTGTTTTGGTGCTTCTTCCATCGAGCTTGGTGTATGTGTTTGTGTATGGTGTATGTGTTTGGTGCTTCTTCCGCCAGCGCAGTGGTGTATGTGTTTGGTGCTTCTTCCATCGAGCGCAGTGGTGTATGTGTTTGGTGCTTCTTCCATCGAGCGCAGTGGTGTATGTGTTTGGTGCTTCTTCCATGGTGGTGTATGTGTTTGGTGCTTCTTCCATCGAGCGCAGTGGTGTATGTGTTTGGTGCTTCTTCCATCGCCAGCGCAGTGGTGTATGTGTTTGGTGCTTCTTCCATCGAGCGCAGTGGTGTATGTGTTTGGTGCTTCTTCCATCAGCGCAGTGGTGTATGTGTTTTGGTGCTTCTTCCGCATCGGCGCAGTGGTGTATGTGTTTTGGTGCTTCTTCCATCGGCGCAGTGGTGTATGTGTTTGGTGCTTCTTCCGCCAGCGCAGTGGTGTGTATGTGTTTGTGTTTGCTTCTTCCATCGGCGCAGTGGTGTATGTGTTGGTGCTTCTTCCATCGCCAGCGCAGTGGTGTATGTGTTTAGTGCTTCTTCCATCGGCGCAGTGGTGTATGTGTTTGGTGCTTCTTCCATCGGCGCAGTGGTGTATGTGTTTGCTTCTTCCATCGTGCTTCTTCCATCCAGCGCAGTGGTGTATGTGTTTGGTGCTTCTTCCATCGGCGCAGTGGTGTATGTGTTTGGTGCTTCTTCCGTCAGCGCAGTGGTGTATGTGTTTGGTGCTTCTTCCATCGAGCGCAGTGGTGTATGTGTTTGGTGCTTCTTCCATCGAGCGTAGTGGTGTATGTGTTTGGTGCTTCTTCCATCGAGCGCAGTGGTGTATGTGTTTGGTGCTTCTTCCATCGAGCGCAGTGGTGTATGTGTTTGGTGCTTCTTCCGCCAGCGCAGTGGTGTATGTGTTTGGTGCTTCTTCCATCGGCGCAGTGGTGTATGTGTTTGCTTCTTCCATCCAGCGCGCAGTGGTGTATGTGTTTGGTGCTTCTTCCCGCCGGCGCAGTGGTGTATGTGTTTGGTGCTTCTTCCATGGTGTTTGTGTTTGGTGCTTCTTCCGCCAGCGCGCAGTGGTGTATGTGTTTGGTGCTTCTTCCATCGAGCGCAGTGGTGTATGTGTTTGGTGCTTCTTCCATCGAGCGCAGTGGTGTATGTGTTTGGTGCTTCTTCCATCGTGTGTGTATGTGTTTGGTGCTTCTTCCATCCGCGCAGTGGTGTATGTGGTGTATGTGTTTGGTGCTTCTTCCGCCGGCGCAGTGGTGTATGTGTTTGGTGCTTCTTCCGCCAGCGCAGTGGTGTATGTGTTTGGTGCTTCTTCCATCCAGCGTAGTGGTGTATGTATGTGTTTGTTGGTGCTTCTTCCGCCAGTGTATGTGTTGGTGCTTCTTCCATCCAGCGCAGTGGTGTATGTGTTTGGTGCTTCTTCCATCGGCGCAGTGCTTGTATGTGTTTGTATGTGTTCTTCCATCGGCGCAGTGGTGTATGTGTTTGGTGCTTCTTCCATCGAGCGCAGTGGTGTATGTGTTTGGTGCTTCTTCCATCGAGCGTAGTGGTGTATGTGTTTGGTGCTTCTTCCATCGAGCGCAGTGGTGTATGTGTTTGGTGCTTCTTCCATCGAGCGTAGTGGTGTATGTGTTTGGTGCTTCTTCCATCGAGCGCAGTGGTGTATGTGTTTGGTGCTTCTTCCATCGAGCGCAGTGGTGTATGTGTTTGGTGCTTCTTCCATCGAGCGCAGTGGTGTATGTGTTTGGTGCTTTTATCTTAGCGGGTTGGGGAATGGGGTTGTTTTTGTGCTGCCTTGTTATTGTTGTGGTAACTAATCACTCTGTTTTGTTTTTCTATTTTGGTGTCGGGCCTATTGAACCAATCAAATCTCATCCCTCCCGGGCACGCTCTTGCTTGCATGACGCTGCAGGCTCTGTCCTGTGCATGGCGCCCTCTGGAGGCGTTGGTAGGTCCTCCACCTTCTCAGTTGTGATTGGCCCTGAGGGTGGGGCCTGTGCCTTGGCTCTGTGACAAGTGGGAGGGGTGTCCGATTTGGCAGGGGACCGCTGGAGGAGTGATCATTTTTCTGTGTAGTACTATATCAATAAGCTCAATCCCCTCCAAACTCATAAATGTGTCGGTCATGAAATTTGTTTCCTGACCAAATAATGTTGCCACCATGAATATTGAACCACAGGGCTGCTCTTATTTTGAGGAGCGTGTGACTACAGACCCTTGGCAGAGCCCCACCCCTCTCTGTTTGTCCTTGTGTGCTTGCAGTCGACACTCCTGTCCCAGTTCTCGCCCGGTGTGCCACTGTACAACTGGATGGCTGTGACTGTGCATATATTCAGCGTACCTGTATGTGTGTATGTGTGTGTGCAAATGTTTGTTTGTATTTATGAGAATGTAAGTGTGTTAGCTAGTGCGTGCATGTGCATTTAAAGTAGGGTTACCATTATTATGTGATCAGGCCCGCTTTCTACACACCCATCTGCTGTAGGCGTTCTCAGGCCAGCCCTCTACACGCCTAACTGCTGTAGGCATTCTCAGGCCCACTCTCTACACACCCATCTGCTGTAGGCGTAATCAGCTCCGCTCTCTACACACCCATCTGCTGTAGGCGTAATCAGCTCCGCTCTCTACACACCCATCTGCTGTAGGCTTTACCAGGCCCGCTCTCTACACACCCATCTGCTGTAGGCTTTACCAGGCCCACTCTCTACACACCCATCTGCTGTAGGCTTTACCAGGCCCGCTCGCGAATTTTTTTTTCCTAAACGACATGTCTATTGCACCTTTTACTCGTCCTCTGATTGGTCAATCGTTTCCAAGGAGACATTGAAACTTCTGAATGGGCGCGGTCATGTGGTAGAGTCCCTGACTTACGGTAGCGTATTGTTGCCATTCCTGGAAAAAAAACGGGTCTGTAACATAGACTGTATAAAAAGATGGACGAAGCTACCGTGATGTCACCCATTGGTTTCAGCATACCATAAAGGATGCCTCAATTTTGGCAATTTGAATTGCGCCATGTTGTCATTTTGAAACCGGATGTGATTTCTATTGGACGAGAGCGTGTATTGAAGATCCGGGGAGGACCGTGGCTCTGGATCTGACCGTATCGGACGAGTACCAGAGGATAGCCACGCCCCTAAAGCATATTCTGGCTTTATCCTTTATTCTAGTCTATATGGGACCATAATTTACAAAAATGAACATCATGATATATCGAAGGAGACTTGAAACTTGCTATAGCTGCCATAAAATAATATGAAAAATCATTATTTAAATGAAAAATCAGGTGGGAAAGTAGGGTAATTTTCTCATAGACTTCTATAGCATTGAACTTCTTTCTGCAACCACTGACGTCGTCATCTGCTGGCCATTAAATAGAATGCCATTTTACGGTACTTCCGCATGGACTTCATTTTTCAGACCAGGGTGCTGCGTCCATTTTTTTATACAGTCTATGGTCTGTAATCATGTCATGAGTGAAAAGTTTTTTGTTATTACGAGATCCTTTTCGTGTTATTACAACATATTTTCGCGCTTTAACGAGATATATTCACGTTATTTCAACGTGAAAACATTGCATTATAACAAGAAACTTTTGGCTCATTTTCATGATTTGATTAAGTTCTACTTCATGCTAGTCTTGAAACTTGACGAGATTATGCTATTATTGAGCACGATGGGTGATATTGTGATTAGTATGCGTACACTGAGAGGGATTTTAAAATGCTTGGGGCTGTTCAGAAGACAGAATGAGCCTGACCCCCTGGAGGTGGCGACGTTTCTGAACACCGGTCAAGCTATCACTAGCTCGGAAAACGACGGTCGTACCGTCACAGCTAATAATAAAATGCGCAAATACGGCAGACATCACGGTAGTAACGTCACGTGATGTAATTGCTGTCAAATAACCGTCTCGTGGAAAGAAATAACGAGGCTTGTTCAACAAAAATAAATGTGTACTTTGTTCAAAAAAATACGCAAACAAACCTGCATAATTTGGTTTTCCAATTGATTATTATGTATTTATTTTTTCACTAAACAGGATAGGAAGTTGGTAGTTTGGCTAAGGTGATGGGTGCGATTTTGATGAGGTGCTATTATTCCAGATCAGCACTAACAATTGCTTGTTACAGTACAAGTGTTTTTACATAAAGCAAATGAATAAATCAATAAGAGCAGTAATTACTCTGGAATTAATACATAAAATTGCCATCAAAATTGGTATCTGGTGAAAAGGAGAAAACTGAGGAAAAATACACGACCATACTGCATGTGCTGTAGTACAGGTGTATTGAATAAGGAGAGATTCAATGGGAGAATTATTTTATAAATGGCCATCAAAGTTGGTACTTTGCAACGTGCGATAGGAGAAAATAGAATGAAGGGTCATGTTTGAAGGCCTTTAATTCCCACAAATCAGGAGGTTTGTGAATAATAATACTTGCATACCATACTACATGTATTTTAGAACGAGCACGTTGAATATGAAGAGATTTTTTGGCGAAATTATTGAATAAATGACTGTACAAGTTGGTACATTGCAATGTGTGAATTGAGACAACTGAATGGGTGGCCATTTTCAGGGCCTTTAATTCTTGCAAATCAAAAATTTTTCAAAAAATAACACTTGTATACAATACAGCATGAATGTCTTTGATACAGGAATACTGAATATGAATATATTTTGTGGTGGAATTATTAAATAAATGCCCATCAAAGTTGGTACTTAGCAATGTGCAAATAGAGACAATAGAATGGAGGGCCATGTTTCAGGAAAAAAAAATTTGCGGGCCTGTAATTTTTGAAATTCAACAAATTTGCCAAAAAATTACACTTGAATACCATACTAGATGTATTCTAGCACAAGCCCACTGAATACAAAGAGATGATATGGCGGAATTATTAAATAAATAGCTGTCAAACTTGATACTGTAAAATTGGCAGAATAATGGGTGGCCATATTTGAGGGCCGGTAATTCCTGCAAATCAAAAAAGTTTGTGAAAAATAGCACTTCCCAAGCATACTGCACATGCTGTCTCACAAACGTACCGAATGAGAAGAGATTCCAGTGGAGAAATATTAAATAAAAGTCCTTCAGATTTGATACTTTGTGATGTGCGAATGGAGACAATTGAATGGGTGATCATGTTTTTGGGCCTATAATTCTTGCACTACAGGGCTGGTCAAAGATAACTTACATACTACACTACTTGTCTACCAGTGCTCTTTTACATCAAACATACAGTGGAGTGCAAAAATTTGGGCACCCCTGATTTAAATATCTGTTACAGTTAATGTCCAAGTGATTGAAAGCAAACCTGAACACTCAATGCTACAAAGTTAAATATGACACCTTTCTGCAAATTTAATAGCAAGGTTTCTCTTATTTTAATTTTTCTGAGTTTTTAAATGATAAGAAAGGAAAAAGGGCCCTGTGCAAAGTTTGGGAACCCTTTTGGATTATTCTTTGTTACCTTTTAAGAAGATGATTACTAAGGCCCAGATCCAGGTGATTTACTCGTTAGGGCTTCAGTGAGTCAGGTGAATATAATTCCAGGGTTGAACTATATATTCTGAAGTAACTCCATGCCTTCTAAAGTATCCAACTGTGGTGGCTGTTTTGTCTGGTGTTAAAAACCATGTGTTCCTCTAATCGGTTGTCCAAGGATGTCAAAATAAAGATAATTCACTTCCGCCAACAAGGAGAGGGCTACAAAAACTCTCGCAACGTTTCAAACTACCCATTTCTACTGTCAGAAACATCATAAGAAAATGGAAAATAAATGGAACAATTGAAGTCAAGGCAAGATCTGGAAGACCAAGAAAAATTTCAGATAGAATGACCTGAGATTTGGTGAGAAATGCTCAGAAGAAACCACACATCACTGCAAAAGAGCTGCAAAAAAGAGTAGCAGACACAGGTCTAGTTGTTCACAGGACAATAATACAGCGTACCTTAAACAATAAAGACCTACATGGCAGAGTTGCAAGAAGAAGCCTTTCCTACTACCTCAACACAAAATTAAGCGTCTGAAGTATGCAAAAGAAAACCTTGAGAAACCTCAAGCCTATTGGAACAATGTGCTTTGGACTGACGAAACCAAAATTGAACTTTTTCAACTAAGGTATGTTTGGAGAAAAAAGGGTGAAGGAAGGGTGTAGAGAGAAAAGAGGGTGTAGAGAAGAACACATTGTCAACTGTTAAACATGGAGGTGGATCCATTATGCTTTGGGGTTGTGTAGCAGCTGGGGGCACAGGCAATACTGTGTGGGTCGAGGGAAGAATGGATTCCACTAAATATCAAGACATTCTAGAGGCTAATGTTCAGAGCTCAGTCCAGAAATTGAAGTTGAAGAGACGTTGGGTACTCCAGCAAGACAATGACCCGAAGCGTACCTCAAAATCCACCATTAAGTACCTCAAGGAAAGATGGATGAAGGTTTTGGAATGGCCATCACAGTCCCCAGACTTGAATATTATTGAAAATCTGTGGAGAGACCTCAAACATGCCGTGCATGCACGAAGGCTGAAGAATATTTCTGAGCTAGAGGTGTTCTGTCAGGAAGAATGGGGAAAAATTCCAAAGACAAGAATTGAAAGACTCTTAGCTGGCTACAGGAAGCGTTTGCAAGCTGTTATAGCTGCCCGAGGAGGAGTTACAAAGTACTAGCTGACAGGGTTCCCAAACTTTTGCACAAGGTATTTTTCCTTCTACTATTATTTTGAAACTGTAAGAAGTTAAAAATAAAAATTATTCTTGCTTTGAAATATGATGACGTGTCATGTAAAACTTTGTAGCATTTAGTGTTCAGGTTTGCTTTAAATCACTTGGAGATTAATTGTAATAGACATTTAAACCAGGGGTGCCCAAATTTTTGTACCCCACTGCAAACCTATTTTACTTTAGAATTTTTTCATAAATGTACATCGAAAGAAACTGAATGGGTAATAATGTTTTTGGGCCTATAATTTATCAAAGGCTATTTGCACACTGTACTGTATTACTTCTGCTCTGTTACATCAAAAAGGCAGTATGGTAATGTTATTTTCAGCAAACATTTTGATTTACACAAGTTTTATGTTCCCACTTCCATTTTCTCCTTTCACCAAATGCCAATTTTGATGGTAATTCATGCATTAAATCCAGAGTATTTTCTGCTCAATTTATCTGTTTGCTTAATGTCAAAACACTTGTACTGTAACAAGCAATTGTTAGTGCTGATCTGGAATAATAGCACCTCATCAAAATCGCACCCATCACCTTGGCCAAACTACCAGCTTCCTATCCTGTTTAGTGAAAAAATAAATACATAATAATCAATTGGAAAACCAAATTATGCAAGTTTGTTTGCGTATTTTTCTGAACAAAGTACACATTTATTTTTGTTGAACAAGCCTCGTTATTTCTTTCCACGAGACTGTTATTTGACAGCAATTACATCACGTGACATTACTACCATGATGTCTGCCATATTTGCGCATTTTATTATTAGCTGTGACGGTACGACCGTTGTTCCGAGCTAGTGATAGCTTGACCGGTGTTCAGAAACGTCGCTACCTCCAGGGGGTCAGGCTCATTCTGTCTTCTGTACAGTCCCAAGCATTTTAAAATCCCTCTCAGTGTACGCATACTAATCACAATATCACCCACCGTGCTCAATAATGGCATAATCTCACCATGTTTCAAAATAAGCATGAAGTAGAATTAATTAAATCATGTAAATGAGCCAAAAGTTTCTTGTTATAATGTGATGTTTTCACATTGAAATAACATGAAGATATCTTGTTAAAGCGCGAAAATATGTTGTAATAACGCGAAAAGGATCTTGTAATAACAAGAAACTTCTCACTCATGACGTGATTACAGACCCGTTTTTTTTCCAGGAATGGCAGCAATACGCTTCTGTAAGTCAGGGACTCTACCACATGACCGCGCATTCAGAAGTTTCAATGTCTCCTTGGAAACGATTGACCAATCAGAGGACGAGTAAAAGATGCAATAGACATGTCGTTTAGGAAAAAAAAATTTGTGGCCCGCTCTCTACACACCCATCTACTGTAGGCATTACCAGGCCTGCTCTCTGCATCTGCAGCTCATCAACAATCAACACTGTATATTAAGCTCTCCAGTTCACTCACTCTTTGACAGACTGTTCTTTGGCGTTTCCATGCAAGACTTTCCAGTTTCCTGGTGAGTGGCAGACTTTTCCATAGACTTCTTAACCCAAGCCCGTCAGAGTGACTGGAACACTGCAGCCCTACGGGATGCCTTTCTCTATGGGTTGGCAGCTGGTTTCCCATGAGTTCCCTCCCACACTTGATGGCTCCATTTAGCTCGCCACCCGCATCGACCTCCGTATCCAGGCGCCGAGGCAGGAGAAGCATCAGGAAGCATCCGGTCGTCACTCACCACGTTCTTCGACTCTGGGGCTGATGTCCGCTTTATCGATGGGGAAACTTGTGGAGCAGCTGGGCATCAAGCGGGTTCCTCTTCCACACCCGGTTCTGGCTAAGGCCCTTGACAGCCACCTCCTGGAAACTGTTAAGATCATCACCACTCCTGTCTACATGCTCCTGTTAGGCAACCATCATGAAACAATCTAAGTTCCACATTCTGCAATCTCGGCAACATCCCTTTATCCTTGGGTACCACTGGCTTCTCCGCCACAGCTCACACATAGACTGGGCCATCGGGGCCATCTTGGGGCTGGAGATCGTCCTGTCATCAGATTAGCCTGAAGCAAGCCTCCGTTACCTAGTCGGCGGCCTTATGCCATGTGCTCTCAGATCAGTCAGGCGCCCCTCCCTGAATACAATGATTTCCAGGAGGCATTCAGCAAGGCCAAAGCTACATTGCTGCCACCACACTGCCCTTACGATTGTGCTATAGCACTGGCATCAGCTATAGCACCTGCTATCCAGCACTTTCCCCCCGAAGGGACGCATGTACTCTCTGTTGGAGCGCAAGAGAAAGGCCATGGAGGCCTACATCAATGACTTTCTAGCTGCTGGAGGCTCTAGGACTCTTCTTCCTTGGACTTCTTGTCCCCGGACTTTTTGTCCCGGAATTTTTCATTCCCGGACTTTTTGTCCCCTAGGAATTTTCGTCTCGGGACTCTTTGTCGCCATGGACTTTTCATCCCCGGACTCTTAGTCCTTGGATGGGTCATCCCCAATAATGAGTGTGCCCTCTTCCTGCATCATAACACTATCCTTATCCCTTACCCTAACCCTAACTTTAATATCACAGTGATCTGTCCGTTGTCTGTTTGTCCATCTGTCTGTCAACAATGGTGGCATTTTTTTCATCATTAGGGGACAAAAAATCCGGGGACGAAGAGTCCAGGGACAGAAAGTATATGGGGACGAAAAGTCCAGGGACAAAAATTCCGGGACAAACAGCGTGAGGACGAAAAAGCCGGGGACAAAGATTCCTGTTACCGCTGCTGGGATTATTCGGCCCTCTTTGTCACCAGCTAGGGCGTGATTTTTCTTTGCCGAAAAGAAGGACAAGATATTGAGACCCTGCACTGACTACAGGGGCCTCAACGAGATCATTATTAAGAATCAGTACCCTTACCTCTAATCTCTTCTGCCTTCGAGTTACTTCAAGGGGCTACCATCTTCACCGAAATTGACCTGCTCAACATGTACCATCTGGCCCGGATCCGTGAGTGTGATGAATGGAAGACTGCACTCACCAGTCCCACCATCCACTATAAGTACCTGGTTATGCCCTTCAGGCTGATCAACGCCCCTGCTGTTTTTCAGGTCGTACTGCAACGGGTCTGGTTTAAACCCAATTGCAGCACACAGTACACCGAAGATAGTTGCCAGTGATCTTTATTTTTACCTCTCGCACACACCTTAGACAGTAGGCAGATGGTTTAGCTGTTCAGGAGAACAGCAGGCGGCAGTACAGTGAAGGAGTGGGCAGGAGATAGTCAGGCAGGCAGATGGTCAAAAACCAAGTAGGAATACAATCCAGGATAACCAAATCAAGCAGGGAGCAGACACAAGGAGAGTCAGAGGCAAGCAGGATTAGCAACAGGAAAACAGACCGGGGCACACCAGAAAGTCTTGCATAGAAATGGTAAAGAACAACCTGGCGAGGAGTGAGTGAACTGGAGAGGCATACATGCTGTGTTGATTGCTGATGAGCTGCAGGAGTGGGATCAGGAGAGTGGAGTGAGGTGATGAGGTGGGCGTGACCGACAGGTGGAGTGAGGCAGAGGCAGGGAGAGTGGAAAATTACTGGGAGGGTCGATGAGCTGAATACCGGTTGTTACGAGCATCGCCCTTAGGCTAAACTTCACTTTTTTTGAAATTGTAAGTCGAGAAGAAGTAAGTCTGTTCAAAGCCAAAGCGGCTCACAAAAATTGCAAGTCAAACTCCTCTTTTGGGAAATGTGTAGAATTTGCTCTGAACATTCCTGGAGTGCGGAATAATTCCTCTGTTGATTTTCTGGACCCTGTATGCTTTTGTATAGTGCCACCTCTTGGCTAAAGTATGAATTATGCCTATTTGGAGAATGCTAGAGGTTCAGGGACCTACCCTGCTGTTGTCCCCTGAACACACTAGTATTATTTGGTTCTAGAGAAACCACTCCTATTATACTTTGCACAGTAGAAGCTACTCAATATATTTCTTTCAGTAGCTGTGCTATATATTAAACTGTCATTTATTTTGCATTTTCAAAATTAAAATGGCGACATATTGGATAATTTTTCAACTTTAAGGGAAATATCTTGTGGGAGAGTGTTGCAGTAAAAGGCGCGTTTGTTCTTAAGGTAATGGGAATAGTAAATCTACTGCCAAAAATGAGCTCGTTTCCACAATCACTTAAGGTCTGAGCTGTTGTTGATACACTGGAGTATTAGCTGTTGAAAATGGGTTTTGCACTCATCTGAGGATACATTAAAGTGCTCATGACACGAAAAAAAAAAAGTATTAAAAAAAACCTCAAGAATTTGAAGTAGTAACGTACTGGAAGGTTTGTGTCATAGCTGCTCCAGCCGCAAAGAAATCATAACAAAGAACAAACAATTCAAAATTATGTTTCTCTTACGCCCCTGAGTGAGTCTTGTCACGCCGAATCATCTTGACTGTGACATCATCGGCTTACGAAGATGCATTAAACTTACAAAGATGCATTAAACATATGAAGATGCATTAAACACTGTTATTCCAACCAGTAAATGTAACGTTTTCTATTATTAGTGTCTTGGCTGTATTTTTTTATCACTTTTATGCACCTTTGAGAATGAAAAACCTTTTCTTTCATTCAAGAACATTCTGTGAACCCAAGCTTCTTAAGTATAGTGTGTTTACATATGTTTAAATACTGTATGTATCTGCACTGCCTGAACAATAAAAAAAAAATCACACTTTTTATGTTTTTGAAATTTTTTTTGTCAGCGCTCTAGCGCCTTCAGTTTTTCACAGATCCTTTTCATATTTTATATGCGTGTATACGGGATGAAAATCTAGGCCACAAGTTCGATTTTGGCCAAGCGAGCGCAGCTGCTTTGCCTCAATTTTTTATTGATTTTTGTATTGGTTGTATTATCATCCTGTACATTGGCAAGAAATTTTCTTGCTAATTATAATTGTGTCAAACCCTGCTGCCAAGCATCCTATAATTGGTTGCTGTAACATTTCTCTTCCCTCCCTCCCCCTCACCCCTCCCATCTGATGCCTGAAAATAAAGTTCCCATGATGCACGGCGCCACGCCTTCCACCGTCACCTCGGCTACGACCTCCGTTACCAGTGTTCCGTTTGACTCCGCGACCTCCAATCAGGTTTGCCCTTTTGTTTTGCTTCTGCTAGTTCAGCCATTAGCTGTTCATTTTTGGAACACCATGGGCTACCTTTGTTGGTTTATGCCAGGGCTTATCAACCTTGCAGAAAGTGCCGGATGTTTTTCAGGCTTTCATTCCAATCACTTCCTCGCCTGAGACTACTAATCAAGGTCTATAACAAAGATCCCAGGGTTGATTAGCAGTATGAGGTGTGCAGTTGCATGGTTGGAATTAAATTGTGCTCCCTTACGGGCCATTTCTGGTTAAGCTGTAGAGTCTCCAGGTAATTCAGTTCACTGGCCCATTGAGTATTTATAGTTCATGTAATTATGATCATTATTATTTTTAAGTTTTATTTTATGATTACGAAGCTTCAAGACAAAAATGTTTAATTTTTAAAATGGGAGTATGTATGAAGAATTAAAGTTCACATTCACATCAATTTTTGAAATGTTTTAGCATAACACATCTGGTCTGGTCGTATATCCTTAAAATTCTGTAGACTCTGGCAGCGTTCATTAGTTTAAAGGGGACCTATTTTGCTATTTTTCCAAGTTTATATTTTGGTCTTTGACTCCCCTAGAGTACTCCTGATCGCGCAAAGTAAAAAAAGGGTATTTATTTCGCTCATACTGCCATCCTCAAAAAACTGCATTTGTTGTACATTGCAGTCTCTGCCTGAAACGCCTCACTGGGGTGGCTCTTCGCTATGGCCCCCCCACTCCCGTGTGCCCACTTTCTTCTGACTGGCCAGCTCTGTGGAGGCGGAGTTGGGCGGGACGAGGCTGCAGAACGCAGT
This sequence comes from Gymnothorax javanicus, assembly GCA_029692085.1. NCBI lineage: Eukaryota > Metazoa > Chordata > Actinopteri > Anguilliformes > Muraenidae > Gymnothorax > Gymnothorax javanicus. Next base: position 132,600,936 of record CM056199.1, read on the forward strand.
TTTCCGTGTCCGGCTCCCCAGAGTGAAACCTGAGACACATCTGCAATCTGATAAGGAAGCGGCGGGCAATCTAACGTTATACTTGATATAGATCTAATGACATGATCTTGCTCTAACAAAGCATTGGCCGAAAAGTGGAGGACGCAAAGCAATTTCTCTCAGCGCAAGCTCAAATTTGCTATCGGCTACAGTTTGCTCGGCGACAGTTGGTGAGTACCGCGGTTTTCTAGTCCTAGCTAGGATGCAGGGAAGCTAGAATCCACCCCATATAGACACATTTGTAGAGCAGGTCGACATGCCCAAGTGTAGACCCGGAGACCGTAGAAATCCGGTGGGTCTGAGTTTAGAGGGAAACATGGACAGTGAGGAGCAGCTAAAAGTGGACCAACAGCTTATGGACTGCTTCGGTGTGTATTAGGACCTGCTGGGTCGTGTGCATAGCTGTGGTGTGTTGTTAGCGTGGAGCAACCGCGCTGGTATATAACGGAGGGCGCTCCAGGCTAAACGGCCTTTTTCGGAAATTGCCCGTGGTAATGGTTTACTTACTGCGTCCCGAATGACAAGCGTTTCCTCGCAGAGAATGGGCACGTTATGGATTGTCTTGGCGAGAGCAAGCTAGAGCTCCGGTTATGTTAAGAGCATAATACAGGTTTTACAGACCGTAAGTTCCGTCTGCGTGAACCGTTGCTTATGTGGATCTAGCGAATCGATCACTTTTACAGGTATGGCCAGCAGCCATACCACTATTCGATCTGCTCCAGCCGCGTGGCTGAAGCTAAGCAGGTGTGGGCTTGGTCAGTACTTGGATGGGAGACCACCGAGGAAAACCAAGTTGCTGCTGGAAGAGGTGTTGATGGGCCAGTAGGTGGCGATCTTCCCTCTGGCGGAATAATCCCCAATGCCCCAGTGCAGTGACGGGGACACTGTACTGAAGGAGACGCCGTCTTTCGGATGAGACGTTAAACCGAGGTCTTGACTCACTGTGGTCATTAAAGAACCTATGACACTCTTCGATAAGAGTAGGGGGTGCCCCGGTGTCATGGCTAAAGTCCCAACCTGGCTCTTTTCGACCTGCCGCCTAATCATCCCCTGATCCAATTGGCTGTGCAAATTGCCCTCCCTCCCCCACCTCAACCCCCAGGGCTCCCTTGAAAAAGAGATTTCAATCTCAACGGGACTTCCCTGGTTAAATAAGGGTTAAATAAAAAAAAATAAATAAATAAAAAATAATTTAATATTCAGTCGCCGATTTAATACTCAATCGACAGCAATGCAGTGAAATCGTTTGTGATACCATACACGTTATAGCCTGTGCTTTTCCCTATTGCTTTCACCGGTAGCATCAGAGAGCTTGCTCAGACATTGGGGATGTATCAGGCTGACCCGGTCATGGATAAGTAAAGCGATCGTTTCACGAGCACCCAAAAACTCACCCCAAGCTTTGCAAAACGTACGTCTGGTCTAACTGCAGCCCAACTCGGCAGACACATACAGCACCTCTCCGGTTAGCTTCAACTGTAGTGGCTACAATCAGGCAAGGTTATGATGAAACTGTCACATTGATGTTTACGAAGTAACACAAGCATACCGATCAGAATCGCTGCATATAAGTTAACCAGGAGGCGTTTTTAATTAGCAGAGCAGGGGAACTAACATGCAGTAGCTGATAAGTGGCCATGACTTTGAATGTAATCTGTCGCGCGAAAAAAAAAATTTAGCGTCCGATTGTGGCGGCTTGACATGCCCGTATTCGCGTCTTTGCATTGACTTTGAATGTAATCTGTCGCGTGAAAAATTAGTTTAGGTGTCCGATGTGAAAGCAGCTTTATGGATAGTACCACGACAGCTAGAGAGCTTCGGTTATGTTAGGAACATAATACAGGTTTTGCAAACCGTAAGTTCCGTTAGGGCGGACAAGTTGCTTATGTGGAGCTAGCGAATCGATCACTTCTACAGGAAAGAATTACCTATTTAATCTCCGCCTTTTTTCGACTTTTTATTAGCCACAACAATTTCTAAAGGGGATGAAATTATGTCAAGGTAGTGCAGAGAAATCATTTGTAAACCGGTAGAGCTTCTGCGTTTAGCATTGCTTTCATGGTAGCACCAGAGAGCTTGCTCAGACATTTGTGAAGTATCCTGCTGATCCCGGTCATGGATAAGTGAAGCGATCACTAACTGTAGAGCCTACAATCGGGCAACGTAATGATGAAACTGCCACATTGATGCTTACCGAAGTAACACAAGCATACCGATCAGAATTACTGCATATAAGTTAACCAGGAGCATTTTTAATTAGCGACGACATAAACTAACATGCAGTAGCTGGTGACCGAGCGGTCATAACAACCACAGAGACAAACCCTTGCAATACAGGTTTTACAGACAGCAAGTTCTGTTACTGTGAACAGTTGTACCAAGCATCCAAATTACAAACAAGTATTAAAAGTTAGCTTCAAATGAGGTTTATGTTCACACACCTTCTGTAGAATTTCCCCTGATATCACTCTTGCATATTTAGGACACAAGCATTAGCAACAGTAACTTGGCTACGTTAGCCGCTGTGCTACAGCCACAATCAACTGGCTATCACGTCAGGTTGGCTTATGCAGTAAAAGCAACTTACAGCTTCTGTGTCTGTGAGTCATGGACAGTCGCGACTGATACAGGCTTTATCTTCAGATATTTTACCAAGCCTGCCTTTGAGGCCAGTTGTTAGTGCTAACTATCGCTAGCAGTCCTGCTAGCCACCCGTAACTTCGTTAGCTTCACTTACATTATTTGCTGTTATATGGTTACTTACAGCTTGTGGCTCTGAGCGCTTGATCGATGCAGCTGCTTCAGGTTTGAGAAGCAGCTGAAACGCTTATCCTGTGTGGAATTATCCTTTATTGATAAAGCTGTCTTTGGTGAAATGCTGAGCACAATCAGCTAACGTTCCCTTTGGCCGTGGCTGTTTGCTGCCAGCAAACAAAAAAAGCTACCCACTGATTTCTGGTGGCATCGTCTTTTCGAAGAGAAATATTTGTTTTTCTTTGCGTCCAAAAGTAAACGGACAAGTATTTTGGGAGAGGTACTAACAAAATTGCAGCTCAAATGATCTGCGGTTCTTCTTTTGTATTTCCAAAAGTGTCAACGCTACTGAGGCATAGTATGATCTGCCGTTGCTAGTGCCTGCTAGAATAGTTTCCGGTGTGGGCAGGTCCAGCGCCATGATTGGCTCTGGCTAGGTCTGTACTAATTGGATGGCACAACATGACGTCAGGTTTTACCAAGATCTCATGAAGATCTCGGGAGGAGCTGTTCAGAGAGGAAATCACGCTCACGAAATCACGTTCTTGGATTACGGCAAAACCCCTGTATCTTATGTTTAAAAACTTTTCAGAGGTTGAGCATGGACAACCAACATTATAACATTACTAATATGTATTAAAAGAAGGATCAGCATAATAGGTCCCCTTTAAAAAAAAAAGTGCTGCTTTAGTTACTCAGATATTGCCTTCAAATGCTAAAGTAGAGCCCCTCGAGGTTTGAAGTGTTTGAAGTCCATGATAAATGTGAGGACTATGAAGCCTTACTCCTCCAATTGACTGTCAGGTACTTTGCCCTATGGACTGTGTTGGGTACTGGTTTGATACAGCAAAGTGAGGTCAAAGCCATGTAGCTGGTCAGTACTGTATTCATTCTTGGGCAATCTGTTGGACAGATACATTATTTGCAGCCATGTGTAGGCAAAAGTTGGTCAGCTTTCTCAAGTAAGTTTGCTGGATCGCCGTCTTGCCAACGGAACTTGCTAATTTGATCAGCATAACAGTAAAAATGCACATTGGACCAACTTGGCAAAAAATTCTTATTTGACAGCTTATTTTTTGCATTTAATTTATGTTAAACTGGTCAGGCTCTGTTCTGAAACTAGCTAGATGGCACTTACCTCTGGGTTTGTTCATTTTTAATTGGTACCTACCCAATTTGACCATTCTAGTGAGCTAACTGGTTGGTCTTTGCATACATGCCAACATATTAGCAACAGTTTTGACTTGTTAAAAGTGAAGCTATTGTAATATAAACACATGCAGCATTGCATAGGCTTGCTTCAAAGGTTGCGTGCATAGTGCCGAGTACTTATTTAACCTTTGCGTTTAAAAATAAGGATGTGATTCACGAGGAAAAAACATGCGGAGCCAAGTTTGCGTGTGTTCAAAACTTCAAAAGTCAGTAAATGAAATTGATTTGGCCTGAAGCTCACATCAGCCTCATCTTTTTCAAGCTCAGATCTTTGACAGCTGCTCCAGTCTTGTATGCGTACTGCCATTCCATACTCCCCAGTAGGCCAGTTCCTGCATACTAATGAGATACAAAACTTCTGTCAAAGACCTAAATTCCTACTCTTCGAGCATCACTGTTCAGCATTTTGGCTATTTTTTATAATAAAATTTGGGACATTACCTGTTAAGAGTTTGTACTTTCATAAAGCTTGCCCAGTTTCCCACGTGCCGACATCCTGTTTGGACCTACAGACCTTCTTTCTCTCTCTCAGCTGTGCTGTGCAGTGTAGTGTAGATTTCTACATACTCCTAAGCACATGAGTTTTATTTTAAACTGGTTGTACTGGTTTATCATTACTTCGTAAACTCTGAGAGAGGACAGGTTAATGTTGGCATCAGGACAAGTCCTTTCTTTTGCAAATGCAAGCATTTAACATCAAGGGCAGTTTTGTGCTAATTGATCTTACATATTTAGCATAATTGCTGCACATTTTGAACTAAATGGAAAACTTGTTGGAATATTAATGCAAGTTGCTTTAGTATCGCAGCTGATGCCAGATTTGGCGTCACAGACCATTTTATAAGGTACACCTTTCAAATGTTGGATAAAATGCTCCTGTGCCTCCTGAGCAGCTGAAAGTGTTCACGCTACGGTTTCACTGAGGTGCTGGAGATATTTTTACCGATTTTTGCCCATTTTGACTTGATTCAGTTACATGGTTGCTATTTGTTGGTGAGTAAAGCATTCCCACTTCACCTCACCCAAAAGATGGTCTATTTGATCAAGATCTTCATTGGTGAAGGCCATTGGAGTAAGGTCATGTCCCTGTCTTGCTTGTGGAACCATCTCGAGATAAAGTGTGTTCTACTACAAAATAGATTTTCCTGCTGGAGGTGTCCATGTGAAGTGAAGCATGAAGGTGTGTCGGCTGAAGTGGTCACTGAGTGTGTATGTTCGTGGACTGGTTTAGCTGAAGTGACCATCTGCATGCCTGACTCCGGAGAGTGATGTTATGCTTGCGTGTACTGGTGTATCTCACCTGCTTTTCCTTGTTGCTGTTTTCCAGTAGACCCCAGCAAGGTTCTGACCCTCCAGCCCACTCAATATCCAGTACATACCCATGGAAGCCCCAGACCGCCCAGTCCCTCATCCCTGCGGCTGTGCTGGTCCTGACCGCAGCGACCCTGTTTGCGAAACCAACCGACACTCGCCGTCATCCCAATGACCCAATATCCCTCCTCCTAACCGTTCATAAGAACACGGCCAAGACCAGAAAAAAGAAAACTGTGCCTACTCCATACCTCCTCTGGGCAGGAGCGCTAAACTTCTGCCACAGTCTCACTTCGAAAATTTGCCAATACTTATGGTGAAAATACCACATGCACCATGGGACTGTCCCCAGAATTAGGCCATACTGAGACTGATGAGAGATCAAAATAAAACAGATGAGGCGAGCGAAGAGAAGCCTTGGCTCCATACATGTAATATACGTGAATTGGTCATGGCCTGTATCATACGTGTAATATACGTGACACGGTCATGGCCTGTATCATACGTGTGATGTATGTGACATGGTCATGGCCTGTATCATAAGTGTGATATACGTGACATGATCATGGCCTGTATCATACGTGTGATATATGTGACATGGTCATGGCCTGTATCATACGTGTGATATACGTGACACGGTCATGGCCTGTATTATGCGTGTAATATACGTGACACGGTCATGGCCTGTATCATGCGTGTGATGTACGTGACACGGTCATGGCCTGTATCATACGTGTGATATACGTGATATGATCATGGCCTGTATCATACGTGTGATATACGTGACACGGTCATGGCCTGTATCATACGTGTAATATACGTGACACGGTCATGGCCTGTATCATACGTGTGATATATGTGACATGGTCATGGCCTGTATCATACGTGTGATGTACGTGACATGGCCATGGCCTGTATCATACGTGTAATGTACGTGACACGGTCATGGCCTGTATCATGCGTGTGATGTACCTGACACGGTCATGGCCTGTATCATGCGTGTGGTGTACGTGACCCGGTCATGGCCTGTATCATACATGTGATGTACGTGACATGGTCATGGCCTGTATCATACGTGTAATATTCGTGACACAGTCATGGCCTGTATCACTGCGGAGCAGCGCTGTATCCTGAGATCATGGCCATCCTAACATCACCCAGCACACCTGAATGTTCAGCAGTGGGTCACTTCCAGGGGAAGACTGATTCAAACTGAAAAGAGAATCGATGGAGGCGACGCCATTTTTACTGTACAACAGTAACATAAAACTCAAAGTATGGACAAAGGAATTTTAAGACGTAGGTCTGACTACGTTTGATTAAAAAAAAAGATATCAATAGTATTAATGTTTCATGTTTACGTGTAAAGAATGCTAAATCAAAGAAATCTCATGAGGCAATTGACTAATTACTCTCGTATGGAGAAAAGAGGACTCTTTTTTTGGAGGGCTTTCTGCCCTGATGTAATTCAGACTTGAGCATTGAACCCTGAACAGCAGGTGAGTTTGTCAATTTCATCAGTGCCTTTTAATTAGCCACTGTCTGTAAGAAGGGGAGAGAGGATTAAAACTCCCATCCTGATAACTTTCTAAGAGTGAACGAAGACCTGAAGTGCAGCGATGAGACGGAAACCGTTTCAGTCCTGGAATGTCGGTCTGTCTCTCGTACGCTGAAGGGAGAAGTGGGTGGGAGTTGGGCTCTCTAATTTAAACCCACGGGTGGACGAATGCTGCATTACACATTGTTGTGAAACCATAAATGTTCAGATAACTATCTCTTATCATCACACTGATTTGCCATGGTGGGACAGCTCTGGCTCCCCCTGCCTGCGTGGAGGATTACCAGCACATCCCGGCTCGAATGCCATCGGTTTGGTTCTGATTGGTTCCCTGCTAATGGACTCATCCGAGCATTTTGTGAGCTAATGCATCTGTCTGTGGGCAGGAAGGGATAGCGCCTTAAGCAGATAGACTGGGGCACAGAAACATGTCTGTGTAATGTGATGTTGGGAGCTCCAGCAGTTGAGTGACCAGTTCCATAAATGAAAGATGCACATGGGCATGTATAATGAATGACAGACATACAAAAAAAGTTTTGAAAACTATACTTTTAAGTAGCTTTAAAGCACTATGTATTCTTTTGTCAACCCAGAACTTGAATTTAAAATGGACTTACAATCAAAACTGGAGTTTTTTTTTTTTTTTTTTTTTTTTTTTTGTGTGTGTGTGTGTATTTTAGCTTTTAGCTTGTGAACTGGCCTGTGCTTGCACAAGTAGACTGGGAAGAGAATGACAATCTGATGGGAGACGATGCACAATGGGCCTCTGCTCTCCCAGTCAGCCATGTGTCTGTACAGTGTGTCGCGCGTGCGCGCGTGTGTGTGTGTCGCATGTGTGTTTAATTTAAAAATGGAACATATGGACGCGCATCACATCTGTGACCCATGGGCTTGTGTTCAGTGGTGACCCCTCAGTGCCTGGTGTCAGACTGTTGTTGAGATGAGAGTCTGGGACACTTCAGGTTTTTTTCTCGGGGTGTGATAAAGTGCTATCCTCCTGTGCTTTCGTCTCTCGGCTGTTTGATCTTGTGTTTGTGCAGATAGCTGTTTGGTCATTTCATCATCTTACCTTGCTTCTGTGAGTGACATGAAAAGTGAATGTTGTGTGTAGGGAATAGTTGCCACAGGTAGTGGTGCATGAGGGTAGGTGGGAGTGTGAGGTGCTGTGATGATGTCGTTCTGAAGGTTACGGTGGATGCCTGTGCTGAATCTCTGCTACATTCATGGGGCGGGGGGACAAAAAATAAACCCAAATAAACAACTGCCATCCTGCTGATCGCACTTTTGGAATTGGGATTTGTGTGCAATTTATTTGTCCTTTTACTTTGTGGCTCTTGGAGTCATAAAGACTTAAAATCGGACCTTAATCGCTGAAGTGCACTCACGCTTTCAAAGTCGACGGGCTCTAAACGTTCTGCGGCAAGATGCTGGTTTGTGGCTGTGACTCTGGGGAGAGATTTTGACAGGTGAAAGTGCGCAGGAAGTGCTGTTCATCGTACAAATGTGATCGGTCCTAAGGTGACAGTTCAGAGGTCACTCAGTGGGCACAGTGCATGTGATGCACACCAGGTGAGAACTGTGATGATTTTGGATGTAATTTACAGCTCGCTGGCCTAGTGCAGACATTTCAGGAAGAATTACAGTTGGAAATATGAACAGTGTACTTGGGGAACACAGTACTGTCTTCGTGTCTGGTGGTTCAGCCAATCGCATACAGAAGAAGAGATGATTGAAATGTATGACAGTGATTTATAGATCTGTGTTAGATACACTAAGTGAATAAGCCTGATTGGTTATTTTACTAAGAGGGTCATCAACCAGTCTTCTCATTCTCTGCTAAATGTATTCCAGAAATGTGTTTGCTTTCTTTTTATCACAAAAACTTTGTTTTCTGATCTGGCTTTCCCGATCTGTAGTTTGACTTTTAACTCTTAAATACACCAACCTGGCTTTGTAAGACGCTTAAACCATGCACTTGCGGTCTTTTAAATTCGCTGTTCTTTCATTTTCCGGCTGCTTGCAGGATGACTGCGATTGTCTTATCTGACTGGAAACTTATAAAAAAAAAAAATTAAACGTGCTGACATCAGATCATTTGCTTTATTATTTTTTTTTTTTTATTCTTGGGAGGTCAAATGTGAAATGGTACAGAAACAAGATTCTGCATAATCTACCAATAAAATGCTTTTATGTGTGCTTTAAGTGCTGATTCTGAATTTCATTAGTCGTTGTGAAATCTCTGGAAAATTCTCTGTTGGTTTGTGAATTGGAGAGGACTGTAGTCGCAAAGATCCTCAAGAGTGGCATTGAAACAGAGCATTTTCAGTGTGTCCATAATCCTGACTGCTTCGCAAGCAGGAACTCAGATTGTAGAGTGCTACATCTCTGAAGGACTGGTGACCTTAGTCCAGGTGTATATGACTCCCACACTGTCTCCTGTGCCCTCCTTAAATCCTGCCCTCCCAATGTGAAAAATGCCTTCTCCAACTGCTGCTCAGCTGGAACTAAATCACTTGATTAAAAAAATGCATTGGGGGGCCTTAGCCATTCTCCGTATACTTGCGTTGTATACTCTGGTCATGTGATGAGTTGTTTAGTTAGCTAGGGTAATCCAAGTGTAAATATCACAATAACTTCGCAACTAGTCTTTACTATTCACTTTTTCTAGGTTTCAATTCAACCTTTTTCCTTCTTTTGTTGATTTTATTTTACTTAATATCTTTCCTGTTGGGTGTATCATTTTATTTTAGTTTTTTATTTGTACTGGCGGATGTATTGGTTATATTTGATGTATTTTTTTAAACCATGTTTTTCTTAATTGGTTGAGTTTCCTATTCACTATAAAATACATAGCATGAAATTTAATATTTACTCAATTCATAGTTTGTGTAGTTTGCTGTTTCAAAATAGATACATAGAATATACAGATTTGTATGTAACTACAATGATAGATTCATTGTTACTTATGATATTAAGTTGTTGTTGCTATGGCAACAAAACTACAACATGGCTACCTTTATATACCTTAATTGTGAATTTTTTTTCACATGTAAATTGAAATAATGTACGACATTAACTTATTCAAAAACGTATGGGTAGATAGACTGTCTTGAATAAAGAGATGATTGAATATTTTGTAAGAAAAAAGCAAAGAAGAAAAAAACTTTAAAATCCAAAGGCCCTAACGAGGGGAGATCAGGTGTCTTTTTATTTTTGTTAAAATTTCTAATTTTTTTTTTCTTTTTTGGGGGGGGGGAAGAGATTGTGTGTCAGATTGCGGAGATTGTGTCCTGGTTTTGGTGACCTGTATTTAAAGGCTGGAATGTTCTGTTTTGGCTTAAAAAGCCATCAGTGGGACCCTTTGGGGAGAAGGAAACTTGTTCTAAACTTGTTCTATTTTAAAAAAAATAAATTTCCCCTATTTATTTACGTAGGATTTACTCACGCTTGGAAGAGAAGTGCGAGTCATCCTGAAAGTATACTGAATAATTTATGCTCAAAAATCCATATAATTTTATTTTTGTGTAAGTTAGCCCCTCATAGTGCTAGCAGGTCTGTCCTATGTTCCCTCCTCTTGCCTGCCAGTCCCTGATGTTCTGGCAGAAGACGTTTCAGAGGTCACAGTTCTGCTTGTCCCGTTCCGTTATTTCTGCGGCAGAGTTCGAGTTTCCCTCTCCCCTCGTCCCACCAAAGCCATGCCCGCTGTCCTTTGGGCATCGCCCTCACTGGACGTGCGATGACTCCAATCGGTGAAAGAATGTGTGATATTCACCTTGTTTGCACTTATGTACATAAATAAGTTGAGATATTCAGAACATGTTTTGAATATTTGGTAAGAAAAAAAAAGACACCTGTCAAAATAATGATCATTTTAAAAGTTTGTGAAAGAGATGCAATTGTGGCTTTTAAGGGATTTGTTTTCTTTTAAATTTTGTTTAATTTTCTTTTGGTCTTGGAGCATTCATTGCTCTGATATTAAGATGGAAAGAAAAAAGATTGATGTCAAAAAGCTTTATTCTTCGTCACAGCTTACAGAAACATACTGAATGTTCAATCCAGCTGTCTTTGATACTGAAGGTAACTGCAGGGCTGCTCTTCACCATTGTTTCATTAATTTGGTGTTACTGATAAATCTACTCCGTAATAAATCAGTCTTCGAGCCCAGAGTGTGAGCGACTGTCTCAAAATTCAATACTCGTCTCTGACCAGCCTCTCAAAAGGAGGTTAGATTCAAAGGCGAAGCTTCCATCACTAACCTTTGCTTTCTACAATTCAGTGGTGATATTGCACCAGTTTGAAATGCATCATAGCATAAACTTTGCGGTTTTACTTTTTTTTAAGTCAAACTGCATATTTAAGTTTATTATCCAATGGCAACCCACTATTTAAAAGTTTTGTGGTTTGTCAGAATTTTAGCGCTGATGAGCCGTATCCAGCGGTCTCTCAGGTACTCAGAGAAAATTTTAGGGGTTTTTGTAAAAAACACTGCCCCCTGCAGGTTGCCTGAAGAATTCAAATGACAGTTTGGAAGTATTGCAAAGGAATGGAATATAATTTGGTAATATTTGTTTTTGGTTGTTGCATATTGCTTTTTTGCTGCAAGTTGGTCTCAATCTCCATAAATCTTCAACTAAATTGAAACAGGAAAGATAACTGCTCATTTATCTCATATAACACAACAAATAAGGAAGCCTCTATTTGTTTGATATTGTACTTTTATTGTGCATTGATAGCATCGGAAGCCAATAATTTTGTTGCCATGGCTCTTGTGTCCTAGCAGTGGGGAAGGGGTGGAGCCTGATGGGATGCAATGATATAGATGCACCCCTGGGCCCTGTGATTGGCCCACGGCCTTTGGGCAGTTTACAACACCAAAGACTGAGCGTGTAACACTAACCTGCACAGAAAACTCCCGGGGAACTGAAAGGAATGCCAAATTATTGGGTACACACGTTAGAAATGCATGTACTTCACTCTTAACTCAGAATGCTTATTTCCACTGTGGAGCTCTATAGGAACTGTACTGTTAAACCCTTTGTGTATGGAGCTGCTGAGGTCCGTACTAATGTGCCTACATATGCACTACGGTGAGGATGATTTACTCTCACTGTTAGTGCTGACCGCTTCTTGTGACCCTTTAATATAATCAGAATCCAGTGATTCAGTAGCTTCATGTGGAAGGAGAGTTGATCTTACCCAACTGAACATGAGAACTGGAGAATTTAAGCTAGACTAGACTTTTAAAGTTGAGCCCTTTAATGTTGAGCAATGCGGTGTGTTAGCTTGAGCCTGTGCTTCTGAGTCTGTATTCACACATACCAAACTGTAGTTTTTGTCCGTTTTTATCATTTGGCCGCTTCACAAGATCCCCTAAACCCAGGTTCAAGTATGTGGCTTGAATGCATGTTTATGATTGTACTGGAAAGTGCCTCAGTCCGGGGTGTTGTGTGCCCTGTGTTTATAATTCAGAAACTAGAATGTCCATATAATCTCCAAGCCATATCAGCTGGACTCCCCCCTCCTCCACTGCAGGGCTACAAGAAAAAAAAATGCCCTTTATTTCTTTGGGTTATGGTTTCATTTTTTCACTGTTTCTATTCTCTGCTAGCTTGTAGTGCTTGTATGTGCTTTAGAACTGTGCTAATCTCTTTTGGTATATATAAATATATAAATATGAATATCTAAAATATATTACTTCTGTTATTTTTTTGACCTTTTAATAAAGCACTTAAATACAGAGGGTGTCTTGGGTTTTTGTTCCTTAATTATGAACAGGAGTCGTTGCCAAAAAAAATCTGCGTATCTGCATACAGAACAGCATTTATATCTACAGACAGTACAGCATTTACAACCCCAATTCTGAAATTGTTGGAACGAAGTGTAAATTGTGAATAAAATCAAAATGCAATGACTTTCAGATCACATGAGCCAATATGTTATTTACAATAGAACGTAGATAACATTTCAAATGTTGAAACTGAGACATTTTACATTTTTATCCACAAAATGAGCTTATTTCAAGTTTTCTGGCTGCAACAGCTCTCAAAAAAGTTGGGACAGAGGCGAAAAAGGGCTGAAAAAGCTATTAATATATAAGAGAATCAGCTGAAAGAACATTTTGCAAGTAGTTAAGTTAACTGGCATCAGGTGTGTAGCATGATTGGCTATAAAAGGGATGTCTTAGAGAGGCTGAGTCTCTCCGAAGTAAAGATGGCCTGAGGCTCTCCAACCTGTGAAGGCTTGCGTAAAAAAATTGTGGAATACTTTAAAAACAATGTTCCTCAACGTCAGATTGCGAAGTCTTTGAAGGTCTCATCATTGACAGTGCATAACATCATCAAAAGATTCAGAGAAGCTGGAAAAATCTCCGTGCATAAGGGACAAGGCTGAAGACCTTTACTGGACGCCCGTGATCTTCGGGCCCTCAGACGCCACTGCATCACTCACCAGCATGATTCTGCCATTGACATTACTAAATGGGCCCAGCAATACTTCAAGAAACCACTGTCTGTAAACAAAGTCCACTGTGCCAGTCACAGATGCCACCTAAAACTCTATCATGCAAAAAGGAAGCCATTGTTGAGCATGATCCAGAAGCGCCGCCGTGTTCTGTGGGCCAAGGCTCATTTAAAATGGACTGTAGCAAAGTGGCAAAGTGTCCTGTGGTCAGAAAAGTCCAAATTGACATTCTTGTTGGAAATCATGGGTGTCGTGTCCTCCGGGCTAAAGAGGAGAAAGACCACCCCTCCTGTTATCAGCGTTCAGTTCAAAAGCCAACATCTCTGATGGTATGGGGATGCATTAGTGCATATGGTGTGGGACACTTGCGGGTTTTAAAAAGCACCATGAATGCTGAAAGGTATATAAAGGTTTTAGAGCAACATATGCTCCCCTCCAGACGACATCTATTCCAGGGAAGGCCTTGTGTATTTCAGCAGTACAATGCAAAAGCACATACTGCAGCTATAACAACAGCATGGCTTCGTAGTAGAAGAATCCGTGTGCTGAACTGGCCTGCCTGCAGTCCTGATCTTTCACCGATTGAGAACATTTGGCACATAATTAACCAAAAAGTCTGTCAAAGGAGACCCAAAACTCTCCAGCAGCTGGAAGCCTGTATTAAACGAGTGGGATCAAATTACAATGGCTAAACTCAAGAAACTTGTCTCCTCAATGCCCAGACGCTTCTACTCTGTGTTCAAAAGAGGAGGGGATGCTACATTATGGTAAACAGATCCCTGTCCCAACTTTTTTGAGACCTGTAGCAGCCATCAAATTTGAAATGAGCTCATTTTGTGGATAAAATTGTAACATTTCTCAGTTTCAACATTTGATATGTTATCTGTTCTATTGTGAATAAAATACTGGCTGGTGTAATTTGAAAGTCATTGCATTTTGATTTTATTCACAATTTACGCTTTGTCCCAACTATTTCGGAATTGGGGTTGCATATCTACATACAGAACAGCATTTATATCTACAGACAGAACAGCATTTATATCTTCAGACAGAACAGCATTTATATCTACATAAAGAACAGCATTTATATCGCCAGACAGAACAGCATTTATATCTACAGACAGAAGAACATTAATATCTACAGACAGAACAGCATTTATATCTACAGACAGAACAGCATTTAAATCTACCGACAGAACAGCATTTATATCTACATACAGAACAGCATGTGTGTCTACAGACAGAACCGCATTTGTCTGCAGACAGAACAACATTTATATCTACAGACAGAACAGCATTTATATCTACAGACAGAACAGCATTTATACCTACAGACAGAACAGCATTTATATCTACATACAGAACAGCATTTATATCTACAGACAGAACAGCATTTATAACCCCAATTCTGAAATTGTTGGGACGAAGTGTAAATTGTGAATAAAATCAAAATGCAATGACTTTCAGATCACATGAGCCAATGTGTTATTTACAATAGAACATAGATAACATTTCAAATGTTGAAACTGAGACATTTTACATTTTTATCCACAAAATGAGCTCATTTCAAATTTTCTGGCTGCAACAGCACTCAAAAAAGTTGGGACACAGGCAAAAAAAAAAAAGGCTGAAAAAGTAATATATAAGAGAATCAGCTGAAAGAACATTTAGCAAGTAATTAAGTTAACTGGCATCAGGTGTGTAACATGATCGGCTATAAAAGGGATGTCTTAGGCTGAGTCTCTCAGAAGTAAAGATGGCCAGAGGCTCTCCAACCTGTGAAGGCTTGCATAAAAAAAAAAATTGTGGAATACTTTAAAAACAATGTTCCTCAACGTCAAATTGCAAAGGCTTTGAAGGTCTCATCATCGACAGTGTATAACATCATCAAAAGATTTAGAGAAACTGGAAAAATCTCTGTGCGTAAGGGACAAGGCTGAAGACCTTTACTGGATGCTCGTAATCTTTGGGCCCTCAGACGCCACTGCATCACTCACCGGCATGATTCTGTCATTGACATTACTAAATGGGCCCAGGAATACATAAAGAAACCACTGTCAGTGAACAAAGTCTGCTGTGCCATCCACAGATGCCACCTAAAACACTATTATGCAAAAAGGAAGCCGTTGTTGAGCATGATCCAGAAGCGCCGCCGTGTTCTGTGGGCCAAGGCTCATTTAAAATGGACTGTAGCAAAGTGTCCTGTGGTCAGACGAGTCCAACTTTGACATTCTTGTTGGAAATCATGGGCGTCATGTCCTCCGGGCCAAAGAGGAAAAAGACCACCCCTCCTGTTATCAGCATTCAGTTCAAAAGCCAGCATCTCTGATGGTATGGGGATGCATTTGTGCATATGGTGTGGGACACTTGCGTGTTTTAAAAAGCACCATGAATGCTGAAAGGTATATAAAGGTTTTAGAGCAACATTTGCTCCCCTCCAGACGACATCTATTCCAAGGAAGGCCTTGTGTATTTCAGCAGGACAATGCAAAACCACATACTGCAGCTATTACAACAGCATGGCTTCGTAGTAGAAGAGTCCATGTGCTGAACTGGCCTGCCAGCAGACCTGACCTTTCACCGATTGAGAACATTTGGCGCGTAATTAAACGAAAAGTCCGTCAAAGGAGACCCAAAACTCTCCGGCAGCTGGAAGCCTGTACTAAACAAGAGTGGGATCAAATTCCAATGGCTAAACTCAAGAAACTTGTCTCCTCAATGCCCAGATGCCTCCACTCTGTGTTAAAAAGAAGAGGGGATGCTACACCATGGTAAACAGGCCCCTGTCCCAACTTTTTTGAGACCTGTAGCAGCCATCAAAGTTGAAATGAGCTCATTTTGTGGATAAAATTGTAAAATTTCTCAATTTCAACACTTGCCATGTTATATCTGTTCTATTGTGAATAAAATACTGGCTGGTGTGATTTGATAGTCAGTGCGTTTTGATTTTATTCACAATTTATACTTTGTCCCAACTATTTCGGAATTGGGGTTGTATATCTACATACAGAACAGCATTTATATCTACATCTAAAACTGCATTTACATCTACGTAGAGAAGAGCATTTTAGGAGTAGAAATCAGAATTGATCTCTGTGATTCTGCATCTCATGACTGCAGGCATTACAGTGCATGTTTCTCTCTTGCAGATCTTCGGAGAGATGCACTGGAAGAGGAAGCACAGGGTGTTCACACAGGAGAATAAACTGAATTAAGAGGAGTGTGTAAAATTGAGTGCAAGTTGCACTTTTGGGCTGGCACCTGCAAGTAAACTTCTTGCCTTTAGCAGCCATACTAAAGAAATGTACTGCTGAATGAAAACATATTAATGTCTGAAGTAATTTGGGTGTTATGTGAATGATGATGCTTTTTGTTTTGGTCTGAACATTACCGAAGACTGCTTAGTTTTCACAGTCTGCGTAGACTTAGCTACATACATGAAAAGATCACTTCTTTGATTTCAAGGATGCAGATTATACAAAAGTACTACTGCGACCATATGCTAAGCTCCGTAATGTGATATTCCATTTCATGAGGGTTTGTTCATACACGTTACATTGTGGTAATAATATGGGGTGAGGTTAGGGGTAAGGCAACTGTCTGCTATCGGAACAGTCTCCGTTCTTCGTGGAATGAACACCACAAGATGTCGGAAAACCTTCTTTTGACATTCTGGTCCATGACAACATGATGGGAACACATCATTTCTCCAGATTTGTCAGATGCACATACGTGCTGCTAATTTCCCATTCTACAAAAGTTAGTACAACATCCTACAGCTTTGACATTAAATTTGGATCTGGTGACTGAGGAGGCCCCTGAAGTGCACGTAGTACGTTATGTTTGTGACATTAGTTTGAAACCACTTTGTTTTTGTGTCGTGCAGCTGATGCCTTATGGTGGAAATAGCTGTTGCAAGACGACCTTTCCAAAACGCAGCGGTAAGGTCCGCCTGTTACTACATCCCCCAAACTTTGCAACACAGCTCAGATATAGTGCGTGCACAGCAGAAATCTGACCAACATTACCTCTCACACATTCTTCATCATGTGGCAGTGTTTTTCTTACTGAATACGTCTAACTTGTCCAAAAAAGTTCTACAAAAGGCCTTAATTATTTTATTCAAGGATATGTTCACGAAATCAAGATTTTTGAAGGGATGGGTGGAGAGATCGGACAGCAAGCTGTCCATGATAGGGCAAACCCATTGGACTTCCACTCAGACAGCCAGCTGACTGAGAGGTTCTACGTTTGTGAGCAAACCCTATTTTAATTCATTTATGAGCTCTCCCCTCAGCTACAGCGTGCGTTAGACTAAAACAGTCAAACTGGTCATGATAATAGTTTATCTGTGTTGTTGCATGTGCAAGAAGACATTGTGCTATCGAGTTATAAGTCTGTAACCCCTAAATTACACCAGTTGCGTGTTTGGTCCATCGCCGCTTGGCCACAGTGGCGCAGCTGATGGGTTTAACTTTAGTCGATGTGTGTGTTTATACTGGATCCGCTGTGTTGCATTTCTCCTCTGTCCCAGATCCGAAAAATTGAAGCCGTGCGCAGCAAATACGCAAAACTTCTATTTTTGCCAGATGCCGGAGCACAAACGCGACACTTCAGCACAGAGAAGATCGATCCTTACGCTCACACAACATTAAAACATCTGGTTAATTTCAAATAAAACACTCCTTGTTGCCACCGGTTCCAGAGATGCCAAGTCTCACGCATTTGGCATGAGTCTCTCGCCTCTTAGTGGCATTCACGTTCCTGTGCCGTGGTCAGCAATTATTCAATCTAGGCGCACTGAAGAAATTCACTCGCGGAATTTAAGTCAATGTGCATTAAGTTAATCAGTTTCACGTGCATTACGGTGGATTTCCCCACTAGTGGCACGGAAATCGATTATGACTCGAGAATTCTCACGCTTGTCTTTACTGAGGGATTGAAAGCAATGGAATTGCATAAAGATGTTTCAAATGGTCTTATTTCATTTAAACAATTTAAACGATTATGAAACACATGCATTGTTTCCGATCCCTGAGTAAAGAGAAGCACGAGAAGTCCGGAGTCATAATCGCTTTCCATGTTACTTGTGGTGAGGTCCACCTTTACGCAAGTGAAACTGAAACTTCAATGCACAAGGATTTTAACTCCGCGTGAGAATCTCATTAATAAGCGTTCATTGAATAATTGCGGACTACAGTGAATAATCCTAAAAAATACGCGAGACTTAACGCCAAATGCGTGAGACTTGGCATCTCTGCGGTTTGCACTGTAGGCTAGGACAGCAACCGAAGTAAGAAAATACGTAAACTTTATCGACAGAGCACTTTCCAAACAAATGACAATCCCAACACAAACAGGAAATTAAGAACATTTATTAATAAATAGGCCACTTATCCATGGTAGAAGCACAAAATATCAAAAAGAAACTAATCAAAGCAAGTCTACTGTTTTTCGACCACCTCGGTAGGAAACAAAGCCTGTTGCCTGTTTGTAGTTGTGTTTCATACAGCATGAATCATGCCATCTTGGGTGATTGCATTTGATTCTGTAATTGCCATCAGGCTCGCTCATCGGTCTCGCTTCTCTAGCCATCTGAATCTGGTACGCAGTAAAAACACCACCAGTGGGATGTGAGGGATGATAAAACCTGGATCACACACGCAGCAGGGCAGAGGCAGACCAAACACGCATCTGGTGTAACCCCGGGGTAAGTCCGAAAGTTAAACTTCTTAGCTTGCAGGAAACTACCAACCCACATAACATGTTAGCTAGCTTGGTCCAACGAAGTTAGAGTGCGTTCTAAATAAAGGTAATTGCTTGGCAGCAACCTTTGCTTCGCAAGTATTTACGTGGACGTGCATCTCAAAGACCAGTCGCAGTTACCGACCACGGTCTGTCAAGTGGACTCTGTAAATCACAAAGTCGAGCGCAGCTACGAACAGCCTAAGAGTGTAGACATGCTTTTTATGCCCTGTCGGTGCACTCTGCACCAGCAGCTCTTTCTCGAGAAGCAACATCCTTCTGGTACCCATCAGGAATTATGATGCACATTAACTCATTCCCTACGGAATACTTTTATATAAAATTGTCGCGTTTGTACAGAACACTTTTCCAGAAAATTACACAATATAAAGTATTGAAGTACAGGTGGACCATGACCGCAATCGTCAACTGATTTCGTGTTTTCATCGGACTGTGAATGGTCATCCACGCCGCTGCACTGGCTCACTGTAGGGAATGGTAGAATTCGCCGCGCGGTTGGCGGCTTGCCGTAGAGAATGAGTTAAATCACTTGAAATGACAATGCAGGATTGGTCGCTACAGTTAAATCCTTGAATTGGTATATCTGACCAAAAAAAGAGTGGACGTGAACATTTTTAGTGAGAGGGTTGAAAACTGGGGTCGAAAATGAATCAATCTAATACCTAAAACATAGAATGCAATGTAGGAACGCAACGCAAATACTCTTATTTACATTTTAATGATACTGATCTTCCAATGCAATCTTTTAATGCTCATTGCACCACTTTATTAGACAAAGTGGCACCTTTAAAGGTGAGATCCAAAATCACCTCAATGTACTCACCCTGGATATCAGAATCCATACGCTGCCTGAGGCAGCAATGTCGTAGATCTGAACGGCTTTGGAAATCCTCTGGGCTAGAGGTGCATCGCCTTTATCTTAAAGATCTGCACCAGTCTTTTAACTTGGCTTTACAGGAAGCTAGAACTGCCTACTTTTCTAGTTTGATTGTGTCCACAAGAGGAAATCCAAAAGTTTCATTTGACACTGTCAATAATATTGTTTCAGCAACGGCCATCTACCTTACCATGCTTTACAGCAGACGACTGCAACAAGTTTCTCTCCTTCTTTGTTAATAAGGTAAAATCTCTTAGGTCAAACCTCCAGCATAACCATAACCCACCTAGTGTCAGTTCACCATCCCCCCACTGTCATGGACTCTTTTTCCCTTATCAGCATGGGAGATTTGACAGCCTTAATAAGTAAAACAAAACTATCTAGAAGCCTCTTAGATATCATCCCACCCCCTTTGTTTCGAAAGCTTTTACCCACCATCGGTCCTGCCGTGTTATCTATTGTTAACTCATCATTGTCCTCTGGCCGGGTCCCCACCTACTTTAAAAATGCCATGATCAAACCAATCCTAAAGAAACCAAATTTAGATCCAGGCTTACCTGTGAACTATAGGCCCATTTCCAAACTGCCGTTTATGTCAAAATACTGGAGAAAATTGTGACTAACCAACTCACTGCTGTGCTGGAGAGTAATAATATTTATGACAAGTATCAGTCAGGTTTTTGGAAGCGACACTCCACTGAAACAGCTCTGTTGAGGGTCTCCAATGATATTTTAATGTCTGCTGATAGAGGCGACGGCTCAGTGTTGGTCCTGCTTGACCTTAGTCCTGCATTTGTCCTGCATTAGGTTGTCCAGGCTCCTTGACTGCCTTAATGCCATTAGGGTCTGGACCACAGCCAACTAGCTACAGCTAAATGACAGTAAAACTGAAGTTCTTATTATTGCTAAAGATAAACATGTTCCTACAATCATGCAACACATTGGACCCCTCACACTAACAGTACACTCCAACATTCGTAATCTTGGTGTTATCTTTGATCCATCACTTTCACTTGACCTTCATATAAAGCAGCTGACAAGATCTTGCTTCGATCATTTAAGAAACATCAGCAAACTCAGAGCATTTGTTACAGCAACAGAACTCGAAATGATCACTCACGCACTCATCTCATCCCGCATTGACTATTGTAACAGCCTCTTCACCTCACTCAACGTCTGCCATAAACCGGTTACAGTCAATACAGAATGCTGCTGCTCGTGTACTCACCAGGTCAAACAAACGCCCCCACATCACTCCCATACTAAAATCTCTACACTGGCTTCCCATTGTTTACAAGATAAGATTTAAAGTTCTCACCTTCACTTTTACAGCACTTCATGGTCAGGCCTCTGAGTATTTAAAAGAACTCATTCACCCATACCTGCCAACTCGTTCACTAAGATCTTACTCAAGTAATCTGCTGTCTGTACCAAGGACAAATTTTAAAACACGTGGTGACCGAGCTTTTGAGGCCTTAGCACCAAAACTATGGAACTCCCTGCCCATGTCAATCCGTTACTCTGACTCGGTTGAGTCTTTTAAAAAACAGTTAAAAACATACATGTTCAGACAGGCTTTTGAATAATTACTATGCACCTTGTCATTGTACTGTGAATGATTTTTATCTATTCACCAATAATTTGTATCTGGTCATTGTTTTTAATTTTGCTTGTTTTGTTTTTTGCTTCTGTGTTGTCTGTGTTGTGCTCCTTTTGATGTAAAGCACTTTGTGACCTCGGTCTGTGAAAAGTGCTCTATAAATAAAGCTTACTTACTTACAATGCTAAAGTACTCTCGGCCGTATGGGCATAAGACAAGGATTTACAACATATAAAGGGTTTTTTAATGTATGCCTATGTAACACAATGTGTTTAATACTTTCGGGCTTGAGAGAAGTTTCCAGAGTCAAAAGGAAGACAGAGGTAATTGTCCAATTTCATCTAGGACCTGGCAGGTTATATGGAAAGTGTGGAACAGGACAGCTGGGACTTTACATCGTTTGGCATTCAGAATATGAAGTCTGACATGATGCGCAGTCATCAAAATTCGATGTTATGTTGAAGGTGACTGAACAGTTTGGTTGATAATGTTGCTACATCAAATTGTGTTTAGAAGGTATTTAAAGTAGGTGAAGGCCATGTAGCTTCCATGTCCTCCAACTTGATTATCCAGTAAGTACGCCTTATGCATTTGACGTAGCTTGACCAAAAAATGTCATGGTAGTGCAAAGTCGTAATGAAAGTAACACTGTTCAGAAACAATGTGACCTTTTGGCCCCATTAACCAGGTCGAGGCCATCCACCTTTAATGTTCTCCAAGCTGATTATCCAGAACATACACGCTGTTAATTTTACGCGGCTACAACAAAAATAGTGGATGTAATGAAGGAAACAGTGTTTACAAAGAATGTGACCTTTTGACCCCTTAAAGTAGGTCAAGGTTACCCATCTTCGAACTTGTCCAAGCTATATGTCCCAAGAACAGTCCCTGTGAATTTCATTACCCTGAGATTAATAGGAAAGGAGTTGTTGTCTACACAGACGGACAGACAGACACACACTCGGACACAAGGCCTTCGCAATAGACAAGTTCAGTAGTGAGATGGCAGCCAGAAAAGACGCGAGAAAGAGGCCGGCGTCAGCTCTGGCGTTTTTTTTTTTTAGCTTTATGGATTTTCCTTTTGAAAAACGTCACTTCCATATCTCCACTTCAAGACTGTGCAGTATAAACAAGAGGTGGATGGTGTGGATACGATAGAGGTAGAGGTATTGAAATCTTGCAACTGCAGAAGGATAGTGAAACGGAGTGGCTATTCGCACAGCCGCTGTGCCAATAGTGGGTCAAGTTATTTTAATCGCACAGCCGCTGTGCCAATAGCCCCGGCAGGTGCACTATTTACGCAGCCAACAATTGACCAATCAGAGCGCTCTATTTTAAGACTGAAGTCACGTGGTTTAATTTGCGCCATATTGGAAAGCTAAAAGTACAGGAAATAATTTTGCTTGTATGTTTTATGCTATATTTATGTTCAAGTAGCATTAATAGATTATTTTTTGGCGTCAATGTCTTGTCAATATGACACAGATCAAAGTAGGACAAACATTTGATAGTTGGGATGAGTTTGAAGGGGCTAAAAATATGTATCAAAAGAAAATAATGTACAGTTTGTGATGGATATCAGCAGGTCAGTTGCAGCTGCGAACAAGAGAGTGGATGGCACTATCAGATATGCTGAAAAACTCAAACATGCCTCTGTGAAGCTTGTCTGCAAGCATTATGGTGCAGGGAGTGCAGGGAAAATTCTTTACAGGAGAGGTTTAGTGCCTTTGACTGGATCTTGTTGCCTGTGTGGGACCATTGGGTGCTCCTGGCCGGGAATGTGAACGCAGAAACCGTGGCTGTATTGGAATCTGTGCCAAATGACGACAGGAAGAACATATGCATTACAGTGTGGAGGTAAACTATTCCAAACTTTACTTTCAAACATTGCTCTTAGTATACAACCATAAAGATATTGCAGTTAAATTTTGTTCATTATAACAAAGTGTATGTGTTGGGTAATTACCATCCTCAGATGCAGATGAAATGGGGAAAACTTAAAAATAAAATAAGCTCGTCTCCAAAGAGTGCTTGCAGTACCGTGAACAAACTGTGAACGAGGGGCTTGGACATTGGCAGACTTGCGATTTAACTAGCACCCAACAGACCAGCCCGACTGAATGTGGTGTACATGTTATGACGGTATGGCTTTTTCTTGTCTACAAAAGGCATGCAAGCAAGGCATGACAATTAGGAGTTTAAGGCAACCAGTTTTGTATATTCTAGAATATTCAGTTTAGTTGCACATCAATTGTTACCACATTTAATGATGTACCTAAAAGTAAAATACTTGTGCTAGTTGTAATAATACTTTAACTATTTATTTGATTCATTGAAAATTCTTTTTGCTCTTTCAGAATGCTGCTGCCATCATGAATGATCTCCCCATTGCCATCATGAGACCCTGCCATGCTACCACCTACAGAAGCTTCATTCTGCGGGAGCTCAAGACTGACAATGAGGCATTCTGCGGCCTGCCATTTTGTACAAAACCATCTGGCAATACCATTCAGCGGACCATGTGTGATGAATGTGAAAAGTGGTGCCGCAATCAGTGTGCATTTGGATTTCACTTCAAAAAGCTTCATGTGCCCCATATGTGTCACACAATTGTCTTAGGCTGGTGACTGATTGCTATGTGACTCAAGCTGATCATTCAAAATTGATGGATAAACTTATATGTCGTTGTAGTGACAAGCTCCGGCGAAATCTACCGAGGCATAATCAGCATTGTTGATTAAAAGCACACCAGTATTATATGCATGTTACATACAGTCAAATAGCATTATCAGGGTTTACTTTTGTTAATACTTCTAGGTTGCAGGTTTCTGACAGCTAAATTTTGGTTGTTAAATATTTGTGAAATGCTTACAATGACATATGTACACGTGGAGAATGATTATGATGTAGACAAAGTCTTTTAATGGTACATGGCATATTGATACTGATTAGTATATGTTCACTAATACATACTTCAGAGGTCATATTGCTCCTTTGAATTTTATAACATTTGTATTTCTATGTTGTTGTAATAACAAGCTCTAGTAAAATCTGCATAGCGTAGGCTTTGTAACCATTATATTAACTAAAAGAACAGTAATGTTATCTGCATAGATTAATAGGCTACATACTGTCAAATAGCGTATCAGGGTCTACTTTTGCTAATACTTATAGCTGTACTGCAGTATTTGATGCCATTCTAGTCGTATTTACATTCTCTTTGAAATGGCCATATTCGTGATAGGTTGGTGTAACATTTTTTTTTTTTTTTTGCTCTTCTTGTTTTCACTTAACAAAAAATGATTGCAATTTATGTGAATATAATATAATGTGTTAGCTTAGAGAAATTGTTTTGAGAAGTGTGTGGTGATGAAAGTTGGTACTCACGTTAAAGCGTAACCAGTTTAGATGATATTGGGAGAGCAGGCAAGTTTTAACTAGTAGCACAGAGAAATTTGCTTTAAGTCTAGTCCTAGTTATATTGAATTTATATAGTATCAAAATGTCTGGCTATATATTCAGAGATGGATTTCTTATATCTAGTATCTATAGCCGATTTATATTTCACTTTTGAAATCTCAGTCAATTTGTAAAATGTTCAGTTGAAATAAATGATTGCACAAAATATCTGTGTTTATGCAAATTTAATGTGCCCTGGCTAACTAGCAAAGTTGGCCTATTTTTCATACTATTTTTTCCAAAAAGCAACTGCTATTTGAAGCTATAATCTGTGACGCAGGGAAGCAGCAAAATTGGTTGAAATTGGGTAAAAAAAAACACCACAAGATTCATAATTTAAGAGGACAAAATTGATAAATTATATGCATATTAATTTTTCCACCAATTACCTATTTTCACACTTTTTTCCCAAACAATGGTTAAATGAAGCTATTTTCAGTGATACAGGAAAGCAGCCACATTGGTTTAAATTGGGTACGATCATAAAAAAGATAAGATTATCAATTTTGTCCAATTAGATCACAAAATATCTGCATATTAATTCTTCCATTAATTACCTGTGCTATAGAAAGAACATCTAGTGATCATTGTCCATTCTTATCACCAAATATTAGATACATGGATTATACAGGATTAAGTCAAAAACGCCAGTGCCGATCAACGCCATTTTTGGTGTGGGTGTTGGGAGTAGGTAGCAACAGAAGCCTATCGATTTTTGTTGCGCTCTGAAATCTAATATGGCTGCCACGGCTGCCATCTTGAATTTGCATTCCGCGCATTAAGTCCAAAACGCCATTGCCGATCAGCGCCATTTTTGGTGTTGATGTTGGTGGTGGGTAGCTACAGAAGCCTATCGATTTTCGTTGCGCTCCGATTTCTAATATGACAGCCATGGGTGCCATCTCAAATTTGCATTCCGTACATTAAGTTCAAAACGCCATTACCGATCAACGCCATTTTTGGTGTGGATGTTGGGAGTGGGTAGCTACAGAAGCCTATCGATTTTCGTTGCGCTCCGATATCTAATATGGCAGCCACGGCTGCCATCTTGAATTTGCATCCATGGCTGAGGGGTAAAACCCGCTTTGCGGGGCTATTCTTTGTTTTAACACTGGTCTATTGCTCCTGCAGTGCATTTTTCAGTATCCAGTGTTTTAATATGGGACATCATTTAACAATAAATAATTGAAATTATTTTTGTGGATCTTTTGTTGAAACCATTGGCATATACTTAAAACTGCATTTAACTGTGGCGACTTCCACTGTCTTACCATGTTACCCTGCCGAGACCCCTTGCCCCCCCTTTGCCACCCCATGTAAAATTTCCTAGATCCGCCACTAAACTGTGACCTGATTGCTTCGGCCTATTTATTGACGCATTTATTACCTAATCTA
The DNA here is from genome assembly GCA_029692085.1 of Gymnothorax javanicus. Classification (NCBI taxonomy): domain Eukaryota; kingdom Metazoa; phylum Chordata; class Actinopteri; order Anguilliformes; family Muraenidae; genus Gymnothorax; species Gymnothorax javanicus. Next base: position 132,627,366 of record CM056199.1, read on the forward strand.
TTACTGCACGTATGATTTTGAACAATGTTTCAGTGTTTTATTTTTTTTATGTTTGGATTGCGTGTTGAGTCTTTATTCACAAATTTATTCAAAATACAGTAGTGTGCAGTGATGATTATACACTTAACAAAATGAAGATAAATCAGAAACCAAGTACTAATCAAGTATATATTTCATATATTATTGGATCATATTTATTAAAATAAGTAAACGGATAACAATTCTGTATGTATCATCTTCATGTCATTCTTAGCTTGTAAACTCCTCTAACTACAGCCTCAACTGGACACATTTTCCTTTGGTCAAGTGCGTCCCAACGGTTGGTGACAAAATCTCAGTGCACTTGCAGTCTTTACGCTACGTATATATGCCACAGCCAGATCCAAGAAATACGTTGCTCAAAAGTGACCACTTGACTAAGTGTGAAGACCACAGGTGTAGGTGTTGGGATGAAGCCACATTGACCGACAGCCCCAATGACAGTGTCCAGCAGCTGCTCTCCTGTGATCTGGAAAAACCTAGTGAATTTATCAGTAGCAAGGATTCTCAAAACTGAACAAAAACTTTTGGATTCTGGACTTTTTCTAACTGGAAGAAATTATAGAAACCCGATTTTGACAGTTCAAATAACACTAATAGCTATTGTATTAAGATTTTCACCACTCTTAATTACCGCAAATGAGGGTCAAACTCAGTTTTTCCCAAAAGTGACAAATGTACTAGGTTTTTCCAGATCACAGGAGAGGTGTCAATATGGTGGCGGTAACAGACCAGTCATGTGACTGTAAGTAATTTAGACTGCATTCACCATGAACTGTGCGACAATACATTGCACAATTCTTACCCAACTTTAATTATCATTGAAATTGCCCAATTCAACAAAGTCTTTGCCATCTGACTGATGAAAAGTAAGAGGAATACACATGCCTAACGATAAATGTAGGTTTCCATGTAATGCATGAAAGTAAATCCTTTATTGGTAAAATAATTTCCATGATTACAAATGTCCGATGTTGTATCTTGCATATATTCCATGTGCGAACTCTGTAACCACATAAAACATGCGGAATTATCTATGGGTCCATAAAATGCAGCTGCTGTATTCAAACCTGTGGAACCTCAGGCCTATTTTATGTTCAAGTGGAGATCTCGATGTTTCCAAAGATCCCTAATAAGTCCTATTAAATTACAGGGAAATGTGTACAAAACAATGAACAAGATCTAGATATTCTCAATTTGAGGTCATGCTGTGGCCATTAAGACAGGGCGTCCTGGGTTTGAATATTTCTCTGTGTAGGTGTGATGCAGCTTCAGTGAAGCTCTGCAGCCAGCGGATACAGAATACGATGGACGTTGCAAACCCTTCCAATTTCATTTGTACGCTGAAGGACTGTCACAATGATGCTTTACGGAGTAAAAAAGGGCAGTGCCCAGCCTAATCCCAAAAATAGCAGATCAGGCAAAAAAAAAAAAAAAACTCGCCGCAGAGAGAAAAAACCTAAAACACAGGTGAGAAAATAACTCCTCAGTGGGAAGAAATCTTAGGAGGAACCTGTCGCTAGCAAGCTAATCAATCAACTGAACTTAAAAGGATGTTACAGACCCCTTCACTATGATTCAGAAATTTCAGTGGAGCTATCCCCTCTACTCAAACCCACCCAGTGTGAAAATATTACCCAAAAGCATTGCCTTCAAATACTCCAAAAAATACTGAAAACTGAGGTTTTTCTAAAGAATCCATTCCATTCTGTAGTGGTTTGTTTTGCAGTGAGCTCCACGAACCCAAAATCTTCATCGAGCTGAAGTGATCCGTCAGTTCTATCATTCGCTTAATTCCCCGACACCGGGACGCTCACATTGGGGAGTCACTAATGACGTAATGACACCAATAATAATAGGGTGGATATTGGAAATGACTAGAATACTTCATACAGCAAATACTATTTATTAATCCTCAAATACAGTGACATTTCCAACAAACAATGCAACATAAAATCTGCCATTGAAAGTCCGGGAAGTGGACTTTTTTCCACTCGATTTCAAAATAGAATTTAAAATCCTTAACACAGAAATTAGACTATTAGCTTTCAGTTAATTCAGGAGAAAAAAATATATATAAAATTGTCATTTATGGTACAGCAATTCATCTCTCTGTTTCGGTCATAAATATTGACAGTAGGCAATACTTGTATGCAAATATGTAGCAAATACAAGAAGCAGCGGTCATTTTAAGAGCAGAACTACGTTTCAATAGTATACTGTACCACCACAAACAGAAGTACAAGTGCACGATAGGAAGAAAAAAAAACAATTTTAAAAAAGGATAATGCATTTGCGCTCATGATTATGATTTGCGAGACTGCAGAAATACTTTAACATCTGTGAAAAGGACTGTACTCAATACACCCAGATCATGTGATCTCTGGAGAGATGAGGAAAGGGGAAATGATGCACTGCAGATGAGAGAAAAGCAGACAGTACAGCGAGCTGAAACAATGTTTCATTTAGAAATTACAGAGTAGAATATTATGCCGACACAAAGAAAATGTAAGCAAGGATTTAGCTTTCATGTTATCTTACAAAATACTACAGAAGTAATAACATTTACAATAGAATTTTAATCAATATTTTGTAATTATTGAACTACCAAGGATTCAGAAGTCAAAATGTTATCCCAAATCAAAGATCAGTGTTCCCTCTACACCTTCAACAGAGTTCACTTCTGCCAAATGGGTATTTAGACACCGATATAGATATTTAAAGCCTTGAATACAAGCTCATGAGTGGTAATTATATTGCACCATTTTCAGTAAAGATGGGCTAATCCAAGATAAATATTTTGCAGTAGCGTCAGATTGAAGCCGAGCACATAACAGAAACTCCTTCACACAGGAGAATATGCGCTTTATCGTCTCTGACTGAAGGAATTTTATGCACAGCTCTTACAGGAGTAACTCACATACTTGGCAAATCGCTCATGTGGAAAATCGCTTCATACAACGTGCGGCAATTATTACTTTTTTCGACACTAATGTTTGAAATTGGCCACATCCAGGTGCGGTGAAGCGGAGGCGCAGAGGGAACACCGAGACGTTCACTCCTGTCACATCAGGACATCCACGTCTCCCTCGGGGTCCTGCTCCTCGGGCACTCTGAGGGACAGCACTTCCTCATTCAAGAAGAGGCCGCTCAGTCGCTCTTTACGGGCCTGTCTCTGCTCCTTCAGCTGTCGCTTCCGCAGCGCCTTCTGCTGCAGCTTTCGCTGCTTAGAGCGCTTCTGTTAAAGGCAGAGCATTCACAGTCAAATCAGGCCTTATAGTGCTCTCCAATCTCACACACAGCCTGGGAGAGCATTCACAGTCAAATCAGGCCTTATAGTGCTCTCCAATCTCACACACAGCCTGGGAGAGCATTCACAATCAAATCAGGCCTTATAGTGCTCTCCAATCTCACACACAGCCTGGGAGAGCATTCACAATCAAATCAGGCCTTATAGTGCTCTCCAATCTCACACACAGCCTGGCAGTGCATTCACAATCAAATCAGGCCTTATAGTGCTCTCCAATCTCACACACAGCCCGGGAGAGCATTCACAATCAAATCAGGCCTTATAGTGCTCTCCAATCTCACACACAGCCTGGGAGAGCATTCACAATCAAATCAGGCCATATAGTGCTCTCCAATCTCACACACAGCCTGGGAGAGCATTCACAATCAAATCAGGCCTTATAGTGCTCTCCAATCTCACACACAGCCTGGGAGAGCATTCACAATCAAATCAGGCCTTATAGTGCTCTCCAATCTCACACACAGCCTGGCAGTGCATTCACAATCAAATCAGGCCTTATAGTGCTCTCCAATCTCACACACAGCCTGGGAGAGCATTCACAATCAAATCAGGCCTTATAGTGCTCTCCAATCTCACACACAGCCTGGGAGAGCATTCACAATCAAATCAGGCCTTATAGTGCTCTCCAATCTCTCACACAGCCTGGGAGAGCATTCACAATCAAATCAGGCCTTATAGTGCTCTCCAATCTCACACACAGCCTGGCAGTGCATTCACAATCTAATCAGGCCTTATAGTGCTCTCCAATCTCTCACACAGCCTGGCAGTGCATTCACAATCAAATCAGGCCTTATAGTGCTCTCCAATCTCTCACACAGCCTGGCAGTGCATTCACAATCTAATCAGGCCTTAAAGTGCTCTCCAATCTCTCACACAGCCTGGCAGTGCATTCACAATCTAATCAGGCCTTATAGTGCTCTCCAATCTCTCACACAGCCTGGCAGTGCATTCTCACAATCATTCAATCAGGCCTTATAATGCTCTCAATCTCACACACAGCCTGGGAGAGCATCTCAGGCCTTATAGTGCTCTCCAATCTCACACACAGCCTGGGAGGCATTCACAATCAAATCAGGCCTTATAGTGCACCTGGGAGCATTCACAATCAAATCAGGCCTTATAGTGGGGGAGAGCATTCACAATCAAATCAGGCCTTATAGTGCTCTCCAATCTCACACACAGCCTGGCAGTGCATTCACAATCAAATCAGGCCTTATAGTGCTCTCCAATCTCACACACAGCCTGGCAGTGCATTCACAATCTAATCAGGCCTTATAGTGCTCTCCAATCTCTCACACAGCCTGGCAGTGCATTCACAATCTAATCAGGCCTTATAGTGCTCTCCAATCTCTCACACAGCCTGGCAGTGCATTCACAATCTAATCAGGCCTTATAGTGCTCTCCAATCTCTCACACAGCCTGGCAGTGCATTCACAATCTAATCAGGCCTTATAATGCTCTCCAATCTCTCACACAGCCTGGCAGTGCATTCACAATCTAATCAGGCCTTATAGTGCTCTCCAATCTCTCACACAGCCTGGCAGTGCATTCACAATCTAATCAGGCCTTATAGTGCTCTCCAATCTCTCACACAGCCTGGCAGTGCATTCACAATCAAATCAAGCATCACATACGGAACCGCCCATCTTGACGTGCATCACATAGGTGACCTGTTGACCACTCTGTGGACACTATGTCTAATTTAAATGAAATGGTTTGCCTTTCATTACCTCATAACTTGGCAGTGTTAACCCTTTCGCAGGCAAATTTTGGCCCAGATGCATACCCCACGGACGGATTAATTTTGGGTTTTTACCAAAATATGATTGTTATTCAAAATAACAATAAAATAACACCAAATCTCATAATAAGTTTCCCATAACTGATGTTTTTATGTTTTAATCCTCTCCAGAATCGCTAAAATCGTTTGGATCCAAGTCACTCCCGCTCTCTGGATATTCAAACTCATCGTCAGAGTCATTCAATAAAGCAAAAACTTCATCCACGTTGTATTTACGTTTAGAAACACGGCTAGAATGCCGGCTGTTTGTACTAAATGCGATGCCATGTTCACATGTCCCACAATTTGACCCGGAAGTAGTCTCGTATTTAGCGTTTTTAGGAAATCCCATGCCTCGTTCACGGCTAAAAATACAGTGCTGGGTGACCTGAGAGACAGCCAATGGTAATGAGTGTAACTAACAAGGGAATTCCCGCAATCGGCCAATGAGAGAAGACTTTATAAAACACGTTGGTTAAAACGACAAAAATGTCGCTGTGCCTGCGAAAGGGTTAATAAGATATGAAGCCATTTTGAATGCTGATTACCCCTTTTTGAATAGAAAAATATATCTTGTCCAGCCCTCCAGAATGGACATTTTGACGTACTTAAAATCGATTGGAATCTTTGCATTTCAAGTGTTGCCCAGCAGGTTCAGTGCTAAATGTGTGCTGGGATGGTTGTTTTCTATAATGAAAGATTAAAATCTCAAGCTAAATGCTTTTTGATGAAAAAATTTGGCTTCTCTTATTGTCCACATCCAGGGTTCTCTACTATTGCTAATGACCGGGCGGGCCCCCCCGTTAATTCAGAGTGATTGCGCAATTGCGGCTTGTTCATAATATACGCGCCCGCTGAGAATCCTCGGCCGCCCGGTAAAAAAAAAACAAAACAGAGAATTCAAAGAGCACTGGAAGACGTGCAATTGAGTGCGCAATATATACAAAATAAAACGCATCCCCCTCCCGCTCAACAAAATAGAATGGCCCCCCCGCTCCACAAAACGAACCCGCTCGCAGAAGAACGCCACCTACCGCCCGGTCATTGAAAATTTTAGTGGAGAACACTGCACATCACATACGGGACCATAAGGATGTTTTCAACTTTTCATTGGAATTCCCCTTTTGCTGTAAATAGTTAACTTCCCATGATTTTGTCATGAAAGTACACAAACTAAGCTTCCATTATGTGTGTTCAGTTCTTACAAACTATAATTTGAAAAAAATACTGGCAATGTCACACTTCCATGCCCTTTTGCTTGGACAGACCCATAAACTAACAATTATCCTTGACCAGTTTTCCGTCATTTTCCCTTTTCCTTGATTAATAATACGTTAACTGAGACAGCACAGTAAGGGTGTAGCCAGTTCTTTTTTTAGGAGACAGCAGAAAAGAAAAGCTTCATTCGGATGTGAAATTATGCGCCTTTCCATTTTTGTTTTCTTTGTATTCATTATAAAAAATTTGTAAAATGCAGGTTTGACAGGTTTGTAAATCATAGCCTACACGGGCTGCAGAACTTATTTTTTTAATGAATTTATTTAACTGCGCCAACATTATAGTTAGGCTGGTAAAAAAAAATTTCAAACCGGTCTGATAAGTCAAACATCTGACCGAACCGATAGATGGATTTCACCTAAAGGTGTCATACACTGCAGCCACTTCTGAGAGGAACATAATGAGCCCGAGAGACCCATGAATGAGTGGGGAACATAATGAACCTGAGAGACCCATGAATGAGAGTGGGGAACATAATGAGCCCGAGAGACCCATGAATGAGAGTGGGGAACGTAATGAACCTGAGAGACCCATGAATGAGAGTGGGGAACATAATGAGCCCGAGAGACCCATGAATGAGAGTGGGGAACGTAATGAACCTGAGAGACCCATGAATGAGAGTGGGGAACATAATGAGCGTGAGAGACTCATGAATGAGAGGGGGGAACATAATGAGCCTGAGCAACCCATGAATGAGAGGGGGGAACATAATGAGCCAGACAGACCCATGAATGAGAGTAGGGAACATAATGAGCCTGAGATCTTGAATCTTAGACTTTTTCCGCGAAATAGAACTAGGCTCCTCGCTAAGTGGCTACATTGGACATTCAGGCTAGAGACATGGAGAAAATACGTCTTTTCGAGCCAAATTTGAATGCCAGGGCTTACGGACACTTGGTTTATGCCACATGAGTAGTATAGAGGCATTTTGTGGTTTTTAATGTTGTTTTTTACACTTGAGTGGCCACCATTGACTTCAGTTGATTGGATTTGTCTTCAAAAAGTGTTTTGAGGAGGAAAGAAATCCTCCGACCCTTAAATTAGCCTTGAGATGAGTAGATGAAGAGTGAATTTTCACTTTTGGGTGAACTATCCCTTTAACAAATTATGATAAATCGCAAAAATGACTTGCACCAAGGAGCGAACAGGCAAATTAGCCCCTTTTGTTTTCTTTAAATCATACTTGATGCGATCTTGAATAAATGGTTGCCTAAAATCAAAGGCCATATGAAAGGTACCCAGAAAAGAACTGAACTGACTGAAGGATTTCTCAGTGACGTGCTTAACAAAGCAACGTTATGGACTGATGAAGAATCACCTTTAAACCAGCAATTGCTCTCACCCCGTTCTTCTTTACTTTGCTCAATTAGCAATCAAATATTCGCTTAATTACTCATTTGAATCAGTAGACAGTACAATTTATTTTGATAGCACTTATGTACGTTGCATTTTCAAATTTAAATAACCATAAAATAGCACAGATTTGCCTGACTGCGTTTGCCAGATTATTTCTTGGCTTACATTCCACCATAAAATAACTGATGAGTCACGTGCGATACCTCACTGACATCAGAGCACAATTCTCCTCCCGGAACCAGTGCAATGTGGAGCACACTTTGCAGAGTGTATGGAACGTGAGAGTGAGAGAAAATGGTCAAAAATGGTCAAATGTTCCAATAACTTAGCAAAGACATTCAGGCAAATCTGTGCCGCCAGTTAGTAACATTTTCAATTTGATAATTGAAAAAAAATTTATTTAAAATAAAGTTAATCATAGCTCTTGATTTTGGTTACTTTTGAGCGCCTAAATAGCCAACAGTGAAGGTGGAAAACATTTTGTTCAGCGTATCAAACGTGAATAGTAAATTATGATATGGGAAATAATTCTCTTGCTGTGAGGCAGTGTGGGAAATGGAGTTCTTGCCGTGAGGTGGCGTGGGAAATGGAGTTCTTGCCGTGAGGCGGCGTGGGAAATGGAGTTCGAGCAGAACCCTCACCTTGGAGTCACGTATGCGCTCGGCAGCGCTTGCGGACAGGTTGCCCTCACTGTGGGCTCGGCTGATCCCGGAGGTGCTGGAGGCTGCACTGCTGCTGCTAGCGGCGCTGCTCACCATGCTGCCGTTACTGCTGCTGGCAGCACTAACGCCGCTGCCGCTAACGCCGCTCGCGCTGCCGCTGCTGTGGCCGCTCCGCTTCCAGCCCCCCTCCCGCGTGCTGCCGGCTCGCTGCCGAGGCCCGTGCTCTCGGATGTAGTTCCTCACCTGGGCCACGGGGGGAGCACAACACCAGCTTCAGTGTGCAATCAAACATGCACAGACTCGAGCAGCAGACCCACACATCAACTGGGACTTCTGCTACGTTCACCTCACCCATTTAATGCAATTTACACATAAGTGGAGATTGAGGACTGATATCATTATCCCGCAAGGTTTCCGTGATCGTGGCACACCACCATGGCAAAATAAAAGCTGCCACGCTTATGTAAAATGACTTCACATAAACAATCAAGAGTCGCCAGTTCTCATTGTTAAGTTAAAATGAGCGCTAATAATTCTTGACCTGTTGTCAATCATTTTGCTTGATGAACACATTTTCCAATGAATAAAAATTAGCCATCGGCAGTAAAACGTGCTGCTTTCTTCTTAACGCAATGTGTGCAACGATTAGAAAAAAAAATATTTTGTTCACTTCGCAAAACGATAAACTACGATGTTAACTTCTGTGTTTGCTGTGAGCACATCCTGCTCTACCTAATTGTATCTTCATGATTATTTAATTCCAATTCCGGAGTCATAATCGGTTTTCATATTATACGTGAAATCAACCGTCACGCACTTGAAACTGATAAACCTCCGCGCAGATAGGCTTCAATTATTACATTGCCTACGTGCTGATTAATGGAAACTGGCCACACCTGATAATGCTGAGTTTTGACCCGACGCTGAAGCCCTCCGCCACAGTTTCAAAAAATCTTGGAGGAAACCCTGTCCCGTCATTCATATGAGTGCATATGAAGATCATATGTAATTGTTGATAAAATGTCCATGGTTAGCGGTTTTGCCTTTAGCTTTGAAGCAAATGTCGCTCAGACAGTGTGCCTGTGTGGTTAAATCTTGCACAATTGAGCTTCCTGTGAGATTTGACTGGGGTGTAAGATAAAAAGAATCATGGAGGAAAAACAGCAGGCAGTTAACTGGGAAGAACACACAATAAGACTTCAACAGAGCGAGATGCTAACAGGGTTATCCAGTCCAGGAGGATTTGGCTGGAGCTGGCCGAAGAGAGCGAAGCCTCAGAACCGTAAGGCCCAGTTTGAGTTTTGTCAGGGTTGGCTCCGTTTTAGCCATCAGAAGCGGCGTTCTGGAGTGCTGCGGTGTGACGCGGGAGGAGCGGGGATAGGAAACGTTCCTTTAACCCCGAGACCGTTCAGGCTCCTCTCACAATCTGATGCACATCTCCCCCGCCACCATAGCAAAAGTGAACTGCAAATAACCACACAAGCCCGGTCCTGATATTTCTCTATGGAGGAGGGGTTTATGCCAGTTCCCACAATAGCTGACCATCTTTAGTTTCCCATCTGTCAGGAAGTTGAAAGCAAAAATTAATTTGCCTTCTTCCTTTTCAATTCCATTTCTCAACGACCTTCCGGTATGCTTATCGACAGAAATGTATCAAACCGCCGACTGATTTTATTGGACTGCAATGCTTCAAGTTCGTTCACCTTGTATTTACAGCGCTTTACCCCATCTCATTCACGCCAGCCCCACTCTTGCCTTGACCCCCTGCTTTTGGCAAGAAACTCAAGTTAGTGAGCGTGTTACTACAAGCTGTTCATAAAAGAAAGCCTTCGTGTAGAGATAGGTCTTCAGGTTTTTCTTAACAATGCCCACAGATTCAAATTTTCTAATGGCTAAAGGAAGCTTACTCCATAGTCTGGGGAAAGTGAACTAAAATCAGCCTATCCATGAGTTTTAGTTCCAGCCAATGGAACTGACCATTGGAGGGAATCAAGGGACCTAAGGGATCTGACAGGAGCACGTTTTACTAATAATTCATTACTGTAGTTCAGGGCGAGTATAGCTTTATAAACCAATTAACGCACCTTACAATTGATTCCAAAATCAACTGGCAACCAGTGTAGTGACTTGAAAACAGGAGTAATATCTTCAAATTTCCTAGAATTTGTTAAGTACTCTAGCTGTAGTATTCTGAGTTAGTCTCAATTTGTTAATAACTTTTCTCGGAAGGCCTGCGAAAAAGACATTACAGTAATCCAAACGAGAAGTTATACATGCATGTTAAAGTTTCTGCATCTTCTTGGGAGATGAAGTGCTTAACTTTGGCGATATCCTTCAGGTGGTACAAAGCTGTTTTAGTCACATTTCTACTGCGTGCAACAAAATCCTAATAGCCATCAAATAAAATGTCCTTTTTTTTTTCTTTTTTTTTTTTTTGCCTGAGTGGAGACATTAAGACCCCTACTTTTGAGATGAGTGACAACCATTTCCCTCTTACCCTTACCCCAATTACCTGGACCTCTGTTTTATCTTTGTTTGGATGGAGAAAGTTACTAGTCATCTATAAATTTATAACAAAGAGACAGTATAAAAGGGTGTAAATGGGTAAGAACTTGCTAGGAGTAATATATATTTAAGTGTCATCCATGTACCAATGAAAATTAATGTGTTTGTGGATTACCACAAAGCATAAATAAACTAAATAAGATGGGTCCTAAAATTGAACCTTGAGGCACACCACAAGTAATGCCAACTCCCTCAGAGGAGAATTCATCAACTGGTTTTGTTTATTTAATCTCGGAAATTAAAAAAAAAAAAACTTGCCATCAGCTGGAAAGCTGTTTTTCAGCAAGTCAGTGAAGTACAAAGACAATAATAAAATGTACAATGAAATAATACAATACATTAAATTGAGGATATTGCAAAACCTTTAGACAATAAGAAATATTATATACAAATTTTTTTTTTTAAATTTGATGTAAGGTATAAGTACAAAAAAATACGGGGAATTGAACATTTATTACTGAGTAATGTAACAAGCCGAAAGATATTTAAAACAAGACTAGGTGCAACCTAGTACATGGCTGGGCCGCCAAGTGCTGTATGAGAATGTGGGCCCAAGAAAAGGGTGCTAAATGAGGCAAAGCTCACGCAGTTATATGAAGTGCAAGTTCAGTAGTGAGTAGGAGCTGATAAATTATTTACAAAGTGGGTGGGGTGAGTGGGAGAGTGAGAGTGTGAGCTTGTGGGAGTGTGAGAGTGAGAGTGTGAAAGAGTGAGGTGTGAGGGAGTGGGACTGCGTGAGAGTGTGTGATGGAGTGGGACTGAGTGAGTGTGTGTGATGGAGTGATAGTGGGAGGTGGGGGGGGTCTTGAATACGGAAAACACATCAAAAGCAAGTTCTACATTTGAATAGACAAAGAGCTAGAGTAAGGGCAGCAGTTATTGATTTTGTGAAAGTCAATTTGAGAGAGACAGCAGCAGCAGATGTAGATAGCAGTTAAAGTATGTAAGAAAAATAATTTCCTATGCATCATTACTAATGGTTCATTAAATAAAGAACCAGTTTGTCACTTACGTATATTTATATCAGAAAAAACAACAAATTTAAGTTAATACTATATAAATGCAAAAGTGTCGAATCCAGTTTGGCGCGATCTTTTAAACTTACAATTTTCTTAAATTTATTGTTTTCATTGGTGTCAGTTAAAATCGCTCTCATAGATACAATCAAAGCGGCCACCACAACTGCTTCCGTTCAAGTGAACCAACTCATGAACGCACAAGGGAATAAGTTAATTTGGAAACCATTCGGGGCATCATACCGGTATTCTTGAAAATACTGAAACATTATAGTGCCAGCGCCACTTCCATCGTGTACGTAAATAGTGCAGCTATAGTCATAGTAGCAGTATTTATCAATTTTTCCGAACATCGTGTAAGTTCCCATGTTGGGCTGAGGGATGTTTAACGTTACCAACCGATCTGAAAGAACAAAACAAGCGAGGACGGGATAATCGCACGCATAAATGTGTGTGGTGCGTTCAATTCCACTTTTTAAATTTAGCAATGAAACTCAGTGAGTTCGGTGCCCTCAGACAAAAGTAAGGAGGGGAATCTGTGCCCTCGAATTACGAAGCTACTGCCACTCCAAATGCAAGAGAATAAAACTGGGTAACTTAATTTTCGAGCAACACCGCGGACCCGCAAAAGCCCTTAACAAACACATACTGTAACTTAACTCATAAAATGCCCCCGCTTTTAAAGGAGTAAACTTTTTTCAAGCCATGAATTTTGAATGGTCTGACACCACATAGGCACACATTCGTAAGTCAGAAAAGTGAAAATTTCACTTAACTTCTAGAGACAAATCCAAAATCCAGCAACAGCAAAGTGCTCCGTTTCAAATCCAAGATCCAACAACAGCAAAATATTCCGTTTCTGCTCCAATCTCTCAAATCCAAGATCCAGCAACAGCAAAGCATTCAGTTTCTGCTGCAATGTCTCAAAGCCGAAATTCCGAGATCCATGTATTTATAATGCAAATACACAGGCCACTAAATACAAGTGACATCAACGCCCGGCCAGCCAGCCAGCCAATCGTTAGCCAACCAATCGTTAAAGTTCTTCCCTGCCAGCCGACCAATCGCTGAACTTCTTCCCCGTCGGCCAGCCAATCGTTGAACTTGATCAGTCAGTCAGTCAGTCACTCACGCAGTAACTCACACAGCGACAGGCACGCTTATAACGGCCTGGCCGCTGGTCAGCGGCCCAGCCCAAAAAAAATAAGTGAGATGTAATATTTAGGACCAAGCAGATAAGTTCAGAACCAATTAAATGCCTGAGAGCCCAACCCATTTACGCAGCTCAGAAATAATAATCTCATTACCCATCATGTCAAAGGCAGCAGTGAGGTCCAAAAGCAGCAGGACAGACAGATTACCGTTATCTGTGTTCGCTCTGATGCCATTTTCAACTTTTACCAGAGCTGTCTCACTGCCATGCTTTGCAGGGAAACCAGATTGGAATTTTTTGAAAATGCAATTTGTACAAGTATTCTGATAGCTGCCGGGAAAAGGTTATTCAGGGATTGTGCTGAAAAAACACAAGATTTTAAATAGGCCTGAAGTTACTGGGAATGGATGGATCAAGGGTGCCCCTTTCAAGAGGGGGCTTAACTATAGTGACCATTAAAACAGGTGGAAAAATAGGGAGAGGTTAATAATGTAAAACAATTCACCAGAAAGTCACGTATAGACTTTTTTGATTAAACTGGTGGGGATTGGGTCAAGGGCACTTGTACATGGAATGAGACTGTTTATTGCTTTGTTTAAAAGATTTTCACTAATGAGGTTAAGTAAAGGTTAAAGCAGGGTTTACACATAGGCACGATGCCTTACGAATATCATTTTCCTGCCATTCGTGGCACATTTGTGACATTCGTAACGTGACTTAACGCATCTGAAAAGGGTTCTTAACAGCGCGTGTCGGTTCGTGACATTCGTGGAGCATGTTTTTGGCTGCCAAAAAAATCTTCCACGAATGTCACGAATCACCCTCAATTAAATGGAGTTCGCAACTGAGGCGTGTCGATTAAGTGGTGATTAGTGGTGATTAAGTAATAGAGTGTGGCAGCATTCGTAGTGTATTCTTGCCATTCTTTGAGCCCATACTGTCACGCGTCTTTACGAATCGACACGAAAGCTGTCAAGAACTGAACTGAATGACGCGTGACGCCTCTGCCCCGAATCATCAAATTCAATTCAAATTCGTGGTCCTCGGTCACGAATTTAGTTTTGTGGCATTCGTGACTTGTCGTCGTTATGTGTAAACCCAGCATAAAGTTTTCTTATCCCTGTTATAACTTTTGGAGGAAATTTAAACAGTCGTTGATGCCACAGAATTTGGATTCCAAGTCACAGCCTGCGGATCAAGCGCTACATAACAGCACTTGTGTTAGAGTGAATGCTATGCTACATAACTGCATTTCCGTTAGAGAGGATGCTATGCTACATAGCTGCATTTATGTTAGACAGAATGCTATGCTACATAACTGCATTTATGTTAGACAGAATGCTAGGCTACATAACTGAGCGTGTTTTAGCGTGAATGCTATGCTACATAACTGCATTTGAGCAAGAGCGATTGGTCACCTGCTTTAGTTTGCGTTCGAGTGAATACTGACCTGCTTTAGTTTTTCGTCTGTCAGGCAGTTGAGTTCGATGATGAATTCGCTGTCGGTCGGGGAGATCTGAGCGCAGGGGTCAATGATCTTGATTATGTCCAGCTGTTCCCGTAGGCCCATCTCAGTGCTTACCTTCCGGCTCAGGTATTCAATGTATTCCACCTGACAAGTAATATAGATATGTGCTACTTAATCCACAACCTAATGGTCTTCGAGCTGATCAACTTGCCAGCAAGTGGAACTAGATTATACTCATTTTGTTAATGCATCTACCGGGAAACCAGACGATGGAACAGGTAAATGCATTTAGCTACATCATTAATCTACGCAATAGTGCCAACAGTATATTGCCTCACAAAAGCACTGAGTGCAATGGAGCCAGGATGCAAATCCTACTACTGAGCAGCAAAGAGTCACAGAAGAGGAAATGCGGTGCGTATACCTTACCTGCTCATCATTAGTCATAGCGCTCCACGGGAGCTCGTCCAGATTCCTGTGCTGTTTGGTCTTCCTCTTGGGCACCAGACAGGGCGAGCTCGGGATGCTGGGAATGATGTCCGACAGCACGTCACTTCCACTGGCCACATCACTTCCTGGCAACTGAGACATGGAAACAAAGTGACTCTAAAGCAGCACTCCAGGAGGGTTTACCTCTATATAGAGGCAGAGCCCATTCAGGTACATGATCACACTATTTCAATGAGTATATTCCGAATTGACATTTCTAATGCACCAGTCACTTTCAGTGTTTGACAGCAGGTGAGTTCTAGCAGACTAACTTAAACCTTTGGATAAACATAGAAAAAAAGGCCAGTTTTCAAAGACTCAGTATGACAAGGTAACTTAGCATCGTGCAATTGCAAAACCTCAGCTCTGTGCTAAACTTCACTGTAGTGTCTCCATGTCCATCGATAACATGGCCAAAGGTATCAATCAGGTGCACAGTAATCATACAAAATCCTGTAACATGCGTTACAATTCAATATTGATGCATTAGGCCCAAATCACTTGTGTTTTAACTTTACCCTGGAAATAATAATACAATCAATTTGAGTATTCAATTCTCCAGAGAAAAATAACCACAATTTTTCTGAGAACAATCTACGAAGATCACAAAAATTTGAGAAATTAAGCTCCATATGGCTTCTCTCACGCAGAGCAGTAGTATTACTTGCAACCCAGTTAAATATTCAAACAGTGGGGATCAGAGGCTCACTGAGGGGTGTCTGGTCATTGTTTTGGATGCCTTGTAACTCAATTATTATTTATGGGACCAACAAACATTTTTTCCCCAAAAAATATGTTGAAAGAATACTTCTTTCGTAAGTGTACACCATCTGATATAGTTTCAGCAACATCTGAGATGGTGGGTATCAGGCCCAGGTGATTTGACATAAAATTACCCAGAGGTCTCCCTTTATTGATATTCTTCAACCAAAAAAAAAAAAAAAAATGGAGTTGAAGTTTGTCTGCCTACCCCAAATGGGCATAGTGATTGTGATACACATCATTTCATGTAACTGAGTACTAGCCCATCATGATCATGTTCCCCAATTCCAAACTGTGTTTCTATTTTTGTAAAGGGGCATCTGTAAAGTTTCATTGGGTAACCGAGGCACTGACATACCTGCCATTCAAACTCACTGTCCGACCAGTCCCAGTATGTGCTGATGGAGGAAGACACATCGCTGCAGACACTGCCCTCTGGGAAGAGGTCGAAAGATGTGAAATCCTGATCGTCCAGAAGGGAATAGCAGTCGTCCTGGTCCCCGACAGAAACAGAGGAGAAGAGTTCTTCACTGCACTCTGAGCTAGCCACACTGGTTCCACAGGATGTGAGGTTCCACCTGAAGGCACAAATGGTGATCAGAGAACTGCCTAATGCGCCCCTTCATTCAACAGCTAGTCATCACAATAAACTTTGAGCCAACTTCAGCTAAAAAAAAAAAAAAAAAAAAAACCCAAGTGTCCAACATTTGGGCAGAAATCATAAACCTAAAACATGGATCGTTACCACTGATCGGAGAGGCAAGTTTCTCTCACAGATATCGGAATAGCCAGAGGCCGCTAGTTCATGTTAAATCTCTCTAGTTTACGACCGGAGATATTCCAGACGCCCATGTGTGCACATCATCAATGGCGGATTTAAATAGCTCTGAAGTGTTACCTGTTACTATGGAAGCGGCGCAGAGGGTCCGTCCTGAGACAAGAGGATAGCTGACAGCCGAAATCGCTGACGTCCAACGTGCCGACTTCGCTGAGGTTTCCTCGCTGAGAGAGTAAAGGGAAAGGCTCCTCGGGAGCGAGGAACTTCTCGTACAGGTCCTCTGACATTGTGGCGACGAGCACCTGAAAAATCAAAAGCGAACAGTGACGGGCAGTACGAGAGGCTTGAGAAAACTTAAGCGCATGAATCGGACTTCAGTCAGCGAGATGCAGGGTTACTAATAGAGTGACAATACATCACCGTCACTGAATAGCTTCCATACTGTATCCCGCTCGCTCGCTATCCCTGCCGCGTCACTGCCGCAGGTGACATGAAACGTTAAACTGCAGGGAGACCATGTTTCGTTGGCCAGCGAGCTCGTCATCTTACATAATGCATTAGCCAAGCAGGCACTTTGCCCACGATCGCTACAATTCACAATTTTGCAAACAAGTAAACCAACACTAATTACTGCTGTTGGCTAAACTAGCTAGCGAGTTAAAGTTATGTAAACAAATGTTTAATTTGACAATAAGGCTATTTAGGCAAATAACTGTCTTAGATTAACTTACAAGCAGGTATTATTTTTGTCGGTAGCTAATGTTAGCTAGCTAACTGGCCAAGTCATCGGATATATGCATTTAAAAACATTTGAATCACTGAAGAAGCCAACAGGCGTTTTCGGGCCCCCGGTCTCGGCTAAAGCCGCTTTCACACTGGACGCGTTTCGCGTGTACTCGCGTCTCTGCATTGACTTTACATGTAATCTGGCCGCGCGAATCATTCGTTTCGCGTTCGGTGGAAACGCGGCATAACAGTAACATCCAATATGGCGACTGCGGAGGATCCGCACATTCATTGGCCAAACTTAACCCAACATATACGAATCCAGCGAGCAAAAACAATGTCTAAGCGAGCAAGTGAACGTATCCTCGCCCAACAGAAACTAAAACAAATACATGAAATCCCGAGAGATATTTTACAGTTAAAAGTGAACTGATATCAGTCGCTCACCTTGCTTTGATTTACACAACACGACTCAGCTTCGACGCCATTAGCAAATCTGACACTTCACTTCCTCGTCTTCTCAACACAGTGTGTGCTGAGCTGGCAGGAGCAAAGGGACTGCACGCCCCCTAGCGCAAAGGAGGTTGTATGTCATTGAGATCTCAAATTCACATCGAGTACCACGCTGGGAAAGCTTATGCATCGGGGAGACATTCCTCCAACCTCAACCGCAGGCATTTGAGGACTAGATTCCTGGATTCCAGGCTGAAACTGTTGTAAATATGTAACTTTCGTCGTAATCTCGTTGTTTATACCGATTTCCCCGATACCTTTATCCCCTCATACCTCCATAATCATTCAACACCAGTCATTATCTAATATGGTGGATGCCTGGAGGAATGTCTCCCTTGTGCAAAAATCCTCCGGGAAGCACTCATCTTGCTTGTCTGTACATCTAAAAACAAAGCAGGAGCATTCATCAGAACCGCAAAAAATATTGTAATATAAAAATAATAGTAATAATAATAATAATAATACATAGAAAATAGGACTAAGGTCCCTGTAACTTGCCAGCGCACATTCTATAATATACATTATTAACTAGAAATCAAGGCAGAAGAAAATATATATAATTACCGAAGTCTTAGTTCAGATATGATCATATTTAAAGCATGTGGCAGTAGGACATACTAGTGTGCATTATGTCTGCAATAGCTTTGAGTGCAGCATGTTCTTGAAATTGTACTTAAGTTTGATTTTCAAAGGTTGTTATCCTAAGTGAATTCAGTAAGCTTGATTTTCAAAGGCTGTCATCCTAAGCAAATTTATGATTTTGAAGCAATATGCAATATAAGTAATAGTTTTGGCATTAATTGAGTCTTGGAATCACCAAATGAGTTCATATATGACTTCCTATATCTCCCAAATACACACCAAGGTCATGTGACCATTTTGGTGATGCAAGTCATTGTAATTTCTCCAAGTCATGTTTGAAATTCAAAGGTCCAGCTCAAGGTCACCAAATGAAACTTCATATATGACTTCCTATATGCCTCTAATACAAACCCAAGCTCTATCTGTAATAGTTTTGGTGATAGTAATAATTGAAATTTCACCATGTGAAGTTTGACCTTCGAAGGTCACTGAGGGTCACGTTCAAGGTTACCAAATGAAAGTTTATGTATGACTTCTAAGAAGTGTTCAATACACATGCATTCTCCATCTTCAATATTACAAAATTTTAACTTTTTGCTTGACCTCAAGGTTGACCTTTCAAGGTCATCTGAGGTCAGCTTTAACACTACCAATATATAGGTCATATATGACCTCCTATATGTTGATAATACAAGCTCTATCTGCGAACATTTAGCCTCCATATGCCATTTTGCTTATTTTCCATGAGACCCAATATTAAAGTACAGCGCCCTCACGAGACTCACTTCCGTCGATTCAATCTAAATGGCACTCACACTCTATATTGAGGGCACCAAGGTGAGTTGATTGCCTGATTTATAAAAAAAAAGTTACTAAACAGCTTTTCAGAATTTTTTTGAAACTTCAAGTCCTGGAAACCATCTGGAGATATGGCCTAGTAATATGTTATGGCAAATTTGCAGGAAAACTCATTGGACCAAAAAATTAAAAAATGTTTTGGACGACAAAAGCTGGACGATGGATGAAAAACCACGACAATAGCTGGTAAGCTAAAAAAAAAAAAAAAAAAAAAAATGTATGATATTATAAATCCTACAGTTGCACTTTGCGTTGAGTAACATGGTAGTGCGTCATGTATAAAATTTTCTATAGAAAAAAAAAAAACTATTTGTGTTATTTTAGCCTTGCTATAATTGTTTGACTTACCATCTCCTCAGTGAAATGATTAAAGATGTAGCCTGTGACATGTAAAATTTAATGTGATATTTAAAAATGGAATGTTCTTGTTAGAATGGCCGTGTAGCGGTTGAAGAATTCAGTGCAAGAAGACGCAGAGAGGGAGATAAGGTGTGCCGGACCAGTAGTTTTTATTCACAATCGGCAGTACATTTTTGGCAGCAACACAGGAGCATGACATCACCAACAGCACAGACAGATGTAAAATGGCGCCTTTTATACTGTGCCACAGGAAATGAGCCTGAGCAACTACCATTGACAGGGTGCTTTAAATGTTGTAAACTGGCTCTCTCATCACACACACACATACAAAGTAGAAAAGGTAATAACATTTAAATCAGCCCCCATTTACTGCTGTTTAACCCAGCATGATCCTCCAACATATTTACAATAAGTTATTAATGCACACCCTATGTGTCCAAATCCCCCCTCCTATCATATAACTTGGTCTCTCCCGGAACCTTTATATTGGTTTTCGTTGGCCTGGGGACTCTTTTGGCCTGAACACCCTGGAGCAGACAAGACAGGAAAGGTAAGTGCATGAACAAACAACTTAACTACTTTTCCTAATGATTGTACTCTAGCACTCGCTTCATTGCACAATATTTCAGCATGCCAGATATCTTGCACAAAAACCCACATATAATTGCTGTTTGACAATTAAAATCAGTTTGTTTTGTCACCAGCTAATAGTTTCCCTTTTCTTTCAGGGCAAACCATGTGCTCACTACCGAACCTGCTGAGACAACATAATCAAGGGTTTATGTTTTTAAAGAAGGTTTTCAAAAATGCCACAATATTCAATAAATATCATCAATAAATACAAGATACAAAAATGTGCAAATATGCAATGTGCAAATCTTATCAATAAAGTGCCAATGCTGTCAATAAAGTGCAAAGTGCCATTAAGATGCAAAGTTAAGTTATTTGTTTAAAAAGTGCAATATATAAAGCCCCATGGTGCAATATTTACATGGCTACAGCCACCCACTATAAGTAACGAAGTGCTCTTCGTTACATGTCCTCCCCCCCTCTCCTAAGGGAGAACAGTACCTCAATCATCAGACATCCTGGACAGACTGTCTGCCACCACATTAGACTTCCCTGACCTGTAGCAAACAGTAAAGTCATATGGCTGCAGGGAAAGATACCATCCAGCAATGCACATGTTGGCATCCTGCATCCGATGAAGCCACTGGAGAGCTCGATGGTCAGTCTCCAAGAAAAGTGTCGCCCCAACAGATAGTATCTGAGGGTGTCAATGGCCCACTTCATCGCCAAACACTCCTTCTCTACCGCAGAGTATCTTGCCTCCCTGTCCAGCAGCTTGCGACTCAGGAACACAACCGATCTCCTCTCACCCTCCACCTCCTGCAACAACACCGCTCCCAGGCCCACTCCAGAAGCATCTGTTTGCAAGGTAAAAGGCTTGTTGAAATCCGGACTGTGGAGAACTGAGTGCAAATGGCTTTTTTGAGGTCACTAAAGGCCCTTTCACACTGATCCGTCCATTGTATTTTGTTGGGTGCTGAGGCCTTAGTCAACTCATGTAGCACCACAGATCTGTCTGCAAAATGCGGAACAAATTTACGGTACCAACCCACCAGGCCCAGAAAACACTTCAGCTGCCTTTTGCTGGTGGGAACAGGAAAGGACTGGATGGCCTCTACCTTCCCCAGCTGTGGTTTAATCTAACCAAAACCAATGACGTAGCCCAGGTATTCCACTTCCCTCCGGGCCACAGCACACTTGTGAGGGTTGATGGTAAGGCCAGCTGCTCTTATTCGCTGTAGGACCTGCTGAAGGTGGAACCTGTGCTCCTCCCAGGATTGGCTAAAGACAACCACATCATCCAAGTATGCAGCAGAGAAATTCATCACATCCCTCAGCACATGATCCATGAGTCTTTGAAATGTGGCTGGCACCCCATGGAGACCAAACGGCACGACCCTAACTGATACATACCAAATGGAGTCTTGAAGGCAGTCAGCTCTCTAGCCTCTGGTGCCAAGGCTACCTGCCAGTAACCTTTGCTCAGGTCCAGCATAGTGATGTATTGAGTCCTGCCAACCCTCTCCACCAGATCATCAATTCAAGGCGTTGGGTAGGGGTCAAAGTTGGACACTGCATTCAAGTACCTGAAATCAATGCAAAATCTGAGTGAGCCTTCTCTTTGGCACAAGCACAACAGGGCTACACCACTCACTGCAGGAGATCTCGATTATCCCCAGCTCCAACATCAGCCTGATTTCCTTTTGCAGTACAGGAATCCACCGCTCAGGGATCCTGTAGCTCTTTTGTCGAACCGGAGCATCCTTGGTTAGATGGATCTTGTGTTGAACCAGAGAGGTAAGACCTGGTGTCTCGCTGAAGAGCTCTGGGTCCAGGAGGGGCCTCATCTCTGCCTGCTGGGTGGGAGACAGATGTGACAGACCCATTTCAAGAGGCTCTGCTGTAGTGGCACTGGTGGTTGGGAAGAACTTCTCATTTGTGTCCTCATCATGGACAGCACGCACCAACAGCTGCTGGCACACAGGCTCTGGACGCATCTGGAACTCTTTGAGCAAATTAAAATGAAGTTTGGTACTTTTTTATCTTGTCTGGCATTAACAGTTCATAAGTGACCTTACCCACTTGTTTAGAAATTTCATAAGGTCCCTGCCACTTGGTCAACAACTTACTGTCACTGGTTGGCAGTAGTAACAGCACTTTTTGACCTGGACTGAAGACCCTCTCTCTGGCCTTACGATCATACCAGACCTTCTGATTTTCTTGAACCACCCTCATGTTCTCGTGTGCAAGTGCTGTCATCTCCTCCAGTCTTTCCCTCATCTTGACCACATACGCCACCACATGGTCTCCTTCTGGCTTTGGACTCTCCCAGTAATCCCTCAGAAGGTCCAATGGCCCCCTCACCTGGCGACCATACAACAGTTCGAATGGGGAAAAGCCTGTCAATGCATGTGGAACCTTGCGATAGGCGAACAGCAAATATGGCAGCCACTGGTCCCAATCAGCACCTGTATGGGAGACAAACTTGCGCAGCATGTTTTTCAGTGTCTGGTTATAGCGCTCCACCAGCCCGTCCGTCTGGGGGTGATAAGGGGTGGTCTTAATGCCCTTCACACCCAACACTTGATAAACCTGCTGCAACAATTTAGACAAAAAATTTGTCCCACAGTCTGTTAGGACCTCCTTAGGTATGCTTTCCCTGGAAAAAAAGCTGTATGAGGCAGTCTGCAACTCGCCTGGCTGTAATGGACCGAAGAGGGAAAGCTTCAGGATAACGGGTAGCACAGTCACATATAACCAATATGAAACACTGGCCTGAAGAACTTCTTTCTAATGGCCCTACAATGTCCATGCCTATCCTCTCAAAAGGTGTGTCTATGATCGGCAAAGACTGTAGTTGTCCACGTGCTACTCCCTTTGCAGATGTAAGTTGACAAATCTCACAAGAACGACAGAACTGAGACACTTGGGTGTACATCCCGGGCCAAACAAAATGACTACTAATCCTGTACAGAGTCTTTTGAAAACCCATGTGCCCTGCCCATGGAATTGAATGACCTAACTCCATGACTTTGAGTCTAAACTGTTGTGGCAGTGCCAAGGCCTCAGCCTTTCCCTTTCGCTGGTACAAAAGGCCCTCTTTCACCACATAAGTAGCATCATCAAGACAGCTTGGGATATTTTGCTTAACCCCCTCAACCTCTGACACCTTTTCAAACCACTGGCTCAATGTAGAGTCCTGCGTCTGCAATGTCCCTAGATCTGGGGTGAAATCAAAATCAAGCAAAACAGGTGGATTAAACAAATCTTCCATTCCTGACCTAGGAGCACCCTTCAACTTTTCCCTCCGTCTCTGAGCCCTTGACTTGCAATGTTTTACTGGCTCTACCTCCCAGTCTACTCCAAAAAAAGGTAACTCCCTGAGGACTCCCTTTGCACTCTGTGCTCTTGTAGTGACATTGCAGGGTTTGACTAGCTGTGAGACTGGCTGTAATTCCACTTTAATTGGTGACACACTGAGATTAGCCTCTGAACTCTGTACCTCAATACTGCCCACATCAAACTCACAATCAGTCTGGTGCACTAGGGCAAAAAGTGTGGGGACATCATTACCAAGAATGACTGAATATGGCAATTTAGGAGCTAATGCTACCAGCAAAAAGAAAGTCTGGCCTCCTACAGTCAGATAGACCTCCGCTGTGGGGTAAACATGCTCATCACCATGTATACAGCCAATCTTTGCCTTATCCTCACTCCACTTTTCCCTTGGAACCAAACTGGACAAAACGACTGTCTGGAAGCATGCTGTATCAAGTAAGGCTACCTCACGCTGCCCATTAATCAGAACCGGCACAGTCCGGGCTGACTTACGTAGTGTGGCTACTCTTGTGGGCCGTGGAACAGAACACTGAAGGGATGGCTTGGTGTGGTTAAGGGATGGGCAAAACTGCTTTGTATGACCTAAACCATTACAGTGATAACACCTGACTTCTTGTTTAGAGGATCTAGGTGGATTTTTACTTGGGAGGCTTTGTGTTTGGGGAGTGAACTCTATTGCTAGAAAAACCTCTACTATTTGGTTGACCAGACCCCTGTTCACCCCCAGTGGACTTATTTGAGTGGGCTCGGTGATTTTCCCAGCCAAAGGTGGCATTCCGGCTCCCTTTCCTAGCTGATGTGAAGGCTTCTGCAAGTTGGGCTGCTTCCTCTGCCGTCTTGGGGTCATGTTCTCTGATCCAGACTTCCAGTTCTGGATGGACCATCCTCAGAAACTGTTCAAGAATAATAGTCTCTGATATTTCTTTTACAGTTCATCTTTCTGGTTTAACCCATTCGGAAAATAGGTCCTTCGGGCGGACATACAGTTCTCGAGGTGTCTCACCAGGCTTAATCTTCAGGGACCGGAACCTTCTATGGTAGGTATCAGGTGTGATTTCATACTTTGCCAAAATTGTTGCTTTGACTCGGTCATAGTTTTCAGAGTCTTTAATGTCCATCAGAACATAAGCACTGCGAGCCTTACCAGTAAGCAGGGGAACCAAACGCACAGCCCATTCCTTTTTGGGCCAGCAGCATACATGAGCCATTCTCTCAAAAGTGGTTAGGAAGTGTTCAATGTCGTCCTCTGTGGATAACGGCAGCAATTTTGGCTCCCTGTGGGCAAGAGGATCCCCCTGTGGTCTAAAGCTCTGACTCATCCGGCTGGTCACCTCACCTGGGTTATCATCTTCATCAGCGTATTCCCCACCATCATCATAGTCCAAATTCCTCCTGTGTGGCTGGTCTTCCTCCTGTGCATCATGCTCACATCTGTAGTCTTCCCTCATCAAGTGAACTTGCTGAATTTGCAAAAACTGATGCTGCACACTTTTCCATTGCTGCTCTTGATGAAATGACTCTTTCTCTAGTTGTTGATCCCTCAATGCCTGTGATCGGACAAGAGATTTCACCAGACCAGCCAGCTCCACCAGCTTCTCTTCTGCTTTTGTATCAGTCAAGGCGCCTGGGTCAGCAGACGAGCAAGCTCCTTCATCCGGTGCCTCTTCTTCAGTTTTCCTCATCCCTCTTGTCATCATGGCACTGCAGTGTGGGCCCCAACTTCTTGACACCACTTGTTAGAATGGCCGTGTAGCGGTTGAAGAATTCAGTGCAAGAAGACGCAGAGAGGGAGATAAGGTGTGCCGGACCAGTAGTTTTTATTCACAATCGGCAGTACATTTTTGGCAGCAACACAGGAGCATGACATCACCAACAGCACAGACAGATGTAAAATGGCGCCTTTTATACTGTGCCACCGGAAATGAGCCTGAGCAACTACCATTGACAGGGTGCTTTAAATGTTGTAAACTGGCTCTCTCATCACACACACACACACATACAATTTAGAAAAGGTAATAACATTTAAATCAGCCCCCATCTACTGCTGTTTAACCCAGCATGATCCTCCAACATATTTACAATAAGTTATTAATGCACACCCTATTTGCCCAAATCCCCCCTCCTATCATATAACTTGGTCTCTCCCGGAACCTTTATATTGGTTTTCGTTGGCCTGGGGACTCTTTTGGCCTGAACACCCTGGAGCAGACAAGACAGGAAAGGTAAGTGCATGAACAAACAACTTTACTACTTTTCCTAATGATTGTACTCTAGCACTCGCTTCATTGCACAATATTTCAGCATGCCAGATATCTTGCACAAAAACCCACATATAATTGCTGTTTGACAATTAAAATCAGTTTGTTTTGTCACCAGCTAATAGTTTCCCTTTTCTTTCAGGGCAAGCCATGTGCTCACTACCGAACCTGCTGAGACAACATAATCAAGGGTTTATGTTTTTAAAGAATGTTTTCAAAAATACCACAATAAATATTCAATAAATATCATCAATAAATACAAGATACAAAAATGTGCAAATATGCAATGTGCAAAATGTTCTGTGCAAATCTTATCAATAAAGTGCCATTGCTGTCAATAAAGTGCAAAGTGCCATTAAGATGCAAAGTTAAGTTATTTGTTTAAAAAGCGCAATATATAAAGCCCCATGGTGCAATATTTACATGGCTACAGCCACCCACTATAAGTAACGAAGTGCTCTTCGTTACAGTTCTTCTCCATCCATTATCAATACCGGTAGGTCTCAGTGTTGGTGTTGGTTCTGGAGACCCACTGTGTCTGCTGCATTTTACTCCACCACAATTGCACTCTTAGGATTTTCACTGGCTGCCAATTTGTATTTATTGACTACTTTTCATGTTTAGTTCAATTATTTACTCTCCTACGCCACATTTACATAGTAAATGTAATGTACATAATAGTAAATAGTAATAAATAGTATAGTATTAGTACTAGTAGTAATAGTAAATGGTAATAACAAATAGTAATGTACATTATGCAGAATAGCAAATCCAAATATCCACAATCAGCACATTTACCTGCATGCAATATTCTTGACTACTACTGACCGGGGCTTTGAAGTATTCTGGTAACACAGTGACCCATGCAAACACCTCACCCCTGTAAGCATTACCCAATTAAGCCCTTAGTCCGGTTATGAGGAACCTACGTAAGATAGCTGGGTTACGCTACTAATAGCCAGAATATTTCGAAATGTATACATCGTACCTCGGTTACTACTGTTTGTACATACTCTGAGCTTGTGCATTTAAGCACTGAGACTAGAACTCCGGTCCCTGCTTGAAATGACATACCCAAAATGAATAGGGAATATTTCTGCAACTCCAAGGCCTGCATAAATAATCTTGGTATCATATGAAACGTATCACCTGCGGGATTACAGTAGAGGTTGTTGGTCAATCAAAAAAAAAAAAAAAACCAAGGACATTGTCTCAATAAAAAGCAGACTCCGATGTTCGTAGCAAAAGTAGGAAAAGTTTATTACACAGCCGGCCGTGAGAACAACAGCATGATGCAGAGTTAAAAATTCATTAATTTCGTAAGAAACTTTATACAGGTAGAAGTACAGATATTTGTATATGACTTTCTTTCATGTTATCAGAAATTGTTGTTGATTGGTCCTGGGGTTTATTCATTGTTAAAAGGGAAACTCTACAATTGGGCCTCACCTGAACCTCTCAACTTAATTGGTTCAATAAACTCCTACCCCTCAGAAGTAAGCTCCATATATGGGCATATGGAACTTCCAACTAAAAGGCGCAAGTGCGTATTGTGTCCTGTGACCTGTCGGAACTGAAGACGTACGGAGATCCCGGCTGATTTTTGCAAATATGTCCTGTCAGAACCGATGGCCTCTCTTTATCTCCTAATGCACATTCAACTCCTATTGATCAAACCATCTGGCTCAGCTCATTTTGCCAAAACCCAAAAAAACGTGTCCTCCAACAAGGTGTAAGCATAAGTACAAATGTTACCGAGTCTGAGTAAATGAAGATGGAACACAGTATAAATGAGAGATTTCATTTCCGCGTCACAAAATTTTACTTTTTTAGAGTGAATATCCCTTTTTAAATTATGTAGCTGCAGCTTGAAACCTCTAAAAACCTATGACAAAAAACATCTCACCATTATCTGTGCCAAAGTTTATCCTAAGCAAGTAAATCAGAACAAAATTTGAGAGGTTTCAATTCAGGAGTGCCTAAGTGGCTCTGCAAATTGGCCATTTGGGGACTTTTTGGGCACTGTCTCCGCCATTTGACATTTGTCCGACACCAAACTGTAAAACTAATTTAATTTTACTTTTATGTCACTACAAAGATACAATCCATCTAATTACAACCATTTTTTAAATGTAATTAGTCCTCTATACATTTTCCCACTCAAAGAAAATGCGTACAAAGGAAATGAAGCTTGACTCCACTGGAGTTGATTTATTTGCAATAAAACAAGCAAATAAACAAAACTATAAGTACAAAGGTAAAGTTATGGTAAAAAATGGTAAGAAGTAAAAATTGTAATCACAACAAACACTCCAGCAATTATGTGTATACAAACTATTTCCACAATTGCGCGCGGCTCAAAAAAAAGGTAGCCGACTACTGATGCAACCCGGGTGTGAACCAGGAGTGTAATTATCACTACTGCTCTGGAAAGCAGTGGCTTACCAACTAAGCTAACTCAGCAGGTGATTGCAAAGTATCCTCATGGCCATCTGAAGAGCCAGCCGGAAAACACATCCACGCCAGTGTCCTCGGTTAACACCTCCGCAGTCGTAGACTTCTTCTTTCTGCCTGCCATAAAAACTCTAAAAACGACTGTTCAATATTTATTGGACAATTATGAGAAAAAAAATCAAAAGCAAACCAATTTAGTGACTGTGGTGTTGCGCTCTCCAGTGCGCTGCGTAATGATGCCAGGACAGTCTGTCCAATGCAGCAATATATCTCAGGATAAGATCATTTGATTTTGGTGGTTTATCGCTTGATCTAAACGTCAGAGCCAAAAGAATCAAACAGCCAACCCCAAAATCAAATTGACAGCATCACAAGCCAATCACAGGGAAGAAAATACATTGTGCAAGCAGAAAGCTCAGAGCATGACCACGTTGAAAGCAGTGCCCAGGAAATAAACATGCATGGGGACTGGCAGCTCGTATTTCAATATAACACAGACACATCAGACTAACCATAACCAGCGCAGATTTACCCTCAAACACAGTTTTAAACATGTCTTTGGACTGTGGCAGGAAACTGGAATTCCCAGAGGAAACCCATGCGAACACGGGGAGAACATACAAACTCCACTCAGAAATGCCCCTGGAACCCACGGTCTTCTTGCTGTGAGCCATAATATTCTAATCTTTTCGCAAAAACTATGGAATCACCACACATAAAGAATGTTCATCCAGCTTTATTACTTCACCAAAAATAAACAAATCGAATTTGACACGAAACAATTTTTGTTAATTAGCTTAACATTTAGGCTTCACGAAACGCACCTGAAACAAATTAGATTAAATTATTTCAATCAATGGCATATTTTTTTCATACTCAACCAGAAAAAAAAATGTAAAATCACTCAATGTTGAGGAGAAAATTATCAAATCATCAACTCAATATCAGTTAATGCTTTGTTGCTCCTCCTCAGGCTTTTATGACAAACTGAGTCCATGGAGGCATGGCCTTCCCTCATGAAAAACAATGTTCTCCATCAAGCTGGTTCCAACTTCCTCAAATAGTTGATAGTTGGTTGATAGATCAGCAGATTTGCAGGATGGGGCATTGTCATTTTATTTCCACCACAAATTTTCAATTGGATTGAAATCCTGTTTGTTTGCAGGCCATGCCAATCAGTTGATATGTCTTTCCTGATGAAATGCTTATTACTCTTTGTTCTATCACAAAATGCGTTGTCATCTCGAACAATGACTTCATCATCACCAAACCCATTTTCCATTGATGTAATCAGAAAATGGTCTAAAATTTCAATGCACATTGACTGTTGAGGTAATGATTGCCATCTCTCCAGGTCCTTTACCTGACATGCAACCCCATGTCATTAACCCCTTGTGCAGATGTGGCCACCAGCGGACAATGGAGCTGCTCTATTTATGCACGCAGTTACAATATTCTATCACTAGATGGCACACCCGGATCAGTTATTGAATATATACAAGCAAGCCGAGCTCGAACACGGTTTAGAATATGGATGAGTTCACTCCCATCCCTGTTTTTCAGGAGTAGCGTGAATTAAACTCCTTAGTTAAGCCTGATGTGCAAACTGCTCAATATACTTGCCCATAGTATCTATATCCAGCAGTTAAAAAAAAGATCTCTTGCAACAGAAAAAAATGTCCTCCTCTTTAGCAACAACTTCAGGTACAGTGAGCCAATGGCATCCCAATTATTTGCTAAGAAAAATCATTCTCTGAAGCAAAAATTCGACATGGTATTGATACTATGTCATTCTACTATCAATTATAGTCATCACATATAAAAAATGCGTAGTTCCCTATCGTGGATTTATGTGTAAATTCCTCCATTGACGAATTAAGAGTTCCCTTATATCCTCCTAAGTACTGGTGTTGATAGCCAATCACTCAATTATACACTCAGGCTCATCTGCGTAACTCCACAGTTATAGTTCCCGCCCATGTAAATCTCCCCGGTGATGATGTATTGATTGACTCGTTTTTTCTCCAATTCCCAAGTGTTTAAACTTTCCACAGTGACTGAAAGATATTGATTGGACAATCAGAGGAGTATACAAGCCTTTGCATATCAGCAAGGTATGTTGCATTTTCTCAAAGTTGCACACGATTGTGCAGCTGAAAATGACACGATTTATAGAGAAAACGATTCCCAAAACCGGCCTGAAGTGTTCAGTTACATTTACAGGATTTAAATGAGGTAAGGACATGGTCAATGGGAATTATTCTGAATGAAATAGGACTGGAGGGTTCCTTCTACCAGATACATTTGTTTCTGGAGGGGGGATTCAATGAAGAAAGGTTATGCTGCTACTGTGGTTGCATTTTGCTCAATGAAGCTTTTTGTTCTGGAATTTATACTGTATTCAATGAAATCAAAGTTTTTGCTCGTTTAAAACTTGAACTGCTCAAACACTTCGGTAGACCCCCTGGTACATTCATTGAACCATTCTGTTGAATCTGGGGTAGAATATTGCCTGATTTTTTTCCTGATAGTGGAATGTCTGTTCTGTTAAAACAGGGGTCATCGACTACATTTGTCCAAGGGCCAAATTTTTTCCATGCAGACACTGTGGGGGCCGGATTTTCATTCATACACACATTATATACAGTACCAGTCAAAAGTTTGGACACACTTTGCTAATGTCACGGCACTCTACGTTTAGAGAAATTTAAATGGCTTAACTTCTCTATATAATCTCAAATTGAATCTGGTAAGAGGTAAACAGTCAGAATTTAAAAGAGAACAATATTCTTGTTTGAATAGTGTCCAAAATCTTAGAATTCTTAAAGAAGCCATATTTTACAAAGTAAGCAGACAAACAAGCTCCTTACATTTTCCAACAGTCAAATTAAATTAAAGACAAACTGTTTTGGAACTTATTGGACAAAAAAACGTCGATGAAGAGCAAACTTCAGGTGTAGCACATCTTTGGCAGCTTAAATGGCCGCTCAGCAGCAAACTCATTATAGCCATATAACTGCTCTAGTAAAAAAAAAAAAAAAAAAAAAAACAAAAAAGTGAGTATGCTACGCAAATATGACAACAAATGCTGGTTTGTTGGATGGATTTAAGAATTACATCTTTTTTGCCAAATAAAGAGTGACTATATCTTTATTTAACATGTATTGTAATCAAAAATGTGGTTATGTCCAAACTTTTGACTGGTACTGTACATATCCCAATTTTGATCTCAATCTCTCATTTTAGCATTTTCTGCAGCGTAATTAATTGTTAGATGGCTCTTGATAGGCTGTTATTCATATTAAAATAAATACATCCCATGAGGAATCTTATGTTTATCAAACCATACTGACATGTAAAATACTTTTATGGCAATAAGCCGCAAAGAAATTGGCATCAGTGCCGTTTAATGCGCTACATGCGTTCGGAATCCTCGAAAGACAGACCGTCATTTCTACGCATAGGAAAACGCCTAATAACTTTGTGATGCAGTTTGCAATAATGCAATAAAATGAACTAGTTATTCATTCGATCGATTAGTCTCAGCAAGTGAGCAAACTGATGGTGGCTGTGCGAAGTTTTTCCTCCGTTATGCTCTAATCCATTCATTTTTCACGGCGAAGGATGGCTGCGCCAACAGTTTTATGAGTTCGATTCATTGTAAACTGATTGGTCGAGTTTCATTTTTAATAGCGCTTTATTTGATACAGCCACAAATCAATGACCAAAGCGCAAAATCTCCTATCTGCATAATTTGTTTGATTGGCGGATTTCACTTTGGATGATGAGAACAAGGAAGGCTGCTCATCCAAAGTGAAATCCGCCAATCAGAAAAATTCTGCTGATAGGAGGTTTTGCGCTTTGGTCATCGAAAGGCTGTGAATGGCTCCACTTGGGCCCGTCTATTTTTTTTTATCATTCATATCTGTTGTCGCACAAAGATGGTATTTGTCATTGTTGCTTAAATAAACCGATTTTATATATTTTTTTCTGTTTTCGACTGTAATAGGCTATTTTGCCTCCGCTGAGCATCATCTGCGCGTGTGAAAAAAGTAAAACCGAAATATTGGGC
Organism: Gymnothorax javanicus; assembly: GCA_029692085.1. Lineage (NCBI taxonomy): Eukaryota > Metazoa > Chordata > Actinopteri > Anguilliformes > Muraenidae > Gymnothorax > Gymnothorax javanicus. The sequence goes on from CM056199.1 coordinate 132,659,754, forward strand.
AGGGTTTTATTCGTGGGATTCATTGTAAACTGAAATGGTCTAGTTTTTATTTTTTTTTTTGTTACGTTTTATTTATATAGACTAGCCACAGATGCTATGACTGGGTTTGGACATGTTTGTTTTATTTTTCATATCTGTTGTTACACAATGCTGGCATTTGTTCCTGCAGAAAATAAGACGACGCATTTCATGAGACCAGGCTGTGAGCACCGTTATTGTGCATGTGAAAAAAAAAACCAAGTAAAATCGAAATGTTAAAGCTGTAGTATACGATCTGAGAATCAGTTGAGAAAGATTGAGACGTTGAGAAAAATTTGAAAAAGCATCCTGCCCACACACACACACCCCTCCCCTCTGCGCTCCCTGATCCTTCCCACCGAGCACGTGTGGCCGTCCGCTTGAGACTCCCAGACACACCCCCTCTACCAGAGCAACAAGCCGGCCGGCAGTTTATAGGGCGGAAGGGGGCGGGGACGAGGCGGAACGCGGAGCACGGGGACTCAGAGCAAGCTCTCGGGGGAGTGTCAACTAGAGCGAGGGGATTGGATGAGAGTAGGAGAGAGACGTTGACCAATGTAAGCCATCCTGCCGGATGGCTTACATTGGTCAACGTCTCTGCAGCCACTAGAGTGAATGGATTTTTTTTCGTTTTTTTTGCTCTTCACATGTGTAGATTGCACTATAGGACCATAACCACCATCTAAATGAGGTTATTAATAATGATCAAACTTTCAAATCGTATACTACAGCTTTAAATGAGAGTGTGCAGAAGAAAATTCTTATATGTTAAATAAGAGCGTGAAAATATATAAATAGTACAGATTTTTTGAAGCAGAAATTTGAGTTTGCCCCCTTCTTGCATTGAGAGACAGCGTAGCTGACTCGCAGCGCCAGCTGACTTTCTGTCCCATAAGAGGAACGCACGTGCGACACACACGTCAGTGAATCATTCTAAACAAAACAAGCATATGATTTGACAGTGCCCCATTTTGAGGGATCTTAGAGTTTGGGGAGCCACCTAGATAGCTGTCTTATTTGGCTCCTAGAGAGTGGGTAATTTAGAATTTAATGGTCAGATGAATTATGCTTGTGGTCAAGGAGTTTATGATCCCAGAAATGTATAGTTTTAACCCCCTCCATTTTCAATTCTCAGTATTATTATTATTTTTTTTACAATTTCATCGCTAAATTTTCATGAAGATTTTTACCCCTCAGCCCTGAAAGAGGCTGTGGGGTATTGTCCTCATGTACGGCGTCCGCCTGTCCGTTCGTCTGTCCGTCTGTCCGCCCACATTCGATTCCGTGCGATAACTGAAAAACGCCATCACCTATCATCACAATTTTTGGTGAGGACATCGGGGTACAGTTACTACACAAGCCTGTCAATTTTGGGCGCGATCCAAAATCAAATATGGCTGCCACAGCCGCCATCTTGAATTTCCATTCCGCACAATAACTCAAAAATGCCTCGGTTAATCAAAGCCATTTTTTGCTGTGTTGCTTGGTCTTGTGTACCTACAGAAGCCTATCAATTTTCACAGCTCTTGGATGTTCAGTATGGCTGCCACAGCCGCCATCTTGTATTTTGTATTTTGTAGGATAACTTCCAAAAGACTTCGTCAATTTATATTCATTCCTAACAATCCAGGGGCTGAGGGGTAATGCCCGCTTTGCGGGGATATTTTTTATGTTTGCAGCCCTTTTTCTATATCAAAATCATGAAAATAAACTGAAATACAACGGAATTCTAAATGCTTCAAGTTTCTTGACTCAGTTGAGCTATTCCTTTCCTGTTTGTGAAGCTGCAATCTTGAATTATAAAGCCTTAAATAAGGTAACACATAAATAGCCAGACTTGGCTTCTGCGCAAAGGGGTGAATGAATGGGGAAATTTGCTCTTTTTCCTTCCAGCAGTGTATGCTTCATTTGAATTACACTAGACAGAGGTTCCAGCATCATCGTCTTGGCCTATGTATGATTCGTGATTCATCACTGAATATCACTTTCATCCAATCATCCAAGCTTCGTGATTGCTTCACTTCAGCCCACTGGGACCTTGCTTTCTTCTGTGTAGGTGTTGGTGCTGGTTTCTGTTCAGCTTTCCTGTCTCTAAATCACATTTTATTCCGCCAATTTCTAACAATTCTGTCAGAAACATAGATGCCTGTTTCTGCCCATTTGTTTTTCATTTGTTTTTTTGTGCATTTTCCATTTCCAAGGCATATTGCTTTGAGTTTTCTGTCCTGATGCTTTGACATCTCCTGTAGTCTACCTGTATGTTTTCCTTTCATGACCTTCCTATTCTGTTTATACTTGCACCAAATTTTATGCACAGCTGGCTGGGACTGACCAACATTGCTTGCCACTTTCTATGTTGCATTTTCTTCCTGGAGAAGTTTTATGATCTTTTCCATTGTTTCAATTTCCTGTTTTCTTGTTGGTGCCATGCTTCCTCCAATTAGCCAAGTCCAGCTCCGCAAGCTCAGCAAGCACTCTTGTTTCACTGCAGATAATTTGCATATTAACATTTGTGCTGGTATTTCTTTTAAAATGCCAATTACAAGGCGATTCCATAATTTCTCTACTTTATTATGAAAAAAATAATCCATTAATTCAAATAATTTAACCTAATTTGTCTGAGGTGTGTTTCATGAAGCCTGAATGTTAAGCTAATAAACAAAAAAAAAAAAAAAAGCTTTGTCTCATATCTGCAATTTGTTTATTTGCTATAAAGTAAAAAATTTGGATGAACATCCTCTATGTGTAAAGATTCCATAATTTTTGCCAGATGTCATAATCTCTTCGAAAAAAATGAAAGAATTGGACTGGACTCAAATCTGCATTGCATTACCAGACATTTTCTCTAGGTGGTAACCTCACAGTACTGCTACACACCACTTGGCCATTTTCTCTAGTAAAATCAACATAGTCCTACCAGTGGTGGCTGCTGAAAAGAAAACAGGGAAGGCGGAGACATCCCTTGAAATGACTGATAATTGACCTGTTTTCAATCATTGTTCTTGATTAACACATTTTCCAACAATATGAACAATTCACTGACAGTTAAACACACAGCTGCCTTTTTTAATGAAATATTAAGGCGAGGAAACAATAAATTCAGGCAATCCTTCACAAAAAAAAGAAAGAAATTGCACTCATAATTGTTGTAAGGGGATGCTCTGTGCCTACCCAATTTTCAGTTCTGGGAAAGCAATGCACCCAGTGGATGCTGGTTTTTGTAGGTTTTCTACCTTTTGTGCAAAACTAAATGCCACAGCCCTTTTTTTTCTCTGTTTTCTCAGGTCATGGAGCAAAATTTCAAAAATGTTTTGCCTTTCTACTGCATGTACCGCGAAGTTTTATGAAAAGACCATTCTTTCCGGTGGTGGAATACAAATGGCTTGTACCTAAAGATACAGGCAAGACAGGAAACTCTAACCTGTGGGGGCAGCATTACACTTCAGTATAGAATTTTAAAAAATTCATTAGAAGAAGACGAAGAAGAACAAACAACTTCCTTTCCTAGGCAAACAAATTGGATTAGCTAGCTAGCTAACTTTAGTATTAACGAGTTTGCGGGACTTGTGATATTGTTATGTTTGAAGCTTAGCTCAAACCTGAGCTGAGTTACCGCATGATGTAATGTTAATTGTTCAGACCTGAGACGACTTTCAGTCAACTTGTGTAATTTTATATATGCAATGGTTGCAAGCTAAATGAGTTATCCGGATATGGTTCTGGATGGCAATGTTAGCCTGGAGTAGCTAGCTACCGTTATGTCCTAGGGTCTCAAAACCGGAGTATTTTGAAGAAACATTATCTTCAGAAATTGGATATTGCATTTGTTATATTGGATTATTGGGACTGGCGGTCGTCAGATACAGACTGTTGCGGAAGAATAGAGTTATTGGCGAACTGTTTCTGTTTATGTTAGTGACGACTATAGCTCACAGTCTGAGACTAATATTAAGCAATGGCCGACAGGACAAGCTTCTTGGGAGGAAGAATTCCTGTGGAAGTTGAAATAATGGCAAAGCACTTAAAAGATTTAGATAAAGATATTTTCAGGAAGATCTTGAAAGGTTGGTTTGTTTGATTTAGTTTCTGCTTTAATTTCGGGCGCACATGTTGGCTAACGCCACAAATAACTGAATCAGAATGGGCGAGATTTGGGTTCTCGGCGAGTAACCGAAAATGCGATCACGGGATTAGATCTTTCCCAATGCGGTCAAAAAGCTGCTCCTCTGCCCCACTCCTTATGTGTTTACCGTCAGCACTGATGAAAATGCGATCACGGGAATAGCTATTTCCCGACGCGGGCAAACAGCTGCTCCTCTGCCCCGCTCCTTACGTGTTTACCGTCAGCACTGATGATATTATGCTGCTGCCCTGGGGAATGTCATGTAATGTCACCTTGCCTCGATGAGATTCCTAATTCAAAGGTCACTGCGGTAACGTTAAGCTTACGTTTTGAGCTAGCCTAGAGCTGTATATTTACTAATGCACGTTATTATTCTAATCTTTCGTTTCTGTGTTGAGGACTTATTTGGTTGATGTGGGCTAAATTGAGTCATCAGGTCTGTACTGACTGGACTCGCTCCCGAAAAAATGAGTGGGTTTTTCGTTTTGATCGGCAATACAGCTGGCGACTGCCACGGAATGATTGACGTTTCATCTTTTTAAAGGGGAAAATGTCACAGACACATCTTAAAACAATGACAATATTGTCCGTATATACCCTCCACTAAAACGAACGAGTTAAATTAATTTGACTTAAAGCTGTGAATATTGGAATGTGACATCTATTTGATTTTATCTTTTTTATGTGCCACATATGAAGAGATGTTTTAATAATCTTGTAAAATGTATTGCCTGATGAGTGGCATGTATGTAATAATGGAATGTAGTGGGCTTTCTCTTCTTGATTGATGCATTTAAAAGTTTTTATAGATAATTAATTCATTGTTTTATTGCTCAGTGGTAGTAAATGCTCTTGAAGGGACTGACTGCAAAGACTCGGTGAAGTCGCTTTCAGAAAATGGTGCCATCCCTGAAGAACAGTTAAGTCATGTCATTGCTGGAATATATGGACTACTCAAGGAAGCATTGCGTCTGCCAGCGTCTTCACTGAAACAAGAAGTAAGCAAGCATCTGAACTTGTTTAATTTGGCTTGTCATAACTGCTGCTGGAATTGATTAATTGGCTCTCGTAGTTCCTATGATTTGACCTTTTGACTTTATTTGCAGAAAGCCTTTAACTGATAGAGATGTGATGAAGAACTTGAATGATTAACTTTATTTACTAATCTCTTAAACTGCTTGTGGGTCAATCCATCTCAAATCACCCAGGGGGTGGAGCCACTACATCACAGATTTTGCTAATTTTTTCATATATTGTTGGTACCTGTAAGATAGGAAAAAACCCAAGTTTGAGCAGTCAATTCCGCCCCGTCTCGGAATGGCGGCCATCTTTAAAAAGGGGGTGTGGCACTTTATGACACGACGGCCGCCCTTTTTTAAAGTTGTTTTTCTCCTGTGATTCAGCTATAACACATGCTATGAAAGTGAAATTTGGCAGATTCGTGTAATTTTTCTTGGAGAATCCAAATATGCGATCAGATTTCTGACAGGCATAATGGTAACAGAGATGTTTGACAAAAATCAATTTTGGGGGTACTCAACTTTGACCCCCTCCCTCTGACACTTGACATAAGTTATGAAGTGTAAATTCTGATATATTGTACCTTATGACCTCATCTAACAAATATATGAAAATGAGGGAGGTGATATTTCTCAAAGTTGAGAAATGGCTAAAAATGTGTAGTGCATGATTTTCTCAATGTCGGCCAATCTATACCTTACAAATGCACAAGGGAATGTACATAATCCATACATCCATAGGATGGCAGTTCTCAGGAACCTGTTTTATTGGACATTAAACAATCTGATGATATGCCTGACACAGGCTGATGCTTTTCATGACATATAAAGTGAATTCCTTCTTTATGTCTAACATGAAGTGTCAAAATGTTCAAGTATTGGAACTGAAAAACTGGAGAAAGCGCAAAAATGCTTTGAAAGTCAAGTTTACCAGTCTGCAGACATGACAACACATGGGTGTGGCTTAAAATTTGAATTATTCAATTATTACAATCAGTGAGTGCGGGTTGAATTTGAGCAGAAATTTTCAAAGCATTTCTCCACTTTCTTCACTTCGTCCTCAGACAGCCTGTACTGCCTGGCACTATGTCCAGAAGCAAGTGGCACTCTCACTGTTGTCAGGACATGAACTGATGGCACCCAACATTGTTCCTGTCTCTGTGGCCAGAACAAAGCACCAGAGTGCATTTTTCATGTGTTTCAGCTATGGCTGTCTTTGACACAATGGCCAAATGAAGCCACTCAGATTTTTACTCATTAGGATTGCATCATCAGTTTATTTGGTTGACCCTTCCAGATTGCATCATCCATCCAAAGGAAGGAACTCACAACTCAGACTGTATGATTGCATAATATAGGCATGGGCAACGCTCTGCATAAACTCTAATGGAATGCGTAACAGCTGAACTGGGGTGGTAAACAAGCCTCAGAAAACTTATTAAAAAATGATGTAAATACCATTTTCATACAAAAAGAACACAATGGTTTGATTAAAAGCAACCTTTTCAATAGGATACCCGCATTTCATACATGAACTCTGCGTATTACGGCCAATAACGTGATTTGAACAGAGCTATTATTCGCCCGTTGGATGAATGCGTGACCTCAATTTGCGCCGTGTTTACAAACTTTCAAGTGCACGGCGTGGCAAAAATATCCATTTTGGAGGTAGATTTCAAATAGCCCGCGCTGACGTGATATCCCAGCTACGGCCCTGATTGAATTACAGCCATCTAATTTGAGAAATTACGAGTCTGTTCGTCAGTCTAGACCTCCAGGGGATGTGAAAATAGTTCGACAGAAGTTGTTGAAGTTCGTCGCGAGTTCGCCGTGACTTCTTCTCAACAATAGCAAGAAAGGTGAGTGTATTTTTACTGCAAACATACATAGTTAGTTGACAGAATGTCCTGTGACCCTATTTGTGAAGTTTCAGTAAAATATACCAAGGAATAAACCAGCGCCAGGCATTTAAAACCTACCAGTGTTCTGACAAATTTTGCTACCTGTGCCACCTCACGAACACCGGTCACAAGATTCATTCACTTATACCCTTCAATTCGAGACTGCGAGGATGGAAATCTGAATAATCAGTTAGGAAAAATTCTCGGCTCTCGGTAATTCTGTATATCGTTTAAACATTTTGTTAATCGGATTATGAAAGAAGACTGAAAATAAGCGCCGCTTTTTGTTTGGGTGTAAAAGCGCCGTATTTAAAGGAGAATACATTGTATATTGATTAAGCATTGAACTCTGCATAAGTCGAACTGTTTTAATATTTGTTGATGACATTGCTTCGGCTTCCTGGAAGCAAGTATGCGCAAATCTGCTGTCCTGTGAGCATTTCAGGTTCGATATACTGAGTAATAACGCCGGGGAAACCTAAACTGGCCCGTCATTCTCCCGAATAGTCTTACTAAACTAGTTAATCGTCTGATTGCTAATCAAGCAAAGGGGAGGTTTCTGCCTCGCCAAACTAACCTCCGACTGCACGTCACTGTGTTTTACTATGAATTATTCACAGTAGCTTATTGAAACTATCATGGGAGGAGGGTATATGGACATTATAAAAACAGTGTAAAGTTTTTTTTTTTTTAAATCACCACGGGTTATTGAAGGGGAACGTTTAGTAGCAGTGGGAGGGCAAACAACTGCCGCATCAGCGACTTCACAGCATTTTATACAGTAATGGGCGAGTAGCGTTAATGTTTGCCCTCCCACCGATAATTTTGACATTTTTGCAGGCCATTGATCCAAAAAAAACTTAACAGGCAACCCATTCATACCATTTTTTTAATATCAATGCAAAACCTAATGTTTGTTGAACATAATTGGGTGAAATTCAATGCATTTTCCATTAAAAAGGGCCTAGGGGGCGCTGCTGTACTTCAGAAAGGGGTTGATGACTTTAGCATCAATTATTTCTGTTAGGGTACCCTAATGGATAATTTGGCCGGGTTTATTTCTGAGAAGACTTCATTTTCGAAAATGCCCTCAGGCTTCACCCCCCAATTTTCACAATGGGTTTTGTTGATAAATGCCGAAATCAGCCATTTTTGGGAGCCTGTGGCTCTGAGACCCTTTCCTGTAAAGGCGTTGGACTTGTGGCAAACTCTTCATCTGTGTCTTCTGTACTTACCTGCAAAAAATCATTAGAAAATAATAAAAACTTTTTTCTCAGCAACTCAAGAATTGTTGTCATTTTATTCATTTGTATTGCCCATGCCTACATAATAAGCTTACTTGGATGATACCAACCGGATTACATCATCTGAAACCACTCTCACTCAACCAATCAAGATTTCATCATCTGCTGACCTGGAAGTCCAGGTGTCCTGATTGTATAATGCACTAACAATAAAATTTGGATAAGCAATTGTGGAAAACATGTCCATTGCTGCAGTCTCAGATTGTTTAATGCCGAACATGCCAAATGGACAAGAAAAATAGTTCTTGAGAACTGCCATCCTTCAATTAGTATGTTTTCAAGCTCTTTATATGGATTATGTACATTCCCTTGTACATTTGTACTGTATAGATTGGCCAACATTGAGAAAATCATGCACTACTCATGTTTAGCCATTTCTCAACTTTGAGAAATATCACCTCCCTCATTTTCATATATTTGTTAGATGAGGTCATAAGGCACAATGTATCAGAATTTAGACTTCATAATTTATGTCAAGTGTCAGAGGGAGGGGGTCAAAGTTGGGTACCCCCAAAATTGATTTTTGTCAAATATCTCTGTTACCATTATGCCTATCAGAAATCTGATAGCATATTTGGATTCTCCAAGAAAAATTACATGAATCTGCCAAATTTCACTTTCATAGCATGTGTTATAGCTGAATCACAGGAGAAAAACCACTTTAAAAAAGGGCGGCCGTGGTGTCACAAAGTGCCACACCCCCTTTTTAAAGATGGCCGCCATTCCGAGACGGGGCGGAATTGACTGCTCAAACTTGGGTTTTTTCCTATCTTACAGGTACCAACAATATATGAAAAAATAGGCAAAATCTGTGATTTAGTGGTGGCATTTTTTTCTGTCACTGGCTCATTTGAGATGAATTGACCCATGTGGGTTAATGACATGACATTGTCCGAGTGCACTACTTTGGTTTAAAATCATTTTACATGATTCATGATAAGCATCATTTTGCTCTATAAAACCTGTTTAATTTGAACATATTTCCAGTTTATCATAAAAATGATATACAGTCGTGCCCAAAATTATTCATACCCCTACCAATTTTAAAGTTTTTTTCGAGACATTTTTTGACAAATCAAATTTATTCTTGCACAAATGACACGGTAAGTTGACGTCAGCCTGTAAGAAGTACAGTAAACAATTTTTCAAGAAATACATGACTTTTTGGTATTTTATTTGACAGATTTACAAAAAATGCCATGTCCAGAATTATTCATACCCTTTTCTCAGTAATTGATGGCAAAGCCTTTATTCACGATTATAGCCTCCAAACGCTTCCTGAAGTTGATCACAAGGTTTCTACACGTTTCCACGGGGATTTTGGCCCACTCCTCTTTTGCAAACTTCTCCAGGTCCTTAAGGTTTGAGGGTTTCCTTGCCATGACCTTGGTCTTCAGTTCCCTCCACAGATTCCGGATAGTATTGAGGTCGGAGCTCTGGCTTGGCCACTCCAAAACGTTCACTTTGTTGTCCACTAACCATTTCTTGACTGATTTGGCCGTGTGTTTAGGATCATTATCCTGTTGGAAGATCAATTCCTCCCCAAGATCAAGTTATTCGCCAGACTGCTTGATGTGTTTACTGAAGATCTGGATATACTGGTCCTGTTTCATAATGCCATTAACTTTAACAAGGTTTCCAGGCCCATTCGCTGAAAAGCAACCCCAGAGCATGATACTCCCGCCACCGAGTTTGACTGTTGGGATCGTGTTTTTCAGGTTGAACGCTTCACCTTTCTTACGCCAAACAAAAGCCCCATCTCTGTGCCTAAACAGCTGATCTTTGTTTCATCTGTCCATAACATTGACAGCCAGAAGCTTATATCTTCATCCAGGTGAGTTTGGCGAAGGCTAGATGAGTTGTTGTGTGTCTGGGTTGGAGAAGTGTAAGTGGCGTAAAAAAGATGAAGTGTTCAACCTAAAAAACACGGTCCCAACAGTCAAACACGGTGGCGGGAGTATCATGCTCTGGGGTTGCTTTTCAGCGAATGGGCCCAGAAACCTTGTTAAAGTCAGTGTCATTATGAAACAGGACCAGTATATCCAGATCTTCAGTTAAAACATTAAGCAATCCGCTGAAAAACTTGGTCTTGGGCAGGAATGGATCTTCCAACAGGATAATGATCCTAAACACACGGCCAAATCAGTCAAGAAATGGTTAGTGGACAACAAAGTGAACGTTTTGGAGCGCCAAGCCAGAGCCCGACCTCAATCCTATCCAGAATCTGTGGAGGGAACTGAAGACCAAGGTCATGTCAAGGAAACCCTCAAACTTTAAGGACCTGGAGAAGTTTGCAAAAGAGGAGTGGGCCAAAATCCCCATGCAGACGTGTAGAAACCTTGTGATCAACCACAGGACGCGTTTGGGGGCTGTAATCGTGAATAAAGGCTTTGCCAGCAAGCACTGTGAAAAGGGTATGAATAATTCTGGACATGGCATTTTTTGTAAATCTGTCGAATAAAATACCAAAAAGTAATGTATTTCTCAAAAAATTGTTTACTGTACTTCTTACAGCCTTATGTCAAATTACTGTGTCATTTGTGCAAGAATAAATTTGTCAAAAAATATCTTGAAAAAACCAAAAAATTGATAGGGGTATGAATAATTTTGGGCATGACTGTATATTTTATGTTTTGCCATCTCAAACCCTCAAAATGTCAGGTGGCGCAACCGTCCGAGCAAGTTAACACTGTGAAATGTATTAAATATGGAATTTAAAATATGAATTAATATAATATTAATATGGGGGCATAATTTTATATTGAAAACCTTTCAAATAAACAAAGTTTAATAGTTTAATTGTTCTTCAGTTGTTTGGAAAACCAAAATACCCGCCCCCTACAATGAAGAATCCATACCCAGCTCAATTACAAAATAGTAATGTTTTAAGCAGAGTAGACACTCTCAGGTATACTTACTAAAAAAAGCACTTAGAAAAAAAAGAGGGAAGTGTGTGTTTTTTTTTTTTTTTTTTTCAAGAAACTTTTGGTTGCGCCACCTAACATTTTTTGGCTGGTGGAATTGCAAATACAGTCTAAAACTGTACTAAAACCCTGCAAATGTTGTGCAACCATTAACACTTGTTTAAACACACTCTTCCAACTTCAATAAATGCAGTCTGTACATTTTCAAAGATTTATTAAAAAAAAAAAAAAAACATTTTTAAAAGGCTCATTTGTCATTGACCCATGTGCATATCAAGTGCTTTTGTGAAAGTTATGGAATTCTTATGCTCTTGTATTGATTGAGTGTAAGGTATAAGGGTTCTTTTAATGTAACATTAATGTATCTGAGCTGGAAATTTCTCAAAAAAAAAATGAGTACATTTTGTGCTATTTGTTGCTGCGATGATGTAATAGCATAGTTGATGGACTAATTCAACTCAACTGTACAAGAATCATAGTGACTGTGGACCTGCACCCTCTTTACTGTAGGTTTTCAAAGAAGATCTCCGACAGTGTGGGTAAGCTCATAATTTATTTACAGTGTTCACATGACAGAAGTGCCATGAAGTAACCGCCTGGGTGAGAAATGTATCTTTTGGCATCATCTGTTCATTTGGATTACAGTGATACCTGCCAGGGATATTAATGACTTTTTTTCCTAATATTGGGGAGCTTACTGATTCTAGTGTCTGATAAATAGAGTTGTACTATTTATTGCCTGGTGGTGTTATTTATTGTCTGTTATTTGATGCTGTTTTTGTTTTTGCAGGATATCTGAGGAGTATATCTCAGACTTTGCCAGTATTGTCTTTGGGAACAGGTCTGTGTACCCATTATTTCCTGTGTGATTCTTCTTCTGGTATGCTGCAGCATTTACTTTTGTTCACTGTGTCCTATATTGACTTATTTTGTAAAGCAATCACCACTCTGTCAATTATGATGAAAACTGGCTTTCTGAATCTACTTGAATTTCACCAGATTTGCTAGATTTGGTGGAATGAAATGCTTATGTGCTCCGGTGTTCAAGGGATGACAGTGTCTATGGAAGTATGAACTGCACATGGTGTAGGATCTGTTGATGGAAATAGTCAGATGATAGAACTTGCTTTGTTTTTCAGCCACCTTCCAACAGTCCTGAAATAAATGGCTGACCTAAAAAAGAAAATGTTGCCATTATCTTTTCACCTCATTCGTGAAGTTTTGAAGTTTTTTAGTTTGTGCATCACAGTGGTAGGATGCCAGCACAACTGTAGTGGCTTTGTCCAAAACAACTGGAGTTTTGGGGGCTTAGTTTTACGAGTTTTTTTAGTTAAAAAATATGTTTTCCTTTCCCATATTGACGTCCTCTGACATTTTCTTTGAGAGTCTGATAAGTTAACGGTTAGTGTTAGGAGTCTCTTTAGGAGGGCTCCTCCTGGTTTCTGGCTTTAGCCCATGCATAGCTGGCTAAATCAGTGGCGGGAGAAGTTGCTAGTTCTCATCAAGCTGAGAGTGAAGATTTGCACTGAAATATGATGAATTATAGGTCCTTTCAGCCACAGTTAGGTTATTTGGTTTTACTAGACTTGGATTATGCTGTGTGGAATTATTTTATGGTCATTTTTTGGCTGCTTTTTGAACTCCAATGAACAAGTCCCCAACGTTTTCGGTTGCTTTGGAGAAAGGCAGCTACAGATGCGGGGTGGCTCCTCTGTTTGCAGAGTTTTGTGTTTGACGTGTTGCCCTCTCGTGCTGAACTCTCCGATCTCTGTTCAGGCGTACCTCCCTCCAGACTGCTGCTGCACAGCAAGGACCGCGATTACCCACCATCGAGGACATCAGGTGGAGAGTCGATGTAGCTATTTCCACAAGGTAGATCCATTTTCTTTCATCTGGAGTTTTCAAAGGCTACTGGCCCTGGCAGTTTTGATGCCAGTATTGGCAGTCGACTTCAGTTATTGTATCTCCCAGACGACGATAGTCGGGAGATACTATAATTTAACATAACATAACATAACATGAATGGTGAGAACAGGCCGTTCAGCCCAACTAGGCTCGCCAGAGTTTATTCATTTAGTTCCGGGCCGCTGCCGCGCCCACAGAGATTTTCTGTTCCGGGCTCTGGAAGCGACAATTCTTACAGGAATTTTTCCTAATTTTGCACAGGTGAAGATATTTATTTGACAATGCTCAAGACCGATTTTCGGCAATTTTGGACGTCCAATATGGCTGCCGGCGGCCATTTTGTCCGAAACTCTGTCCCTGCGGCGACCGAGTTATCTACAACCCCAATTCCGAAATAGTTGGGACAAAGTATAAATTGTGAATAAAATCAAAAAGCAATGACTTTCAAATCACACCAGCCAGTGTTTTATGCATGATAGAGTTTTAGGTGGCATCTGTGGATGACACGGCTGACTGTGTTTACAGACAGTGGATTCTTGAAGTATTCCTGGGCCCATTTAGTAATGTCAATGACAGAATCATGCTGGTGAGTGATGCAGTGGCGTCTGAGGGCCCGAAGATCACGGGCATCCAGTAAAGGTCTTCGTCCTTGTCCCTTACGCACAGAGATTTTTCCAGTTTCTCTAAATCTTTTGATGATGTTCTGCACTTTCGATGATGAGACCTTCAAAGCCTTTACAATTTGACGTTGAGGAACATTGTTTTTAAAGTATTCCACAATTTTTTTTATGCAAGCCCTGGCCATCTTTACTTCTGAGAGACTCAGCCTCTCTAAGACATCCCTTTTATAGCCAGTCATGTTACACCCCTGATGCCAGTTAACTTAATTACTTGCTAAATGTTCTTTCAGCTGATTCTCTTAAATATTAATTGCTTTTCCAGCCCTTTTTTGCCTGTGTCCCAACTTTTTTGAGACCTGTTGCAGCCAGAAAATTTGAAATAAGCTCATTTTGTGGATAAAAATGTAAAATGTCTCAGTTTCCACATTTGAAATGTTATCCATGTTCTATTGTACATAACATATTGGCTCATGTGATCTGAAAGTCATTGCATTTTGATTTTATTCATAATTTACACTTTGTCCCAACTATTTCGGAATTGGGGTTGTCGTGCTGCTCCTGCTGTTGAAGAAGCCCGGTCGGTCCATTTGATGTTTCTGCATTGCAGATTTAAATATTTCAAAAGCTACTGGGGCGATTCAAACCACACTTAAAACCCATTAAGACCTGATGTGACTTGAGCGTGTTTTAGATGATGTCATCATTTTCGAGATAGGTGACTGATGAAGTGCAGTGTGATTCGTTAAAACACAAGTGGTTAAGGCGAAGATCTGATCGAGAGGAGCAACATTGACTTTTTTATGACAGTGGTACTTTATTATTGAAAACTGCCTCTTGGGAACAAATCACTGTAAAATGTGATGGCATATAGGGTCACGCTTGTTTGTACATACGGGGTCGATCGCGCTGCAAGGGGTATTGTTTATCCACTTCTTTAGAATTCATTGAACGTATATAGCTTTGTCGGGATCCAAAAGGTTTGCATCTCAATTTGTTCGTGAACTTGTCAGACTTTGAACAGTTCTAACTTTGGTAAATTTTGTTGAGTTTCTCAGATGTGGGGGCATCTGTGTCCCATAGACACAAATTTCCTTTTTTTAAAAAAACATTTTTTTTTTTTTTTATTGGTTTTTTTATCCCCGGGCCGACGAAGTAGTCGGAGGGGGATATAGTAACGCCGCCGTCCGTCCTTCCATCCGTCCTTCTGTCCGTCCGTAACAAATCTGGTTTCCGTTCAATACCTTTAGTAATGTTTGATGGATTTTAATGAAATTTGATGTGAAGGTACTTTATATCAAAATACAGGCTAAGTTCGATTTCGGAGTATGTAGGTCAAAGGTCATAGCTCATTAAATATGCAAAAATGGTTTTCATTCGATAACTTGAGTAATGTTCGACGGATTTTCATGAAATTTTATATGACGGTACATGGTATGAAAATACAGCCTAAGTTTGATTTCGGAGTATGTAGGTCAAAGGTCATAACTCATTAAATATGCGAGAATGGTTTCCATTTGATAACTTGAGTAATGTGTGACGGATTTTAATGAAATTTGATGTGAAGGTTCATGGTATCAAAATACAGCTCAAGTTCGATTTCGGAGTATGTAGGTCAAAAGTCATAGCTTATTAAATATGCAAAAATGGTTTCCAGAAGATTTCACAGTATAACGTGATGACTGTCCCATTGGACCTTATCATTCTGTTGTCATGAATGCTGCTTCTTAATCACATCCAAGATTTGTTTCATGCCATTACGCTGTTTCAAATATTATACAGTACTAACCTTTGAAAGTTCAAGGATACGTTCATATTATGTTTTCACTTTTCACTCTTCTTTCATTTTGTCACCTTCTCATATATGCTTTATCTGTAAATCCCTGATTTTATTCACATTCTTTTATTAAATCTTCATACCAATAAAGATAAAGTTTATTTTCAGATCTTCTCATGGGCCATTCCATAAAGTAGTAAACTTTCTGTACATCAAATCCCAGGGTATTAATAACTTCCTTGCCTAGTAATATAGTATAGTCTAATGAAAGTAACTTCTTCTGACGTATATACACATGTACATGTACAACATTTGTACCCGGCGAGGGGATGCTACACTTTGCATTGCCCTTGTTTTCATGAACATTCAGTCAAAGGCAGTTATTTTCAAAGCAAAAAAGCAAAGCAAAAAGCAAACAGTTTAAGCTTGCAAATTATTTTTTTATTTTATGTTTCTATGGGATACAGAGGCTGAAAAGTAAAGGTTTTTATGAACTTTGACAATCCTGTCAGGTTTTTTCCGAAAACGCTCCAGTGTGTTTAGGCTTTAGAACGCTTCTGTAGAGGGCGCCCTTGGTCTTAATGAGTGAACAGGGAGGAAGGCAGTGAAGTTTTGGAAGGGATGTCTTTTTGGAAACGTCATGTTGTAAAACTTAATAATTTTTCAGTGATATCTCAAACTAAATGCTGAATTGACAGTTGACATTGTTGGGTTGAAGACTGAAGATACTATTGTGTTTTCATGATTTTCTTCAAGCTCTCTGGCTCGAGCATTGCAACCTTCAATTTTAATGCAGATGAAGCTGACCGATGGAAATTCCCACCAGTTTGAGGTATGATGTTGCTATTACGATATACTGCAGTCAGAGATAATGCTGCATACGTGTCTGAGGTTGCTGCGAAGTTGTTTTTTGACCCAAGCCCAGCTAGTTTTTCTTACAATTAACAGTCAGACTGGATAGTTTTGGGAAGGTCTTCCTAGACTGAGTTTAAGAAATTGCTCAAGGGCACAAGTGTTCAAATTATTCCAAACTACATACTTGCAATAAAACTATTGTGATATAATGCCACTCCATGTACAGTGGAGTGCAAAAATTTGGGCAGCCCTGGTTTAAATGTCTGTTACAATTAATCTCCAAGTGATTGAAAGCAAACCTGAACACTAAATGCTACAAAGTTAAACATGACACATTTCATCACATTTTAAAGCAAGAATAAGTTTTATTTTTAACTTTTTACAGTTTCAAAATAATGAAACATGGAAAAAGGCCTTGTGCAAAAGTTTGGGAACCCTGTCACCTAGTATTTTGTAACTCCTCCTCGGGCAGCTATAACGGCTTGCAAACGCTTCCTGTAGCCAGCTAAGGGCCTTTCTATTCTTGTCTTTGGAATTTTTCCCCATTCTTCCTGACAGAACACCTCTAGCTCAGAAATATTCTTCGGCCTTCTTGCATGCACGGCATGTTTGAGGTCTCTCCACAGATTTTCAATAATATTCAAGTCTGGGGACTGTGATGGCCATTCCAAAACCTTCATCCGTCTTTCCTGGAGGTACTTAATGGTGGATTTTGAGGTATGCTTCCAGTCATTGTCTTGCTGGAATACCCAACATCTCTTCAACTTCAATTTCTGGACTGAGCTCTGAACATTAGCCTCTAGAATGTCTTCATATTTGGTGGAATCCATTCTCACTTTCACCTGCACAATATTGCCTGTGCCCCCAGCTGCTACACAACCCCAAAGCATAATGGATCCACCTCCATGCTTAACAATCGGCAACGTGTTCTTCTCTACAAATGCTTCACCCTTTTTTCTCCAAACATACCTTCTTTGGTTGGGGCCAAAAAGTTCAACTTTGGTTTTGTCAGTCCAAAGCACATTGTTCCAAAAGGCTTGAGGTTTCTCAAGGTTCTCTTTTGCATACTTCAGACGCTTAATTTTGTGTTGGTCTTTCGTGCAACTCTGCCATGTAGGTTTTTATTGTTTAAGGTATGCTGTATTGTTGTCCTGTGAACAACTAGACCTGTGTCTGCTACTCTTTTTTGCAGCTCTTTTGCAGTGATGTGTGGTTTCTTCTGAGCATTGCTCACCAAATCTCAGGTCATTCTATCTGAAATTTTTCTTGGTCTTCCAGATCTTGCCTTGACTTCAATTGTTCCATTTATTTTCCATTTTCTTACAATGTTTCAGACAGTACTAGTGGGTAGTTTGAAATGTTGCGAGAGTTTTTTGTAGCCCTCTCCTTGTTGGCGGAAGTGAATTATCTTGATTTTGACATCCTTGGACAACCGATTAGAGGAACACATGGTTTTTAACACCAGACAAAACAGCCACCACAGTCGGATACTTTAGAAGGCATGGGGTTACGGCAGAGTATATAGTTCGACCCTGGAATTATATTCACCTGACTCATTGAAGCCCTAACGAGTAAATCACCTGGGTCTGGGCCTTAGTAATCATCTTTTTAAAAGGTAACAAAGAATAATCCAAAAGGGTTCCCAAACTTTTGCACTGGGCCCTTTTTTCTTTCTTATCATTTAAAAACTCAGAAAATTAAAACAAAAGGAAACCTTGCTTCTAAATTGGCAGAAAGGTGTCATGTTTAACTTTGTAGCATTTAGTGCTCAGGTTTTCTTTCAATCACTTGAAGATTAATTGTAACAGACATTTAAACCAGGGGTGCCCAAATTTTTGCACCCCACTGTACTTGATGTTTATATGAGGCTTCTGTTTGTCCTCCTTCCAGGTATCAGTCAGCAAGTTTCAGGAACTGCGCTATAATGTTGCTCTTATTCTGAAGGAAATGAATGACCTTGAGAAGCGGAGCATTCTGAAAATCCAAGACTGATCTTTTTTGTGCTTAAAAGACAAAGTAAAAAAACAAACTGATGTTGGTTGCTTATGATCATTGTAACCTGCTACTCTGCATTCCTTTTTTCTATAGTGGGAAATAGTTGATGGAAGTTTGTGTTCACACAAATAGAGGGCATCAAATAAATCAATTATCACGCACCCCCAAATTAGAAGTTGAGATGATCTGTTAAATTAAATTGAAATTAAGAATTTGTAAATTCTTTGACCTGTATGAGGTTGGATGCAATATAACAGCACATTATTTGATGTTTCACTGCATGAATTTTATAAAGTTTCAAAATAAACACTCATTTCAATTTTAGTTTTTGCCACATACTTCAAAAAAAAGTTGGAACAGTGAAATATTTCACTTTGTAATATTGCTATTCCATTTCACAACACTTATGGAGGGTTTAAAAAAACACCTCTTGATTAAGTGTTTCAGATTTAATTTTGTCCCAATCTTCCAGCAAACAAGTCTTTCTGTGTGCAGCCGTTCAGGGTCTTCATTGTTACATTTTGCATTTCAAAATCTGCCGCAAGTTCTCCATTGGGGACAGGTCAGGACTGCGAGCAGGCCAGTGCAGCGCCCGCACCCTCCTCTTATGCAGCCATGGCTTTTTAATGCACACAGTTTGCAGTTTTGAATTGCCTTCTTAAAATAAACATGAGCATTCCTGGAAAAATTGTCTGGAAAGCAGCGTATGTTGCTCCAAAATCTCAGTGCACTTTTCAGCATCAACAGTGCCTCCACAGAAGTGCAAGGTGCCCTTGCTCAAGGCAGTGACACAACCCTACACCATGAAGCAGCAACATCTCCAAAATCCATGCACTTTCAGTCCGGATGGTGTTTTTCTTGGGTCTGGAACACACAACATCCATTTCCTCTAAAAAAAAAAAAAATGTGAAATATTGATTTTTTTTTTTTTTTTATGAACACAATACATGTTTCCACTTTCTGATGGTCCATTGCAGATTGCTCCATGCCCAGGGAAGTTGATGGCGCTTCTGGACACTGTAAACATAAGGCGTCTTTTTTGCTCAGTGCAGATTTCACTGACACTTCTGGAGGCAAAAATGCATTGTAGTAGTTGGTAAAGGTTTGCCATGGTAATCCTGAGCCCATGTGATTATATCACTAACAGATAAATGAGGGATCATGATGCAGTGCCGTCTGAGTGATCGGAGTTCACGGGTATTCAACTCGGGCTTGCACCCTTTCCCTTTACGCAGAAATTTCTCCTGATGTCTTGAATTTTTACCTCCACCAACCAATGAAGTTGTGTGGAGGTTGTGTATTCACCCTTTTCCAGGGGTGGCCAACCCTGGTCCTGGAGAGCCACATGGTGTGCTGCTGACTTTGGTTTTCTCCACCCAGTTTAGACCGAAGACACCAGGTGAGATGGTTAAGTGTGCAATCAACTGCTCTAATTCATCAATCAACTGCTGAGCAACACCGAAGCCCAGCAGGATACTGTGGCTCTCCAGGACTGGGGTTAAACCAGCAGGCACTGTGGCTCTCCAGGACTGGAGTTAAACCTGCAGACACTGTGGCTCTCCAGGACTGGGGTTAAACCTGCAGATACTGTGGCTCTCCAGGACTGGGGTTAAACCTGTGGCTCTCAGGACTGGGGTAAAACCTGCAGATACTGTGGCTCTCCAGGCCTGGGGTTAAACCTGCAGACACAGTGGCTCTCCAGGACTGGGGTTAAACCTGCAGACACTGCGGCTCTCCAGGACTGGGGTTAAACCAGCAAATACTGTGGCTCTCCAGGACTGCAGTTAAACCAGCAGATACTGCGGCCCTGCACGACTGGAGTTAAACCTTCGGACACTGCGGCTCTCCAGGACTGGGTTAAACCAGCAGATACTGCGGCCCTCCAGGACTGGAGTTAAACCTGTGGACACTGTGGCTCTCCAGGACTGGGGTTAAACCAGCGGATACTGTGGCTCTCCAGGACTGGAGTTAAACCTGCAGACACTGTGGCTCTCCAGGACTGGGGTTAAACCTGCAGATACTGTGGCTCCTCCAGGACTGGGGGTTAAACCAGGACATTGTGGCCCTCCAGGACTGGGGTTAAACCAGCAGATACTGTGGCTCTCCAGGACTGGGGTTAAACCTGCAGACACTGTGGCTCTCCAGGACTGGGGTAAAACCTGCAGATACTGTGGCTCTCCAGGACTGGGGTTAAACCTGCAGACACTGTGGCTCTCCAGGACTGGGGTTAAACCTGCAGACACTGCGGCTCTCCAGGACTGGGGTTAAACCAGCAAATACTGTGGCTCTCCAGGACTGCAGTTAAACCAGCAGATACTGCGGCCCTGCACGACTGGAGTTAAACCTTCGGACACTGCGGCTCTCCAGGACTGGGTTAAACCAGCAGATACTGCGGCCCTCCAGGACTGGAGTTAAACCTGTGGACACTGTGGCTCTCCAGGACTGGGGTTAAACCAGCAGATACTGTGGCTCTCCAGGACTGGAGTTAAACCTGCAGACACTGTGGCTCTCCAGGACTGGGGTTAAACCTGCAGATACTGTGGCTCTCCAGGACTGGGGTTAAACCTGCGGACATTGTGGCCCTCCAGGACTGGGGTTAAACCAGCAGATACTGTGGCTCTCCAGGACTGGGGTTAAACCAGCAGATACTGTGGCTCTCCAGGACTGGGGTTAAACCTGCAGACACTGTGGCTCTCCAGGACTGGAGTTAAACCAGCAGATACTGCGGCCCTCCAGGACTGGAGTTAAACCTGCGGACACTCGGCTCTCTCCAGGACTGGGGTTAAACCAGCAGATACTGTGGCTCTCCAGGACTGGAGTTAAACCTGCAGACACTGTGGCTCTCCAGGACTGGGGTTAAACCAGCAGATACTGTGGCTCTCCAGGACTGGGGTTAAACCAGCAGATACTGTGGCTCTCCAGGACTGGGGTTAAACCTGCAGACACTGTGGCCCTCCAGGACTGGGGGTTAAACCAGCAGATACTGTGGCTCTCCAGGACTGGGGTTAAACCAGCAGATACTGTGGCTCTCCAGGACTGGGGTTAAACCTGCAGACACTGTGGCTCTCCAGGACTGGGGTTAAACCAGCAGATACTGTGGCTCTCCAGGACTGGGGTTAAACCTGCGGACATTGTGGCCCTCCAGGACTGGGGTTAAACCAGCAGATACTGTGGCTCTCCAGGACTGGGGTTAAACCAGCAGATACTGTGGCTCTCCAGGACTGGGGTTAAACCAGCAGATACTGTGGCTCTCCAGGACTGGGGTTAAACCAGCAGACACTGTGGCTCTCCAGGACTGGAGTTAAACCAGCAGATACTGCGGCCCTCCAGGACTGGAGTTAAACCTGCGGACACTGTGGCTCTCCAGGACTGGGGTTAAACCAGCAGATACTGTGGCTCTCCAGGACTGGGGTTAAACCTGCAGACACTGTGGCTCTCCAGGACTGGGGTTAAACCAGCAGATACTGTGGCTCTCCAGGACTGGGGTTAAACCTGCAGACATTGTGGCCCTCCAGGACTGGGGTTAAACCAGCAGACACTGAGGCTCTCCAGGACTGGGGTTAAACCAGCAGACACTGCGGCTCTCCAGGACTGGGGTTAAACCTGCAGACACTGAGGCTCTCCAGGACTGGGGTTGGCCATCCCTGCTCTTGTCTGTTTGTCCAGACTATTGCTTTATTCGATTTGTATGGGGAAGTCGGGATTTCCGAGCTCCGAGTTGGAAATTTCAATTTGAACGGCCCCTGAAGTCGGATTTCCAACTCGGAAAGTCGGAGATTCTTCACCGACCCCAAAGTTCCAACTTCCGAGTTCAAGATGGCTGCACCGTAAATCAGCAGTAAGCGAAAGCTGTGACAATAAACTATATTTGCAATTCTGTGTTATTTGTGTTTCATTAAATCAGTCATACTCACAGTACTGAATAGAGTTTATCGGTGGACTTGTTGCTATGGTGTTTGCATGCAAAAAAATACCGAGCAATGCGTTTTTATCAAGTTAGTATTGCAAACAATAGCTAATAAAGGCTGTCCTGGCCAGAGAACACCCCACTGACCCAAAGTCAGTTTTCCGACTGACTTAATGGAACACAGTCAGCTCTGGTATGACGTTATTCCCGGCCCCGACTTCCAACTTCTGAGCCAAATCGAACGCAGCATTTATCTCAAATTTCTCAATTTCAATGATATTTTGTGGAAGTGTGGGCCATGACCCAAGGAACAATCCATCAGATTTTTGGCAATCCGGATCACTGTCCTGATCCAGGAATTTTTTGAAGAATTCTTAACTATTGTGGGATTGCAAGATTGGAATAAATGCCATACATTTTAAAATTTACTAGATCAGGGATGGAGGGCTGGTGTGTATGCAGTTTTTTATTTCTATCAATCACCCTGACTAAATGAGCTGATTGGTTGAGTGCACTCGTAGATTAGCGCATAGATTAGACCAAAGTAAAATGTTACATTTAGGGCAACAAGAGGAGTCTTTGGTGGTCATTAATGATAATTTAAAGAAATGCAGATGTAATGTCTGATTTCACAAATGGTTTGGCTAATTAAGACAACTCATTAAAGGCCTGAAGTTGGTGTGACGAGGGCCAGCCTCTGCACTAGATAGTAGTAAAGCTCCAAATGCATTGGTGAAGGCAAGCACTAGGTGCTATCTATTTAAACAAATGTTTTCATGCACTGTGAAATCACTCACATTTTATCTTTTATTAAGGATTCAGAACATTGTTAATAAACCTGTTAATGATTTTTCTCATGCATTTATGGGCAAATAGGCAATTCTCAGCCCATCTTAGGCATTTCCTGCCTGCTGCTTTTGTACCAGCTCATGATTACCATCTCCTGCTGACATCAGTCATTTCAAATCGCATCATTTTTAAAGTTTTTTTTTTTTTTTTTTAAAGCTCATTACTTATAAATTGCCCCTGTCCCACCTTTTTTGGAATGTGCTAAAGGGTAGAATGGCAGGAATTGATGCATATTTACAAATACGATGAAGATGACAAAACTTTAGCCCTCAGCTATTAGCCCTGCCTGCTAACATCATCAAAAGTGGTAAGACGGTGGATATTCTCCTTTCACTATGTCGCAAATCATTGTATTGTGTTTTATACTTTTGTGTGGTTTTACTGGTATTCCAAATGGGTCAACCCCTCTGTGCATGATAAAGATGCATTTGACATTTGATAATTTAACCTTTAACATAGTTGTATCTGCAAAATAACCTCAGCCTTATTTCAGCTGAGGATTTTTGGACTTTGGACAAAACAAAATGGCTGCATACAATTGTAGAGTCTATTCAACTTTTTTGATGTTAAATGCCTCCCCTTTGGTGAGCAAGCTCTTTTCCAGATTGAAGGCTGACTCAAAACTTGGCAACTCAAAGCATAAATTTCTAGTTGTATTATTGTTCTTGCTCTCAGGAAATGTTGAGACTAATCCAGGCCCTGATAAACCTACGCAATGTTTTACACCTGCAGATTTTAAAGCTAGATCTGGTCTTGGGATTATTCATATCAATGTTTGGAGTTTACTCTCTAATCTGGATATGATAAAGATCTGGATAGACTCAACAAATGCTGATATTGTAGTCTTATCTGAAACTTGGCTTAAACAATCTGTGCATGATAAAGATATTTGCATTAATGGCTATAATGTCTATCGTACTGGCCTACAAAGAAAAGGTGGTGGAGTGGCCATATATGTTAAGCAGAACTTTGATGTTAAATGAGTGCTCTCTGAGTCAGTAAGTAAAGAA
This sequence comes from Gymnothorax javanicus, assembly GCA_029692085.1. NCBI lineage: Eukaryota > Metazoa > Chordata > Actinopteri > Anguilliformes > Muraenidae > Gymnothorax > Gymnothorax javanicus. The sequence goes on from CM056199.1 coordinate 132,683,958, forward strand.
CTTGAACTGTTAGCACTTGAAATGGAATTGTCCAGAAATCACCACATTATGTTAGTGGGGTGCTACAGGCCTCCATCGGCCCTAGTAACTCATTATCTACTTTTGTGAAGCTTTTGTCACATCTGAGATACAATGAAATCGTGTTGGTCGGTGATTTGAACTGGGACTGGCTCACATCTGCGTCTGACCCATTGAAAGCACAGTGTGAATCTCTTAATTTTACACAATTAACTCACATACAAGACCTAATCCCAAATGCCCTCAAAAATCTACACTCATTGATTTAATTTTAACAAATATGCCTTTTAAATTTGTTGCATCAGGTGTTTTCCCTAATGATGTGAGCAATCATTGTGTGATTGCAGTAGTGCAAGACACAAGGATTCCTAAAAGCAAGCCTCGTCTTGTTGAGAAATGTAATATGAAATTATTTGAAACGCAAGCTTTCTTGCATGACTTGTATCTTTTTAACTGGGATAGAATTGCTCTTTTTGATGATGTTGAACTGGCATGGAAATATTTCCACAAACGCTTCTTGAGTATAGTTAATAAACATGCCCCTTTTCGCAAATTTAGAGTTAAAGGACGTGATAATCCTGACTTGGGCCAGGGCACGCAAGTCAGGATTAGAAGTGGATTGGCTGAATTTTAGACAATTGAGAAATGAATTTACCTCTCTCCTTCAGAAAGTAAAATCAGAATTTTGTTTTTCCATAACAACAGAAAGCCTCAAAAACCCAAAGAAGTTCTGGAAGACCATCAAATCTTTGTCTGTTCGCTGTAACGCAGTCCATCTTCCACCTAGTATACTTGTTGATGGTCTCAGAGTAAGTGATAGAAGAGAAATGCTTAATTATTTTAATAATCATTTTATTTCTTCTGGTTTTCTATACAATTATGACAATTCTACTGAAGTATCGCCAACTCCTGAAATTACCATTGGCAATACTCAGGTTTTTAACTTTACTCCCTGTACCATATCAGAGGTCATGAGAGCTCTAAAAGAACCTAATCCTAGAAAACCAGCTGGCTCAGATAACTTGGAGCCGCTTTTCCTAAAGCTGGCAGCTGAAATTATAGCTGGACCACTGTGTCACATTTTTAACCTTACCTTGACCTCAAATGAAATCCTTTGCACTGGAAATCTGGCCCTATAATCCCCCTCCTAAAAGGAGGTGACCCTTGTATTTTAAACAATTATAGACCAATCTCTAAACTCTCTGTTCTGGCTGGTGCTTGAGGTGCTTGAATCTCTGGTCAGTGAACAGGTAAAAGACTTTCTGGCCACCAACTCTATTCTGTCAACATTTCAGTCAGGTTTTTGCAAAAATCACTGTACTGTTACTGCTGCCATGAAGGTCACAAATAATATAACTGAAGCTCTTGACAAGAAGCAACATTGTCTGTCTCTCTTTATTGACTTTTCAAAGGCATTTGATACTGTTGCTCATACTATTTTAATCAAAGGTCTTTCAGAAATTGGTTTTTCTTAGCAAGCAGTTGGATGGTTTGTAAATTATCTCACAAGCAGAACCCAGGCTGTTCAGATTGAGGGTTCTTCCTCGGAGGTATTGCAAGTGTAAAAGGGCGTCCCTCAAGGTTCTGTGCTGGGCCCATTATTATTCACTATTTACGGAAATAATCTTGGACAGAATATTCCAAACTCTACTTTTCATTTCTATGCTGATGACACTGTCATATACTGTGCAGCATCCACTCCTGCTGAGGCCTTTCAGTATTTAACAATTACTTTTGATAGAGTACAAGACCAACTTTGTCATCTGCAACTTGTTCTAAATGCAGACAGAACAAAATGTATGTTCTTTACCACTTGAGAAACTGCGAGATCAGCACTGTCTGAAAAAATTTTAACAAGAAATGGTCAACAAATTGAGTTGGTATCTACTTTCAAATATTTAGGATTTTTAATTGATGACCACTTGTCTTTTAAGGAGCACATTTATTATGTTGTAAAAAAAAAAAAAAAAAAACAACAAAAAAAAAACTCTTTTTAGGAATTTTTTATTGAAACAAGTCTTCCCTTTCTCTTTGTGTGAAAGAAAAATTGGTGGAAACAACCTTTTTGCCATTATTATCCCCTGCCACACAAAGTGGCCGGGGGATATTGATTTGACCTCCGTCCGCGCGTGCGTGCGTGCGTCCGTCCGGGATAAAGGAGAACAACTTTTCACAAGAAATATTCGAGATAGGATAACCAAATTTGGCATATAGGTTCAGACCATGAAGGCCTTGATCGAGTTCGAAAATGAGACCAGCGCGATTATTTTTTCCAGAGTTATTGCCCTTCATTCGCATTTTTGAACTCTGACTACGGTGTCTATAAAGGAGAACAACTTTTCACAAGAAATATTCCAGATAGGATAACCACATTTGGTGTGTAGCTTAAGACCATAAAGACCTTGATCGAGTTCGAAAATGAGACACGCGTGATTATTTCTCCCGGAGTTATTGCCCTTGATTCACTTTTTTCAACTCTGTTCACGGTATATGTAAAGGGGAACTACTTTTCACGGGAAATATTCCAGATAGGATAACCAAATTTGGTGTGTAGCTTAAGACCATAAAGACCCTGATGGAGTTCGAAAATAAGAAGCACACTATTATTTTTCCCACACTTATTGCCCTTGTGGCACTTCTGGGAGCCTCTGTTCATAGTATCTTTAAAGAAGATATTTTGGCGGGGGATGTTGTTGACCATGTCTACTTGTTGACTATGGTGATGTCTTGTATATGAATGCTCCTACTCATTGTCTCTGCATGCTAGATAGTGTGTATCATGGGGCACTAAAATTCATTACCAACTGTGGTCCCCTTACTCACCATTGTGCACTCTATATGAAGGTTAACTGGATGTCTTTATGTGTCTGACGCCTCAGTCATTGGTATGTGTTTGTTTAAAAAACCATTTTGGGTATCTTTCCATCCTATATGTCTTGTCTTTCAACAAGGAAGCATGGAAGTCCCAATCTCCGATCCATGGATGTTCAGCAATTTGTTGTCCCCAAAGTATGAACTGAACTGGGCAAAAAAGCATTTAGGTTTTCGGCACCTAATGCTTGGAATAAATTACAATCTGAACTTCAACTTCAAGCACTTGCCACATTGAAAGAGTTTAAAGCTCTGGTGAAATCATTGCATTCTACCTTGTCTGTGTGCAAGTGTTTTATGTGAAGTTTCAATGTTGTTAATTTTATCTGTTGTTTATTGTTGTTTAATGTAACTATGCTGCTGCCCTCTTGGCCAGGTCTCCCGTGTAAAAGATATCTTTGATCTCAATGGGACTAACCTGGTTAAATAAAGGCTAAATAAAAATTAAATAAATTAAACATGTCTTCATTCTATACGAGCCATTGTAAACTTAGAAATCACTTTCTATTTTTATATACATTTTATATGATCCCAACTTTTTTTCGAGTTGAGATTGTGGTATTTTCCCTATTGTTGAATTTACCCATTTGAAATTCAGGGCTATGTAGCTGTAATAGCATACGGTAAGTGGTCAAAATGTGCTTAATTGTTGAACTTATTAAGTTTTCATGCTGGTGAGATCATGAAGCAAGAAAAGTTTGGTCTAGTTTGACTATGTTACAATTCCCCAAATTTAGCGTTAAAAGTTGAAATGTAATGCATACAATGTGCCTTATTCTTGGATCCCCAGACTGGAACATTATTAAAGCACATCATTTCTCGCACATTGGCAGTCTGGGTTTATCGCAAAAGTGTCTTTAAAATAGTACTGTAAGTGCAATCCTAGTCAGGGGTGCCAATAATTCTGGAGTTTACTAAATAAAAGGAGTCTAATGGTGTTGGAGCGTGAACTCATCTGTGCTACTGACATACATACGGGCATAGAGATAAGGGGCATCAGGTCATGTAGGATTACCATAGGCTGTTCAACTGAATGCGATTGACGTGCCCATTATGTCACTCTCTGCACAGAGCCTGATCAAAGTCTAGACAGCCAGACTGCCTGAGTATGTTGCCACACTTCAAAAATTGCATATAAAATGATGCGGGCTATTTTACAATTTGTAATTTCCAAATGCATAACCATTTATAATAGGGTGCATTTCGTTTGAACATATCTCCTCACCTTCCATGTGACTATTAAACTGTAAAACGTTGGACACACGTTGCGGTCGAACGGTCGTGACTGTGATATGTACGACTGTAGGGCAAGGGAATTGTAAATGTGAACCACAGCCTATCTGGTCATTTAACATTGCCGTATTCTATTTTCTGTCATATCAGCCCTGCGGTGGACTGCGCTCCAATCTTACTAACACTTAGATGGAATTCAAGCGGAACAATGATGTTAAATACAATGCATTCATAATGTGAAGTTACAGAACAGACCCGAATTGCCGGATCTTCACTCCAAGTTACAAAACTGACTTGTTTTGTAACAGTTTTGGAAACGTAGCCAATTAGAACAGCCATTGATGGTCACATGACCCTTATGTAACGTTTCCCCTCAAGATACTCCACATTCAGCACGTCTGTGGATTACATCCCTGGATATGATAGCGGTACGAGGCGGAGAGAAGCGCAGATGAACGAGATGCCACCGTATATGAACCTGCCATTACCCCTGGATAAGGGACAGTAGTCCAAGAGCGACTCGCGCTTTATTCAAAATGGGAACGGAAAGTATTGAAAGTAGACTCATGCTGCAGCTTGCCGCTGAAGCCTTCCGAGCTGAAAACTTTGAGCTCGCTGCTGAGATCTATGAATGCCAACTAGTGGATTACACCGATGTTGTCAGCCGGCATGAGTTGCTTGTGAAATGGGCTGATGCTCTTGCTTTTGGTGGGAAGCTTAGCGAAGCCTTTGCGATCTACCAGAAAGCTTCCAAAATTAATAGGCTACGTCCCACGCACCTGGAAAACCTTACTTTGTGTCTGACCAACAGCATCCGAAGCAGAGAAAGGTTTACCGGCCAAAAGTTCCAACGAGGACAAGAGGAAGGATGTGGCAACGATGCCTTTGTCTGCCAAATTTGTGTTGGATTTTTGTACGAACCAGTTACCTTACCGTGTGGACACTGCTTTTGTAAAAAGTGCCTGGACAAAGAGGAGAGACCAGTTTGCTGCAGAGAGTGTAAAGATAACTCGAGGCTCACCGATCTTCCGAATTACAGAGTGAATGTTGTTCTTAGCAACTTGTTGACTAAGTGGTTTCCTTCTCAGCTGCTCGCAGCCCAGCTGAGGCACGGGGGTAATGCGCTGCACAGAGAGAAGCCGGGGTTTGCTTTAGAGAAGTACAATGCTGCAGTTGCTTTAGGTGGGTCTAATAGCCTACATGTTTTTATTGAACCATGTCTGTTCAGAGACTGCATACATCACTTTCACTATGGTTTAAATATTGGCAATAGCTGTGGTTTTTTTTTTTTTTTTTTTTTTTTTTTTGTTTTTACGGGCGTAGTCCAGGTGGTCATTGAGATTAATTAGTCCTACTCATGGCTGGAGTGCCTCGTGTAGGTTTCAATATTTTTTTAATTATTTTTTTTTATTTAGAAACCTGCGCGACGTATCAATATTGTATTGCGTGCTTTGCCCTTGGAGTCCGTCTTGCGTCCTTATGCGCCCCTGATGTAAATTTGGCGGTTTTGGAAAACTAGCTGGACAAGTTTAGCCTGAACTGAGTCCTTAATGCGAATTTCTTGGCGCTCGTCCTTGTGACCTAGTAACGGAGAAGCAGGTGAACTCGGAGCGCGCTGCACCGTAACTGGAGCTGCGGGGCGTGAGCTGGAATGTAGGCTACGGGAGCAAACATTACGTAACGGAGCGCTGGAATTTGCCCTTCACCCAATTACGCTTTTGTAACCAAGAAAACACTGCAGCCATTCGGTCAACAGTAAAAGCGGAAAACCGCGTGTGATACCGAAATGTTCTGTGGAGTGAATACCCCTGAATAATTATGTGTGATGATATACGCGCTCAATCGGGGAATTTCATTTACTAGTCATATTTTTAATAAACGCTGAGGCGCTCAAGCGTATTGTATTCAAGACAATTTTCGATAAAATATTCAAGTCATTCCAGCGCTACATTTGTGTAATGCATTTGGAAATGCCCTATGAGACTTGGTGGCATTTTAAGCGCATTATTTGATTACGTATTATTGTGTGTATTTGTCCCAAATTTTAATCAGCCCCGAGGGACCACTTGCTGCTCATCAACCGCTCCCTGATAAACTCCAGTGTAAACAACGATGAAGATGCCCTTACTGATGCCGAGATGGCCTGTAAACTCCAACCATACTGGCTGAAGGTATGCTTATTAGACAACATGCAATCATGCACAAATATGTTTGTGGAGTATCGTAAGACGAGGGCTAAAATATGTTTTTGGAGTATCGTGAGACGAGGGCTCAAATATGTTTGTGGAGTATCGTGAGACGAGGGCTTAAATGTGTGTGTAGAGTATCGTGAGATGAGGGCTGAAGTATGTGTGTGGAGTATCGTGAGATGAGGGCTTAAATATGTGTGTGGAGTATCGTGAGAATGAGGGCTTTCATGTTGTGTTGCAGATGAATTTGATACTCTGTGTTCTCTCACAGGGTCGTCTGAGGAAGGCACAAGCGCTGCTGACACTGAGAAAAACGGAGGAAGCTTTAACGGAATACCTGTTCTGCATTAGTTTAGACCCAGGAAACAAACTGGCTACTTCAGAGGCGCAAAAGGTCCGTTGCAGCACTGTTATGTATTATCGTCTTGCCTGTTTTAGTGATCAGACATCAGTGTTACGCTGTGCAGTGCACAATAATGTAAAGTTACTAACGGTCAGTCTTCATAACTTAAAACTGGTCTTCTGTGCCTGTAAAGTGTGCACATATTTGTATCTGTAAGCGTTTAGTGTATTTAAAGCATATCAGATTGTTGTCATTTCAGGATATTCCCTTTATAACCGTAGTTTCAGTCAGTCAGTTAAAGATCAAAGTGTAATGTTTGAAAGGCTAGTACTGAACTGTTAAGTAGAGCTACTAGCTGTAATCCGTAATGTTGTTTCTCTCCTAGCTCTTGAGTGAAATCTTCTCTCCAGTTCCCGATCAAGTTGAGGAGAGGATACCGAACTATATGCAGCTGCTCTCCTCCAGGCCGAGGATAAAGTGCAGTCTCTCTGTCGGCACAAACCGTAGCACCGGCACCCCTGGGCTCCACAAGGTGTGGCAAGGCTGGTTGAAACTATTCTGATATCAAATACATGTGAAATGCTTGATTTAACGATGTGAGTTTGTTGCTTAACCCTTGGAGCACTGAATAAATTTTAAAGGAATTAAGAATGTAATTTTCCTGAGCTGTTGAAAATGTATCATGTGGCAACTTGTTTAAAAGAGCTCCCGAGCTCTTCTAAACAAGTTGCCACATGATTGGTTTTCAACAGCATCTGATTTTGATATCTTACAGTGCTCTAAGGGTAATTGTGTCAGTGAGTTATTAATGATTAATGGTGGAGACTATATTTGTCTTTGGTCCACTTGATTTTCTCGTGTTCATTGAGCAAGCAGCCTACGTAGAGGAAAGTTATCCTGCCCACTGACTGAGCAGTTATGGTCATGATTATAACTCCGCAGTTGAGCAATCCGGTTGCCAAAGAATAGTCCCTTAGAACTTCGGCATTTTATTTTAGGATGGTCATGTGAATGACAGCAGTTTGGTGTCGCATGGGAAATCGTCATCGCCTCCAGCTCTGAGCTGTGGGCGAGAGACGGTCTCCACACACCTCAGTTCTGCCTGCTATGGGGACTCAGCTGAGAAGCAGGATCGCGGTGATGGTCAAGGCTCGTCCACCCTCAGCCGAAGGCAGCTCGCCAAACGAAAACACCACTGTGAAGAGGAAGGCAAAGCAGGCGGTGACGGGTCTTCATGCAAGCGCTTGAAGTCTGGTAAGTTAAAAGACCATCACTCAAGGTTTTCTCTTCTACATGAGAGTCAAAGTAGAAAGAATCATGCAGTTTGTAAATACTTATGATGTTTATTGATCTCTCTCCCAGAAGAGAATCCAGAGGTGACCTCATGGTGTCCTGTGCCCAGCGAACTCATCGATGCTACTGACTTTGAGTGCTCCTTGTGCATGAGGTATTCACTGGTTTCTACTAGTGAAATGAGCTTGAAAAAAGTTTCAAAAGCATTTTCTAGCCGTTCACCCTACTTGTCTTCCATTCACTTGGCTCGTCATCAGAGGAAACTGGCAAAACTCTATTCTAATTGGTTCATATTTAAAATAACTGGTGCAGTGCCCATTCAAATCGTGCATGTGAGGAATGGGTCCAGTGCTTGGCCTCGGTAATCGCTCCGGCAAAAAACTTAATGCTCGACACTGCTCGTGCTTGGGTCCTCAGCAATATACTTGCCAAGTGTATAGTCGAGTGGATGGACGTTTGTCAAGAAAATTGAATGACAGACATGCTTACATGCATGCAGACAAACAGAGAGGCTCCTTCCATTTTAGTCAGGTGTGTCATATTAGTTTATGAGGTACGATAGCTTAGCTAAACTTGCTGAAACCTTTAAATCGAAAGAAAATGGAAGGTTTGCCATCACTTGAGTGTAACATTAGAGCATGGGGCAAAGACCTGCGAAACACGTTGACATGTCTTAAATGCTCATCAAATGTGGATGGTTGTAGGGATACTTAAAATGGATCTTTGGTTCCAAATTGTATCTGGGCCTCTTCAGCAATTCTGCTGAGCAGTCAGTAGTATAGCTCAGATGGTTGTATACAGTTGATTACTCTTGACTTGATGTATTGTGCAGCCGGATTGTCCCCATCCCCGTTATTGTTTGCAAGATATTGTCTGTCCCCTGCTTGTGTTCTAGACTTTTCTATGAACCGGTCACCACTCCTTGTGGCCACTCCTTCTGCCTGAAATGCCTGGAGAGATGCCTGGACCATCATGCCCAGTGCCCACTATGCAAAGAAGATCTCTCTGAGGTAGTTAAGCATTTATTTACGCTAATTCCTGGTCCGATGGTATTGGCACTTTCTAGTCCATATCATAATGGGTAATGATATCTCTGAGATGGAGTGCTGGGGGACGTCAGGGATTCGTCCTTGGCTGCTGTGGCCTCAGATCCTTTGTGTTGGTGCGATAACTCTGAGTTTTAGGGGAGTTGTATGAAATTTTTTTTTCCCCACTCCTGGCGTGTAGAGAAATGAACCCTATTGTTTTTGTGTGACTCTGAAACCCTCCCTATACTGCCACCACCAGGTCAGACTTAACATTTCCAAATGCAATGACTCAAACAGTTTTGAATAGAGATGCACTGATTTGATTTTAATGTAGTAGGATCAGATATTGGTGATAATGGGGCTGATCCTTCGCGAATATGTTGACTTTAAATCTATCTTCACATAGGCCTGGGCTGTAAAACAGTAGCAATTACTGACATCAAACAGCCAATCAGTTAACAGGTCTAATGGTTGGTTGTATTGTGAATCAAAATGTAGACAACAGGGGTGAGGTGAGATGAGAGCAGAGGAAAGAATTTAGGAAAACTGTTCCGACGAATTTGGGTAACATGACAAATCTGTTTTTCCTCCTGAACATTAATCACCCAATCAAACGGACATGTTCGGAGGTCCTAATAAGCAGGCATTTAATCCTTCGAAATTAACTAAAATTGGACTGACAATAAATGATTTTCAAATAGTCAGACCACTATGTCTTAAATCCTCAAGTGAGTAAACATGTAAAAGTCAGCTATTGCACGGGCTGAGATGTGCTAACCATTTTAAAAATGTTGCTGAACTATAAACCTGCCTGAGAGAAATTAAAATCGACTATTATGTGACAAAGTCATTCTGCTTTCATGAATAACTAGCTACAAGCTTCAAATGAAGAAAAATTATGTTCCTTAGCAGCATTCTGCACGCATCCTTGGAGCGCAATGACATGTTATAAGCCCACTAACTTTCAATGGAGCATGCTTTCTTTGCCGGTGAGCCACAAGGCCCTTGGTCCTACGTTTAAATAATAACCAGGCAGTTTTTACAAGAATTGCATGAAACTTCTCATGTTCATTTATGGTTCATGGAGCCCAATTATTTCATGACCCTGAGACCTTTCCTATAGCACATCCAGCAGGTCAAACTTAACAATCCCTAATGCAATAACTCTTGTAATTTTGCTGGTAATCATGTCACACTTCTTGTGATCGTTTCTAGTACATAGAGAGGGGCTTTTATTGATGTTGGTCTCCCTATGACCCTTGCTGTAGTGCCATCAATAGGCTAAATTATTAATATTTCTTCTCTTTGCGAGGCAAGTCCCTCCCCTTGTCTTTAAGGTTGGACAATTGCGAGGATGGGTCTTCTCCAACGTGCTGAATAAAACTGAATTAAGTTCAATAAATTAAATAAAAACATTTCCTTTACCTGCCAGTATATGGTAGCATGCGATGTTGTTTGCCAAGATTAGTTAGTGATGTGAGCGCGATGACAGCGACTCACAGTCTATTTTAGCAATAAGATGAGATCTAGCTTCTTCAATAGTTATTCCTGATTATTGCTTACCTAGGCAAACATAAACTTGCAAGCATTTACTTCAGCCAGCTGGCACCTCAAAAGGTTGGTTCTAATTTTCTTTAGTGAGGTATTTCACTTTCCAGCATAGTCAATGTATTACCTATAAGCGGCAATTTGAATGCCCCCTGTTGGAAGAGGCGAGCGAGGATAACGACCCACAAGGTAACATTAGCTATGCAATGTACTTCTGTGGCCGGGAGCAAAACGTACAAACCCCAATTCCAATGAAGTTGGGACGTTGTGTAAAACGTGAATAAAACAGAATACAATGATTTGCGAATCCTTTTCTACCTATATTCAATTGAGTAGACTACAAAGATGAGATATTTAATGTTCAAACTGAGAAACTTGATTGTTTTTTTTTTTTTTTGGAAATATTCCCTCATTTTGAATTTGATGCCTGCAACACGTTCCAAAAAAGCTGGGACAGGGACAACAAAAGACTGGGAAAGATGAGGAATGCTCAAAAAACACCTGTTTGGAACATTCCACTGGTGAACAGGTTAATTGGAAACAGGTGAGTGTCATGATTAGGTATAAAAGGAGAATCCCCAAAAGGCTCCGTCGTTCACTAGCAAGGATGGGGCGAGGTTCACCACTTTGTGAACAACTGCATGAGCAAATGGTCCAACAGTTTAAGAACAACGTTTCTCTAGGTGCAGTTGCAAGGAATTTAGGGATTTGATCATCAACAGTCCATAATATCATCAAAAGATTCAGAGAATCCGGAGAAATCTCTACATGTAAGCAGCAAGGCTGAAAACCAACATTGCATGCCAGTGACCGTCGGTCCCTCAGGCGGCACTGCATTAAAAACCGACATCATTCTATAAAAGATATTACCATGCAGGCTCAGGAACACTTTGGAAAACCATTTTCAGTTAACACAGTTCATTGCTACATCTACAAGTATAAGTTAAAACTCTACCATGCAAAGCGAAAGTCATATATCAACAACACCCAGAAAGGCCGCCGGCTTCTCTGGGCCCGAGCTCATCTGAGATGGACTGACACAAAGCGGAAAAGTGTGCTGTGGTCTGACGAGTCCACATTTCAAATTGTTTTTGTAAATCATGGACATCGTGTCTTCCGGGCTAAAGAGGAAAAGGACCATCCAGATTGTTATCAGCGCAAAGTTCAAAAGCTAGCATCTGTGATGGAACGGGGATGTGTTGGTGCCCATGACATGGGTAACTTGCACATCTGTGAAGGCACCATTAATGCTGAAAGGTACATACAGGTTTTGGAGCAACATATGCTGCCATCCAAGCGATGTCTTTTTCAGGGACGTCCCTGCTTATTTCAGCAAGACAATGCCAAGCCACATTCTGCATGTGTTACAACAGCGTGGCTTCGTAGTAAGAGAGTGCAGATAATAGACTGGCCTGCCTGCAGTCCAGACCTGTCTCCCTTTGAAAATGTGTGGCGCATTATGAAGCGCAAAATACGACAACGGAGACCCCGGACTGTTGAACAACTGAAGTCTTATATCAAGCAAGAATGGGAAAGAATTTCACCTGCAAAGCTTCTACAATTGCTGTCCTCAGTTCCCAAACACTTATTGAGTGTTGTTAAAAGGAAAGGTGATGTAACACAGAGATAAACATGCCCCTGTCCCAGCTTTTTTGGAAAGTGTTGCAGGCATCAAATTCAAACTGAGTAAAAATTTCCAAAAAAACAAAGTTTATCTTGTCTTTGTAGTGTACTCAATTGAATATAGGTTGAAAAGGATTTGCAAATCATTGTGTTCTGTTTTGATTCACCTTTTTCGCAATGTCCCAGCTTCATTGGAATTGGGTTTTGTATTATCGCCTAATTAAGCACACCTGAAAGTCAGTCTCAACTTAAGTTTAAGTGATATTTGGGGTATTTTCACCACTTTACCTTGTCATCAGTCAGCCCGATCTTTTTCAAAGAAGGTTTTTCTCAAATGTTGGACTTCACTATCTAGTTTGCAAGCTGGGATATTCCTATTCCTTACGTGTTGTTGAATGCTTGTAAAAGTTCTGTCTAATGATTGTATAATAAACGTAAAATTACCGAAGAATACACTTTGGAATCGAACATGAAGGCGGGAAAAAAACGGGTTTCATTGGGATCTTTGTATCTCATGGAGAAAAACTACCTGAAATTGAACAAAATACAATTAAAGAAGAGAGTGAAGCTGTTTTTTTTTTCACGGACCTTGAAAGTCAATTTTTTTAAGACAGATTACATTCAAAGTCAATGCAAAGATTCGGGCTTTGCATTGACTTTGAATGTAATCTGTCGTCTAAAAAAATTCGCTTTCAAGGTCCGTGTGAAAGCGGCTTTACTCCTGTTAATTGATCATTTTTTTTCAGTTTTTTCTTTCCTTATGTTTGAACATTTTCCCCCACTATGTTTGTCGTCATCATTACCAGCTAGTTTATTGTTTTTCTCCTGAGATGAATTTGTTTCCCCTCTGAGAAAATGACAAAAAACTGAGCGCACTGGCTTGGTTTTGCGGGATGGGTATAAAATGGCTCCTATTCTCGAATTGTCACAACCCTCTCCACGAAGGAGCTCTTGATCAGCTTTGCTGTGTATTTCTTGGTGCTTTAAAGAGCTTTTCTATTATCCTGATGACACTATAAGCATTCCTCTTGCATCACCTGTTGGCCAGACTCCTCTTTTTCAAAAATGCAGTAAGTTGAACAGTTCTTTTGGGAATATGAAATTTGCTGTGAATATTCCTGGAGCCATCACTAGGCCAAACCATGAACTTTGCCCATGGGGAGAATGCTATCATTTTAAGGGATATACAGTGCTGTCATCCACGAAAAGCATTTGACTGGTATACCTAGTTTTTAAATTGTTTTTGTGTAAATATCTATATTTCTCTCCTGCAGTATTTGGCTAAGAGGCGATACAGTAAAACCCTACTGATGGAGAAACTCATCGCCAGATACCTTCCTGAGGAGCTCACTGAGAGAAGAGCCGTCAACGAGGAGGAAATGGCAGAGCTCTCCAAGTAAGACATAAAGCCTGAAACTGACAAGGAGACTTTTTTTTATTGCTCTGTTGAAATATTTTTGGATGTGAGCATTTTGCACTTGTTAAGAGGTCGTGTTTAATGAGCAATCACTCCAATGATGAGTCCTCTCCCATTGATTTTCAATTAATTCTGTGTGATTTGTGATCTCTGGTTTAATTCCTGATGCAATTGTTTGTGATTTTTTTTTTTTTTGGTTGTTGTTGAGGTTTTGTTGTTGGACTCCTGTAATCCCACCGCTGAATGAATAATGGCTCCCTGTGACCTGTGCTCCTTTCCTCTTGCAGTCTAAACAAGAATGTGCCTATATTTGTCTGCACCATGGCCTTTCCCACGGTACCTTGCCCCCTGCACATATTTGAGCCCTGCTACCGGCTTATGGTGCGGAGATGCATGGAGACCGGAACCAACCAGTTTGGCATGTGCCTGAGCGATGGTGTTAATGGGTAAGCAAAGGCCTACATTTATTATTCACACTGTGCTGACATCTGAACCTCCATGACTGCAACTTCAATTCAATCCTAATTTCACCATCATCTTTTCAGTGACATGTACATTTATACTCAATGAAATGCCCGAAGTTTGGGTGGAAACAGAAATGGTAGAAATGGGAGTATATTTAGTTACCTGTCCGAATAGTTTGAAGGTACTTTTAAAGCAGAAATACTGAGTGTAGTTGATGCTGAACTGCTCCTTCAGAAAGCGTTCTTCTTAACTTCTGCTGCCTTCCTTCAGATTTGCCAGCTATGGCTGCATGTTGGAGATCCGAAACGTTGAATTCTTTGCTGATGGTCGCTCCGTGGTTGACACGATTGGCAGAAGGAGATTTAAGGTCCTCCAGCATCAGAAACGAGATGGCTATGACACTGCAGACATCGAGTACCTGGAAGACAAGATGGTCAGTCTCATCGGTGTATTATTAACTGCTGCGTGATCTCTTCACTCTTATGGATAATAAAGCTGTTTAATATAGAGCCCGTTGGTGCACTAATGAAATGGTACTCTGAGTTGATTTGTGATTGAAATGAATGTGTGTGATTGGTAGGTGGGGGGAGCTGAAGAAGTTGAGCTGAAAACCCTCCATAATCGTGTGTATGACCAGGCCTTGTCCTGGGTCAACTCCCTCAAGACCCAACAGAAGGAGCGCATTGTCGGCCACTTCGGTCCCATGCCCGAGAAGGACCTGGACCCGCAGGTGAGCACCTTGTGTCTTGATCTGACGTTAATGGAAGAGTTCCATTTAATGTATGCATTTTTAAATGTCACAGAGTGAAAGATTTAATGAACTTTAAGTATTGGGTGTAGTTTCTTTACTTGCAAAAGTGTCTAAATTGTTGATGCAACCATGGTCTTTCATTCCATGTAGAAGGTAAATTAGAAGGTGAACTATTAAAATTTCAGATAGAATACTCACGCTGTTGTAGATTGGAAGGACTACTTGCTGTAGCATCAAATGTTGGCTAAATTATTTGGACCTGATCTGCTGCTCACAGCCAATATGTGTTAATATGAAAATTTGGTTAACCTCTCAAGAACAGCAGGTGTTTTAGAGTACTAAAGTGACGACGTTATAGCTACTTAGCTTCTGGTGTCGGAAGTAAAATCCCTATGGGAATTTATAATGGGGTTTTGACACTTTCTGGCATTGCTCAAACTTGTATTAATTTTATGAGCCGCCTCGCTCCGAGCTTATGAGGTATACACATACAAATGATCACATCAAATTCGTTGTTTATTCGCAAAAATTATATACTATTGCGCTTGTAGTCCAGTTTGTAGTCCACTTCTGTGAACTACATATCCATTGCATAAGCTGGCGAGTACCCCGTGATTTGTTCCCAGCTAATGGGGTACCTCAGTTTCAGCAAACGTTCACAACGTACAACAACGGTAGCCGATTAGTGCCTTAAATTGCCGTTGTCTATGTCCGTGCATCCATTACCACATAGGGGGCCACCATTAGCTAGCTACATTCCTAGAAATGAATGGATCACGATGAGTTATTTCGCCATTTAGCAAGCTAGCATTTAGCTACGCTAGGGAACCACCTAGCTAGCCAGCTGGTGAGCTTATTACATCTAGTGCACTTAGCTAAATCAATAGAAACAGTAAATGGTTAGTTTTATTGTCACTTACTGTCATTTAGCAAACTAGCTAGCATTAAAATTCACCGACTATAAATGGCTAAGCTAGTGAAATCACTAGTTCGCTAGTCTAGCTAGCGAGCTAGTTAAGTCAGTAAAAATGGTGAATAGTCATTATTTGGCTACTTGGCTAGCATCGAGCCGGGAACATTTTGCGAGTTGGCATTTGCATATTGCTATCTAATATGACGTTAGTCAGCCACCAAAGTCTGTAAACTAGCTTGCTGGCTAAGTTAGCCAGCTAAAAGTCAGTTTGCCTGCTCGGTTTGCCTCACATGGTGAATATTAATCGCTAAAGACAATGAATTGCAATTATTTCGGCACTTAACTAGCGTTAGATGAGCAAGCAGACCTGAATTAGCTACATAGCTGGGTCAGTTATGCGTTGACAAAGCTGATTAGCTCATTCGCTAGCTAGCTAGCGAGTTTTTAACCAAGAAAACGATGGCCAAAGATGCTTGGCTATTAAAGTAAATTGGCGCTAGCTGTAAAACTTGATATCTAGCAAGTAAATATAACTAAGTAGAGCGTAGAGTGGCAGACAAATTCAGTCTCACCAAGGTAAGCAAACAAATAGCTATGACAATTGGCAAGGTGCAGGTAATTTGTAATGCATTTTAAACTCGTTCTGCCTGGGAATCAGGAGGATCATGGAACATGTAGTTTTTAGACTACAAATAGGATTAGCATTGTGGCGAAAAATTTAAATTATTTAAATCGTAGCTGACTCTGGTCAAGAAAACGACATTTTTTGTTACTCAGAAATATGACGTAAAATCTTGAAATCGATGGAGGCTGGAAAACAACGGAAAGTGCTTCAAAAGTGAACTGAAAAAAACATCTATGGGTAAAATAAATGGGAAATTTTACTTCCGACACCAGCGTGACGTCATCACTTTCGTACTCTATAGGGAGCTAAAGCTCTCGGGCTGATACTGGTGTCTCAGGTTGATACAGGGTGTGATATGAAAATGCCCGTATGATATTCTCTATGCCTGGTGTGGTGGGTTTGTCGGTAGCCCTCGGGACTGCTGGTGCACCATTGGTCGTGAGTGTTATGTGTATGTTGGCTGCCTGAAGAGGGCTGTTATGTGCTGTGCAGTTCCTCCTGAGGTATGAATGCCCTGGTGCGAGAGGCAGCTGTGGAAGGTTTGCCCTCAAAGCTTTGGGTGTGCTGTTCACAGATCAGCCCCTATAGTCCTTCATGGTGCTAAAGCTTCAGGTGTGCTGTTCTCAGATCAGCCCATATAGTCCTTCATGGCGCTAAAGTTTTGGGTGTGCTGCTCTCAGATCAGCCCTAATGGACCCTCCTGGTGCTGGTGGCTCTTGGCAGTCATGCCCCTGGAAGGCCGAGCTCAGCTGCCCTTCCTCGCCCTCACCTCCCTGAAGGACCGGCTGTCAGGCATTCGGCGGGTACTGCTCTTCATGTCCAGAACCCGGTCCCGGTGACTCCACTTCATGTCCAGAACCCGGTCCCGGTGACTCCTCTTCATGTCCAGAACTCTGTCCCGGTGACTCCACTTCATGTCCAGAACCCGGTCCCGGTGACTCCACTTCATGTCCAGAACCGGTCCCGGTGACTCCACTTCATGTCCAGAACCCGGTCCCGGTGACTCCACTTCATGTCCAGAACCCGGTCCCGGTGACTCCTCTTCATGTCCAGAACCCGGTCCCGGTGACTCCACTTCATGTCCAGAACCTGGTCCCGGTGACTCCTCTTCATGTCCAGAACCCGGTCCCGGTGACTCCACTTCATGTCCAGAACCTGGTCCCGGTGACTCCTCTTCATGTCCAGAACTCGGTCCCGGTGACTCCTCTTCATGTCCAGAACCCGGTCCCGGTGACTGCACTTCATGTCCAGAACCCAGTCCCGCTGACTTCTCTTCATGTCCAGAACCCGGTCCCGGTGACTCCACTTCATGTCCAGAACCCGGTCCCGGTGACTCCACTTCATGTCCAGAACTCGATCCTCATGACTCCTCTTCATTTCTCAAACCCGGTCCCGGTGACTCCACTTCATGTCCAGAACTCGGTCCCGGTGACTCCTCTTCATTTCTCAAACCCGGTCCCGGTGACTCCACTTCATGTCCAGAACTCGGTCCCGGTGACTCCACTACATATCCAGAACCCGGTCCCGGTGACTCCTCTTCATGTCCAGAACTCTGTCCCGGTGACTCCACTTCATGTCCAGAACTCGGTCCCGGTGACTCTACTACATATCCAGAACCCGGTCCCGGTGACTCCACTTCATGTCCAGAACTCTGCCCCGGTGACTCCACTTCATGTCCAGAACTCTGTCCCGGTGACTCCACTACATGTCCAGAACCCAGTCCCGGTGACTCCACTTCATGTCCAGAACTCGGTCCCGGTGACTCCACTACATGTCCAGAACTCGGTCCCGGTGACTCCACTTCATGTCCAGAACTTGGTCCCGGTGACTCCACTACATATCCAGAACCCGGTCCCGGTGACTCCTCTTCATGTCCAGAACTCGGTCCCGGTGACTCCACTACATGTCCAGAACTCGGTCCCGGTGACTCCACTACATGTCCAGAACCCGGTCCCGGTGACTCCACTTCATGTCCAGAACTCGGTCCCGGTGACTCCACTACATATCCAGAACCCGGTCCCGGTGACTCCTCTTCATATCCAGAACCCAGTCCCGGTGACTCCTCTTCATGTCTAGAACCCGGTCCCGGTGACTCCACTACATGTCCAGAACCCGGTCCCGGTGACTCCTCTTCATGTCCAGAACTCGATCCTCACGATTCCTCTTCATTTCTCAAACCCGGTCCCGAAGACTCCTCTTCATTTCTCAAACCTGGTCCCGGTGACTCCACTTCATGCCCAGATCCCGGTCGCGGTGACTCTACCCTGGAATCCATACTTTTCAAGTGCTGGTCGCTCCCAACGGTCACCGACTGATCAGTCTGGCCTCAGTCGTATAGCCAGCGTTTAGCCCTTACGTCACTAATGAAGTGAATATATGAATATTCATGTTTTCTGCTCTTGGCTGATTGGGTGACCTTTTGGCGAGAACCACCAATTGAATATGAGTTAGCTGGCCAGCAATGGCATTCGTGAATGTTATTTGACATGAGCTTAAAAATTAGATTGTGGCTTGCTTGCATTTACTCTTGGAGTGGTTGTTAGGTTTTGATCAGGATAATGTTTGGCCATATCTGCATTTTGTTTATTTCAGTGGGATTCCCTGGTTTAATAAAGGCTAAATTAAATAATACTCAAATTACATAACGTATTTCACTGTAATTGGCATTAGCCATAGCTTGAAGGGCATAATTGCATCAGCTAGATTAAAGTGATACTCCACCCAAAAACTGAAATTTGCATATGAATTACTCACCATTAGATGTCTTGAACGGTCGAAGTTGTTCTTCACCTGGCGCAACTTTATGGCCACTGGACAAACTTTCAAACCATCGTCCAACGCATCGTCCAGTATAATCCAAGTCTGCTTTGTCCACTCGTATCATCACAACTCTAGAAACGCGGATATTTTTTGCTAAAATTAATAAAATACCACAGTTATGCTTCAAGTAAGCTCGCGCATTCAACGAAGTCCCGCCTCCCGGCTCGTTCACTGCCCAGAGACTCTGCTGCCACTCAGATGAATACTCGTATAAACACGAGCCGGGAGGTGGGACTTCCGTTGAATGCAGAGCTGTGGCATTTTATTTATTTTTAAGTCTGTCTAAAGGGGTGGGGCACCCTTGCGACTGTGAGCCAATCACAGATCTCGCATGGATTTTGTGCGAATATTTGAAAGTGAAACGCTGGTCTACCGACTGAGGCCAGACATTCAAGCAAGGGACCGTTGGGAGCGACCAAAACTTGATATGGATGGATTCCAGGCTAGGTGACTCCAGTTCATGTCCAGAACCCGGTCCCGGTGACTCCTCTTCATGTCCAGAGCTTGATCCTCATGACTCCTCTTCATTTCCCAAACCTGGTCCCGGTGACTCCACTTCATGTCCAGAACCCGGTCCTGGTGACTCCTCTTCATGCCTGTTTTTAACTTAACATAAATCCATTAGTGCTTCCCACATGAAGTGTACCTCTTTAAAATGTTTGGCGGTGAGAACCAACTGTGCTCTTTGAGATTTTCCACCCTTTTGGTTTTCATTTCAACCCCAAATACGGCACGTCTGATGTTACTATTTGGGAGCACCTCCCTCGCTGAGAAAGTGGTGTGTGCTTCGCTCCAGCTTCTGAGCGGAAACCTGCAGGATGGTGGATCTCCAGGAATTGGGTTGGTTACCACTGATGTAAAGCATCTGATGTTTACATTGCATTCAGTTATCAATGTATGAGTCAATTCTTATATGAACTGTCATTTAGGGAGGGATTCATGATGTATAAATTGTTGTTTCAGGTCATTTTTTACTGATATTCCTCTTAGATGTACCATGGGAATAGCTCATACGTTTACACTTGGATAAATTTTGCCTCAAATTTTCATTGGTTGAGTATTGCACAATTCTACAAGAAAGCAGAATGTGCAGTAGAGTGTACTAGTCAATCATTAGTGGCAAACTGTACTGCTTCTAAGGAAAGTGTCCCTCCTGAAACTGCTCTGCATGCTATTGTTCAGATGTTTGAATTGAATTCTGAAATCAGCCTGATGGAACCACCAAACAAGGTGATGAAGTCGGGATTGCTGCTGTGCTTAAGTCTAGATGTTGCTGCATCCTCTTACTGCTAAATGTTGACTGTTCTTACAGTTTGAAAGTTTTCTGTTCTCATTTTCAAGTCTCGTTGGGGGCCAAAACTTAAGATTAAAGAATTGATATCATGATTTCATGATCTGCTGCCTGTTGTTAGAAGTTGCGTAGCATTTCAGCTTGGGAAAATTCATTGTTGTGGTGATATCTTCTGTAATCACTTAAGGTTACTGGATTACGTTTTATTTTTATGTATACGCGCACACACACAGACACACACACACCCACTCACACACATCGATGAGCCAAAACGTGTAGGTCTGCAAATCTGCATACAGACACCTTAGATGGTAAGAAAACCATCAGTTCTAGTAGTCAGAATGTTCGATGTGGGAAAAAATGGGACCGGAGCGATTTTGAAAAGGGCCTCTGAGGTGCTGCCATTCAGCAGTGGTGAGAACCGTCCAACGGAGGTCCTGGGAGGGACAAACCATGAACTGGCACCTAGGTTTTGGGGCCTTAGGCTCATCAATACATGAGGGCAACAAAGGCTACCTCGTCTGGTCCAAACCATCTAACGGTTACTGTAGCACAAGTCAAGGAGAATTATAATAATACTTATGTGAGGAATGTGTCATAAGGCAGAGTGCATCACACTCCGCTGTGTATGACGCTTAGTAGTTGCGGACCAGTCGGAGTGCTCATTCTAACCGCGGTTCCCCGACTGAAGCCCTCACAAAGGGCATGTCGGAACTGAACCTTTGAGCAATTGAAAAAGGTCACCTGGTCCAGTGAGTCCCATTTTCTTCTACATCATGTGCTTCAGCTGGATATGTGTGCATCATTTACTGAGGAAGAGATGGCACCAGGATGCACTGAGGGAAGAGGATAAGCTGGTGGAGGGAGTGTGATACTCTGGGAAATGTTCTGCTGGGAAACCCTGAGTTTGGGAATTTGAGTGACATCAGTTTGACTGAGTTGTTATGATGGCACAAGGGGAAGGTGCTTCATATTAGACAGGAGGTTTAAATGTTGTGGCTGATCGGTGTGTGTATGTACACATGTCCAGTTATAAAATGCTAAATGGTGAATCTCTGATCAAAAACAGCAGGTTATTCCTGTTTAAAGGGTAATGCAGGGAAAATGAAATGAGGTGTTAATATTTACTAGTTTGTGAAAATCGTTTATTTTCAAACATTACGTGACATATTCCAACATATGGTTTTGAATGTTTATAATTGTAGCATTTTATTTTATTGGACATTTTTTTTCTATGCAAGCTTTTTGTCAATTTTATTAAGATCTTACTAGAAAAAAAAAAAAACTGACATTCTATTCCTGAACTGTGCTGAACTGTGGTAAATATCCTATATTGAGAAAAATGAGTGCATTTCAGGGCAATTTTTGTGCTGTGAAAAATTTGAGACTTATACAGATGATGCCTGATACTGACTCTTCAGACCTCCATCTTTGAGGTAAAAATCCACTGTCTGCCAAGGAGCAACTGTATTTTTTGTTACATGAGGTTTTTTTTTTTTTTTTTTTTTTTTTTTGACTTGTTTGAAATATGCTTATTCTTTGCATTTGTGTCATTTTTATTTTCATGGACTTCTTATTACAGAATTCTTATTTTGCACATGCAGTGCCTTAGTTGGACTTCTTCCATGATGTTTATTATTAAACATTAATAAGATATTTAAAGTCAATTTCTTTAGACAAATTCATGGTTTGTGGAACTTTCCGGTGAGTGGTCTTAATGTTGTATTGCAATTGTCTTTCTCCACTAGAAGTTGTCCTCATCCAGATAGCATGAAGAAAAAAGTATATGAAATGTTTTTAACCAAAAAATATCACCTGTCCAGCTACTTCTGGCTTGAAATGTTTACAATTGCTTGTCGGGCAGCAATGGTTTTTTTTAACCTTACTGACAAACTGGTCACATAAGCTGAGAAAATAATATATTAGAACATGCATTATGTTGTTCATATGTGTTGACTTGTACCTTCTCCCTGATGTTGGAATTGTTGCAGTGTGAAAAATGTCTTTCCATGTGGATGAATATCTGCATAGTTGCTTTGATAGTGAAAACAGGTGATGTGTTTTACTAAAGTGAAGTTCCAACTGATACTCTTTCTTGGATCTGTTTATTTATGATCTAATGTCATACTGCATGTTTGATACACTGGATCCACAATATATTCAATCACACATTATTTATGTTCTTTTGTGAGTGCGTTCTATGTAATTGCAAAAAAAAAAAAAAAATTGGGTGAACTTAAATGATTGAAATAATGGAAAATATAGGCCTATATCATTGGTGATATTATATTACGATAACCAACATATCCCCTGATCATTTCAATTGCAACATTCTCAGTCATCATATGAGTTGATCTACCTCATCGACATTCCTGATTCCTCTGGCTATTAAATACGAATTAAACACACTTAACGTGGCATTAATTATTTCTCTTGGTGTATTTGTTAATTTTCCTCTTGAACAATTGGACTGCACTTGTTTACAAAACTGAATGCATGTTGAAAGCAGTCATGTGATTTTAAATGAGAGATTGTCAATTTTATTGCTGCATTGTATGTGCACTGCAAAATACTATCTTGCAACTTTGATGAGAAATGTGTTGGCGTATAATAACAATTTCTAATTGTTTCTGTAAAAAGGGAGAGAGAGAGAGAATTCCAACAAGAAGTTATCGAACAGGAATGCGACTTGGTGGCCTGAATTTGATCCAAGTGTAGCCCTCGAAGAACTGTTAAAAAGCGAAGGGTTTCTGCGTCTCTCGCATTGCTCTTTTATAATGTACAAGAACCCATACTTGTGGGGCCGAGCCTGAATGCTTGTTTTTTTTGAGGATTTCAGCCTCAAATTTTCCCATTTTTTTCAGGTTATAATTTTTACATTGTATTATTTATTTTTTATTGCGTAATTAGCAATTACTGCAACTGATAAAGTGCTCTTAGGCTCGTCACAAACCTGTATGTTCTTATTTGTTCTGTTATCTCCATATAATGACCTCTCTTCAGTGCTTGTTCTCAGCCTCAGGATTTTTCAGCCTCAATGTTCCGATTTTAAAAAGAACAATAGCAATAATAATAATAATTTATTATCGTTATTTTTACCTTTTTATTTGTATTTCATTTTTAAACAACTGTTCACATCTTCAAATTGGAAAAAAGTTGTTTTCATGGTCAGATCTGTGGGATTTTGATGGTTGTCTTCGTAAAAATTAAGCTTTGCCTGCTCATCCAGGTCAGCCTAAAATTAAATGAATATCAAAAGTAAGCAAAGTCTTACTGTAAAATCACTGCTGCGCTGGCCTCTTCCTGATTAAATAAGCGGTGAACCTAATATTTGTTTTTCAGTCTGGTCACGTAATCATTTGCCATCGATATAGGGCAAAGCGAAAAAAGAAGTTACGTAAGATACTTTCCCTGCGAAAACAAGTGGAGTTTATGCAAGCGTGTGAATGTAGGTCAACACGAGGCAGTGAGACGAGTCACTGTCCCACTGACCTACATGTCTCTGTGTGACTGTGGCTCACTGCGCCCCCAGCGGATCGCTGCTGAAACTGCTGCCACTCCCACGCTGTTTTGCTCCGGTTCACTTTCCTCAAGGGGTGGAGGGACGTCGTTAGGTAACCGGGCCTCTGCGAGCACAGGCCTTTATACAGTAGTCTGAAGTAAGTGAGGCTTCATTTCGCGTGCTGTTTTGGACTCTTGCTTTCATTGTCTTTGAAGTAGCCCTACACTAAATTATTGTCCTGCGTATTGAAGTTACGCAACTTGAAGCGACTGGGTTGGTGAAATGAGTTGCTATGAGGAAACCTGGATGACATACTTTTCTCAGCCAACATTTAAGACGTAAATCATTCGAAAAGTAGGTCACGGCATTGAATGATGGATAACTGTAAGCACTTATAAAACAGACGAGAGAGATCGGCAGGGTAAATGGTATTGTGCAAGAGTAACTCGCTGATGCTCGACATCTGAGCTGACAGTCTTCGCCTATAACCCAGGGCTCTGGTCGCCTGCAGCGTTGTTATTGCTTCAAACACCTGCTGTTAGATAACATGGTGTTATTTACTATCCATTATTAAACCCTTACAGTCTGATTTTCAATATCCTCTGAAGTGGATTCAAAGTCAGCAAACGCATCTTTATGTTCATACTGCAGAACAATGTCACATACATATTCATATTCTACATCTGCTGGCTACAGTGCTTCACTGAGGCAACATCATACTTGTACTAAGAGATATATTCAAACCCAGAACGCCATGTTTTTATGCCCACAGCATGACATCAAATACGGGTCTGCAGTTTTCATGGGGTTCATTTTAAATCGTATTTTCTTATTTTAAATGTATTTCTTTTTTAAATCTTTGATTAGAACCAATCTTAGATTACATTCATCTTTGTTGGAGAAACACCAGCAAGGTGTTGCTGTTTTCAATGTAGTAGAGGGTGAATGGACTTTTCAAACAAGTCCTTTTTTTTAAATTTTATTCGCATTTTCCATGATGTGGCAACTTTTTTGACATTTGTGGAGTGTACTTATATAACCGCATTATTTTAATTCTAATTTGATCATTTGCTAATTCAATAAATTAAATACTTCAAAAAAAAAAAAAAAAAAGTAAAACAACCACCTCGGGTAAACTCAACCTTGGGACCTCAAACTGGGTTAAATTCTTAACTTGTTCAAAGTGCTGGAATTGAGTTTATATTGAAATGTATGCTGATAGTTTTAATTTCCTTATTATTTTCAGAAGTTCTTTAGTGCCCTCAAGAGGCAGTGACTGTAAATTACATGTTGTCTGGCAGAGAATTTTGATAGCCAGGTTGATCCTCTTTTCAACATGTTCATATAACGAGTGTGCATTCTTCTTCCAGGATTGTAAATGCGTTTGTGTGATATGTGTTGCCTAATTAATGAAACGCACTGAAACTGGAATTATTCTCCAGCGCTCTGGTGCAAACGCAGTGCAGCCCCGTCTCTTCAGTATTTTATCATGTTAGACGAGAGGAACTCTAAACGAGTGAAACTGTAATCCACAAAGCTTAAAATATTACTGATAATGTTTTTTTTTTTTTTTTATTAATAACTATCTTTATTTCTAAAATACAGGCAAGGTACAACATCAATTTACTCTTGCAAATCCTGGTGCTTAGGACAGGAGATGGAAACCATGAGCTGATAATCTGTGTATTTCACTTTATTAAACGTTAACCGCATACTATTTTCCGCTTTTTCAGGATCCCTTCTGTTGTAATACACTGTACTGTGTCATGGGCGTAATTTTGATTTCAAAGGTGGGGGTGGGGGGGACACATTCCAAGCGCAAATTCTCAAAAGGACTTTTGTTCTGAAGTAGAATGACCATGTTTTTGATCGTTACACAAAAAATATTTAATGCAAAATATAGCAGAATGTAATGAAATTGATCAAAGTATTTGCGTGCCCCATAAGGTGGAAAAGAGCACAATAAACTCCCTCTTGAAATGAGGCGGGTGCGGGGGTGACTGCTTGATTTATGTATTTATTTATTGTTTATTTAACAGGGACAATACATGCAACATTGCCACAAAGGATGTGGAAAATGTGATGCATATAAGACCTCTAGCTACAGCTAATTTGCAGTCTTTGTCCCTGGCCAGGTTTTGGATACAAAAAATAATACAATGAAGGAAAGAAAAAAGATAAAATGACACAATGATCTTGTAATTTTTCACCCATTGCTGAGATTTGGTAAAAATTTACACTAACAGTACTCTGATATCTGCCATCAAAGCAATATGAATGTCAAAGTATGTATTTATAAATACAGAGAGTGCACGCACATCAAATGAATACAGGTGCTGGATAAAACTGTACCATAAGAATAGAGAAAAAGAAGATACCCGCACACTGTAGCTGTTGCTCCCGCAGTGATTTATTTAACACAACGTTTCGACCAGAATGGTCTTCGTCAGGTGTTAACAGAACACATAGGTAGGAGGGGATATATGTAAATACAGGAGAAGGCATTCTTCTCTAGCAGCCAATCAGCCAGTCCATGGCGTCATGTCCTTCAATCAATGATTATTAATGTAATAATTAGTGAAGTATACAGATTTAACAATCACTTCAGTTCTCCGATGTATCCAGGACATAAAAATATACAGTGCATATGTGCAATTACGTAGCAAGACATAATGATGAATTAGTAATAGTATTAACATATACCAACCCCTGAGAGTCTGTCCAAGTGCCACACAGATCAACATCACACACCAAAAAAGGAATCAAAGAAAAAAGAAAAAAAGTCTCCATACGGGCTTCAGTGAGTAATGATCACAGAGGCAGAGACGATGGTAGTATATGTGACCACAGGCTATATCAAATCACCAACTGTAGAGAGACAAAAGAAACTGTTAAATATCATTAAAATCAATTATAAAAATGGCTTGATATCAAACTCCTCATTAAGTCCATAGGGAGATATAGTATTGAGGGCATATATGTGATACGTTTCACGTTGTAAGAGAAGGCGTTCATGGTTGCCGCCCCTAGGTGGCCGCTCTACTTTCTCAATGCCCACATAACGCAGGGAGCTTATGTTGTGTCCAGCTTTTTTAAAATGTGCTGCTACTGGGTTTTTTCATCTCCACATCTTATGTTACTGCGATGTTCACTGATGCGTGTGCGTAAAGCTCTACAGGTTTTACCAACATTTGCAAGTCCACAGGGGCATTTGATTAAATAAATAAAAGTGGTGTTACACATAATGGCCCCACGGATCCTAATGTGTTTGCCATTATGTGGGTGTGTGTATGTCTTACATCTAGTGGTGTAGCCACATTGTGCACAACTCCCACATTTGTAGTTACCATCAGGGATATTGATGGCGCTAGCGTATCTACTCTCAGATATATATGCTCTCACCACCTGGTCTCTAATGTTGGGAGGGCCTCTAAAGACCAGTCTGGGTGACTTTTTAAAAACCTGTCCTAGTCTTGGAACAGATTCTACTATGTACCAATATTTGAGTATAATTTTTCTGAACTCCGACCCCATGGGAGAATATTTGGTCATACAGAGAGGGGGGATTGTCTTATTTATCCTAGTCTTGGGCTGAAGGGATTCGTCCTGAGTAACAGTCCTGAATTTATTAGCTGCAGCATCAATCCATTGTGGCTTATAGCCCCTCTCCAAGAATCTTTCTTTTAAATTATTTGCTTGGTGTTCATAGCTATTATGAGAGCTACAAATCCTTCTACCCGATGAAACTGACTCATAGGAAGACTCTTAATGAGATGAGTGGGGTGAAAACTATCCCCACATAATAGGTTATTCCTGTCAGTAGGTTTCCTAAATAAATCACTCTGTAAAGTAAAGTCTTGCTTAATCACCATAACATCCAGGAAACTTATTTCTACTGGACTGAATTCAAGGGTGAAATTCAGATGTTCATTGGCAGAGTTCAGATGATGGTGAAATTGCACAAGAGAATCAGCAGAGCCAGTCCAGATTAAAAAAATATCATCTATGTACCGTCGGTATAAAACAATATTAGAAAAATACATGTTTACCTCTGGATTTAAGACAAAGTTTTTGTCAAAGAGACCCATATATAAATTTGCATAATTAGGAGCCATGGTGCTACCCATAGCAGTCCCCTTAGTTTGCAAAAAGAAATAATTTTTAAAAAGAAAATAGTTAGTGGTCAAAACTAGCTCAGTCAAGTCAGTAACACATTCAACACTGGGTTTGTTCATGGGAGGCAGTTGATCAAGGAAAAAGGCCACTGTATCTACACCACCCCTATGCGGAATGTTAGTATACAGGCTTGTAACATCCAACATGGCAAGAAGGCAATCCTGATTTGGCAACACAATCGCCTTAAGTGTATTTATCAGGTCAATGGAGTCTCTGGTATAGGATGGCAAAGAGGTAACCCATGGTTTTCGACACTGATCCACAAAGGTGGAGATGTTAGAAGTTAGTGACCCTATGCTACTGACAATGGGTCTGCCCACTAGAGGAGTGGTTAAAGATTTATGGATCTTGGGCAGAGTATAGATGACAGGAGTAATAGGAAAGTCATTCTTCATAAAATCATATTCCAATTTCTTAAGGTCGCCCGAATCCAGCCATACTTCAATCTATCATAAACAATGGTCTTAAACCGGGTTTTAGGATCAGAGGACAATTTTATATAAAATTTGGTATCATCCAACTGTCTATATATTTCAGACTCATAGTCAGATAAATTTTGAATAACGACAGCACCACCTTTATCTGCGGGGCGTACAATGATAGATTTGTCATTGCGTAGCTCAGTAAGGGCATCCCTTTCCTTTTTGGGTAAATTATTAAATGTTATGTATTTCTTTTTGTTTTTGAGTGCAGTCCTTACATCATGCTCTACCAAACGACAATGTGTCCAGTGACGCATTCCTATTCTTGGGGGGGATGTAAGTAGACTTTCTCTTACATTTGGCAAAACTAACTCTGTCATCACTGTTCACAGACAAAACATTTTCCATATCACAATTTGACACATCATGTACGTTTACATTGGACTCATCAGGTGTAACATCTCTAGCTCCACCAGAATAAAACATTTCCTTGAGTCTCAATGACCTAAAGAATTTCTGAAAGTCAATAATAGTGTCAAACTCATTGGTACGGGTCGTGGGTACGAAAGAGAGTCCTTTGCTAAGGGCGGAGATGCATTCCTCTGACAAAGTTTTAGAGGAAAAGTTCATTACCGTTGTCTGCTCCTGGTGCTGTACCCTTGTACCTCTGCATATGCCTCGTCTGCATTTCTTACGGGGCGCTGGGGATTCCTTCCTTGTTGGCAATCCGCTCCGCGTCGACGCCCTCTTGCGCCACCACGTCGATGACGTGGTGTAAGATCCCCCAAAAAAGAATCCCTGTTGGAACACCTACTAGAGGTAGAGTCAATCGAGGAGGAAGAAGGCCATTCAGATGGTGGACTAGGCTGGTGCCGGTCTCCGTGCAATCCTTGCATTTGTTGAATCTGGACTGCTGCGGACTTTTTCCAGAAGTAATCCTTCCCTTCCTTATAATCGTTCGTATCACGTCCAAATTTTTTGCGCTTGGTAGCTTTTTTTTTTTTTTTTTTTATAGCCCTCCACCACCCCCCCCTCTTTGGAGGACGACTTTATTTTTAATTATAAATAACAATGATAATATTGTGATGTAGCCTCTCTGAGGGAGGGCAGAAACAAAGCAAAACCAATTAAAAGACAGAAAGAAAAGAAAAAAAAGAAGGGGGGAATAGGTTAATATTACAATCAAATGGGGGGCAGACATAGATGTAAACACAGAGGGGACATAGACGGACATCCATAAATGTACACAGGACATAAATTTAAGTGGGAAAAAAAAACAGACAAACACAGACACGGGTAAGAAATGGCTGAAACAATTACAAACTTGGTATTGACAAAACTTGGTACTGGGAAGAACTGGGAGTAGTGGTGTGAGATGCTTGGGGTAAGGGAAGTGGAATAAGGTGGCAGTGAGATAATGTATATGGATATGCGTAGGTTGATAATGATAAGTGATAAAAAAAACATAAATACTCAAAATAAACAGGTAGGTAAATAAACAACATTTGTTTTGCATCTTTATGGTAAGAAAGGGGGGGAAAAAAAAAAATCAATCAGTAGATATGTAAATAGTAAATAGCGCTTGGTAACTTTGATCTCAGCCAGGTGTTTCTCCTTCAGTTGTTCCAACTCATTTTTCAGTTTTGTAAAACACTCCTTGTCCGTGCATAAACTGTCCAATTCATTAATAATCCTCTGTGTCTCGTCTTTGGTTTTGGTGAGTTGATCTTTCGTTTCCTGGATAACCAGTGTCATAAGATCAAAAGAGCACTTATTTAAAATCTCACACCAGCGGTCACAGAACTGGGGATTATTCAAGCCAAGGGCCGGGGCTTTTCGTATTCTTAGACCTCTTGGAATGATCTTGCTTCTTAAATAATCGCTAAGGGTAACTGCATGTAAATATTGTTTACATTCTCTTATAGTCAGATGTTTCAGTGTTTTAAATAAAGACTCGGTGTCGGCGTTTGGGCCGGTCACATCATCAAAGAGAGAGTCTTTCAGCATGATTCTATTAGGGTTGGGCGAACGAAGCCCCACGAGGCTTTGGAAGGTTCTTCCTGATTGTACCGTAAAGGGTTCAGAGCATAAAAGTATCGAATACAAAACAGTGACATCTGGTGGTTAGCAGTCATAGCGGCGGCTCTTACCGATTCAACAATCACGGACGAAGCCAAATGCCTACCAAATGGCCCTTCCCTGACACTTTGGTAAAACAGAGAGGGGAGACAAAGTGTTCTGTTCCCTTATGAATAAAAACTATTAGGCCTACCTGTATGTTTTATCTAAACCTTGTTAGTCAATGCTGAAAAATTTTGATTGAATGCACTACATCCAGAAAATAAAATGAAGCTTACCGTAGCTGTAGCGTCTGGCTATCCATAAACATTCTATTGTTGATGACTGTAATGATTCGAATTGAAGAGTTGATACGCGTGATTTTAAGAATATCTGCTATATTTCACGGTGAAAGTTCAATACCCCCTTAGGAGAGTAGTAACGCGGCAGCTCAGCATGCAGGCGACTGGGGTTCGATTCCCTTCATAGATCTATAGATCTTAACATGAACGGTTATACATATTTGAGATTGCATAACGCTCGACAGTAGTTGTATTGAAGACTTCAATCAATGTTTTGCAAAAACTAATAGCAAAGAAAGTAATTGCAGCAGATGACCACAGCTCAGATAACAGAAAACACATAAAGTGCCTTGTGTACAGTTGTAACGGGGGTACTGTTTCTTTAACGATCTGTGAGCCAGGCTAGTGCGCCTGCGCAGAGTTTGGGGACAGAAAAGTGGAGTTGGTCAGAAGTTTGCACTGCTCACACATGTCATTCTTTTACTATCCGTAACACGACGGCTCCATTTGTCCGGTTTATCCCTTTCTTATTTCACTAATCTGTTCATGTATGATAGGGTTAGTGTGCCGTAGCGGCCAGGCATGGTATGGTCAATGCTAAAATTAATAAAGCTGCATCTTCTAGTACTGCCAGTCTGATTGCCCCGCGTGTTCAATGATCAGTGACAACGAGCTGGCCTGGCAGCTGCAAGCCAAAGCGTTACACAGTGGGGATTGTGAAAACATATAAAGGGCATTGTGTACAGTGGGGATTGTGAAAACATATAAAGGGCATTGTGTACAGTGGGGATTGTGAAAACATAAAAGTGCATTGTGTACAGTGGGGATTGTGAAAACATATAAAGTGCATTGTGTACAGTGGGGACTGTGAAAACATAAAGGGCATTGTGTACAGTGGGGATTGTGAAAACATAAAGTGCATTGTGTACAGTGGGGATTGTGAAAACATAAAGGGCATTGTGTACAGTGGGGATTGTGAAAACATATAAAGGGCATTGTGTACAGTGGGCATTGTGTAGAGTGGGGATTGTGAAAACATAAAGGGCATTGTGTACAGTAGGGATTGTGAAAACATATAAAGGGCATTGTGTACAGTGGGCATTGTGTACAGTGGGGATTGTGAAAACATATAAAGGGCATTGTGTACAGTGGGGATTGTGAAAACATATAAAGGGCATTGTGTACAGTAGGGATTGTGAAAACATATAAAGGGCATTGTGTACAGTGGGGATTGTATAAAGTGCATTGTGTACAGTAGGGATTGGCATTGAAAAAACATATAAAGGGCATTGTGTACAGTGGGGATTGTGAAAACATATAAAGTGCATTGTGTACAGTGGGGATTGTGAAAACATATAAAGGGCATTGTGTACAGTGGGGATTGTGAAAACATAAAGGGCATTGTGTACAGTAGGGATTGTGAAAACATATAAAGGGCATTGTGTACAGTGGGGATTGTGAAAACATATAAAGGGCATTGTGTACAGTAGGGATTGTGAAAACATATAAAGTGCATTGTGTACAGTGGGGATTGTGAAAACATATAAAGTGCATTGTGTACAGTGGGGATTGTGAAAACATATAAAGGGCATTGTGTACAGTGGGGATTGTGAAAACATATAAAGTGCATTGTGTACAGTGGGGATTGTGAAAACATATAAAGGGCATTGTGTACAGTGGGGATTGTGAAAACATAAAGGGCATTGTGTACAGTGGGGATTGTGAAAACATATAAAGGGCATTGTGTACAGTGGGGATTGTGAAAAATATAAAGTGCATTGTGGTATTGTGTAAACAGTGGGCATTGTGTACAGTGGGGATTGTGAAAACATAAAAGTGCATTGTGTACAGTGGGGATTGTGAAAACATATAAAGGGCATTGTGTACAGTGGGGATTGTGAAAACATATAAAGTGCATTGTGTACAGTGGGGATTGTGAAAACATAAAAGGGCATTGTGTACAGTGGGGATTGTGAAAACATAAAGGGCATTGTGTACAGTGGGGATTGTGAAAACATAAAGGGCATTGTGTACAGTAGGGATTGTGAAAACATATAAAGGGCATTGTGTACAGTGGGCATTGTGTACAGTGGGGATTGTGAAAACATAAAGGGCATTGTGTACAGTGGGGATTGTGAAAACATATAAAGTGCATTGTGTACAGTGGGGATTGTGAACATATAAAGGGCATTGTGTACAGTGGGGATTGTGAAAACATATAAAGTGCATTGTGTACAGTGGGGATTGTGAAAACATATAAAGGGCATTGTGTACAGTGGGGATTGTGAAAACATATAAAGGGCATTGTGTACAGTGGGGATTGTGAAAACATAAAGGGCATTGTGTACAGTGGGGATTGTGAAAACATAAAGGGCATTGTGTACAGTGGGATTGTGAAAACATATAAAGGGCATTGTGTACAGTGGGGATTGTGAAAACATATAAAGGGCATTGTGTACAGTGGGGATTGTGAAAACATATAAAGTGGGCATTGTGTACAGTGGGGATTGTGAAAACATATAAAGGGCATTGTGTACAGTGGGGATTGTGAAAACATAAAGGGCATTGTGTACAGTGGGGATTGTGAAAACATATAAAGGGCATTGTGTACAGTGGGCATTGTGTACAGTGGGGATTGTGAAAACATATAAAGGGCATTGTGTACAGTGGGGATTGTGAAAACATATAAAGGCATTGTGTACAGTGGGGATTGTGAAAACATATAAAGGGCATTGTGTACAGTGGGCATTGTGTACAGTGGGGATTGTGAAAACATATAAAGGGCATTGTGTACAGTGGGGATTGTGTACAGTGGGGATTGTGAAAACATAAAAGGGCATTGTGTACAGTGGGGAAACATATAAAAAACATTGTGTAAGTGGGCATTGTGTAAGTGGGGAGTGTGAAAACATTGCATTGTGTACAGTGGGGATTGTGAAACAGGGGATTGTGAAAAAAAAATATAAAGGGCATTGTGTACAGTGGGGATTGTGAAAACATACAAAGGGCATTGTGTACAGTGGGGATTGTGTAAACATATAAATTGGGCATTGTGTACAGTGGGGATTGTGTATAAAACATTGTGTACAGTAGGGATTGTGAAAACATATAAAGGGCATTGTGTACAGTGGGGATTGTGAAAACATATAAAGGGCATTGTGTACAGTGGGGATTGTGAAAACATATAAAGGGCATTGTGTACAGTGGGGATTGTGAAAACATATAAAAGGGCATTGTGTACAGTGGGGATTGTGAAAACATAAAGGGCATTGTGTACAGTGGGGATTGTGAAAACATATAAAGGGCATTGTGTACAGTGGGCATTGTGTACAGTGGGGATTGTGAAAACATATAAAGTGCATTGTGTACAGTGGGGATTGTGAAAACATATAAAGGGCATTGTGTACAGTGGGGATTGTGAAAACATATAAAGTGCATTGTGTACAGTGGGGATTGTGAAAACATATAAAAGGGCATTGTGTACAGTGGGCATTGTGTACAGTGGGGATTGTGAAAACATATAAAGGGCATTGTGTACAGTGGGGATTGTGAAAACATATAAAGGGCATTGTGTACAGTGGGGATTGTGAAAACATAATGGGCATTGTGTACAGTGGGGATTGTGAAAACATATAAAGGGCATTGTGTACAGTGGGCATTGTGTACAGTGGGGATTGTGAAAACATATAAAGGGCATTGTGTACAGTGGGGATTGTGTAAAAAAACACATAAAGGGCATTGTGTACAGTGGGGATTGTGAAGTGCTTGTGCTGTCTCACTTGTGTTGGCCCACAATTTTATGAGGGTGCTTGTGCAACAAAACATATGTGGAAGGTGCTTATTGTGGAACACAGCTTCTATCCAGATTTCTATTTAAAAACAAGATCTGCTCCACTATGTTTGGTTTCAGGCGGTTTCTCCTTGCACTGACAATTTCGCCAGCTTTGGAGAAAATCCTCTCACAGGGCACAGAGGATGCTGGTGTGCAGAGATACTGCATTGCCACCTGATAAATATGTGGGTATATGGGTTTGTGCTGTGCCCAATATTTCAGGGGGTCCTCTGACCGTGGTAGGTGTGCGTCTTTTAAATACCTATAATCAGAAGAAAAATACAATTATTTCATGACATGTTTTTTTACAGAAGAGATATAACATAGATTATATATATTAAGTTAGACTAAGTTCCTCTGGACCTCTTTGATTGCACTGGTTGTTGCATTACAAACTGTCTCTGTGCCCACATGGCTGTCTAGCAAGCCCCAGAGATTGTCCTCCTGCAGTGATGGAGACTGTGATGGTGGTTCTGCTGCTGGTGGTGGTGGTGGAGGAATGATGCTGGCACACTCCCTGACACGTCTCTCCACTGCAGCATCCGCATGGCCGGAATTGATGAATCCCATCTCTTTATATCTTGGGTCTACGAGTGTTGCCACAGTAAGAGAGGTCATAGTCTCTATTGGTGCCAACTTATCTGTCAAGCTGGTTAGACCGTTGTTGGCCAGTTTAAGAGCAACGTCGTTGGTGGTATTTGAGGAATGTCTGGAAATGTGGTGACTTAACAAGAGGAATAATCTTCGATGCCGACACTCTCTTCTCCTCAGACAGCTCAACAGTGGCTTGATGGAAAGGCCGGAGGACCAGAAGAGAGTGTCGGATCGCATCATATTCCTCTGAGGAGAGTGGCGTGATGTCTGTCCGCAGGTTAGCAAAAGCTGCTCCCACAGGCTCTCACTGCTCAAAAAGTCTCTGCAGCATGTCAAAGGTGCTGTTCCAGCGAGTGTCAACCTCCTGGATGAGTTTCAGCTGGGGTCTTCTCATTTGCAGCTGAATCTCGGCCAGCTTCTCTTTTGCCACAGTGCTGCTTTTAAAAAGTTGCACAATCTTTCGTGCACGTGTGCGGATTTGCTCAAGCTCTGGTGTTAGGTTAAGAGATTTCTTAACCACCAGGTTAAGAAAATGAGCAAAACAGCACATGTGACGCACATTAAGAATGTTAGCAGTGGCGATCATATTTGCTGCTGAGTCAGTCACCAAGCTTATGACCTTTCCCCTTATACCCCACTCCTCAATTAGTGTATGTTTGGCCTCTGCAATGTTTACAGCAGTGTGATGGGCTGGGAATTTCATCACTCCCAACAGAGTGGTGGAAAGACTCATGTTGGGAGTGATGTGATGGCTTATCACTGCCAGATAGGCATCCATGCGGATAGAGGTCCACATATCGGCAGTGATGCTCGCTGCAGACGCCCTCTGGAGCTCAGCCATAGCCTTCTCCTTGGTGGCCTCGAATTTTGTTTGAATTATTAAGGCCTTTCTCCCAGGGATGATGTAATTGGGGTCCAGGAGATGGACAAAGGCTCTGAATCCTTCATTCTCCACTATGCTCAAAGGCTGGGTATCCATCACCACCATATTCACCAGTGCATCATCCAGCTGTCGTTTCCTGTATGCTGACATAAACAAAACATGTTGTAAATTAACCCTTTCGCAGGCACAGCGACATTTTTGTCCTTTTAACCAACGTGTTTTATAAAGTCTTCTTTAAATTCCCCGATTGCGGGAATTCCCTTGTTAGTTACACTCATTACCATTGGCTGTCTCTCAGGTCACCCAGCACTGTATTTTTAGCCGTGAACGAGGCATGGGATTTCCTAAAAACGCTAAATACGAGACTACTTCCCGGTCAAATTGTGGGACATGTGAACATGGCATCGACGAGTACAAATAGCCGGCATTCTAGCCGTGTTTCTAAATGTAAATACAACGTGGATGAAGTTTTTCCTTTATTGAATGACTCTGATGATGAGTTTGAATATCCAGAGAGCGGGAGTGACTTGGATCCAAACGATTTTAGCGATTCTGGAGAGGATTAAAACATAAAAACATCAGTTATGGGAAACTTATTATGAGATTTGGTGTTATTTTATTGTTATTTTGAATAACAATCATATTTTGGTAAAAACCCAAAATTAATCCGTCCGTGGGGGTATGCATCTGGGCCAAAATTTGCCTGCGAAAGGGTTAACGTGTGTTATGTAGCAAATGTATTATGAAAGTATCACGGTCACTATAAAAGCAGCTAGCTAGTTTGAAGAGGTGAGTGAACAATATCTGACACAGGTGACGTACATAAAAAGCATAGCTGTGTTTCAGAATATGAAGTGATAAAGGATATTTCAAGGTGATTCCGTAAGACTGCCCATCCGTTCGCCCAGTGCTTGCTCCTGGTGGGGTGAAAGAAGATTGGTAGGGTATATATTGTGTAGAATATATCATAGTGAATAATGTAAATGGGTCAGTGACGTGACGCCTACATTTTTGCTTCCATCAATGATAAATTTCACACTTTTGTATTAAAAAAACCCATTGTTGTTCAGATATACACATCTCACATGGCTGCCACTATTTGTGACTGGATCATTGATATTGATTTTAATATGATATGGAAATAATTCTGTTTTACCGAAAACATTTTTATGGTGTGGATACAATTAATCGCAATAAAAAGTAAAAAATTACTATCTTTTCAAAGGGGCATATACTTAATCAAAAAGTTCATATCTAGATTTATTCAAAAAATGTTGAAATTGACTTGCTGTTACATTTTGATTTTTTTGCTGTTTTGAAATCCTAAAACGTCACTGACACAAATAAAACAATAGGCCTAGCCTACTAACATATGAAGAACTGGCATTAGCATGGTTGGGTGGAGCCGTGGATGCAGAAGCAACATCATCATGTTCATGTTTTGCCCGGAGATGCCTCAACATAGAAGATGTGTTACTGTTGTAAGACGACACTTGTGGACACAGTAAACACCGAACCTGAAAATAATGAAACCATTCCATTATATTATTATTAATAATAATAATTCATTCCAGGGTTTCCCGCAGAAAATCAGTCAGTCAAGGTTGTGACCGGGGCAACAGCCAGCGTTTATTTACTCTTTATAAATAAACAAAGCAGTTAAAGTGCAATAACAAAGTGACAAAGTCAACAGTCTTGTAACTTTATTACAAAGTTTTTATAGTTTATAACACTTGCTTGTACACAGTGTATTTTTGCCTTACTGTAAGAGCTGAGCTGGAAATAACAAGATAAAATAAAAGCACACAATCTTACCAAAATTCATGCTACATGCATGAACACAGGCAAAATTATATATATATAAAAGAATGAAAAGCGCGTAAAATGCGCACAACCGTCCCAAAGGGTTAAACGAAAACTAATGTAGGAACGGAAAATGTATTTGTTATGTTTTGACTTCAATTCCCCAAATGCTTTGCGGTTGTGGTTATGTTCATCTTTTTATACAGTCTATGGTTATGTTTGGGGAGAGGAGAACGGTATTATGTACGGAAACGCATTGCATTCACAGGATTAAAAAAATATATACACCTTATCTCGTAATTACGAGATCTTGAGAAAAGATTAATGCTACTCTCACCGTGTTCTATGTGATATAGTCAACCTGAATATTTAGGGTCGACAGGCCGGGGGAGGTTTTATGCACTACCTCGTTATATAGAGAAGTGGGGCTGTAGCTGTGGAGGAGGAGGTGCAGGTGCAGATGGTGAAGTTGGCCGGTGTATGACGATTTCTACTGCCTTATTCAAAAAATGCTACCGTAATGCAAAGCGATCGTGAAGTCTTTATTTTCGCCTAAATTTTGCAATATGCATCAGTTTACAGTAGTAACTTTGTTATTTGTTAGCTTATTATAACATAAGCAGATGTTATGAGTTGGGTAAGTTTGTTTAAAGATATATGCCGCGTGCCATTATCATCCAATCTCTGCGTTTTAAGGAAAACCCAGCGTGTACATGAAAATATATATACGCTTACAGGTCGAAAGGCGCACCGAAAAAAGACGTATGTTTTTGATATTTGAAGATACTTGAGATGTGAGCGAAGAAATGGAGCCCAAGATTTTAGGTTTGCGCAAGCGCAGAACCGCGAGGTAGCATATTTTGATAGGTAGCAACATTTGACAGGACACCGGCTTCTTTGAATAAAGTACCCTAATATGTTTGACTGCTTTTTCTCATCCATTACTGTACACTAGAGGAAACCACGGGCAATTGTCAAACATAGCAGAAAGCCACGCGCAAACACATCGGTAGCCTTGATAAGAAACTAAACGAATTTCATATAGCCTATCCTAATGAAACAGAATATGTGGGCAAGCAGTTGATAGGAGACACTATTCAAATGTTTAGTTTAGATGAATAATTATCTTAACTCCACGTGTCCTTCCCACGACGACGACAGGTTATTGTATATCCGGATAATTAGCTTCTTCCCGATACAAAAAAATAATGTTGGCGTAGCAACAGGTGATAGATGGCGCAGTAACATATTTAACCAACAGATTCCGGCCGCTATTCGGCCTCATCGCGATGCGGCCTTATTTTATTGTCTATGCATGCGTGGATGCAGCAGAATTTTTTAAATTTTTTTTTTTCGGGGGGACGTAGTCAAGGCGGGGGGCATTTGTTGTCAAGGCGGCCGCCCTAACTATAAAGCGCTGCGGGAAACCCTGCATTCAGTTCATGTAAACAGATAGTAGCCTAAGCCTAAGACAATTTACCTTGCAAGGCGAGATCAAGTCAAACTTCTCCCAAACTCGTGAACGTTTCCTGTTATCCATAGCGACGTGTCAAAGCAATGAAAGTGGCGACACTTTTAAGCTTAATCGAACCAGTAACGCTTTACGGGGATGAGACAAGCACCAGTGCCCCGAGTCAAATGTCCGATTTAAACTTTTTCAGTGACGTCATTAGTCACGTGACCTTAGAACTTTGATACGCGGCCGGATACATTGCGCCGAAGCAAATTGCTTTGCAGAAGTGATACGGGCTTCGGCGCCTCGGTGGCAGACTTCCCATCCCTAGGTTCTATCGTAATCTTCCCCTTTGTATTCAAACTTTTTCTGTAGACTGGGTGCGATCGGGCCCGCAGTAGTGGTGGTCATTGTTAATCCGCGGAATCACACACAATTTCAAACAATGCGAGTCAACAGAAGAGTGCCGTGCAAAAATGAAGTCCAAAAATACAGAGAATGTACGCACATCAAATGCATACAGGTGCTGGATAAAACTGTACCATAAGAATAGAGAAAAAGAAGATACCCGCACACTG
This sequence comes from Gymnothorax javanicus, assembly GCA_029692085.1. Lineage (NCBI taxonomy): Eukaryota > Metazoa > Chordata > Actinopteri > Anguilliformes > Muraenidae > Gymnothorax > Gymnothorax javanicus. The sequence goes on from CM056199.1 coordinate 132,723,989, forward strand.
TAGTTGTTGCTCCCGCAGTGATTTATTTAACACAACGTTTCGAACAGAATGGTTTTCGTCAGGTGTTAACAGAACACATAGGTAGGAAGGGATATATGTAAATACAGGAGAAGACATTCTTCTCTAGCAACCAATCAGCCAGTCCATGGCGTCATGTCCTTCAATCAATGATTATTAATGTAATAATTAGTGAAGTATACAGATTTAACAATCACTTCAGTTCTCCGATATATCCAGGACATAAAAATATACAGTGCATATGTGCAATTACGTAGCAAGACATAATGATGAATTAGTAATAGTATTAACATATCCCAACCCTCAGAGTCTGTCCAAGTGCCGCACAGATCAACATCACACACCAAAAAAAGAATTGAAGAAAAAAGAAAAAAAAGTCTCCATACGGGCTTCACAATGACAACGATGATACCAAGGTAGCGCAGGAGTTGACAGGAGACACAAGAGTGAGTGGGACACGAAAGGAGCGCAGGAGAGTGTGCACCAGTCCTGTGTGCCCTGTATCTGTGTGTGTGAGTGTGCACCAGTCCTGTGTGTCCTGTATCTGTGTGTGTGAGTGTGCACCAGTCCTGTGTGTCCTGTATCTGTGTGTGTGAGTGTGCACCAGTCCTGTGTGTCCTGTATCTCTGTGTGTGAGTGTGCACCAGTCCTGTGTGTCCTGTATCTGTGTGTGTGAGTATGCACCAGTCCTGTGTGTCCTGTATCTGTGTGTGAGAGTGTGCACCAGTCCTGTGTGCCCTGTATCTGTGTGAGTGTGCACCAGTCCTGTGTGTCCTGTATCTGTGTGTGTGAGTGTGCACCAGTCCTTTGTGTCCTGTATCTGTGTGTGTGTGTGTGTGCACCAGTCCTGTGTGCCCTGTATCTCTGTGTGTGAGTGTGCACCAGTCCTGTGTGTCCTGTATCTGTGTGTGTGAGTATGCACCAGTCCTGTGTGTCCTGTATCTGTGTGTGAGAGTGTGCACCAGTCCTGTGTGTCCTGTATCTGTGTGTGAGTGTGCACCAGTCCTGTGTGCCCTGTATCTGTGTGTGAGTGTGCACCAGTCCTGTGTGTCCTGTATCTGTGTGTGTGAGTGTGCACCAGTCCTGTGTGTCCTGTATCTGTGTGTGAGAGTGTGCACCAGTCCTCTGTGCCCTGTATCTGTGTGTGTGTGAGTGTGCACCAGTCCTCTGTGCCCTGTATCTGTGTGCGAGAGTGTGCACCAGTCCTGTGTGCCCTGTATCTGTGTGCGTGAGTGTGCAGCAGTCCTCTGTGCCCGGTATCTGTGGGTGAGAGTGTGCACCAGTCCTCTGTGTCCTGTATTTGTGTGCGAGAGTGTGCACCAGTCCTGTGTGTCCTGTATCTGTGTGTGTGAGTGTGCACCAGTCCTCTGTGCCCTGTATCTGTGTGTGAGTGTGCAACAGTGCACCTGTATCTGTGTGTGCGAGAGTCCCAGTACTGTGTGTCCTGTATCTGTGTGTGAGAGTGTGCACCAGTCCTGTGCCCTCTGTGTGTGAGTGAGAGTGTGCACCAGTCCTGTGTGTCCTGTATCTGTGTGTGTGAGTGTGCACCAGTCCTGTGTGCCCTGTATCTGTGTGTGTGAGTGTGCACCAGTCCTGTGTGTCCTGTATCTGTGTGTGTGAGTGTGCACCAGTCCTGTGTGCCCTGTATCTGTGTGTGTGAGTTTGCACCAGTCCTGTGTGCCCTGTATCTGTGTGTGAGAGTGTGCACCAGTCCTGTGTGTCCTCTATCTGTGTGTGTGAGTGTGCACCAGTCCTGTGTGCCCTGTATCTGTGTGTGTGAGTGTGCACCAGTCCTGTGTGTCCTGTATCTGTGTGTCCTGTGTGTCCTGTGTGCCCTGTATCTGTGTGTGAGAGTGTGCACCAGTCCTGTGTGTCCTGTATCTGTGTGTTAGAGTGTGCTACAGTCCTGTGTGCACTGTATCTGTGTGTGTGAGTTTGCACCAGTCCTCTGTGCCCGGTATCTGTGTGCGAGAGTGTACACCAGTCCTCTGTGCCCTGTGTCTGTGTGTGAGAGTGTGCACCAGTCCTGTGTGCCCTGTATTTGTGTGCGAGAGTGTGCACCAGTCCTGTGTGTCCTGTATCTGTGTGTGAGTGTGCACCAGTCCTGTGTGCCCTGTATCTGTGTGAGAGTGTGCACCAGTCCTCTGTGCCCTGTATCTGTGGGTGTGAGTTTGCACCAGTCCTCTGTGCCCGGTATCTGTGTGCGAGAGTGTGCACCAGTCCTCTGTGCCCTGTATCTGTGTGTGAGAGTGTGCACCAGTCCTCTGTGCCCTGTATTTGTGTGCGAGAGTGTGCACCAGTCCTGTGTGTCCTGTATCTGTGTGTGAGTGTGCACCAGTCCAGTGTGCCCTGTATCTGAGTGTGAGAGTGTGCACCAGTCCTGTGTGTCCTGTATCTGTGTGTGAGAGTGTGCACCAGTCCTGTGTGCACTGTATCTGTGTGTGTGAGTTTGCACCAATCCTGTGTGCCCTGTATCTGTGTGCGAGAGTGTGGACCAGTCCTATGTGTCCTGTATCTGTGTGTGAGTGTGCACCAGTCCTGTGTGCCCTGTATCTGTGTGTGAGAGTGTGCACCAGTCCTGTGTGTCCTGTATCGGTGTGTGAGAGTGTGCACCAGTCCTCTTTGCCCTGTATCTGTGTGTGAGAGTGTGCACCAGTCCTGTGTGCCCTGTATCTGTGTGTGAGAGTGTGCACCAGTCCTGTGTGTCCTGTATCTGTGTGTTAGAGTGTGCACCAGTCCTGTGTGCCCTGTATCTGTGTGTGAGAATGTGCACCAGTCCTGTGTGCCCTGTATCTGTGTGCAAGAGTGTGCACCAGTCCTGTGTGTCCTGCATTTGTGTGTGAGAGTGTGCACCAGTCCTGTGTGCCCTGTATCTGTGTGCGAGAGTGTGCACCAGTCCTCTGTGCCCTGTATCTGTGTGCGAGAGTGTGCACCAGTCCTGTGTGCCCTTTATCTGTGTGAGTGTGCACGAGTCCTGTGTGCCCTGTATCTGTGTGTTGTAATGTGGAAAAAAAAGCCACTAGATGGCAGCATTGACAATTTTTTTTGTTAAGCCCAGTCTGGAGCTAGGTTTTGGGGCATGTCCTGGGCATGCCTCAGAGGGGAATGTCCCAGAGAACTGGAGAAAAGTCTGGAAGGTGGGAGGGGGCTGGAAAAGAGTATATAAGGAGAAAAATTGAGAGAGTGAAAGGTAGTAGGAGAAATTGCAAGGAGAAATTGTGGAAGGATACATTTGACCAGACCTGTCACTCTTTTCAAGACCTGTGAAGCTTTTTGTGAATTTTTGCTTGTGTTGGAGCATTTTCCTGTCCCAGGACATCGCAACATAGCAGCCCCATCTCAATTACCAAGGGACTGTAAATATCTCATTTTTTTTATTTCAATCTTGGCCAGTAGAGTAGATTGTAGATTAGTTCAAAGTGTTTGTTTAATTAAATCTGTTAAAGTTTTAAAATTTTGTCTGTCATCCCTTGCTGTCCGCAACGCCATAACAAATTGGGGCCATAACAGTGTGAGAGTGTGCACCAGTCCTCTGTGCCCTGTATCTGTGTGTGAGAGTGTGCACCAGTCCTCTGTGCCCTTTATCTGTGTGAGAGAGTGTGCAACAGACCTCTGTGTTCTCTATCTGTGTGCGAGAGTGTGAACCAGTCCTGTGTGTCCTGTATCTGTGTCCAAGTGTGCACCAGTCCTGTGTGCCCTGTATCTGTGTGCAAGTGTACACCAGTCCTCTGTGCCCTGTATCTGTGTGTGAGAGTGTGCACCAGTCCTCTCTGCCCTGTATCTGTGTGCGAGAGTGTGCACCGGTCCTGTGTGTCCTGTATCTGTGTGTGAGAGTGTGCACCAGTCCTGTGTGTCCTGTATCTGTGTGTGAGAGTGTGCACCAGTCCTGTGTGCCCTGTATCTGTGTGAGAGAGTGTGCACCAGTCCTGTGTGCCCTGTATCTGTGTGCGAGAGTGTGCACCAGTCCTGTGTGTCCTGTATCTGTGTGTGAGTGTGCACCAGTCCTGTGTGTCCTATATCTGTGTGTGAGAGTGTGCACCAGTCCTGTGTGTCCTGTATCTGTGTGTTAGAGTTTGCACCAGTCCTGTGTGCCCTTTATCTGTGTGTGAGAGTGTGCACCAGTCCTGTGTGCCCTGTATCTGTGTGTGAGAGTGTGCACCAGTCCAGTGTGCCCTGTATCTGTGTGTGAGAGTGTGCACCAGTCCTGTGTTTCCTGTATCTGTGTGTGAGAGTGTGCTCCAGTCCTGTGTGCCCTGTATCTGTGTGAGAGTGTGCACCAGGTCTGTGTGTCTCGAATTCCATGACTTGTCATTCTTCTTACTGACCTTAGAACAGCCTCCCCTACTGTGTCTTGCCTGACCTCCGTTGCTCGTGTTTGCCCCTTCCTGACTTCAGACCGTCTGCTGACTATTCTCTGTTACAGTGCCTTTGAGTTCTTCTTCTTCTGTTCTTCTATGTCTCACTCTGTGATCTGCACCTGGTTCCTTTTTCTACACTTCAGGCCAGATGTTGTTGCAATAATTCTAACTCACCTTCATTTATTACCGGGTCAGACCATGGAACCTTCAAAGTTCCTATTTAGAGAATTACATTATTTTCTCTAAAGAGAATGTTATTCAGTGGGTATCATATTGTTTCCATGTTGGGAAACATTTTTTATCCACCAACTTTTCTTACAAATTTTCAAGACCATCTTGGAGATTAAAGAATACATTTTTAAATACATAAAATTAGTCTTGGAAACAATTTAAACCCCAAAATAAATCTTTGGGCAATAAGCATATACTGTGCATGGTCACATGCTAAAAGTTCTGAAAACCTCAAAGTATAATTAAAGCCGAAACAAAAAGCTTAAAATCTATGAAAAGTACAATTTATTTTCAATATGATGTTTGTCTAAACGCTGACTTTCCCCAGTACATATGAAGTACTCATATGGCCGAAATGGTTTGCAGTTCACAAAGTGCAGTTAGTCCATGTGTTTACAAATAGAAGATGGCCAGAGGATCCTCTAAACTGTTGAAGTCTACAGTTTGGAACAGCTTTTAATTCAGTTTTAACCTGGGCTGTAAGGGGGAAATGCTGACACACTAGGCAAAGTGCATGTGCAGCATTAGTGTGAAAGAGTGGCTCGTGTTCAGAGAGGAGAGGTCAGGGGTCAACAACAGAGAGTCCTGCCTCATCTATCTTCCTAATACAGACTCCACCAGCTGAATTTATCACCCGACTACCTCCAAGAAGAAAAACTGTGCTTTTTGGCTAATTCCAGCGATCACCAATACAAAAAAATAAATACCCGGAGGTGGCTTTTTTTGCTGAAATTTCTTACACTTCCAGGACTGCAACACTTCCTGTGCGCAGCTTGCGTAGCAGCATGAAAACAATAATTTTCCTGTAACCTGTAACAAACCTAGACGAATCAACTGTGCATGCACATTGTCCTGCAGAACTTTTGGCAGCGAAAAAATGCCCAAGGAGAGTGCGCATGCGCAGTTGGTTCGTCTCTGGGTTTGTTACAGGTTCTGGTGAAAATTTATCGACTTCAAAGGGTATTGGTAGAACGTTTTGCGGGAATGTGGCATGTTTTCGATTTTGTGTTGCTGGTCATTTGAAAAAGGTAGACATCTGACAAAAGTTTGTTACAGCTTGGCCGTTTTCTTTGGTAGGCCTGTCATAGTAGGTTGTTATTTTATTCTGCTTGAGACATTGTGCTCTGTTTAATGGAGAAGCATGAGGGTACAGACTGTGTCTTATTATCAGTGGAAGATTCTGAGAGGTCGAGATAAAGAGTCACAATGAAGGTATGTGCGCGTGTGTATGTGGTGCTTGTTTACAAAGAGCAAAAGTAACGGTCTGGGACATACACTGCAGAGTGAAGGCAGAGAGCGTCTCGTGGCTGAGCTAAAGGGACCTGGCATCAGCAGTTAGACAGATAATGAGGAAGTGGACAATGAGTGCGTAACAAACAACATGCTCCCCTCCCCCCCAAGTGCTCTGATTTCTGAGTGAATCGGTGACGCTCATCATTCTTTATTATATTTCTGCAATATTTCATAAAGTCTTTCAGGATATCCATTATGTTTTCATGCTCTGTGAAAGTGTCATAATTTTTCTCCAGCAACCGACGGTTTAGGGTCCTCTACCAGGCGGAGTTAGTAAATCTAGCAAAAAACAACCAGGTAACGGTTATGGGGCATACGGACCCCCTTCAACCCTCCCCTGTGCTATTTGACATTTTAGTTGACACATTTTCTTTTTGTACAGTTACAGGGTTGATTATGGGGGATTTTAACCTTAATTGGGCAAAATCGGTGTCTGATTTTTTCAAAGATATGTGCACTAATCTAAATTGGCTAAATTAATTACTAAACCAACACCACCAAATGCAAAAAATGGCTCAGATCTTCTCTGATTGACATTATGCTTACTGATATGCCTCAGAGATACTCATCCAGTGGTGTCCTTCCTCAACATTCCGGTTTTCACAGCCCGATCGCCTGTATTTGTAATGTGCATTTATGCAGGTCAAACCCGTGTTACCATTTTTGAAAAACATTTTTTGGACAACCAGGGGTTCTTGCATGATCTAAGTGTGTGCCTTAGACATGATCCAGACCTGGCCTTTGCATATTTTTCCAATGCTTTTGATACCACTGCGGCAAAACATGCTCCATCCAAGAGACTGCAAATTAAGGCCCGATATACTGCGTGGTGCTCACATCAATAAGAGGAATCAGAGGAATTCAACAGGAGCAAAAGCAGGAAACCCAGGACTGTTTTTGGTTGGATTTAAGCAGCTGCTCAGCAGGTTGTAGGCCTAGGATTAAAAAAGCAAAATAAGCTTTTTATCTCAATTCAACAAGGAGATGAGGAATGTGCAACTCCATTTCCCAAGAAGTTGGGACGCTGTGTAAAATGTAAATGAAACTGAGAATGAAATGTCCACACGCTGTTAAATCAGCTCACAATAATTTATCGTCCAACAGTTTCGGCCGTAAGGCCACATCGGCCGGAACTGTTGTAAAATAAATTATTTATGTGCTGATTTAACAGTGCGCGGACATTTCATTCTCAGTTTTAACGTAAATGTTTGTCCGGAGACTTGTAATACTCGGATGTGAGTGTAACCACTTGGAACTGGAAAATGTAAATGAAAACAGAATGCAATGATGTTCGAATCATTTAAACCATGAATGACTGCTTCATGACTGCAAAGTCTTTCAAAGGTTAAGATGGGGAGGGCTTCACCTGTGAAAGACTGCATGGCCAAATAGTTCAAAAATTTAAGAATAACGTTTCTCATTGTAAAATTGCAATGAATTTTAAGAATTTCATGATCTCCGGTTTGTAATGTTACTAAAAGATTCAGAGAATCCCGAGAAATCTCTGTATTCAAGGAACAAGGCCAAAAATCAATACTGAATGGCCGTGATCTTCAGGCCTTCAGGCAGCACTGCATTAAAAACGGACAAGATTCAGGAGTGGAAATCACTGCATGAGCTCAGGAACACTTCTGAAATCCATTCTTGATAAACAGTTCATTGCTGCATCCACAAATGCAAGCTAAAACTGTACCATGTACAGAAAAACACAAATATTGCATAAACAAGATCCAGAAACACTGCTGCCTTCTGTAGGGCTGAGCTCATTTAAGATGGACTGACACTAATGCCGCGTTTCCATCAAGCGGAACAGTTCGGTTCGATACGGGTCGTGTCACATTTCAGAGTGTTTCCATTACAAAAGTTGTGGATGGTACCTTTGGAACTGTTCCTAACCGTTCCCATTTTTCATCACCCCTGCGGTTAGGGTACCAAGGGTTACCATCCGATACTAATGAGGCGGAGCTAAAACACACCTTCTGTATTGGTCGGGAATCATCATCAGTGCCGTCTGTTGATTGGCCAACAGAATCGTCACTCAAGCGCGACTTCCATAAGGAAACGGCAGGAAAACACCCGTCTCGTCTACCGTTTTGAGAAAAACATTTTTGGAAATGTCTGTTCGCAACAACGCGCCATGGAGCAATGAGGAGGTGCAGATGTATATTTCATGCATTTAAATTTAGTCAATTTAAAATGCGTATAGCCATTATTATGCGAACTAATTTGGCTGGAGTTGCACCGCAAGCATTTAACTCGCTAGCTGGCATTAAAATACGCCGCAGCTAAAGCCGCTTTCACACCGGACGCGAAACGAATTTTTTGCACGACAGATTACATTCAAAGTCAATGCGTTTCGCGTGTATTTGCGAGTTTGCATTGCACTTTACCATCCAGTAAAAAAAACCCCGCCTACATTTAAGGGTACACTGTGCAGTGGAAACGCAAACCAGATCAAGGGGTTTGGTACCAAAAGTACGGTTCCAAGGGTACTATACCGAAAGTACCCCAGTGGAAATGCGTCTTAAGTGGAAAACTGTCTTGTGGCCTGATCAGTCAAAATTTGAAATTCTTTTTGAAATCAGGAATGCTGCATCCTAAAGACCAAAGATGAGAGGGACCATTGTTATCAGCATACAGTTCAAAAGCCAAAATCTATGATGGTATTGGAATGTATTAATGCACATGGGATGGGTAACTTGCACATCTGTGAAGACACCATTATTGCTAAACAATATTTACAGGATTTGGAGCAAAATATACTACCATTTAGATGTCTTTTTAAGGAAAGGCCTAGCTTATTTCAGCATAACGCCAAACCATATTCTGCATATATTGCGACAACATGGCTCCCTAGTAAAAGTCCAGGTGCTGAACGAGCCTGCCTGCAGTCCAGACCTGACACCCAGTGAAAATACTGGGCACATTATGGAAAGAAAAACATGGCAAAGGAGGGCACCAAGTGTTGAGCCACTGAAATCATACATAAAGCAAGAATGGAAAAACATTTTGCTCTCAAAACTACAGCAGTTGGTCTCCTCAATTCCGGAACACTTGCATGGTATTGTTTAAAGGGGACCTATTTTGCCATTTTTCCAAGTTTATATTTTGGTCTTTGACTCCCCTAGAGTACTCTGATCGCCAAAGAAAAAAAAAAAAGGGTATTTATTTCGCTCATACTGCCATCCTCAAAAACTGCATTTGTAGTACATTGTAGTCTCTGCCTGAAACGCCTCACTGGGGTGGCTCTTCCGCTATGGCCCCCACTCCCCGTGTACCCACTTTCTTCTGACTGGCCAGCTCTGTGGAGGGCGGAGTTGGGCGGGACGAGGCAGCAGAACGCAGTTTTCCTTGTCCGGCTCCCCAGAGTGAAACCTGAGACACGTCTGCAATGTGATAAGGAAGTGGCGGGCAAATTTCGCAATCTAACGTTATACTTGAATATAGATCTAATGACATGATCTTGTTCTAACAAACGCAGCGGCGAAAGTGGAGGACGAAAAGTCGAATATCTGTCAGCGCAAGCTCAAATTTGCTATCGGCTACAGTTTGCTACGGCAACAGTTGGTGAGTACCGCGGTTTTTCTACTTCTAGCTAGGATGCAGGGGAAGCTAGAATCCACCCCATATAAACACATTTGTAGAACGGGTCGACATGCCCAAGTGTAGACCGGAGACCGTAGAAATCCGGTGGGTCTGAGTTCAGAGGGAAACATGGACAGTGAGGAGCAGCTAAAAGTGGACCAACAGCTTATGGACTGCTTCGGTGTGTATTAGGACCTGCTGGTTTGTGTGCATAGCTGTGGTGTGTTGTTAGCGTGGAGCAACGAACAGCGTCTGCGCTGGTATATGACGGAGGGGCGAAAGCTCCAAGCTAAACGGCCTTTTCGGAAATGCCCTTGGTGATGGTTTACTTATTGCTTCGGAATGACAAGCGTTTCCTCGCGGAGAATGGCGCGTTATGGATTGTGCGCGAGAGCAAGCTAGAGCTCCGGTTATGTTATGAGCATAATACAGGTTTTACAGACCGGAAGTTCCGTTGCTTATGTGGAGCTAGCGAATCGATCACTTTTACAGGAAATAATTTAATATTCAGTCGCCGATTTAATATTCAATCGACAGCAATGCAGAGAAATCGTTTGCGATACCATACACGCGTTATAGCCTGTGCTTTTCCCTATTGCTTTCACCGTAGCATCAGAGAGCTTGCTCAGACATTGGGGATGTATCAGGCTGACCCCGGTCATGGATAAGTAAAGCGATCGTTTCACAAGCACCCAAAAACTCACCCCAAGCTCTGCAAAACCTACGTCTGGTCTAACTGCAGCCCAACTCGGCAGACACATACAGCACCTCTCGGGTTAGCTTCAACTGTAGTGGCTACAATCAGGCAACGTTATGATGAAACTGTCACATTGATGCTTACCGAAGTAACACAAGCATACCGATAAGAATCGCTGCATATAAGTTAACCAGGAGCGTTTTTAATTAACAGAGCAGGGGAACTAACATGCAGTAGCTGATAAGTGGTCATGACTTTGAATATAATCTGTCGCGTGAAAAATTCGTTTCACGTCCGGTGTGAAAGCGGCTTGACATGCCCGTATTCGCATCTTTGCATTGACTTTGAATGTAATCTGTCGCGCGAAAAATTCGTTTCGTGTCCGTTGTGAAAGCAGCTTTATGGATAGTACGCGACAGCTAGAGAGAGCTCGTTTATGTTATGAACATAATACAGTCGAGCTCAGTTATGTTATGAACATAATACAGGTTTTGCAAAACCGTGACGTTCCGTTAAGCGACAAGTTGCTTATGTGGAGCTAGCGAATCGATCACTTCTACAGGAAAGAATGACCTATTTAATCTCCGCCTTTTTCGGCTTTTTATTAGCCACAACAATTTCTAAAGGGGGATGAAATTATGTCAAGGTAGTGCAGAGAAATCATTTGTAAACCGGTAGAGCTTCTGCGTTTCGCATTGCTTTCATGGTAGCACCAGAGAGCTTGCTCAGGCATTTGTGAAGCATCCGGCTAATCCCGGTCATGGATAAGTGAAGCAATCACTAACTGTAGTGGCTACAATCAGGCAGCGTTATGATGAAACTGCCACATTGATGCTTACCGAAGTAACACAAGCATACCGATCAGAATTACTGCATATAAGTTAACCAGGAGCATTTTTAATTAGCACGACACGCAAACTAACATGCAGTAGCTGGTAACCGAGCGGTCATAACCACAGAGACAAACCCCTGCAATACAGGTTTTACAGACAGCAAGTTCTGTTACTGTGAACAGTTGTACCAAGCATCCAAATTACAAACAAGTATTAAAAGTTAGCTTCAAATGAGGTTTATGTTCACACACCTTCTGTAGAATTTCCCCTGATATCACTCTTGCATATTTAGGACAAACATTAGCAACAGTAACTTGGCTAAGTTAGCCGCTGTGCTACAGCCACAATCAACTGGCTATCACGTCAGGTTGGCTTATGCAGTAAAAGCAACTTACAGCTTCTGCGTCTGTGAGTCACGGACAGTCGCGACCGATACAGGCTTTATCTTCAGATATTTTACCAAGCCTGCGTTTGAGGCCAGTTGTTAGTGCTAACTATCGCTAGCGGTCCTGCTAGCCACCCGTAACACGTTAGCTTCACTTACATTATTTGCTGTTATATGGTTACTTACAGCTTGTGGCTCCGAACGCTTGATCGATGCAACTGCTTCAGGTTTGAGAAGCAGCTGAAACGCTTATCCTGTGTCGAATCATCCTTTATTAACAAAGCTGTCTTTGGTGAAATGCTGAGCACAATCAGCTAACGTTCCCTTTGGCTGTGGCTGTTTGCTGCCAGCAAACAAAAAAAGCTACCCACTGATTTCTGGTGGCATCGTCTTTTGGAAGAAAAATCGTTGTTTTTCTTTGCATCCAAAAGTAAACGGACAAGCAGCTTTGAGAGAGATACTGACAAAATTGCACCTCAAATGATCTGCGGTTCTTCTTTTGCATTTACAAAAGTGAAGATGCTACTAAGGCATAGTATGATCTGCCGTTGTGAGTACCTGCTAGAATAGTTTCCGGTGTGGGCAGGTCCAGCGCCATGATTGGCTCTGGCTAGGTCTGTACTAATTGGATGGCACAACCTGACGTCAGGTTTTACCCAGATCTCGTGAAGATCTCGGGAGGAGCTGTTCAGAGAGGAAATCACGCTCACGAAATCACGTTCTTGGATCACGGCAAAACCCCTGTATCTTATGTTTTGAAACTTTTCAGAGGTTGAGCATGGACAACCAACATTATAACATTACTAATATGTATTAAGAGAAGGATCAGCATAATAGGTCCCCTTTAAAGGAGAGGTGATGTAACACAGTGGTAAACATGCCCTGTCGCAACTTTTTAGAACACTGTTGCTGGAATGAAATTCAAAATGAGCCCATGTTTTTCAGGAAACTAAAATTTTTCACTTTTGTCTTTTGTACCATTGTAAAATAAATATAGCTTTAATAATATGCAAATCATTGCATTGTTTTAATTCACAGTTTACTCAGCGTCCCAACTTTTTTAGAAAAGGGGTTGTATAAGAGACTGAGACGCACTGTATTTCAAAGGGGGTGACGTGGTAAAGATGTTTTTCTCAGCACATCTTAAGCTTTAAATGGTCTCTGTCCATGAGTCGCGCCCTCAAAATGTATACTATTAAGCCTCAACAGGTGAAAATGACATGTTGCACTTGATAGCATTTAAATTCTGTCTTCGGTGATTTTACACTCAAGTGGCCCTATAATGCAACTTTGGCCAACCCCTGGATGACCTTTGCTGTTATGAGAACATTTTTAAAGTGAAAAGGGCAACATTTTTGCACATTATAGCTACCAATTTTGCTATCAACCAGTATAATTTAGCAGGGCAATATCTGCAATGTAACACTTAAAAAATGTGTGGAAGTAAATGCATAATGCTTGATTTGCATATGTTGTCCAGTATCAGCAGAAAATAAATTTATGAATAAATTACATATTCGTCTTAACCCCTAGAGTGCTTAATACAATAAATACAGAGTGCTAAATTAGAGTGCTAAATATTGAATACTGTGTTGCTCTATGATGTAAGATATCAAATTAAAAGCTGCTCAAAACGTATCATGTGGTGACTCTTTCAAAAGTGCTCCCACAGGGGAGCTCTTTTAAACAAGTCACCACATGATAGGTTTTTAACAGCAGAAGATAATTTAATTTATAATTTTTTGGGAATTTGTTTCAGCGCTCTGAGGGTTAATATATATTCTGAAGAATGTACTGAGATGAGGAGCTGCTACAGAAGCGAGACGAATTCAGAACTCTGTAGTTTGTGCAGATGAGTCAGTTACATGTCCATTTGCTATTTGAGAGCTTTGAAGGGACGAGAGAACAGCTTCCATGGTAACACTATTCCTTTCACACACAAAATAGAAAACAGTCAAGGCCTAACTCGATTCACAGTCTTCCCTAGTAATAAGTAAGTTAAAAGGATAAAATGAGTAAAATTCCATTACATTGGGAGGATCATCCACACTATTTGGCGCTGAGCCGATGTATTTTCATGCGGCATTTTCTGTTTTCTATAGCTATTGACTTAAGCACTGTTTCTGACCTTGAGGTCAAGCGTTTTCAGCCTTGAAGGCTCGAAAACATATTCTGAAACTTAGATTCCATTTCTGAGCTTTATTCTGAATCATAGAAGAATGATATTTTGCTAATCCAAAGCAACTCAAAAATAAAAAATAAGACTTCAAATAAGCATGAAATCAATTCAATTTTTACATTTTACCTTTTATCCATTTATTTTAAGCTGATGAGCCACATACATATAATCTAAAATGGTGGCTGACTGGGATAAATGAAGATTGGCATTTTCCCAAAAAATATGGATCTGATATAGATTACCCTTGTTAGATTTTAATGTTTACTCTCTTATCCATGATATGATGAGTCAACAGTAAGAACACATGTGGCAATATTTTATCCAAGATAACCATTGATTTTTGTAAAAGCACTATCTTTAGGCCATCTTGAAGGGCATTTCCTGATATGGGTACTCGGCCTGCCTCAACCCAACGATGAAAAGACATAAAGAAAATGACCAGGAAACAGCGAGAATGACTGTCCTGGTAACTAGAAAAGAAAAATACCAAAAGCCTTTCTATGATTTATCTGATAAAATGCCTGCATCCAGCTGTTATTGGATGAGGGCTTCTTATCCACCATCTACTAATCACGTAATAATTTTTCATTAAACTATTTGTTTTGGCCGTCTGAAATTCTTGTCTGTGTCCAGGGCCCCGGGCTTCATTTTCATCTCAGAAACAATTCTCCTTGAACCACTGAGATCGGGCCACTACGTCATTGGCATAGTCATCTCCCGTGGTCCCAACGTCCATGCGCTCATATGTTTGGACATTTTTGGCTCCGGCATTGTAGGCTGATATCCCACCTGAAAGGCATGACTCTCGATTATCTAAACCAGGCAAGCATCATGCGACCCTGTAACATTAGCATACATGATACAGCTTTTAAAACTGAGCGTAACTTTAGCATGCATGATACCCAGCTGTTAAATCTGTGTAACTTCAGCATGCATGATACCCAGCCATTGAAACTGTGTATCTTTAGCATGCATGACACCCAGCGGGCAAAACAGTATGTAACTTTAACATGCACAATACTCCGCTGTTGAAACAGTGTAAATTTAGCATGCATGATATTCTGCCATTGAAACTGCGTAACTTCAGCATGCATGACACCCAGCTGTCAAAATCGTGTCACTTTAACATACATGATACCCAGCTGTCGAAAGGGACCTGAAAAGGATACCTTTAAACTGATGCTCCTTGGGCCAGTCAGGGAATTTTTTCTGGATCTGTTTAATAAAGTCGATCAAAATCTGGGTGCCCTGGCAGAGGTGCTCCTCACTGTTCCACTCTCCCACTGGCTTGTGGTACCGCTTGTCAATCTGTTGTGGGGGTCAAACCACTGCCATTGTACCACATCACAAATCAACTAAGAACCCCTAGACATGAATCAATATTTTCTTTATTACTATGCTCCGAGACTGACAGAACAGCATTTCTGCCCCGAGTGGCACAGCGATGCCCATCATGCTCAAACACTAGATGGCCTGGTCAGCCTGTAACTCTTTGAGAAGATATAGACGCCGGCGTCCGTGAATTCCGAAGTGTAATTCCTAAATAATTGAGTAATTGAATTTCCAAATGTCTTGCTTCACTGAAATAATTTTCCAGAGTCTCTGTGACACAGATACTGTGTTACAAAGCCTAAATAGCCTCATGCATAACAGGAAAAAATTGGCATTATTTGTTTTCTGCGCAAAGGGGTTTTAAGCTAAATAAGGGATAAATAATTAAAATTAAGTGCTCCTTTTATATGCTAGTGGATACGAGTTAATAATTTTGCTAACATTTACTGCCATTCATAACAAAATCAGTGATGAACAGATAAAAAAAGAATGTGGTAAATTTGTTTGTATGGGGTATTTAGTTTGTACAACATTCTTATCCTAAATTAGTTGACTTTACTAATCAATTGCGCGGAAACCCGTTGCCTTTAACTGTTTAAGTTTTTTCAAAAGGTGAAACAAAACAGGTCAAGGTGTATTAACATAAAATTGCATGCAGTTGCCGTATTAAGTGTATATTAGCAGTATTCACTAAAAAATGGTTAGTTCGATAAAACAATATCCGGGAGTACAAAGTGCAGAGTTATTTTCAGTGAAACACTGATGAATATGCCCTGGTTGACCACATTGTGCATCAAATTAAATGGTTTTTGGAAGTAACACTTGTTGTGAAGTAAACTAGAAAAAGTGTCCACTAAAACAATTAAACATTGCAACCAACTCCTAAGAAACGTTCTCACTAAGTCAAATAGTTGTGTAATCAGAACTGTCTAAAAACTGGAAGGGAAGGCAACAAACAGCAACATGGTGGCACCCTACTGAACCTAAACAAACATGGACTGTGCAAGGAAAGCACCAAAATATGATAACTAATATGTATAACCAATAAACAAACAGAAATGAGCAGTTATTCAACAACAAAAACTGTAAATTGTGTGTGCTAGGCATTGTGGGTAATGCGCAAGGACAAGCTCCAGGCAAAACTAAACATATTACGTTATTTTTGCCTAACATGATCAATTGCATTGCATATTTCAGCTGATTATTACAAACAACTAATCCCATTTAGTAATGGCACCGCTTTTTTACAAAACACGAAAAACTAAGTAATGACAACTCAAAAGTTTAATCAGAAACAAAATCTGGGTTTACAGTGAAACCCCAATTCCGATGAAGTTGGGACGTTGTGTAAAACGTGAATAAAAACAGAATACAATGATTTGCAAGTCCTTTTCGACCTATATTCAATTGAAAACACTCCAAAGACAAAATATTTAATGTTCAAACTGATAAACTTTATTGTTTTTTTGGAAATATTCACTCATTTTGAATATGATGCCAGCAATGTGTTCCAAAAAAAGCTGGGACAGGGGCAACAAAAGACTGGGAAAGATGAGGAATGCTCAATAAACACCTATTTGGAACATTCCACAGGTGAACAGGTTAATTGGAAACAGGTGAGTGTCATGATTAGGTATAAAAGGAGCATCCCCGAAAGGCTCAGTCATTCACAAGCAAGGATGGGGCGAGGCTCACCACTTTGTGAACAACTGCGTGAGCAAAAAGTCCAACAGTTTAGGAACAATGTTTCTCAAGGTGCAATTGCAAGGAATTTAGAGATTCCTACCTAAATTCAATTGAGTACACTACAAAGACAAGACATTGAATGTTCAAAATTATAAACTTTTTTTTTTTTTTGGAAATATTCACTCATTTTGAATTTGATGCCTGCAACACTTTCCAAAAAAGCTGGGACAGGGGCATGTTTACCACTGTGTTACATCACCTTTCCTTTTAACAACACTCAATAAGCGTTTGGGAACTGAGGACACTAATTGTAGAAGCTTTGAAGACGAAATTCTTTCCCATTCTTGCTTGATGTACGACTTCAGTTGCTCAACAGTCTGGGGTCTCTGTCGTATTTTGTGCTTCATAAAGCACCACACATTTTCAATGAGAGACAGGTCTGGACTGCAGGCAGGCAAGTCTATTACCCGCACTCTTTCACTACGAAGCCACGCTGTTGTAACACATGCAGAATGTGGCTTGGCATTGTCTTGCTGAAATAAGCAGGGACGTCCCTGAAAAATACGTCCCTTGGATGGCAGCATATGTTGCTCCAAAACCTGTATGTACCTTTCAGCATTAATGGTGCCTTCACAAATGTGCAAGTAACCCATGCCATGGGCACTAACACATCCCCATACCATCACAGATGCTGGCTTTTGAACTTTGCGCTGATAACAATCTGGATGGTCCTTTTCCTCTTTAGCCCGGAGGACATGACGTCCATGATTTCCGAAAACAATTTGAAATGTGGATTCGCCAGACCACAGCACACTTTTCCACTGTGGGTCAGCCCATCTCAGATGAGCTCGGGCCCAGGGAACCCGGCAGCGTTTCTGGGTGTTGTTGATATATGACTTTCGCTTTGCATGGTAGAGTTTTAACTTGCACTTGTAGATGTAGCGACGAACTGTGTTAACAGACAATGGTTTTCCAAAGTGTCCCTGAGACCACATGGTAATATCCTTTACAGAATGATGTCGGTTTTTAATGGGATTTCGCCTGAGGGACCGAGGGTCACGGGCATTCAGTGTTGGTTTTCAGCCTTGCCACTTACGTGTAGAGATTTCTCCGGATTCTCTGAATCTTTTGATGATATTATGGACTGTAGATGATGAAATCTCTATATTTCTTGCAAGTGCACCTTGAGAAACGTTGTTCTTAAACTGTTGGACTATTTGCTCACACAGTTGCTCACGAAGTGGTGAACCTCGGCCCATCTTTGCTTGTGAATGACTGAGCCTTTCGGGGATGCTCCTTTTATACCTAATCATGACACTCACCTGTTCCCAATTAACCTGTTCACCTGTGGAATGTTCCAAACAGGTGTTTTTTGAGCGTTCCTCAACTTTCCCAGTCTTTTGTTTCCTGTGTCCAAGCTTTTTTGGAACGTGTTGCAGGCATCAAATTCAAAATGAGTGAATATTTCCAAAAAAACGATGAGGTTTATCAGTTTGAACATTAAATATCTTTGTAGAGTATGCAATTGAATATAGGTGGAAAAGGATTTGCAAATCATTGTATTCTGTTTTAATTCACGTTTTACACAACGTCCTGACTTTTATATTTTGGGTTTGTACTTAATTTCTGAAAATATCCATGCATGTTTAAAGATCATATAATTCTACTTTTCTACAATAAAACATTTACATGCCAATGTGCTGAGATTTTGCCGCACGAAAGAGGAAGCAGCTTCTGAATCCTGAAATGAGGGGACTTGCAGCTGAGCAGCTGCACACACCTGCATGAGTCCGAATGCATTGCCATGGTCTCCCCAGCCATCCTTCAGGACCGAACCTCCTCGAGACTCCCGCGAGATGATCCCCATGATGACTGCCGGGTCCATCTGCTCAGCCTTTCCCACTTTGATAATGAGCTCTTTGTATTTCATGATCCTGTCCTTAT
Source organism: Gymnothorax javanicus (assembly GCA_029692085.1). Lineage (NCBI taxonomy): Eukaryota > Metazoa > Chordata > Actinopteri > Anguilliformes > Muraenidae > Gymnothorax > Gymnothorax javanicus. Next base: position 132,742,530 of record CM056199.1, read on the forward strand.
CATTTTCCGCAAGTTTGTGCGATGCTTCCTTTCCTTTGAGGGAAAGGTACACTTCAGTCATAAAATGTTTTTTGTTCAAATAAGTCATTATATTTAAGGAAAAACTATTCCGGCTTGCCACATATGGGTCGCTGCCAGCAGGCTAGTTCAGGCAGTCAACTCGAGCAGCTCTATTACCTCGCAATATACAACCCCAATTCCAAAATATTTGGGACGAAGTGTAAGTTGTGAATTAAATCTAAATGCAATGACTTTCAGATCACATGAGGCAATATGTTATTTACAATAGAACATAGAAACATTTCAAATGTTGAAACTGAGACATTTTACATTTTTATCCACAAAATGAGCTAATTTCAAATTTTCTGGCTGCAAAAGGTCTCAAAAAAGTTGGGACACAGGCAAAAAAGGGCTGAAAAAGCAATTAATATATAAGAGAATCAGCTAAAAGAACATTTAGCAAGTAATTAAGTTAACTGGCATCAGGTGTGTAACATGATTGGCTATGAAAGGGATGTCTTAGAGAGGCTGAGCCTCTCAGAAGTAAAGATGGCCAGAGGCTCTCCAACCTGTGAAGCCTTGCGTAAAAAAATTGTGGAATATTTTTAAAACAATCTTCCTCAACATCAAATTGCAAATGCTTTGAAGGTCTCACCATCGACAGTGCATAACATCATCAAAAGATTCAGAGAAACTGGAAAAATCTCTGTGCGTAAGGGACAAGGCTGAAGACCTTTACTGGATGCCCGTAATCTTCGGGCCCTCAGATGCCACTGCATCACTCACCGGCATGATTCTGTCATTGACATTACTAAATGGGCCCAGGAATACTTCAAGAAACCACTGTCTGTAAACACAGTCTGCCGTGCCATCCACAGATGCCACCTAAAACTCTATCATGCAAAAAGGAAGCCATTGTTGAGCATGATCCAGAAGCGCTGCCGTGTTCTGTGGGCCAAGGCTCATTTAAAATGGACTGTAGCAAAGTGGCAAAGCGTCCTGTGGTCAGACGAGTTGAAATTTGACATTCTGGTTGGATATAATGGGCGTCATGTCCTCCGGGCTAAAGAGGAGAAAGACCACCCCTCCTGTTATCAGCGTTCAGTTCAAAAGCCAGCATCTCTGATGGTATGGGGATGCATTAGTGCATATGGTGTGGGTCACTTGCATGTTTTAAAAAGCACCATGAATGCTGAAAGGTACGTTAAGGTTTTAGCGCAACATATGCTCCCCTCCAGATGAGATCTATTCCAGGAAAGGCCTTGTGTATTTCAGCAGGACAATGCAAAACCACATACTGCAGCTATTACAACAGGATGGCTTCGTAGTAGAAGAGTCCGTGTGCTGAACTGGCCTGTCTGCAGACCTGATCTTTCACCGATTGAGAACATTTAGCGCATAATTAAAGGAAAAGTCCGTCAAAGGAGACTCAAAACTCTCCAGCAGCTGGAAGCCTGTATTAAACAAGAGTGGGATCAATAGTGGCTAAACTCAAGAAACTTGTCTCCTCAATGACCTCCACTCTGTGTTGAAAAGAAGAGGGGATGCTACACCATGGTAAACAGGCCCCTGTCCCAACTTTTTTGAGACCTGTAGCAGCCATTAAATTTGAAATGAGCTCATTTTGTGGATAAAATTGTAAAATTTCTCAGTTTCAACATTTGCTATGTTATCTCTGTTCTATTGTGAATGAAATACTGGTTGGTGTGATTTGAAAGTCATTGCGTTTTGATTTTATTCACAATTTACACTTTGTCCCAACCATTTCGGAATTGGGGTTGTATATATATTCTCTACAACCACTCCCTCATAATATGGCAGTGTATTTAAGCTGCGAAAACCCTCCTGTTCTCTCTCTGTATGCACATGCATCACTGCATACGCCGGTACAGCGGCCTGCTCTTCAACCTCAACTCTACCTCAGCACCCTCCTGCACCACCACCACCCAGCATCCACCTGGACCACCACCAATCCATGGCAGGTATAGGGACATGGCAATCAAAGCCGTAACTGAAGAAACATTCAAAAAATTTTTCACGAAACTCAACAAGCAACAAACAAGAACTGGAGTGGTGACCTTTGCCATTTTGGAATTTTTGCATTGATTGACCACAAGATGGCACTATAAAAATAAACTTTACGTTTTGGTCTATGCCATCTCCTGATGGCTCCCGATGTTTTAGTGCTCATTACCAATGTCACAATAAATAAAACTACACAGAGTCTGTTTAAAATCTGGTAACATTACTCCTCATCGTCAGTTTACATGGGTCTTTGACTTCTGATGCTGTCTTATTCACTATTTCGTGCTGCTGATTTTACAACCAGCTGGTTCCTGGACACATGCATTCACTATGCTTACCTGACAGCACCAGTCGTGGTCTGCCTGTATCAGAGGATTAGTCACACATTCAAAAACGTAAAACTGACGCTTTTATCGTCGCATTTCAAATCTACTGCCGCAAATTTGATTGTATAAATGAGTCCTTCCTACTTTGCTTTTGTGACAGAATCCACCATTTGTAGCAGTTGCAGCCCTGTAGACTCATGGCATTCTAGCAGTCAAGTCATTGAGGTAATCTGCATAACTGTCACCTCTCATGCTTCCTGAAGCACCTTCCGCAATTTAGATTGCGCTGACTGTCACTTTTTTATATCATGTGGTTTTTCAGGCCATACGGCTTCACCCACATCATCTGAGTCGGGCTGAGATCCATGAACTGTGCTGGCAAATCAGTTACAAGCAGAATACCAGCTTGACTGCTTCTTCCCGAAATAAGTCTTATGCAATCTGGATCAGCGCTTTGGGTCACTGCCCTGTAGTCAGATAAATTTGGCTCCAAACAACTGCCATCCATATCATGGCAAAAGAAGATTCTTTCTTCGCTGGATTAAGTTCCCAATTTATCAACACCAAAGTATCCCCAGCCCATCACATTACTGCACAGACATCAAGCACTCCTTCGGCATCTTTTTATTTATTCTGTGCTTCGCAAATGTTCTCCCCAGCTATATCAGCAAACAAAAATCTGTCTGTCCTTGACAGTTTTTTCATTCACCGTCCATCCAAAGTCTTTGGATGTGTTCTTTGCCGAGTTTATTCTTTCCCTTTTTCAGCCAGGGTCCAATTCGGCCTTTTCTTTGAAATTCAGCACAGAAGGTCAACGTACCCGAGTGGCCTCTTTATTGCTCAGGGTGGGACTGGTGTTTCTGAGTGCCATTTCATAACGCTGCCACCTGAAGACCTGTGAGGCGTCTGTTTCTCGAACTAGATGCTTATGTTTCATTTTCCTTCACAGGGGGGCGCTGGGCTCCTCCACCTCTCTGTCTATCAGAGTTAGAGCCAGTTTGCGTTGTTCTGTGAGGGGAGTGGTGTGCACCTTTGTAAGATGACTTCAGTTTCTCCACAGTTTCTCACACGTGGAACAGCTTTCATTTCTGAAGTCAGCAACAGACTGAGGAGTTTCTGAAGCAATCTTCCTTTCTGGCCATTTTGAGACCATAACCGAAACCACAAATGCTGACGCCCCGGATACTGAAGTAGCCCAAAGAAAGCCAGTTCTGTTGCTTCCCTAAACAGCACAACGGGTTTCAGTTGTGCTAACATAATTGCACAAGGGTTTACTAATAATCTGATAACTTTTAAACATGATTACGCGTAACTGTCTTGAGATTAACTAACATATTGCAACACAGACGTAACGGTTGCTGAAAATGGGCCTTGATTTTGCCTTCGTCGATATTCCACTAAAACCAACCACCTCCAGCCATAACAGTCAATTACAACATAAACAACTTCTAGACAGTATGTCTGATTAATTTAATGCCATCTTATTTTAAATGAAACCAATAGTGATTTTATTTCAAAAACAAAGAAATTCTCATGGAACTTTTGCCCGGTACCGTATTTAGCTCCAAGAACTTCCTTACGGACTGTGCGCTCATTGAGCAGCCTTATGCCACAATGCAAAAGGTGAATATTACATAAAATGTTGGTTCTGACCTTTAACAGTAAGCTTGTCTTGAAGCGCAGTTTTTGGTGATGCTCCTGTTGTATCAATCTTCATGACATCTCCATAATAACAGGCTAAATATAAAATTAAATGGATAAAAAACAATTACCTAATACACTCTTAAAAGCATTTAGTATTTCACTCACAATAATTTGTAAACAATAGCGACACGTGTCTGCAGAGAACTTACCCATGTCGGTATTCACTCTGGGTGCCCGGTTTTGAGTAAGTAGTAATATCTTTAAATGAGGCTCTGCTTTGTGGAACTTGGTAGATAAAAAGAGGTGTGACAACAATGATATATATATAAAGTGACAATAAACGTGAAGAGCAAGGAGGCCGTCAGACGGGTCCGTTAGCATACTTGCACGCATGTTAGCTTATTCTTGGGTGGAGCTCGTCAGAACTGTCAGCAAGAACTCGTGGTCCCCAGTTATTTCTAAAACGCTCCATCGATCTAAGTAGAACAGTTTAAGCAATAACAGGTTCCAAGAATGAAAGCAATGATTGAAGCACGACCTTACCTGTGTAATATAGAACCCAAAGACTCGCTTATAGTTCTGCGCTTTCGGATCACGCGATTACAATTATTATTATTGCTCTAATTCCTGGTTCCCAACAAAGCAATTTTTTCTGCTCTGATTTTCGTGCCTTCGGAAACTCCCTCCTCACCAGTTTGGAAATCGAAAGTAAAAATCGTGTCAAGCACACAAGAGCCAAATTTTTTTTTTTTTTTTTTTTTTTTTTTTGGGAAGAGACTATTCGCCCCGCAGCGCTTCCGCGCGAAACTTCAAAGAGTGGGGCGGATTATAAAATGAAATCTCATAAGCTGTTTTCACACCGGACGCGAAACGAATTTTTTGCACGACAGATTACATTCAAAGTCAATGCAAAGACGCGAATACACGCGTTTTGTCAATGCAAAGACGCAAATACACGCGAAACGCTTGTATTCACATCTTTGCATTGACTTTGAATGTAATCTGTCGTGCGAAAAATTCGTTTCGCGTCCAGTGTGAAAGCGGCTTTATGGGCCCAGCTGCGGGGCGAATAGCAGAAGTGCTTCTTCTCTTGTCCGCGCCGCTGCGAAGCGATTGGGCTCTTCTTTTTTCTTTTTGGCTTGTCCGGTTTGGACGAACTCGCAAGTGCTTGTGCGTAAACACGCAATAGAATTAAATAAATTATTGTAAAATACTGTGGCACTTATTCCTAAAGAGGATCTGAGTATGGCCGTGAAACAACAATATGTCGATGAAAATGACTATACAGCTGTCTAGGGTTGAGCCATAACGACGCACCACTACAACGTTACTACTCAGGAACTTGGGTGACTTATGGAAAGATATTTATATAGCTATAATTATAAATTAATGTATTAAGTATTAATGGTCAGTTATTTGCTAAATGTTTGTGTTAATAATTAGCCTACAGCAATACAACTACAGATATGTAGGCTACGCTAACGTAGGCTAGCGGATAACTCTTATCCTAGCCAGATTCAAATAAATATTCTATTTTTACAGGTGGCCGATTCCGAATTATTTTATATTGACGGTCATATTAGCTTTTCAAATGTTTGCGTTAATAATGCAGCAGTGTGTTTTACCATGTTATTAGCACTAGCAGGTGGCGCAAACATTCACCTCAGCAGCTTAGGACCGCTATCTGCTGGCGAACGTCGTCCTCCTTCGCAGGGAATCTGTGCAGTGAATATGGTGCTAAACTGGGGAAGTCACTATGTGCCAAAGGTGTGTGGATTTCGTATATACTCTTATTCCAAATTTGAATTTTCCCACTGCTATTTGAGCAGCCGAACACAGAACAGTTTCTTCCCGGCATGTGAGTTCAGAAAAAGAAAAACTTGTAAATAGAGAGGGCTAAAATATAGAGTGCCACCGGCGCTCTCCATAGACATCCGTTCATTTCCAATAGAGATGACCGGCACATCCGGGTACTTCGCCAAACGTTAAGGTCGCGCCCCTTTTTGGGGGATAGAAAACCTCAGAACCCATTGACTCTAATGTAATTTGATGTGTTTTCGGGTGTAAAATTTATCCGATTTGTTTTACTAAATGTCCTGTTTATATTCATTTATTGATATGTCAAGCGATTATTTTGCTACCTTGCCCGAACCTGAGCGTTCGCTTTATCTTAATAAATGTGACGGGTGGGAGGGGGCAGAGTTAGTATCCGGATTTAGTGAATCACCTGATAAGTCTAGTGAGCCACCGGACGGCATTTTTTTTTAACTTCACGTGACCAGGAAACGCAGGTGCAATAGTGTAGCCGACATGCGGACCCAGTCTTTGTTTGGAACTTGACAGTGGTGAGAGCACTGCTCGCGTTTAGATCTGGCCGGCGGCGATTTAATTCTGAGCGGGTTTGTGTTTACCTCACAGCAGTCATTAGCTCGAGTGTTGGGTTGCCGTTTGAGGTTGTAGGGCCTCGCTACAACTATATTGCCAGGGGGAGAGATTAGCGGACTGCTTGTGTGCCCATACGGGACTTTAACGAGTGACTGTGTCCAAGTGTATGCTGTGTGTGTATGCTCCACTCTCCCAGGTGGTGTCAGCATAAACTTTAACAGCCACTGTTGTAGCCACTGTTTTTCCCTGTGAAAATGGATGAAAATTTCAGTTAGCTGTGAACTATATTCCCCTGCTCTACCCTCAGCAGGTTGGATAGCCTACTAGGCCTTTAGCCATTCCTTCTGCCTATGATATTATACTATGCTACTTGGTAGGCCCTAGTAGATTGTGAAGCCACCTCCGGAGTGTTTTTTTTGTGTGATTTTTTGTGGTTTATTTGCTTATTTGCTGGCGAGGATTTATTATTCTTTTTTTTCTTTGTCAGTCGGGGCCGAGAGAACCTTGAGGGGCCGGGTTCACCCACTCTTAGTGTAGTATGCATACTATGGCTATAGTATTGATCAGTGAGGCCGTAACTCACTGACTTTGTTGTGCGATAACTGTGCCCTATAGAAGTAGCTGAACTCAGACTGCACTTTTGTAGTGGCTTCTAGCTTGAATGCTGTGGATCATAAATAGATTGTAGCACTTTTATGGTATAGTACACTGTGGTGTGTCACTAAGTTGAGTGCAGCGCTTCTGTGGTTTAGTATACCGCCGAGTGTGGTGGGCAGCTTGATTGTGTGCAACAATCTTGGTATACCATTTAGCGGGTTCTCTCTGGGTGATTTTGGTCTCGGCTGGCGCTTTTCTTTTTGCCCTTACCTCTGATAGAAGTGCATTTGTCCTCGTTGGGGATTATTTGGGTTTTGGGTTTGTTTGTGTCCTTTTGTTCTATTTGTTTGATTTTCTTTGGCCTTGTAGCAGGCAGTGTTTTACGGCAGGTCGGTTCCCAGTGTAACCTTTTTTTTTTAAACTATTTATTGGAATAAAGTATTTATCGACTTATATATTTTTACATTAACAGAAGAGACAACAATAATAAAAGTGACTTATTTTTGCATTCAGTCTCTGTACCCATTCATTCATTCAGTTGAATAGCTCAGTGGGGAAGTGTAGTCTTTTGTAACCCTCAGATTTTTGTGCCATTTGGTATTATCCCCGGGGTCTTGTGGGTTACATAAATTAAGGTTGATCGGTCCACCCTCATGCCCTTTCACTACCGCGAATTTTGAAGTCTGTGTCAGTTTGGGGTTAAACATAACTAACAAATGCACATAACGTTAGACCGCAAACCTGACTCGGTTGGTTGAGGCTACTTTACGTTAGTTAAGCAATTAAAGAATAAATAATGACTCGAGACAAAAATCGTAGCGAAAAATCCATTAAAGTATGTCTTACATATTAAAGGGTACTTACGTTACTTTCTAAGTTTAAAAAAAGAGTGGCATGGCCTGTTATGAAGCGTTTCCCTCACATATAAACATGGGAAGACACTGGTTACATAGCTTTTACTCTTCATCTTCTCTTAACTCTCCTTTTTGGATTTTTCCCTTTTTCAGGTAGGATGGGGAACCTGAGGTCCGGACTGGTCATTTTATTGGAGGTGCAACCCGGCAAACAACTTTTGGGCATTTTACTGCTCAATTATCGCGCTTATTTCTCATTGATTTCAATGCGTAAGAGCGGTTGTTTTCCCCCAAAAAGGGGCGCGGCTTTTGCGCTGAGCTCTTGATGACGTTGAACCGGTCGTCTCTATGACGTTTGGACCGCAGCAATGGCGGCAAACGCAACTTCCTGGTTTCGCCGGATTAGTCAATAAGGCACCTGTTGGCCCTGAGCTCACTTTCTGCTCCTGCCCTGTTGCAGCTTTTTGTACTGGTTTACTTACCTCAGAGGTGGCTCACCTGCTGCTATTTTGCCCCATTGTTTTGCCAGCATTCTTCTGTTTTGCCCTGATTATTGTTTATACCTTGTTTTATTTTCGTTTATTATTTGTCAGCTTTTGCTAAACTAGCTGGGTTTACTTTGTTGTTTATTAATTAACTTGTTCACTTATTTCCTTGTTTGGTTATTGGTTAACTTTTGTGTAAGTTTTTCTTTTTATTTCAGCGAGCCGAGTGCCATCTTGTTGGGAGGCTAGGCACTGGTGGTGAGGTCCCCACACTTGTGTTTGTGAGTAACCGGGACACCAATATTCTCATACATGCCAACTCTACCGCTTTAGGGGTGTTTTTTTTCAGAATGAAACACCCCGAAAGTGATAGCCCTAGTCTACCGCCAAAAGCGGTAGAGTTGGCATGTATGTATTCTGCACCGTTTAGTACAGGGCTGCCCAACCCTGTTCCTGGAGAGCTACCATCCTGAAGGTTACCACTCCAACCAAAGCAAACCACACCTGCTTTCCCAGTTAGAGATCTTGACGAGCTGCTCATGAGCTGAATCAGGTGTGCTGAATAGGAGATAGAGCAGAAACCTACAGGATGGTAGCTCTCCAGGAACAGGGTTGGGCAGCCCTGCTTTAGTAGTTGTGAGGATTGCAGTCACATGTGAGGTGGGTATGTGGTAGCACCCCTGGGCACTCCCTCGTGTAGTCTGCCTCTCCACTTGTGGCCTCAGCTCAGCTTAGTTTTATTGTTGGGTTGAACTGTTTTTTTTTTTTTTTTTTTTTTTGTGTATGTTTTTTGCTGTTTTACTGGTGTTAAGGCCTTCTTTTAGTTTATTGATCATAAAGTAATCTGCCATATTGGTTTGTAGTTCTTTTGGTTATTTATCTGTTTTCTCTTTCCTCACCAGCTCCAGTCCCTGCATTTTTTTCAAATTACTTTCAATAAAACTTTTGGTTATTTTGAAACACGTCTCTGTCCTTTTTCAGTAACGAGTCTGTGTGCCTTCTTAATTGTAACATCTTATGTTCAAGGTTAGATCTTAATTCCTGGGGTGAGATTCCCCAGGTGGCGTTGTCGGCCCCAGTTCCTCTAAATCTTCCCCCTTTCATAGCTCTTGCCACACTGGGGATAGTCGACACACTTTGAATATAGGCGAAACTGTCACAAAAATGCTACATTAAAATATTTACTCTTTTGCGTTTATTCTTTGGTATTGTTTTGATATCGGAAAGATTTCGAACATTAATTATTTCAGGTAATATACTGAGAGGCATTAAAAACGCAAAGTGGTTTTTATCGTCTAATTTGAAAACTGATAGTTTTTCCTTTTGCTGATTGACATGGTGACCATCAGGTATGGTAGGCATTGCAAAATGTCAAGTGTCTGGGTTCGAATCCTTTCTTGGTTTAACACCTCATTATGATTATCTAAATGCAGCACAGTTCCCTGGATCAGGGTCGTGAATCACACTGGGAGAAATCATTTTGCACATGAAAAGTTGAAGATCAGGGCCAATAAAAACACACATAAACAAAGTCACATCATTCCCACTTCAAATGCCACAAACAAATGAATCGGAAGAATCAAACATTTTGAATGTTGAATGACGGCCAGTCACAAAGAAAAGATTCTGGACGCATTAATGTCCATTAAATGACTGTATCCAGACTGCAGCGATGACACCAGATGTGTCAGCTGTCGTCCACAACAAAGTGCGTCATCTGTGACGCCGCATAAACACATTCCATAAAACGTCTTCTGCCATGTCAGATAATGCATAAGAACTGCTGAATTGACTGCCAATGTAACGATAACAGTGAGGGCAAGTCTCACTACCGAAAGCACAGTTTCCCGAGACCGTGTTTTGCAACTACGAAAGAAACCATTTACCACTACTTAAAACAGTATATTTTATTATGCGTTTTTAATGCCTCTCAGTATAGATATGGACAGCAGAAATGGTCTTTTGCTCCCCAGACAGCTTCATGCTATCCGTTCCTCGGAAAAGCGCTGGCATATATTCGCTCGTCGAATTTGTCTGTGCGGCTCTGTTCAGCACTATGGTGCTCAGCGAGGAAGGGAGTTTGGAGAAATGGAATGAGCCATTTCCTGCCGAAACTGGTAATAAGACAATAATGTAATCGACTGTGCTATTGCGGCAACATCAACTGATTAGTCAACGCATCATCTAACTTTCTATGAAACCTGTTTGTTTTACGGCAAACCCAACAAGCCCTAAAATATTTTACGCAGTAATGGACAAATCTGAAGAAGTAGCCAGTTAAGGAAATCATTATTGGTCACTGATTATATGGACAAAATAAAGTTTGATGGTGTTTTCTATCAATTTTTGCAATAATTATTGGACAATTTCTGTGTTGGTATTTACTGATGGAGGTGGTTCAGACTGCATGAAATATGAAAAACCATCTTAATAAATAAATGGATTTTATATAACACCTTTCAAGCAGTAAAGCACAAAGTTCCTCACAAACAAGTAAAAAAAAAAAAAAAAAAAATGTACATTAAAAGTAATTGCGCAAGGTGGGAGAAAGTCAGGGAATCAAACATCTGATCAGGAATAATAAGGATTTTAAAAACAGACTTACACAAAATAGCACCAGAAAAAAAATTATGCTATAGAAGAGTTCAGTCACTAAAAACAAGCCTATAAAAGTGAGTCGTCAAAAGAGATTTAAAAGAAGCTAAAGACTCAGCATTCCTAATATTAATTGGGAGGCCATTCCAGACTCTTGGAGCTTTAACTGAGAAGGCGCGATCCCCCTTTGTTTTTAACTTAGACTCTGGAACAGCCAATAATGCTTGCTTCGAGGACCTGAGTAATCTATTAGGTCTATAAGGATTTAAAAGCTCACTTATTTATTCTAGCGCCATACCATGGAGTGCTTTGAAGGTAATCAATAAAATTTTAAAATCAATTCTGAAATGTATTGGCAGCCAGTGCAAAGATGCTAAAATTGGAGTTGTGTGGGCCCTTCGATTTGATTTGGTGAGCAATCTTGCAGCTGAATTTTGAACTACTTGTAGTTTGGCCAAAGATTTCTTATTCAAACTGGTAAATAAGGAGTTACAGTAGTCTATCCCTGATTAAATAAAAGCATGAATTTTTTTCAGTATCTTCAAAAGACAGAACAGATCTAATTTTAGCTATGTTTTGGAGTTGCAAATAGCATGACTGCACAAGCTTCTAAATGCTTAGCTCAAATTTGAGTTTGGTATCAAAAATCATACCAAGATTTCAAGAAAAGGGTGTAATATTTGGAGCAAGAGGTCCGAGAGATGATTGAATTTTATCCAAGACTAACTTTGGACCAAGTATAATGACTTCGGTTTTATTTGAATTTAACTGCAAAAAATTATTTGCCAACCAATTTTGAATATTGGCTAAACAGTCATGCAACACCGACACATTACTGAAATCAGTAGATTTCACTGAAAGATATAACTGCATGTCATCAGCATATAAAATTAAAAGATATATTATGCTGACAAATAATCAAACCCAAAGTAAGCATATAAATAGAAAACAATATAGGCCCAAGCATGGAGCCTTGAGGTAAACCTGAAGTAAGCAGTGCAGACTTTCAACCATAAAGTTTGTAGCCAGCCTGCTGTTGTTGCCCGTTATGCGTTCGCTGAATTTTTGTGCCGGCTCGACAATAAGCTCTACCCCTCATATCACCACTTTCCCCTCTGTTGCACCCAGATGAGCATAGTTTTGCAGGAGGTCGCAGTGTACACTTGGGCGAGCTCCCTCAGTCAGGGCTTTGAGTGCACATTCATTCACCCATCAGCCATAACATTATGACCACCTGCCTGATAATCTGTAGGTCCTCCTTTTTCCTCCAAAACAGCCCTGATCTGTCGAGGCTTGGACTTTACTAGACCTCTGAAGGTGTCTTGTGGTATCTGGAACCAAGACTAAAGCAGCAGATCCTTTAAGTCCTGTTAGCTGCAAGGTGGGGGCTTTTTGGATTGGACTTGTTTTCCACCAAAAATCCCACAGATGCTTGATTGCATTGAGATCTGGGGAATTTGGGGGCCAAGTCAACACCTTGAACTCATCATGTTCACAAATCACTTCATGATGAAAAAAATATGCCATTAATTAAATAATTTAATCTGTTTGTTAGGGTTTGGGCCTTACAGCCCCTCCCCTTTCACGTTCTTCTGCCTCCACCTTGATTGGCCACAGCTGGAGCCAGTCAAGGTGGAGGTAGTTGGAGAGTGTTTAGGGCTGGCAGGTGCCAGTCTGTCTTTATTTAGATCATCAGTTCTTGTTTGTTTTTCATTAAATCAGTTCTTCACTCCCAGCCTTGGCACCTTTGAGTCTCCTTTCGCCTAGGCCCATGGTCCTTGTGCCTGCCGGATTGCCGTTTGCATCCGGTGGACTGTAAACCATGACACTGTTTGAGGTGTGCTTCATGAAGCTTGAATGTTAAGCTATTAAACAAAACTTGTTTTGAGTCATATCCACGATTTGTTTATTTGCTATGAAGTAAAAAAGCCGGACGGACATCCCCTGTGTGGTGATTCCATAATTTTTGTTTGAGGTTGTAATCTCCATTAGCCTCTGCACTGTCTTCCTGACAATGTGATGAAGGGACAACATTCTCAACCAGTAAAAAATATCTGGACACATTACTCATGTTTTTGTTCACATTTTTGAGAAATACAACCAGTTTTAAATCATGTTAATGACTTCAAAGACCACGCTGCAAGACGCAAATTGTGAGAAATCAGAAATAATATGCAAATTTAGCATAGCCACAAAAATTTTGGATTTAATAAAAAATTTGGCAAAATAAGGTAAACACATATTTCCATCTTCTGACAAAGGATGTAAAATCAAACTTGATTGGTCCAAATTCTGCAGCTAGGACAAGAAAATGCAAATTAAGTGCATCATATCTTTGGGGAACTCCTGAGTAGTGCTTGGTTTAAATTTTTAGAACCGTTTGACTGTTCTTTTAGAAAAAAAAAACTTTATTTAGCTTAGGAGTATTATGGCAAAAGGTGGAAACTTCTAAGATTTTTAATTGAAGACCTGTGTGCAAGAAGTACCTAAGTCACAACAGTTTTGTGATTTTGGGGGTCAAAGTTTTCAAAACATGTTGCATATATATATATATATATATATATATATATATATATATATAATATATATAAAATCACTATATAATATGTATATATATATATATATATATATATATATATATATATATATACACATACTCAAAATTTGATAGGGATCATAGGAATTTTTTTTGTGAAATGACATGCAAATTTGGTAACTGCCACTGATGAACAATATATTGGATAAATGACATGCAGTCAGACACAAAACACATTTGCACGCGTGCATTTCATGACATTAAATGAGCGTGCAGCCTCACATTTTGGCTTTGACTAACACTTCACCATTTCAACTCAGACGTGTATGTTGTTTGTTGGTGAAAATTTGGAAGTTTTTTTGCATTACAAAATTTTTTCAACGCCTTAGCATTTCAGAGCATTTGCATCGGAATGCTTGAATAAATGCAAACGTGTCCGGCATCAAACGTTTGGTGCAGCACGTCTTGGTCGTCAGAGATCGTACACAACGACAAGACCACTTTCTCACACTTCAGGCACGACGCGTCATCCTTTCTGGACAGCCACCACCCTATGAAATGACCTTCATAACGCCTCGGGGTCAGGGTATCCACTCAGACGATACGGAATCGTCTTCATACTGCCGGCCTGAACTCAAGAAGGCCATGTGTTCGAATCCCACTGACCGTACGTCATAGGCGTGACCGTTTGGATTGGGCTCACAATCATGCCACATGGACACACAACGATTGGGCTCCAGTTCTCTTTACTGATGAGTCCCGATATTGCTTGGACTTTACTGACAGGAGGCAACGGGTGTGGCGAAGACAACGTGAGTGATTTAATGATGCCTACATCAACGAACACGACCGTTATGGTGGCGGATCAATTATGGTCTGGGGAGGAATAAGCAGGAACGGCAGAACGGACCTGCATGTCATGGGGAGAGGGACGATGACAGGGGTACGGTACAGGGATGAGATCCTCAATGTGTACGTAAGACCATACGCTGGTGCTGTTGGCCCTGATTTCATCTTGATGGATGATAACGCCCGTCCCCATCGTACTAGGGTGGTGAATCAATTCCTAGAGCAGGAGACAATTGTCTGCATGGACTGGCCCGCGCATTCGCCGGACCTAAACCCTATCGAGCATGTGTGGAACATGCTGCAGGTCGCCATTTCCGGTCGTAGGGCACAACCCACAACTCTAGAAGAGCTCGGAAATGCCCTTGTTGAAGAATGGAACAACGTTCCAATTGCAAGCATCCGGGTTCTGATTGACAGTATGACCCGACGTTGTCAAGCCGTCATTCAAGCTAGGGGAGGCCATACCCATTATTGACATTAACTGTGGTAATGAAACATCAAACGAACACTGTCTGTTTTCACTTTACATGTCAGAGGTGAAACCATGAAGTGTTTGTGAAAGCCAAAAGTGTGAGGCTGCACGCTCATTTAATGTCATTAAATGCACTTGCAAATGTGTTTTGTGTCTGACTGCATGTCATTTATCCAATATATTGTTCATCAGTGGCAGTTACCAAATTTGCATGTCATTTCACAAAAAAATTCCTATGATCCCTATCAAATTTTGAGTAGTATATATATATATTATACAATATACTGTGCAAAAGTCTAAGTCACCCCACATTTTTTAAAACTTAAATCTGGCTTTACATGTTCATTTTTTGTTTTCCACATTTGCATCGCTAAGGATGAAAAGTATATTTGAAATTCCAAATGCTAAATCAAAGAATAGTTTTATAAATAAATGTTGGTATTTCATTAAAAACAGTTGATACAGATCATATAGTCTCGACAGAGCCCTGATGTCAGCATCATCATGGCTGTCTGCAGTTACTCAGAGGGACAGACGCAAGTGAGACAGTCAGTCTGCAGAAGAACGGCGGCAAGTTTTCCACTCTGCATGGAACAAGCAAAAAGCTGATCATCTTATAAACTATGTCACAACAGGACAGTGTCCCAGATTTTTTGGCAAAAGGTAGTTACACCAAATATTGGTTTGATAAAGTTTATAACAGTTTCCAGCTTTGTTTAGTACATTTCTCAGTTCTTAGAACCTTTTTGATTTAATCATTTTTGCAAAATTGCTTTAGATAAGCCCAAATTTTTGCACAGTACTATAGATATATATATATATATATATATATATATATATGAAGAGTTTGGTTCCAAAACGCAATAAGTGCCAAAATTACAAAAATTGAGATAATACCATAAAGCAATAGCCCTGTGCTTCTTACACATGGTGCAAATTTTCATTTTTTAAAATTCATACTTTAGAGTGTATTTTTTCATGGTCAAAGTTTGTGTTTCTCTATAAAATGCAATAGGCGCCAGCACAGAAAAAGTTGATTTACTCAAAATGAGTAAAATGGATATATTGCGTTTTGGAACCAAACTATTCAAAAAAAGTAAGGGATATTGGATTTACAAGTACCATGAAATGCAGATCATGAGGTCAGGAAGGAAACAAATGACATAAAAACATTAAGGAAACATTTGTCAATTTATTCGAAACCCTGTGTACAGTCAGTAAAGGACAGATTCTCCAGAATAAGGGTCGACACAAACACAGGGTCACACAGCAAATTTACCACCATTGTGAAACAGAGTCAGTAGCGGTAAAACCCCTCGGTTGGCTAGACAAGCTCGAATTCGGGCGTGGCATACTCCTAACGAGACGTCCCAGGTCATTTTGGGGAACGTTATTCCATTCCTGTTGCAATGCTGCAGCAAGTTCTTGGACATTGGCAGGAGGTTGTTGACGTTGGCGTAGCCGCTGTCCAAGCATGTCCCAGGCATGCTCGATGGGGGAAAGGTCCGGACTGAGTGCTGGCCATGGTAATGTGGTGATATTCTGCTGCTGGAGGTAATCTGTAACGATCCTGGCCCTATGACATCTGGCATTGTCATCTTGGAAAATGAAACGGCGGCCATAACGACGCAGCAAACGGCACAACATTGGGTGCCAAGATGTTGTCCCGGTAGTACTGCCCTGTGACACGTCCAGCAACAACATGCAAGTCTGTTCTGCCG
Organism: Gymnothorax javanicus; assembly: GCA_029692085.1. NCBI lineage: Eukaryota > Metazoa > Chordata > Actinopteri > Anguilliformes > Muraenidae > Gymnothorax > Gymnothorax javanicus. The sequence continues at coordinate 132,759,019 of CM056199.1, forward strand.
CAGCAGTGTGATGCCTCCCCACACCATTACAGATCCACCCCCATACGGATCATGTCTAATGACGTTAACGTCATGGAAAACGTTCGTTACGTCGGCGCCAAACCCTCCTGCGTCTGTCAAGGAAGTCCACAGTGAACCTCGACTCATCTGAGAACATTACGTTGTTCCATCGACGATTATCCCAGCGTTGATGATGACGACACCATTGGAGTCTGGCCCCTAATGTGACGATCCTCAAACAGGGAATGACACGAGGACGCCGGGCGTGTAAGTGAAATCTGTGCAGATGATTCCTGATGGTCTGGCCACTCACTACCAAGCCAGTATCCCTTTGAAGTTGAGACCTTATCTGATTTGCTGTTACCATACGATTTCTCAAGACAATAGTGCGGATGAATCTGTCCTGAGCCTGAGTTGTTGCCCTTGGTCGACTGGATCGTGGTCTATCCTGAACAGACCCTGTAGCACGATGTCTGGACCATAATCTGCTGATGACAGACTGGGAAACATTCATTGCCCTTGCCACAACGACCTGTCTTGTGCCAACCTGTAGCATGCCAAGGGCACGAACCTCTCCTCCTGTGTTAGACGGCGATGGTCTCTGTTTAATTAACGACTTCAACCACTGATAATCTGATGCTTTCTCTTCAAAATCTTCCTTTACAGTGGCTCTAACCTTCCAATTCAGAGTCATGCAAATTTGTGGCACAACCCCCTTGATCATCAATAGCATCCCGTGCAGATCGTGAGAGTGTCATTGATGTGTTTGGGTGATGAATTTCTTTGGAAATGCAACCTCAGTAAGGAACTATACAACATGGTTTCGTATCCCTTTGTATATGTGAAAATTTTGATCTCAAAATAAAATATCCCCTACTTTTTTTGAATAGTATATATATATATACATATATATATCTGCAATATGTTTTGAAAACTTTTAACTTTTACCCCCAAAATCACAAATTTAGTTACTTGGTTGGTAAAAAATTTACAACCCCAATTCTGAAATAGTTGGGACGAAGTGTAAATTGTGAATAAAATCAAAATGCAATGACTTTCAGATCACATGAGCCAATATGTTATTTACAATAGAACATAGATGACATTTCAAATGTTGAAACTGAGACATTTTACATTTTTATCCACAATATGAGCTTATTTCAAATTTTCTGGCTGCAACAGGTCTCAAAAAAGTTGGGACACGGGCAAAAAAGGGCTGAAAAAAGCAATTAATATATACTGGACAAAGAAAGTTAGGGATCACCCAACTTTTCAATATTAAAATATGATATGGAAAAAAATACAAACTATCACATATTTCAAATTCAAAATTTGGGGTGATCCCTAACTTTATTTGTCCAGTATATGAGAGAATCAGCTGAAAGAACATTTAGCAAGTAATTAAGTTAACTGGCATCAGGTGTGTAACATGATTGGCTATAAAAGGGATATCTTAGAGAGGCTGAGTCTCTCAGAAGTAAAGATGGCCAGAGGCTCTCCAACCAGTGAAGGCTTGCGTAAAAAAATTGTGGAATACTTTAAAAACACTGTTCCTCAACATCAAATTGCAAAGGCTTTGAAGGTCTCATCATCGACAGTGCATGACATCATCAAAAGATTCAGAGAAACTGGAAAAATATCTTTGCGTAAGGTACAAGGCCGAAGACCTTTACTGGATGCTCGTGATCTTCGGGCCCTCAGACACCACTGCATCACTCTCCGGCATGATTCTGTCATTGACATTACTAAATGGGCCCAGGAATACTTCAAGAAACCACTGTCTGTAAACACAGTCCGCCGTGCCATCCACAGATGCCACCTAAAACTCCATCATGCAAAAAGGAAGCCATTGTTGAGCATGATCCAGAAGCGCCGCCGTGTTCTGTGGGCCAAGGCTCATTTAAAATGGACTGTAGCAAAGTCATTCCATGAAAATGGCACAATTTGAGTCCCTCGCACCTTTTTTGGTGTATTTTATCTATTGGGCCACCAAAATTTATATTTAAACAGCTTTACATATACATTGAAATGTCTCCTTTAATATAGTGTGAAAAACATGAGTTAAATTTTATCTTTTTATGAGAATTAATATAGTTTTTTCAGTTGACACCACCTATTTTGTCATGTCCCCCATGGCCTTGATGAAAGTATACTTTGAAAATACCAAATAAAACTGTAAAAAAAAGTCAATAAATTTTGATATCAACCTAAACATCTATTTGTGCTTTTTTGCTGGTGGTTTTTTTTTTTCAAAATGAATTGATAATTATTAATTAAAATCACATTATTTAGTTCTGTACCTGACTAACCCCTCAACCCCGTTACACGAATGATTCTCCCCCCATAACTACAATGGTATGATCCATAATAGCATGTACATCAGGAATTGACATCACTGAAGTCTTTTGGACAACAGGACAAGAGAATCAGGCAAGTTGCTCCCTTCTTTTCCTTTATTTTGGTCATTTATCTTGTGATATTGTGGTCGTCAAACTCAATGACTCAACATCGTAACATGAAAAAAGGATGGAAAACTATTACTTATGAAAAAGGTTTTTGTTATTTCAAGAATATATGCTAATTCTGAATCTCATGCATGTCATGTGCTCTCTCTCTGGTATTGACTACATAGAGCAGTGGCCATTTTGTGCAAAAATCACAACCCCATCATACTCAACCCCGTTACGTGTTTGATTGTAATGGGGTTGTAAGATGGTGACGGGGTTGTGATTTTAATACTTTGGTTGTTAAGTTATCCAGTTATTTAAATGAGATGTTACTATATTCAATCATTCTTATACCACATGCATGCTGAATGTGATCTACACTGAACAAAAATATAAACGCACGAACCAAAAATGCTGAGTTAAATTGACCTTTAATGTAATATGCCCACAAATAGTGTTTATTGGTGTACTGAATGATTTGTTTTGATCAATTCTGGGGACCCACTTCTCATCGACCACTCCCTGTGAGATTACTCACTCATTGCGTTATTCCGCCCCTGAGCTGCATAGAGCATAACATTGAGGTGGTCAGTCAGCGTGACCAATACACAGGCACTCCTTGCACCAGGGGCAATAAAAGGCCACTGGAAAATGTGCACTTTTGTCACAAGTCACAATGCCACAGATGTCACAAGTCATGATGGAGCGTGCCATTGGTATGCTGAATGCTGGGATATCTGTGACAGTGGTGTCAACACACTTGAATGTGCGTCATTCCACCATCAGCTGGTTGAGAAGTCCATTCAGAGAGACTAACAGCACTGTGAATTGTCCACATGCCCCACGACCACGTGTGACCACGCCCATACAGGATCGGCACATGCGGCTCCAGCACCTCCGTGATCGGCTCTGACCAGCCACCAGGACATCTGACAAGACCGTCGGACTGCACAACAGGTGGATATCAGCTCAGACTGTCCGAAACCGCCTGAAGGAGGCGGACCTCCGAGTCCGCCGACCACACCGAGGTCTCGACCTGACCGCCCTCCATCGCTGGTACAGACTCGACTGGGCCAACAGTCACCTTCGCTGGACATTTGCACGGTGGAGGACGGTGTTATTCAGCGAAGAATCGCGATTCCAACTGTACCCTGCTGATGGCAGGCAACATGTATGGTGACGTGTGGGCGAGTGTTACGCTGACACCAATATCGTGCGTCGGGTGGCACATGGTGGTGCAACTGTAATGGTATGGGCAGGCATATGCCATGGGCAGCGTACCCATCTGCATTTCATTGAGGGTAACTTGAACGGGCAGCGGTACTGCAACGAGATCCTGGGGCCCATAGTTGTACCGTTCGTGCGACTCCATCACGTGACATTCCAACACGATAATGCCCAGCCACACAGCGCCCGGATCTGCTCAGAGTTTCTTGATGAGGAGGATGTCCCTGTTCTCAATTGGACAGCATATTCACCCTATATGTCACCAATTGAACACCTTTGGGATATTCTGGATCGGCGGGTCAGACAACGTGTTCCGGTTCCAAAAAATGTGCGCCAGCTCCGAGTTGCGCTGCAGGAGGAATGGGACAACATTCCACCGGCCACTACTGACAACCTCGTGAACTCCATGCACCGGAGGTGTACCGCTTTACATGATGCCGATGGTGGACACGCTCGTTACTGAGTGCTGTGAACTCTGCCTGCTGACCCCTGTTGGGTTCGGGCCGTGATAACTCATGAATTGTGTACAGTAAATTGTTAGTCATGTTTCTGTTGCTTGAATATTAAGGCAAGAATAAAATAATAATTGTTTTGTTGAAATATTTCCTGATTTATTAAAAAAAAATTTGAAAAAAATTACTTTGTGCGTTTATATTTTTGTTCAGTGTATGTTCCATGTTTAAGCTGTGAGTAAGATGGCACCAACAACAGCAGCAGAAAGGCAGAGGAAGTATCGGGCACGCCTTAAAGCTGATCCTGAAAGAAGGGAGAGATACCTGCAGTATAAAAGTACATTTGACCATATGAGGGTTGGCTCTTATGCCTGAACACACACACACACACACTCCACATTATGTTACATTTGAGCAATTCACTTTACAATGTTTGACAGATAATATGTTGTTGTATTTGTTTTTAATTTAGGTTAATAAAACTCAATTCAACTGCAATTTATATCTGTTGTCCTCCTTATGGTTACATAGTGAAATACAATGCTCATAGAAAATCCTATCCAGTAAATTTGAGAGTAAAAAGACTACTATTAATATGTAAAGTTGTATTTGTCCCTTCAACCTGGTTACCATCTTCAACCCCGTAACCCTCGTCTCAACCCCGTCACACCTACCTGTTCATACATTATTTTTTAGAAATGTATAAAAAAAAATTTAATGTTTGTTGACTCCTGTCTAAAATGTTGAGAGCTATCATAAGATCATTGATTTTGATGAAAATTCTTCCGTTAAACTAAATTTTTGATGAAAAATGACAAGAGTGCTTTCACGCATAGGAACATTTCAGGCTTTAGAACAGCAAAAATGTGAGATTTTATGTCCTTTTTGTATTTGTAATTATTGATTTAGTGTGGGGGACATCAGATTAAAATAAAAGTATTGCTTTCTTTAGAAATACTTATGCTCATACTCAATGAGCTTCCATAGTGTACATAACGGGGTTGAAGAATAACAGTGCCCACATCTTGAAATAATGACCAATAATAATAGAAAGATAATGCCTGAGATGGGATAATATGTTTTTATGATAGTTGAATATGTCTTTAATGCTGTGGGATATACATACAAATAATACATTTTGGTAGAAAATGTGAAAATGTCTAAGTCCAGTTTGAACCATTCTCATGGAATGAGTCAGCAAAGTGGCAAAGTTTCCTGTGGTCAGACGAGTCCAAATTTGACATGCTTGTTGGAAATCATGGGCGTCGTGTCCTCCGGGCTAAAGAGGAGAAAGACCACCCCTCCTGTTATCAGTGTTCAGTTCAAAAGCCAGCATCTCTGATGGTATGGGGATGCATTAGTGCATATGGTGTGGGGCACTTGCATGTTTTAAAAAGCACCATGAATGCTGAAAGGTATATAAAGGTTTTAGAGCAACATATGCTCCCCTCCAGATGACATCTATTCCAGGGAAGGCCTTGTGTATTTCTGCAGGCCAATGCAAAACCACATACTGCAGCTATTACAACAGCATGGCTTCGCAGTGGAAGAGTCCATGTGCTGAACTGGCCTGTCTGCAGTCCTGATCTTTCACCAATTGAGAACATTTGGCGCAAAATTAAACGAAAAGTTCTTCAAAGGAGACCCAAAACTCTCCAGCAGCTGGAAGCCTGTATTAAAAAAAGAGTGGGATCAAATTCCAATGGCTAAACTCAAGAAACTTGTCTCCTCAATGCCCAGACACCTCCACACTGTGTTAAAAAGAAGAGGGGATGCTACACCATGGTAAACAGGCCCCTGTCCCAACTTATTTGAGACCTGTAGCAGCCATCAAATTTGAAATGAGCTCATTTTGTGGATAAAATTTTAATATTTCTCAGTTTCAACATTTGCTATGTTATCTCTGTTCTATCGTGAATAAAATACTTGCTGGTGTGATTTGAAAGTCATTGCATTTTGATTTTATTCACAATTTACACTTTGTCTCAACCATTTTGGAATTGGGGTTGTAGTTACTTAGTTACTTTGATACTTCTTGCACACAAGTCTTCAATTTCAATTTCCATTTGACTGCCTGAAAATGATTGGGGTCCAAATATTATTGGCTGGTGGTGTACCATTGCATTCACTTCATGGCATGTTTGAAGCCATTTCACGTTTTACACTTGGTGATTATCTTTATGATGCTAAGCGGTGTGTTTAACCACTGTTTACACCCATTTCTTCACTTGTGAAGCTGAAAATCCACCTGTTACTCCTGAAAAAACAATTGTTATGCCTTTTATATGAAAATGGATGACAAAAATTATCACATTTTCATACCTCTGTGAAACGGGAAGTGATGGAATGGCACAATATGAATTTGATTTTACAAAAATATTGCCATATACAACATTGAAACATGACAAAAAATATATTCAAATACAGCCCCAATTCTGAAATAGTTGGGACAAAGTGTAAGCCTTAGATTCCCCAAGTAAAATTGTCTTCCCCCTGATATTGATGCCGATTTGAAGACTTCCCGGTTTAAAAATGCGTTGCACTGGATCATTACCTAATTAAAATTGATAAAACTATGCATTTTAGACACTTCAAGAATTCTACTTTCTGCTGAAATGTACTTTGCCAAGGTGCTGTCTGTAATGTAATTACTTGCTAAATGTTCTTTCAGCTGATTCTCTTATATACTAATTGCTTTTTCAGCCCTTTTTTTGCCTGTGTCCCAACTTTTTAGAGGTTTTCTAATTCCGAGTCGGCCGGCGTCCATCTGTCTGTCTGTCTGTCTGTCCGGCGTCAACTTTTCACTTCAAATCTGAATATCTCAAAAACTGTCAGATAACTTTTTTTCTAATTTGGTGTGAGCCTTCCTTATGATATTTTGAATATTCATTGTGAAAATTAGAAAATTCTACGTCCCGGTTTTTGAGAAATTATGCATTTTGGACTTAGAAAATCAGTGTTTGTGCTCATTTTTTCAGTCTTTCATTAATGTGTCATATGTGCTAATATTGTAATACTTTTCAAGGATTTCTGAAATGAAGTTATGACATGGACATTTCAGTCATCCTCAACAGAGCTCTCTAGGCCCACAGGCCTCTTGTTTGAAACCTGTTGCAGCCAGAAAATTTGAAAGGAGCTCATTTTGAGGATAAAAATGTAAAATATCTCAGTTTCAACATTTGAAATGTTATCTATTTTCTATTGTAAATAACATATTGGCTCATGTGATCTGAAAGTCATTGCATTTTGATTTTATTCACAAGTTACACTTCGTCCCAACTATTTCGGAATTGGGGTTGTACATGAATACAGTTTTCTGAAATATGACTGTAGACTTGGATTATTATCTGCATTTTTTACACAATCCAACCCTTTATTCTTCATTTGTATTATATGCCTGACTGCATGACCATATGTAAAATAATGCAAATCTCCCTGCCATTTGCGGTAATGGTTTTGCGGAATTTACATGAAATACTATTTTCATCCACAAGATGGGGTGAGAAGAACATAATATTTTTTCTGTCATACTATACCAACTGTATTTTCATTGGAAAAAACTGTTGCCATATCAGTTCATCAGTTACAGAAAGACTTCTCACATTTAAAATTAAATTATTTTAATTGTTTCCTTGGGTTACCAGACATTGTGTAAAATATTTGTTTAAATTAATCTGCCTTACTATGAAATTATATAATAATATGTGCTTATTATGACAACATTGGGATCAAAGGCTGACACACTTTTTTAAGAGGGGCCCAGAGTAATTTTCCCTAGGAAATCCATTATCCTGCTAACACTGCCAGAGATTATACCCTCCAGGTTATTTATTTTTTATTTTACTGTGTTGTACTCCTTAAGATAAATAGCCAAAATGTGTTCTAAAGAGGAGAAGTGTGTGAATAGGTTTGCTCCTGCCATGGACAATAAAATATGTCGTTTCAAGTGGAAGAAATTGTTATTTTGTCTCAGAGTAAACTAGCCTGGGTGTGAGTACAGACATAGTTGACTACATCAGCCAAGTTAATGATGTTAAACGTTTTATTTTTGGTTCTTCTGGGTCTGTCCTCCACAATATTAGATTTGTATTTAAACAGAATTGTGGATTCATGGCTTTTTTTTTTTTTGTTTGTTTTTGCTGTTGGAGACTGTTATGGGCTCTTGCCTGTACGAAAACCAGCATTGTGATGATGAAAGTAAAGGTTGTGATTACAAAACAAGTACACTGATCTCAGAATGCAGGTGTGTAATGGGACAGATAGTGACATCAGCACTGATCTCAGAATGCAGGTATGTAATGGGACAGATAATGAGAGCTACACTGATCTCAGAGTGCAGGTATGTAATGGGACAGATAGTGACACCTACACTGATCTCAGAATGCAGGTGTGTAATGGGACAGATAATGACACCAAGACTGATTTCAGAGTGCAGGTATGCAATGGGACAGATAATGACACCTACACTGATCTCAGAATGCAGGTGTGTAATGGCACAGATAATAAAACCTACGCTGATCTCAGAGTGCAGGTATAAAATGGGACAAATAGTGACAACTACACTGATCTCAGAATGCAGGTATGTAATGGGACAGACAATGGTTTCTACACTGATCTCAGAATGCAGGTATATAATGGGACAGATAGTGTCACCCACACTGATCTCAGAATGCAGGTGTGTAATGGCACAGATAGTGTCACCTACACTGATCTCAGAATGCAGGTGTGTAATGGCACAAATAGTGACATCAACACTGATCTCAGAATGCAGGTGTGTAATGGGACAGATAGTTACTCCTACATTGTTCTCAGAATGCAGGTATGTGTGTGTAATGGGACAGACAATGACACCTACACTGATCTCAGAATGCAGGTGTGTAATGGGACAGATAGTTACACCTACACTGATCTCAGAATGCAGGTAAGTAATGGGACAGACAATGACACCAAGACTGATCTCAGAGTGCAGGTATGTAATGGGACAGATTGTGACACCTACACTGATCTCAGAATGCAGGTGTGTAATGGGACAGATAGTTACTCCTACATTGTTCTCAGAATGCAGGTATGTGTGTGTAATGGGACAGACAATGACACCTACACTGATCTCAGAGTGCAGGTATGTAATGGGACAGATAATGACAACTACACCGATCTCAGAATGCAGGTGTGTAATGGCACAGATAATGAAACCTACACTGATCTCAGAGTGCAGGTATATAATGGGACAGATAGTGACAACTACACTGATCTCAGAGTGCAGGTATGTAATGGGACTGATAATGACACCTACACTGATCTCAGAGTGCAGGTGTGTAATGGGACAGATAGTGACACCTACACTGATCTCAGAATGCAGGTGTGTAATGGGACAGATAGTGACATCAACACTGATCTCAGAATGCAGGTGTGTAATGGGACAGATAATGACACCAAGACTGATCTCAGAGTGCAGGTATGTAATGGGACAGATAATGACACCTACACTGATCTCAGAATGCAGGTGTGTAATGGCACAGATAATGAAACCTACACTGATCTCAGAGTGCAGGTAAGTAATGGGACAGATAATGACACCTACACTGATCTCAGAGTGCAGGTGTGTAATGGGACAGATAGTGACACCTACACTGATCTCAGAATGCAGGTATGTAATGGGACAGATAATGACACCAAGACTGATCTCAGAGTGCAGGTATGTAATGGGACAGATAATGATACCTACACTGATCTCAGAATGCAGGTGTGTCATGGCACAGATAATGAAACCTACACTGATCTCAGAGTGCAGGTATGTAATGGGACAGATAGTGACACCTACACTGATCTCAGAATGCAGGTGTGTAATGGGACAGATAATGACACCAAGACTGATTTCAGAGTGCAGGTATGTAATGGGACAGATAATGACACCTACACTGATCTCAGAATGCAGGTGTGTCATGGCACAGATAATGAAACCTACACTGATCTCAGAGTGCAGGTATGTAATGGGACTGATAATGACACCTACACTGATCTCAGAGTGCAGGTGTGTAATGGGACAGATAGTGTCACCTACACTGATCTCAGAATGCAGGTGTGTAATGGGACAGATAATGTCACTATCACTGATCTCAGATTGCAGGTATGTAATGGGACAGATAATGACACCAAGACTGATCTCAGAATGCAGGTATGTAATGGGACAGATAGTGACACCTACACTGATCTCAGAGTGCAGGTATGTAATGGGACTGATAATGACACCTACACTGATCTCAGAAGGCAGGTGTGTAATGGGACAGATAGTGACACCAACACTGATCTCAGAGTGCAGGTATGCAATGGGATGGAAAATGACACCTACACTGATCTCAGAATGCAGGTATGTAATGGGACAGACAATGACACCTACACTGATCTCAGAATGCAGGTGTGTAATGCAACAGACAATGATACCTACACTGATCTCGGAGTGCAGGGATGTAATGGGACAGACAATGCCACCTACACTGATCTCAGAGTGCAGGTATGTAATGGGACAGATAATGACACCTACACTGATCTCAGACTGCAGGTGTGTAATAAGACAGATAATGACACTTACACTGATCTCAGAGTGCAGGTATGTAATGGGACAGACAATGAAACCTACACTGATCTCAGAATGCAGGTGTGTAATAAGACAGATGATGACACTTACACTGATCTCAGAGTGCAGCTATGTAATGGGACAGACAATGGTTCCTACACTGATCTCAGAATGCAGGTATATAATGGGACAGATAGTGTCACCCACACTGATCTCAGAATGCAGGTGTGTAATGGCACAGATAGTGTCACCTACACTGATCTCAGAATGCAGGTGTGTAATGGCACAAATAGTGACATCAACACTGATCTCAGAATGCAGGTGTGTAATGGGACAGATAGTTACTCCTACATTGTTCTCAGAATGCAGGTATGTGTGTGTAATGGGACAGACAATGACACCTACACTGATCTCAGAATGCAGGTGTGTAATTTGTAATGTGGGAAATAGCCACTAGATGGCAGTATTGACTTTTTTTTGTTAAGCAATCTAAAGCTAGGTTTGGGCATGTCCCGGGCATGCCTCAGAGGGGGCTGGAAAAGAGTATATAAGGAGAAAAATCGAGAGAGTGTAGTAGTTGGAGAAATTGCAAGGAGAAATAGTAGAAGGATTCATTTGACCAGACCTGTCACTCTGTTCAAGACCTGTGAAGCTTTTTGTGGATTTTTGCCTGTGTCGGAGCATTTTCCTGTCCCAGGACATCGCAACATAGCAGCCCATCTCAATTACCAAGGGACTGTAACTATTTTTTTATTATTATTTCAATCTTGGTCAGTAGAGGTAGATTGTAGACTAGTTCAAAGTGTGTGTTTAATTAAATCTGTTGAAGTTTAAGAATTTTGTCTGTCATCCCTTGCTGTCCGTGACGTCATAACAAATTGACGCCATAACAAATTGGGGCCATAACAAATTGGGGGCTCGGGTCCAGGGTAGACCATTGTGCGAGTCATTTATTGAAAATCTAAAATTTCAAATAGTGAAATTGTTTTTTTGAATTTTCCTAGATATATATTGGCAGATCAACAGCAATGGATGATTTCTTAGCATCATCAACCGTAGAGGTTTTGTAGTCTTTTAGAAAGACAGAACTGCTAGAAATATGCAGACAGTTAGAGCTGACAGATGTAAAACCAGCCATGCGAAAAGCAAGACTGGCCAGAGAGATTGTTGAATATTACATTGATGAAAATGTGTTTGCACCAGGAGATCTGGAACAGTTTCCGGTGGAAAATCCAAATGTAGAATTGGAACTTAAATTAAAAATGCTAGAGATTGAAAGGGAAGAAAAAGAAAAACAAAGAGAATTTGAGAGAGAGAAAGAGAAAAAAGAAAGGGAGGAAAAAGAAAAACAAAGGCAGTTTGAGTTAGAAAAATTAGCAAGAGAAGAGAAAAAAGAGAGAGAGAAAGAGGAAAGAGCAGAAAGAGAGAGACAGAGACAGAGAGATTTCGATTTAGAAAAATTAGATAGAGAAGAACGGCTCCAAATGGAGCTACAAAAAATCAAAATGCACGGTGAAAACAAATTTCGGGCTAGCCAGGAGGTAAAGCTGGTGCCTCCATTCTCAGAGAAGGAGGTTGATAAGTATTTCCAGTGCTTCGAGAAGGTAGCTAAGAGTTGTCAGTGGCCAAAGGAACACTGGCCTCTGATGTTGCAAACTGTCCTCAAGGGTAAAGCTCAACAAGCCTATTCGGCTTTGTCTGCAGATGATTCCTCTGATTATGAGGTTGTCAAAAAGGTTATTTTGACAGCTTATGAGTTGGTTCCAGAGGCTTACCGACAGAAATTCAGAGGTCTGAAGAAATCTGACAATCAGACTTATGTGAAATTTGCTAACGAGAAGAAGGTTTGCTTTGAGTGCTGGTGTACTTCTATGGAGGTCAAGGATGATTTCAACTCACTAAAAGAGATGGTGTTAGTTGAAGAATTCAAGAATTGTGTCAAGGATGATATTAAGACCTACCTTAATGAGAAGCAAGCACTGAATTTGCAATCAGCTGCCAAGTTTGCAGACGAATATGTTCTAACACATAAGTCCAAATTTCAGTCTAGCAGCAACAATAGATGGTCCCAATTTCAGAAGAAAGGTAACGGTGATACCCAAGATTCCTCACCCAAAGACAAAGACAAATCTGATGATGGTGCTCAGAAATCCAGTAAAAGGTCTGAACAAAGTGTGAAAGCTGACAATGACAAAAGTGGTCTAGTTTGCAATTATTGCAAGAAATCTGGTCATGTTACAACTAACTGTTCGTTCCTTAAAGCTAAGAAAGAACAAGAAAAGGATACCAAACCCAATGCCTTTGTGAAGGCAAGGTTAGAAACCCCTGTAGTAGATGACCAATCTGCTAAATTGCCTGCTCCTTGTGAGGCTAAGAAGCCTGATACTGCTGACTTTGTGAGGGAGGAATTTCTTCCATTTGTGTCAGAGGGATTTGTGGCTCTGAATGAGCATTCTCCTCCTGTCCCCATATATATCCTAAGGGATACCGGAGCTTCTCAGTCACTTTTGTTGATGGACTCCTTGGAGTTACATGATGAGACCGCTTCTGGGGATTTCATACTTGTACAAGGTATTGAAGGGAGGACTGTATCTGTACCCCTGCGCTCTGTATTCTTGAAGTCAGATTTAGTTACAGGACAGGTAAAGGTGGGACTTATGTCAAGTCTACCTATCAAGGGTGTTTCTCTGTTGCTAGGCAGTGACCTGGCTGGGGGCAATGTAGTTCCCCCTGTTCATCTTACTTCGCAGCCGAGCACTGAAGATGGCGATGAAGACCCATCTCTGTATCCTTCCTGTGCAGTGACTCGTGCTATGGCTAAGAAGGCTCAAGAAGATGATGTGGTGCCGTCCAGCACATTGAATAGTCATGACTCAGGTGGTTCGCCTCATGACTCTGTTCAGCCTACTATGGTTTCTCCGTTTGAGGACTTATCAGACACTTTTATCAGTTCTCTATTCAGCCAGCCAGATGGGTCTGGTGGTTCTGATGTGTCTGGAGACTTGTCTCTGTCCAGAAAGCGGTTGATTCAGGAGCAAACCAATGACCCTGAAATTTGTGTGCTAAAGAAGAGAGCCCTTCCTGATGAAGAAATAGACGCAGTTCCAGTTGGGTATTATCTTAAGGATGGAGTGTTGATGCGGAAGTGGCGCCCTCCTGATATCCCTGCCAATGCAGATTGGGCAGTGGTCAAGCAAATTGTTGTTCCGAAGGTCTACAGGAATGAGATCTTAACAATGGCTCATAGTTTGGCTTTAGGAGGTCATCTTGGTGTTAACAAGACTGTTGACAAGATCATGAAACACTTCTTCTGGCCTGGACTTGGAAAGATGTTTCCAACTTTTGCAAAACCTGTCACACTTGTCAGGTAGTTGGAAAACACCAGTTAGACCCACCTGTAGCTCCATTGCAGCCTATCCCAGCATTTGGGGAGCCCTTCTCCAAGGTCATTGTTGATTGTGTTGGTCCATTACCCAAGACTAGATCTGGAAATCAGTACTTGTTGACAATCATGTGTGCATCTACCAGATTCCCTGAAGCCATCCCTCTACGCAACATCAAGGCAACTGCAATTTCGAAGGCTTTGATAAAGTTCTTCACGTTGTTTGGCCTTCCCAGGGAAATTCAGTCAGATCAAGGTAGCAATTTCACTTCGGGATTGTTTCAGCAGGTTGTGTATGAACTAGGTGCGAAGCAGATTCTTTCCAGTTCCTATCATCCAGAGAGTCAGGGTGCCTTAGAGCGGTTTCATTCCACTCTCAAGACAATGATGAGGACTTATTGTTATGACCATGAGAAAGACTGGGATGAAGGTGTTCATTTGCTGTTTGCAGTTAGAGAAGCAGTGCAGGAGTCTACTGGATTCAGTCCGTTTGAGCTAGTGTTTGGCCATGAAGTGAGAGGACCTTTGCTATTGTTGAGTGAACAATGGCAAGAGAAAGAGCCGCATATCAGTCTGTTAGACTATGTTAGCAAGTTCAAGGAAAGACTTGTGACCTAGCCAAAGAGAACTTGAAATCAAGTCAGGAAAAAATGAAAACTTGGTATGATCATAAGGCTAGAAGCCGTGAGTTTAAACCAGGAGACAAGGTCCTTGTGTTGTTTCCCTTACAGTCCAATCCATTGCAGGCTAGATTTCATGGTCCTTATGAAATTCTGACAAAACTCAATGATCTCAATTACATTGTGAAGACTCCAGATAGGAGAAAGCCAAAACAGTTGTGTCACATTAACATGCTGAAGCCTTATCATGATAGGAATGCTAGGGTTGCAGCTGTCACTTCAGATCCTCCTATGGCCGAGACTTGTGAAGATGAGGGGAAGTTTCAAGATGATGAACCTAGAATTAAAGCTGAAGTTCTTTCATGTAAATTGTCAAATTCTGAAGTGTTGCAAAATCTTGATGTAAAACTCCAGCACTTAGAACCCTCACAGAAAGATCAGTTTGAGAGGTTGATCAAGAAATATTAAGATCTATTTCCTGATGTTCCAAAGAGAGTTTCTATAGCCTCTCATGATGTAGATGTTGGTGATGCCAAACCAATAAAACAGCATCCGTGCGGATGAATCCTGAAAAGAGAAAGATTGCTGAGAAAGAGGTTGAGTACATGTTAGAACATGATATTATCAGACCCTCTAACTCCGATTGGAGTTCACCCTGTGTTCTAGTTCCAAAACCTGATGGAAGTACTAGATTCTGTACAGATTATCGCAAAGTCAATGCTGTAACTAGAACTGATGTGTTTCCAATACCTAGGATTGATGATTGTATCGATAGAGTAGGGCAAGCAAAGTTTCTGACCAAGATTGATTTATTGAAGGGTTATTGGTGTGTGCCTTTAACTGAGAGGGCCAAGAGCATCTCTGCTTTTGCCACACAATCTGGGTTATACCAGTATGAAGTCCTACCCTTTGGCATGAAAAATGCCCCAGCCACGTTCCAAAGGATGATACAGTCTACAATCGCCGGATTGCCACGCACGGGTGCGTACATCGACGACCTGATCACATGGAGTGACTCCTGGGAAGAACATCTGAAAGATGTAGAGATGTTGTTCCAGCGCTTGACCCAGGCTAACCTGACTGTTAACCTGAACAAGAGTGACTTTGGTTGTGCTACTGTCACGTATCTTGGCTACGTCATAGGCCAGGGTAAGGTGGCACCCATATATGCTAAAGTCCAAGCCATCATGGACTTTCCAGTTCCTGACAACAAAAAAGCTTTGCGCCGCTTCCTTGGAATGATCGGGTACTACCGCAAGTTCTGCAATAACTTTGCTGAGATTGCTCTCAGTCTCACCAACCAACTGAAGAAAGGCGTAAAGTTCACTTGGGATGAAGCATGCCAAAGAGCCTTCGATCGCCTGAAGTCCCTGCTATGTCACTTCCCCGTGCTCAAATCTCCTGACTTCAATAAACCGTTCTCCATAGCGGTTGATGCTAGCGACCAAGCTTGTGGATCTGTGCTCCTACAGAGAAGTGACTCTGATGACATTGAGCATCCCGTGGCATACTTCTCCAGGAAGTTCAATCGCCACCAAAACAACTATTCCACAATTGAGAAGGAGCTGTTGGCTCTGGTTCTATCCTTACAACACTTTGAGGTTTATGTTTGTACAGGGCAAAAGCCAATGATTGTATATACTGACCACAATCCGTTAATGTTTTTGAGTAAGATGAAAAACAAGAATCGGAGATTGTTGAATTGGAGTTTGATTTTACAGGAGTTTGACTTGGAAATTAAGCATGTAAAGGGTACTGACAATGTAATTGCTGATTGCTTATCCCGTGTTTGAGTATGTGTATATATATCACCTGTGTTTATTAGCATATTGTATTATATGTATATATACACAAGTGTCTACTTAACCATTTTTGTATTGAAAAGAAAAATTTTGCCTTTATAAGTCAAAATTTTTCCCTTTTGGAATGGAGGTGTAATGTGGTAAAAAGCCACTAGATGGCAGTATTGACTTTTTTTTGTTAAGCAATCTAAAGCTAGGTTTGGGCATGTCCCGGGCATGCCTCAGAGGGGGCTGGAAAAGAGTATATAAGGAGAAAAATCGAGAGAGTGTAGTAGTTGGAGAAATTGCAAGGAGCAATAGTGGAAGGATACATTTGACCAGACCTGTCACTCTTTTCAAGACCTGTGAAGCTTTTTGTGGATTTTTGCCTGTGTTGGAGCATTTTCCTGTCCCAGGACATCACAACATAGCAGCCCATCTCAATTACCAAGGGACTGTAACTATTTTTTTATTATTTTTTCAATCTTGGTCAGTAGAGGTAGATTGTAGACTAGTTCAAAGTGTGTGTTTAATTAAATCTGTTGAAGTTTAAGAAGTTTGTCTGTCATCCCTTGCTGTCCGTGATGTCACAACAAATTGACGCCATAACAAATTGGGGCCATAACAAATGGGACAGATAGTTACACCTACACTGTTCTCAGAATGCAGGTATGTAATGGCACAGACAACGACACCTACTCTGATCTCAGAATGCAGGTATGTAATGGCACAGATAGTGTCACCTACACTGATCTCAGAATGCAGGTGTGTAGTGGGACAGACAATGACACCTACACTGATCTCAGAATGCAGGTTTGTGATGGGACAGACAATAACACCTACACTGATCTCAGAATGCAGGTATGTAATGGCACAGATAGTATCACCTACACTTATCTCAGAATGCAGGCGTGTAATGGCACAGATAGTGTCACCTATACTGATCTCAGAAAGCAGGTATGTAATGGGACAGATTGTGACACCTACACTGATCTCAGAATGCAGGTGTGTAATGGGACAGATAGTTACACCTACACTGTTCTCAGAATGCAGGTATGTAATGGGACAGACAATGACACCTACACTGATCTCAGAATGCACGTATGTAATGGGACAGATAATGACATGGTTTCCGCGCTATTATATTTTTGTCTCAATTCGCCAACATCTCCCCACGATCCGCTAGCTGCCTGCCCCTGAATTCACTGTAAAAAAAAAACCCGGGCTCTGGAGACCGCACAGGCGTCACAAACTGTAAACATACACAAGGGGCACAGGCTGTGCCCCACAACATAACAAACCCCGTTCCGGCCAATCACCGACAAGAGTGTTGGGAGGAGGGAGTTACGGAAGCACGGGAGGGAACTATGGGAGGGAGGGGCGAGCTACCTCTGTTTTGTTTGACTTTGAATGTCAACAGAAGTGATGTCACCCAAACTTGCATAGTGCACCTTTAAGACTGCAGCCTCATTACCCCCAAAACCTGTTTCATTAGCAAGGACCATGCCACAACAAAGTGTAGTTTAAAGGGTTAAAGTAATTTGTGCGATTGTGAGAGTAGGCATAGGGGTGAAAGATTGATGTAGTCTTTGAGGTCATCGGGGAGGACATGCTGAAGACTGGGGGGAGGGAGACTCAGTGTGGGGGTTCTATCTCGGCGTTTATCCGCCCGAGCTGATCTCGAGCCCCCCAGACGGTACCTAAAAAGAGACATCGGAGAGGTATGCAGCGAGTGAACTGGAGGAGATGAATGGAGAAGGGATGAGGATGAAGGGATGTTGGTAGGGATGAGGTAGGAAGGGATGAGGATGAATGGAAGAGGATGAAGGGATGTGGGTAGGGATGAGGTAAGGAAGGGATGACCATGAATGGAAGAGGATGAAGGGATGTGGGTAGGGATGAGGTAGGAAGGGATTAGGATGAATGGAAGAGGATGAAGGGATGTGGGTAGGGATGAGGTAGGAAGGGATTAGGATGAATGGAAGAGGATGAAGGGATGTGGGTAGGGATGAGGTAGGAAGGGATTAGGATGAATGGAAGAGGATGAAGGGATGTGGGTAGGGATGAGGTAAGGAAGGGAAGAGGATGAAGGGATGTGGATAGGGATGAGGTAGGAGGGAGATGGATGAAAGTAAGGGGAAGAGGGGTGGGTGGGTCGAGAGATCTGAGCCAAACAGAGAGGGAGGGGCTGAACAGGTATAAGTAGGCTTGCCAGGTGATTGAAGGTGGAGTTGAGGCGTGGCCCTGCTCCCGAACCTAAGTTAACTTATTAACTTCATTTCACTATCAAGGACCACGCCACAACAAAGTGTAGTTTAAAGGGTTAATATAATTTGTGCGATTGTGAGAGTAGGCATGGGGTGAAAGAGGGATGTAGTCTTTGAGGTCGTCGGGGAGGACATGCTGAAGACTGGGCGGAGCAAGACTCAGTGTGGGGGTTCCATCTCAGCGTTTATCCGCCTGAGCTGATCTTGAGCCCCCAAAAGAGTCAGAATTAAATTGAGCTGAGCTCAGCGTGGGCTTGATGGAGGTCTTTTAAATTATTATGGATGTATGTGTGTTACGACCCCCTGCGCCCCTGCAGTCTTGGTAGTGGCTATGCCTAGGCTGTAGGTTGCAGCAGGATCGCTGATTGCTGATTATCCACACCTGGCGCCGGTGTGGGTACAAAGGAACGGCCAGATCAGTCTGGCAGCTAGCTTGTTTGCAGTTTGAATGCTTCTCTGCTTGCTCCTCTCTCATTTTTGTACGCACGATGTTAGTTTCTGCT
Organism: Gymnothorax javanicus; assembly: GCA_029692085.1. Classification (NCBI taxonomy): domain Eukaryota; kingdom Metazoa; phylum Chordata; class Actinopteri; order Anguilliformes; family Muraenidae; genus Gymnothorax; species Gymnothorax javanicus. Next base: position 132,778,272 of record CM056199.1, read on the forward strand.
ATTCATTCATTACCGGCATGCATTCATACATTCCCCTAGATACAGTCTACTTTTTGTCTTGAATTATCCTCAATAAATATTTCGTTTCTTGAGCGGTTATTTCGTTGTCGGTGGTCCTTTTTTTTATGTTGCGGTGACGAGCCAGCCATAACATAAAAATTGGGGATCTCGTCCCGGAGAATGGAATTTGTTGAACAGCAGGATTAAGTTCGGTGAGTTCGAATCAGCTGTGCGTTGCTTTGGAAAATGAACAAACTCCTTTAGGTAGAGTGCTCCAGCTGGGTCGGTTGCGACCTTTCCATCGGAGTACTATTATTTTTTTTTCCGTATTTTGCTATTTTCGTTTGTTGTTCTGCGGCTATCCCGGGTGGGGGTACGCTTCGGGGTTTGGTGGTTGACTGCACCTCCGGTCCTCTGCCCACCCGCGAGTTTAGCGTTTAAAGTCGCCTCGAGCCTGGTAACCGTGTAGACTAGCAAGGCGAAGTTAGTTGTATTTTGGTAAGTCAGGTAAGGAGTTGTTTATTGCTCAAACACAGCGATTTTGACTCTCTTGCTTTGTTTTGTCATACAATGAGAGAGTATGTGCGTGCGTAAGGTTCGTGCAGGCTGCTCGGTCATAAGGCTGTTCTGCGTGTTTTCATTGGGCATTTATGGGCGGTGTAGCCTGGATTCGCAGCGGTATATCAGTTTTGCCTTATGTGCTATGTTTAATGCGTGGCGATGTCGTTGAAAACGAATTGCTATTGTTAGAGAGGCCTGTTTGAATGCATCTGTTATGGGGGCTTCTGAGAAATGTTAGTGGAAACCAGTAATTTTTGTGTGTTGGGCAGATCTGCTGAGAGAATCTATAACTTGTCAATTTGTGACTAATTTGTTAATGAGGCTTGTTAGTGTTGATGCACTGCCAGTAGTTTTGTGTGTTACGGATTAGGCCATTGTGGTAAGCCTTTTTATTCACCTTTGTTGAATTATGGCAAGACTGAGTGGAGCTATTTTGCAAGTAATCTTGTTACTGCTGGTGGGTTGTGTAGCCTCTTGTAGTCTGAGGGTGAAAGTATCCTCTCTTTGGGATTTTGCAGTTTGTTGGGCAAGGTTGTGAAAGGTGTACACTTTTTTTTTTTTTTTTTTTTACTTGATAGTGAGGTGTAGAGGGGGGCTTGCACCTTATTTCTATCCAGTAAGTGTTTGTGTGGTCTAGTGAGAAGTTTTTTTTTTGTTTTGAGTGCACACTGTTTTCTGTAAGACCTCTGGCTGATTTCAGTCAGGTTAAAATGGCTTCTGGTGTAGAGGACATCATTGCTGAGCCCTCTGAGGAAGGCTTAGATTCTTGCACTAAAGAACAGTTAGTTGCAGTTTCTGACCACTATGGTATAGAGCTAAGTGCTCAAGTAAAAAAATCAAAGTCTGCTATTTTAAAAGCTGTTAAGTCCTCCTTGATTGGTAGAGGAATGCTGGTGACAAAATCAGAAGAATTGAGTAGTCCTGGAGCTGCTGTTGCACGAAAATTTGCTAACGAGGTCAGATTGAGGGAGATTGCTTTGCAAGAGAAACAGATGGAAACAGAACTTGCTTTGAAGAAACTTGAGCTTGATAGAGAACGTGAGCATGAGGCTCGTGAGTTGGAACGTGAGCAAGAACAACGGCAGTTTGAATTACGAAAACTGGAATTAGAACTTGCTGCTAAGGGCACTGTAATTCCGCCTTCTGTTCCCAGTGAGTCTTTAACTCCTATGGCCTCATCAGTTGATATAAGCCGATATGTTAGGATGGTACCGCCATTTTCAGAACGTGAAGTAGATAAATATTTTTCTCACTTTGAGAGGGTGGCAACATCACTGAGGTGGCCCAAGGAGATTTGGACATTGTTGTTGCAGTGTGTCTTAGTTGGTAGAGCTCAAGATGTTTATGCTTCATTGTCGGTAGAGCAGTCTACCTCTTATGATGCTGTCAAGGCTGCAATACTGCGGGCTTATGAATTAGTGCCTGAGGCATATCGACAACGTTTCCGCTCGTTAAAAAAACTAGATAAGCACACTTATATTGAATTTGCCCGTGAGAAAGAACATTTATTTGACCGCTGGTGTGTGTCCCAGAGAGTTGACTCCATGGCACTGCTCAGGGAGTTAATCCTCCTTGAGGAATTTAAGAGGCATGTCCCTGAAGCTCTGGCCACCTATCTAAATGAGCAGAAGGCTGCAACTCTAGCCCAAGCTGCCGTTCTGGCAGATGAATTTGTGTTGACACATCGAGGCATGCAGATTGGCAAACCTAGGGACAATCAGGGTAGGAATCAGTCAAAGTTTAATGGTGGATCAAAGACTGACGAAACGGGGCCTAACCCTGTGTCTCCACCTAGAGGCCCTAGTTCTTCAGAGGGAAAGCCTGCCATTGTATGTTTCTTCTGTAAGAAGGTGGGTCACAAAATCTCTGATTGTTATGCATATAAGAAAATTAAGCCAAAGCCTGTGGCTCTTGCTGCACCTTCTCCCAGAAGTTCTTGTTGTGCTTGTCGAGTGGGAGATGTTTGTCTCCATGCAACTGATGGTTTTGACAAGACTGATTATTCACCTTTCATTGCCTCTGGTGCAATGTCTTTACCAGGTCAGAAAGAGGTTCCTGTACGTATTCTCAGAGATACTGGGGCAGCCCAGTCCTTTTTACTGGAGGGAGCATTGCCTCTGTCTGAGGAGATTGACACTGGGATGCATGTTCTTGTCAGGGGTATTGAGATGGGGTTTCTGGAAGTCCCGCTACATCGCATTAATCTTTCTTCAGGTTTGGTTACAGGTGAAGTAGTGGTTGGGGTGAGTTCACGCTTGCCTGTGCCAGGGGTAGAGTTTATCCTGGGGAATGATTTGGCTGGGGGAAACATGTGGGATCATTCCAGTGCTGTACCATCACCGCCAGTTGTATTAAGAGCTCCTTTGGTGTCTGGTTCGCCAGATGACTGTGCCACCAAGTTCCCTGGTGTATTCCCGGCCTGTGCTGTCACTAGAGCAATGGCCAAGCAGTTACAGGAAAAGGACCAGGGGTGCTCAAGTTTTTATGAAGCAGACTCCATGGCTCCTGAGGTAGACCTGGGAGTAAGTCTGCCCCTCCAGCCATGTGCCTACCTGAGAAGGATGGCGAAGGGGATCGTGATGATGGCAGTTCAGTTGTGGGGGCTGAATCTGGCCAATTAAAATCTATTGATGTTGAGAGCCTAAGTGGAGAGTCAGGAAGTGAGGCAGACTCTGTGAGTAGTCTTTTTAAAGTCTCCTGTGATGATCTGATTGCTGAGCAGGGAGCAGATTACATGCTTAAAAAGTTATTTAAGCTTGTGGTGCCTGAGGGAGTAAGTGATGATCCTTCATTTTATTATATCCAAGATGGTTTGTTATGTCGCAAGTGGACTTTGACAAAAGATGGGTTTTCTCATGTGTTTTCTCAGGTAGTAGTTTCGAAAGCAAGTTTCGAAAAGCTGTGTTGACGCTTTCACACGATGGAATAGCTGGGCATACGGGCGTTAGGAAAACATACGATCGTCTGACACGTAGGTTCTTCTGGCCTGGGTTGAAACGCGACATCTCTAATTATATTAAAGAGTGCCATACTTGTCAAATGACTGGTAAACCCAACCAGAAGGTACCAGTGGCCCCCTTAACAGCCTATTCCTGCTATATCCATGCCATTTGAACATCTAATTGTGGATTGTGTGGGCCCATTGCCCCATTCGCGAGCTGGGCATTGCTACCTTTTGACTATTATGTGTCAGTCCACCCGATATCCTTCGGCTTATCCCCTTAGGACTATCACATCACGTTCTGTGCTTAAGGCTCTAACCAACTTAATGTCCATCTTTGGCATCCCATGAGTCGTACAGTCAGACCAAGGGACAAATTATATGTCCAGACAGTTTGCTCAGGCATTGAAACAGCTGAGGGCGAGACATAATATCTCAAGTGCATACCACCCACAGAGTCAGGGGGCACTGGAAAGGTTTCACCAGACCCTCAAATCATTGTTGCGGTCATTTTGTGTTGAACTGAACAGTGATTGGGAGGAAGGTCTCCCCTGGCTACTCTTGGCTATCAGGGAAGTTGTGCAGGAGAGTACTGGGTTTAGTCCCAATGAATTAGTGTTTGGACATGCTGTCCGTGGACCTACAGCTGTGTTAGCTGATGAATGGAGCACCAAGTCACCTCCTGATAATGTGTTGGACTACGTTAGTGGTTTCAGATACCGCCTGTATCAAGCTCGTGCTGCCGCGAAAAAAGCGTTATCGAGATCACAGAGTAAGATGCAGTGCTTATTCAATTGCAAAGCTGTAGCGCGGTGTCTTGAGAAAGGAGATCTGGTGTTGGCTTTGTTGCCTGTCATTAGTAGCCCATTTCAGGCTCGTTTTGCTGGCCCCTATGCTATTCTTAAATGTTTGTCTGACAATAATTATTTACTTAGTACACCTGACAGGAAGAAGAAAGTCCAAGTTTACCATGTTAATCTTTTAAAATCGTACTGTCCTGCTCTGCCTGTTGGATTTGTAACCCCTCCTATATGTCCGCCCCTTACTTGTGGCTCCCTTGAGTCATTGCTCTCCGGTGGATGAGGATGTAAGTGTGCCATCTCGTGAAATTACTGAGGGACGGTTACGGAACTCAGAAATGTTGGCTGAGCTGCATAACCATCTTTTGCATCTGTCTGCCAGGGAAAGGGCTGACATTATCGGGTTGATTGAGGCATTTCCATCTCTTTTTCCAGATGTGCCAAGTCGGACCTCTGTCAGTGAACATGACATTGACGTAGACTCAGCAGCACCTATCAAACAACATCCTTATTGAGTTAATCCCACAAAAAGGGCTATACTGGGTCAAGAGGTGGAGTACCTATTGAAGCATGATTTGGCAGAACCTAGCTTTAGTGCTTGGAGCTCACCCTGCCTGTTGGTTGAAAAACCAGATGGCACTTATCGGTGTTGCACGGATTATAGAAAGTTAAACTAAGTCACTAAGCCTGACTGTTTTCCTCTTCCCCGTGTGGATGACTGCGTTGATCGTGTCGGAGCGGCTGTTTTTGTAAGTAAATTTGATCTTCTAAAGGGTTATTGGCAGGTGCCTTTGACTCCACGTGCTAGGGAACTGTCTGCTTTTATTACCCCAGATAATTTTTTACAGTACAAGGTCATGCTGTTTGGAGTGCGGAATGCACCCGCCACGTTTCAGCACCTCATCAACCATGTCCTGTCTGGACTGCCTGGGTGTGAGGCGTATTTAGATGATGTGGTCATATTTAGCTCTGCCTGGCCAGAACATCTTGAACAGATTCGAGAGCTCTTCCAACGCCTCTCGAGGGCAAACCTCACAGTTAATCTTGCGAAATGTGAGTTTGGAAAGGCCACAGTCACCTATTTAGGGAAGGTGGTTGGACAGGGGCAAGTTCGACCTGTGGGCGCAAAAGTTGAAGCCATCTGTAGCTTTCCAATACCTTCAAATCGCAGAGAGCTGCGTAGGTTCCTTGGTATGGCAGGTTACTATAGGGGGTTTTGCCAAAATTTTGCGACTGTTGTGACCCCATTGACCAATCTCCTCAGCTCCAAAGTGCCTTTTCATTGGACAGAGGCCTCCCAACAAGCGTTCGAGGCTGCTAAAGCCTTGCTTTCTAGTGCTCCCATTTTGACTGCTCCGAAATTTGATGAGCCGTTTCAATTAGCTGTTGATGCCAGTGACTGCGGTGCAGGCGCGGTCCTCCTCCAGGTGGCATCAGATGGTGTTGAACATCCTGTGTGTTATTTTTCAAAGAAGTTTAACCGCCACCAAATGCATTACTCCACTGTTGAGAAGGAGGCACTGGCCCTTGTCCTAGCAGTGCGGCATTTTGAAGTTTATTTGAGTTCTGCCCCTTGTCCCATTACTGTGTATACTGATCACAATCCCTTGGTGCTTATAGACAAAATGTGAAACTCTAACCAGCGGATTATGCGCTGGAGTCTCATTTTACAGCCTTACCCATTGAAAATTAAGCATATCAGAGGGGTTGATAATGTAATTGCTGATGCTCTTTCTAGAGCTTAAGTTTTTTTTTGTGCCTTTCTCTTTTCTTTTCTTCAGTGTTCTAGGGCCCAGAATGCTGGAGGACCAGAGATGCTGACAGGGACACAGAGGCTCTCAGTTATTTAGGTTTCCTGAAGGAACCCTCTTGGGGAGGGAGGTGTTACGACCCCCTGCGCCCCTGCAGTCTTGGTAGTGGCCATGCCTAGGCTGTAGGTTGCAGCAGGATAGCTGATTGCTGATTATCCACACCTGGCGCCAGTGTGGGTACAAAGGAATGGCCAGATCAGTCTGGCAGCTAGCTTGTTTGCAGTTTGAATGCTGCTCTGCTTGCTCCTCTCTCATTTTTGTACGCACGATGTTAGTTTCTGCTATTCATTCATTACCGGCATGCATTCATACATTCCCCTAGATACAGTCTACTTTTTGTCTTGAATTATCCTCAATAAATATTTCGTTTCTTGAACGGTTATTTCGTTGTCGGTGGTCCTTTTTTTTATGTTGCGGTGACGAGCCAGCCGTAACAATGTGCGATATGCCTGAGAGGACCATCGGCCGAGGACCTGGATGGTTTGATCAGAGATGCCTGATCTGGCAGCTGTAGATGTTGCTCCTATATGAAGGGAGTGGCTTGAATAGCGTTCTGGGAAATACCTGAAGTGCTGAGGACTTGATTTAAATGTGTCTGGAACCAGAATCGAGTGGCCGTGTTGCCTGTTTCAGTAAGAATGAGTGGATTCGGAGCATCTTTGGAAAGACTGCGGACGCAGAGGGTGAGATGGTCAGAGGTGAGAGGCAAGCGTCTGGCCTTGAGAGTAGGTTCTTGTTCTTGTAGGCCTTTGATTAACATTGTTTTGTGAGAATGGAAGTAGAAGGACAATAGAGGTCAGTAATTAGTTTGATGAAAATATTAATGCCCGCTAAGTAGGTCTGGATGGTGGAGGCCTGGAATTTGGACAGAGTGAGCATAGGTGATGCATTGCAGATGGACATAATGTCGAAGGAGGGAAATGACAGATTGTATGTGGCGTGATAAGTTTGAAAGTGTTCCAGCCAGTTAGGCTGAGAGAACGCTTAGAGCAAGGCTGTCGAGAATGGCTTCTTGAGAAGCCTTACAGAGGTTTTCGAGTTGTGGAGTTAGTTGAAGGTTGTGGCTGAAAACAGTGGGACTGGTGTGGGATGCATATCCGAATCTGGAGCCAAGAGTCTGAATTTGTGGAATAAGAAACGAAACAATGAGTTGGCGATGCGGCTGTGATGACCAGGAATGTGGGTTGCTCTGAGGATGAACTGATGTTGAGCTGAGATGAGGGTGTGTCTGCGCAGGAACTGTATGATTGTTGGAGAATGGGATCTACCTTTGTTTATGATTTCTACGACTGAGATGTTATTGGGGTGGATGAGTATAGACTTTTTGGACCATTCGTGCCCCCAAAGAATGGCAGCTATGACTATGGGGTACAGCTCATGAAGCGCGGATGAAGGGGAGTGGGACTTAGTCAAGAGATTTGAACTCGGTTGTCATGTGGAAGCAAACCATATACTTCTGTAATAGCCGCCAAAACCTAAGGAAGGAGCTGCATCTGTATAAAGCTGAATGTCCTCAGGCTGAGTGACGAAGTCATCATAGAAGAATAAAATACCATTCTAAGAAAACAGGAAGTGTTACCAAGTCCGCATTTCCCTTTTGCATGTCTGATCCAGGGCAACTCTGTCATGGAGAGAGGGAACGGCAGCAGCTTTGGTAATAGATTTGACGGAAAGGATTTTGCTTGTAGGATAATGCAAATGGCGTAATTAAGGTGGTCAAGGAGGGCGAGAAGCTGGCGTTTTGTGTATCAGTCTGTGAGGAGGTAGTTTGCAAGCAGTAGAGTGATGCGCTGTATCTGCTCAGATGGCAGAGATGCCAAAATAAGAGTCCAGGGTGATACCGAGGAACTCAGTGGAAGTGCTGGGCCCTGAGGTTTCTCTTTAGAAAGAGGAGCGCCAAGATCTGAGAAGGCTTTTGTGAGAGTAGTGAGCCCGAGACAAGGAGGTGAGGACGATGGAGTAACTACGAGAAAATTGTCAAAAAGATGGAGTATGTGGGGATTTCGTAGGTGTTAGTTATGCTAGGTTGACATTATGTTCCTCGCGGCCACGGCAGCCCTGTTTGCCCGAAACGTAGTGCGCTGTGGGATTTTGGCCATTCTTTCTCTGCATTCAAGTCTTGGCAAGTTTTCCCATGGTCTATCACGGTATCCGTGACGGGCCGTGGGGAGAAAGGGGCTGCTGAGTCCCAGAGGCTCCAAGACGCACTACGGTTCGGCCCGCGGTCTACCACTTATGCCAGTACGTTCCCTCCCAGCCCGTCACGTTCTGATGGAGTCCCTCATGTTCTGATCAAGGTCTGACACGTTTCTCACGTTCTGATCAAGGTCAGACATGTTTTTCACATTCTGTCAAGGCTTTCTACGAATGAAACGTGGACGCCGGGCAGCTTTGGAGCACGTTTGTGCCCACGGTATAAAAAGAGGGCCTCTCAAGCAATAGCAATCATTCAGAGGTGTATAGTAACGAAGTACATGTACTTCGTTACAGTACTTAAGTAGTTTTTTTTGAGGATTTGTACTTTACGTGAGTTTTGTTTTTTTTTTAAACCGGGACTTTTACTTTTACTCTACTACATTTAAAAGATAAAAAGTACACTTTTACTGCGTTACTTTGACACTGGCAACTTCATTACTCGTTAAAAATTAAAATATGAATGTAATTCATTATTTCAGGATTATCTGGATGTGGTATGTTCGAGAAGAACAACGGTACTCGGCAGGGTAACTTAAGCGCTTTGTGCAGATGTGTCCGCCAGCGGACATGGAGCTGCAAATTTATGCACGCAGTTACAATATTCTATCACTAGATGGCACACCTGGATCAGTTATTGAGTATTTACAAGTGAGCCGAGCTCGAACACGGTTTAGAATATGGACGAGTTCACTCCAATCCCTGTTTTTCAGGAGTTGCCTGAATTAAACTCTTCAGCTAAGCCTGATGTGCAAACTGCTCAATATACTTGCCCCGAGTATCTATCCAGCAGTTCAAAAAAATTATATCTTGCTACAGAAAAAAAAAAAAAGCGTTGTCCTCCATAGCAACCACTTCAGCTACAGTGAGCCAATGGTGTCCCAATTAGTAGTTAAGAAAAATCAGTTTTCTGAAGCCAAAATTCAACATGGTATTGATGCTATATAATTCTACTATCAATTATAGTCAATTATAGTGGTTTTTTAAACTGCCGGTAAACTCAAAGAAGAAGAAGAAGAAGTATATTAAGGAGAGACTGCCGGTTAGTTTTTTGAATACTGTATCTTTCATTCACCTGAAAATTGATTAAAGAGCACGAGGAGAGAACAATGCATGGTTACTTTGCTTCTTTCTATGCGAACTATGAAGAATACCTCCTACTTGTACTTGCACTTTTGATACTTAAAGGTGACATAGAATCAAAAACCATTTTTACCTTGTATATGTTGAATAACGGTAGTTTACCTGCATTCAAGAACATACGAAAAGTGCTATACATTCTGAACATCTCCGTTTCATAGAAATTCTTCTTTTAGAAAAAACGGGCCAATCTGAAGAAACGGATACATATGATATCACACGTATCTCACTGCACCCCGCGCTCTCATTCCGTTTCCTCCCCTTCAAAATAATTTGCATACTCGTCTTTATGCAATTCCATTGCTTCCAATCCCTCAGTAAAGACAAGCATGAGAGTTCTAGAGTCATAATCGATTTCCGTGTCACTAGTGGGGAAATCCACCGTAATGCATGTGAAAAGGATTAACTTATTGCACAAGGACTTAAATTCCGCAAATGAATTTCTTCAGTGCGCTTTGATTGAATACTTGCTGACTACGGCACAGGAATGTCAATGCAAGAGACTCATTCCAAATGCATAAGCCTTTCTTTGCACAAGAAATGGTTATTACATTTGAAAAAAAAAAAAAAACATTCAAAAATACTTAACATTCAGAAATGTTTAAATCCAGCCATTGCTGGACTGGTTCTTCCTCCAAATTCAGTGTCCTCATCCGATTCGGGCTCAAACATATAAGGCTGAATCTCTGAATATGCCATAGCTGCATAAAGTTGGTCTGTCCGTGTACCGAAGCCAACGAGTGTTTTCCATTTTCCCTTCCGCTCTGGGCGAAGTTACATTCTTTTGAGTGGCAACAAAGCCAGCCAATCAGTGTCAAGTGCTTGCATTACATAATGAGGTTGCCAGTTAAGCTCGAAAGGTCGCCAAATAGGTGCAAAACAACGCGTTCAAAATCCCCCACCCTAACATAGCTTTTTGAGAGAGGTTTTTAGGAAGCTTCTGAGGCATTACAGACCCAACCAAAATTTTGTTGTCTATACTGTATGTCACATCACAGAACAAGGATGAATACCCCATGCAACCATTATATGTCACCTTTTAATTATATTTTTTCACAAGATGCTTTTGGTAATTAAGTACATTTAATGTGAGCTACTTTAAGACTTTTACTCGAGTAATTTTCTTATGGGTGACTTCAACTTTTACCAAAGTAACTTTCAGTTATGGAACTTCTACTTTTACTTAGTTATTTTTTTTTTCAGTACTTTATACACCTTTGGAATCATTGTATCCTGAGACTTCGACGTGACAACATCATGAATGCCCAAGATGAAGAAGATTTTGTGTTTGCATGTTTTCTGGGTGCATACATCCAGCTTTTGCATCAGCAAGAAGAAGGCCAGCAGCAGTTGCAGAGAGGGAAGGCCAGACTGCAGTAATATAATACAGTAATATGCAGTAATCTGCAGTAATCTATCAAAGATGTTGTGTCGCTAATGCCGACTCGAATGAAGCTCCCCTGCCGGGCCCGGCTTCTATATACTCCCTCCAGACCGCGCGCGCCGTGTCAGACTGTACTAGAACGCAACGCGCTGTAGCGCGCTGGCTAGCAAATCATGACACACTGGGACGCGCCGTGATTTTACGCTATGAAATGGCAACCATACACCCTAGCTTGCCGTGAGAACTGTGACAAAACTTTAAAGGACCGTGAGATTCCGGGAAATACACATGCTTCTCGTTCCACTACGGACCGCCTCCAAGTTTTGTTACAGCCTATTAGGTACTGTCACGTTTTGTTGCGTTCACCCCATTTTACTATGGCCTACTAGGTTTCTCATCTGCACCGTGACTGCCATAGCAAATTTTTTGACAGTTTAAAAATGTGGCCCGGCATCCACGGCAATCACGGCCTGTCACGTTTGTCTCACGTCCATCCCGTTTTGTCCACGGTGGCCTGAAACGTGATTGCCGTGGCCGCTGGGAACATAATGTCAACCTAGCATTAGAATCCAGCACAGTGCTTCAGAGAGAGTGTCAAAGATCTTAGGACTGCTTCTGCAGCAGCTGGGAATAGGACTGTTTATGCTTGGATTGTGTGAGCCACGAGGGGAAGAAAGATCAATGATTAACTGCTTTGGCTGACGGAGCTGAACTGGACCAAGAATAGTCTGTGTTTCCCGGGGCTGGCTAGTGTCGATGTTGGAGGGATGAAGGAGCTAGGCTAAATCTACGTAACCACCAGAGAGAATCTACTGACGTAATGCGAGAGAGACACGAGAATGGCGATAAATAAATGAAGCTGGCTGGGCAGGTGGTACTGTTGTGGTTAGAGCGTAGTTATTGACGAAGAGAATGAGGAGGTTGAGAACCATCAATTTGATTAGCCTGTGGTGGGGCGCCTGGTGTTGCTCGATGGGGCTGTTGTGCTGTGGTGGTAGCCATGATAGAGAAAGGCTGAGCAGACGCCGTGCTATTGGAGGCAGCTGAAGGAAGGGTAGAGGAAGGGATGATGGGATGGAAGGAGGTATGTGCACGGGTATTTTGTGTAGCCTGTGAACACAGGGATGAAAAGAAGGCTGAAATTATGCGAGAAAAGTCAGACACAGAGGGAGCAGGCACAGGGGGTGACATGACCTGTCCCCCGCTGGGTGGGGGGGGCGGGGGGCGGGGGATCTGATGGAGCCAGCTGTGGCCTTGCAGGCGGTGGAGGCTCAGTGACATCGCGGGTGACGGGCTTGCGGTGATTGTCTCTGGCCCATTAGCAATGGTCAGTTGCTTTGGAATCGTTGTCGTAGGCTGTTGGCATGACGACGTTGTAGTGGTGCAGGAAATATGGTGGAGAGCCGAAGCCACTATATAGCAATTGAGTGGTTCTGGACGATGGAATGCTGCTTAAGTTGCAATTGATGTGGGACAGGACTGAAATCATTTTGCGACGTTAAACTAGTGGATGAAATTAAGGTCCGTTCTTTCATTGCGTGTTACAGATGAACAATGGTCCATCGTTAGGAACCAGAAAGGCGTGCCAGTTTGAGTAACTGAATAACTGAGGATGCAGGCTGCAAGCTATAGTCCGAATTCTAACACTGGAGAGTAGCTTATGGTGCTTTTCCACTACACCAGGGGTCACCAACTCCGTTCCTGGTGGGCTACCATCCTGTAGGTTTCTGCTCTACCTCCTGTTCAGCACACCTGATTCAACTAATTAGCTACTTAACAAAATCTCTAGCTGGGCAATTGAGTGACTAATTAGTTGAATCAGGTGTGCTGAATTGGAGATAGAGCAGAAACCTACAGGATGGTAGCCCTCCAGGAACAGAGTTGGTGACCCCTGCACTACACGGTACTGGCTCTACTCTACTCAACTCGCCTTTTTTGCTTTTCCATTAGGGAAAAAGTACCTGGTACTAGGTACTAGTAGGTACTTTTTCCGGTACCTGCTCTCCTGGGGTTCCAAAAAACGGCCGACCAGGTACTAGTAGGTACTAAAATGTGACGTGAAACATTGCAGCCCACTGATTGGTCAGAGAGAATCGTCTCTGTAAAAGGCAACTCGCTTCCGCATTATTGCTAGGAAACTGGCTTCACTTGCCATCATTGAAACAGGTCCTCAAATTGTGTTTTTGAAACGTGTGCAGCTTGATAAATATACTGTGCGTTGCCTTTCCTTTCAAACAAGGTTGCGTTTGTTCACCGAAGCTGGTGCATTTATGAAATGCGTTTCTTTATCTGTGACGCTGTTCGTAGCGAAATTGTGTCCAATTCTGTTCCCCTAATTCCCCTTGAGAAAGTTATTGTGCTGCCCCTATTTTAAGAAAATTGCGCGGAAAATAACTTGCTGATGAAGCATTTTGTTCTAAGGAAAGGTATCAGATGAGATGACGCATAGTAAAGCGATAAATTCTAATACTCTGCCATTTCCTGCGATTTGCGCATTTGCTACGTGTTTTGCCTTCAATTTCAAAGTGAAATGTTTCATGAAGCTGAATATGAATAGTCTGTGCCTTTAACGTATATCATTGTTTTGCGTTTTTAGGTGGTACGTTATTTAATGTGCAACCGAATCGGACACAACACCAGCTGCTATCCTATGCATCAGGAGAATGTCAAACAGAAATGACAATTAAACACTCGCGGACTTTAGTGCCATGACGTGGTGACGGTAGTGCGCGTCCCCTGATTTAAACACATAAATATTTATCAAAATCGATGGAATAAAAGTGAACTTGATATAACTGAGGATGCCGTCGCGGCAGTAACATGCTGCGTCGCAACGACTAGCAGGTACCACGGAGGCGGCACTATCCTCTAATGGAAAAGCAACCCGAAAAAAGTACCCGGTGCCGAGTAGAGTAGAGCCGGTACCATGTAGTGCAAAAGTGCCATTAGTAGAAGCAGTGGCTAGTGCAGAGATAGATAATTAGGGCCATTGTATTCCTGGCTTTCTTGGAGATTTCCGGCTAATTACCAAATAACCTTAATTAGCAAAACAGTTTAACTAATATTACATTTTAGCTGCTTTTTTTCCCTCTCTCTCTCTCTCTCTCTCTCTCTCTCTCTCTCTCTCCCTCTCCCCTTCGGCAGAGTAATTGATGGAAATTATGAGTGGCTGGACGCAATGCTCGGAACGGGAATGGCCTGTCTCAATTGCGGACTGTTTCTTAAATAGATTTCTGGTGGGCGTGGTAGTAGAAAGACGTCAGACTTACCAGGATGTGGAAAACCAGGAAGTCTTGCTTGGTATTGCTTCAGGCGAAGCATTGAAAAAAAAAAAACCAACTAGCTTAGTTTTTCTTCGTAAAAAACCTCGGCAGATCAATGTTTAAATCCAGAGCATGCTGTATATGGCTGACTAGCGAGAATAGTTTGATTTTTTAAACCTTGGAAATAAAACGTACTCTAATACAGAGCGTGTTGCATACGGCTTACTTGCTAAAATGGTTTAATTTGTGAAACCTCGGCAAATTAAATCCTTTAATTCAGAGCGTGTTACATTCACCATCACAAAAGATCTCAAAAGGGGCTGCTAGGCGTGTGTTGGAGGGAGTCGCCGGAGCGGGAGATGCTGACTGGAGGTGGTGAAGTTGTAGTTTTGCATGGGGGAGAAACCTGATGAGACGCGGGGAACAGCTGTTTTTGATCCGCCATCTTGGCAGATGGTCTGTCTAATCTGGAACAAAAACAGCATCTGAACTGGGAGCGTTGGAGAATTTGATGGAATACTTCGGTTCGGTTTTGCCCAGGTTGTGCTGCTCATTGTATGCAGTGGCAGCCCAGGATCGTAATGGGTTTATCAACCTTACACTTTCGAAAACGTCTCGTAAAATATATAAATCGTCCCTACCTTCCCATAAATTCTTGTTTTCCAGGTACTCCAGATTGTTATCCTTCGATTAGCTACATTTTGAAATAAATATGTCTATCAGTTGATGGACAAAAAAATACATTTGTTTTCAGTTTCTTAATTTTGCTCTCTTCCTCTTGACCAAAATCGCAACCGCCCATGCGCAAATCAACAGAAACAGCAATTTAATGGGAAGATGTTTCTACCGTGCATGCCCAGTTTGTTTTAAAATGGCAGTTTGTCTGAGAAGTTTATTGGATTCACGGAGAAAACCTGGATTTATTTGGTAAGTAAAGCAGCTAATTGTCTTAATTTGTTATTAGAGGAACATTAGAACTATCGGGCAGTGACAACGTTTTTGCAGTCAGCTGTATACATAAGGCGCTATCACTTTCCTAAAAAGTTCTAAGCTTTTTTTTCCCCACATTGTCTGTGGACCGTCATTGCAATGACAGTTCACGTGGGCTAGGTTCGGTTGAACAATTGAATTTGAGTCGAATTCAACGTTTGATGGTTGAGCTGGAGTTTAAATTCCGGAATCCATGTTGCTTGGTCAATAGAAACATTGGATAGCAAGAAAAAATGTTAACTTAGCGAGAAGCAGGCAAGGGAGAATGCGGGTCTGATGGAATGCTAGTTTGGAGAATGTGGGTCCGATAGAATGCTGGTCGTGGGGAATGCGGGTCCGATAGAATGTTGGTTGTGGAGAATTATGGGTCCGATAGAATGTTGGTTGTGGAGAATGCGGGTCCGATAGAATGCTGGTTTGGAGAATGCGGGTCCGATAGAATGTTGGTTGTGGAAAATGCGGGTCTGATAGAATATTGGTTGTGGAGAATGCGGGTCCGATAGAATGTTGGCTGTGGAGAATGCGGGTCCGGGAGAATGTTGGCTGTGGAGAATGCGGGTCTGATAGAATGTTGGTTGTGGAGAATGCGGGTCCGATAGAATGTTGGTTGTGGAGAATGCGGGTCCGGTAGAATGTTGGCTGTGGAGAATGCGGGTCCGATAGAATGTTGGTTGTGGAGAATGCGGGTCCGGTAGAATGTTGGCTGTGGAGAATGCGGGTCTGATAGAATGTTGGTTGTGGAGAATGCGGGTCCGATAGAATGTTGGTTGTGGAGAATGCGGGTCCGGTAGAATGTTGGCTGTGGAGAATGCGGGTCCGATAGAATGTTGGTTGTGGAGAATGCGGGTCCGATAGAATGTTGGCTGTGGAGAATGCGGGTCCGATAGAATGTTGGTTGTGGAGAATGCGGGTCCGGTAGAATGTTGGTTGTGGAGAATGCGGGTCTGATAGAATGTTGGTTGTGGAGAATGCGGGTCCGATAGAATGTTGGTTGTGGAGAATGCGGGTCCGGTAGAATGTTGGTTGTTGAGAATGCGGGTCCGATAGAATGTTAGTTGTGGAGAATGCGGGTCCGGTAGAATGTTGGTTGTGGAGGATGCAGGTCCGATAGAATGTTGGTTGTGGAGAATGCGGGTGCAATAGAATGTTAGAATGAGAAATTGCCAAAAAAGCCAGACTCCTGAAAAAACAGAAGAAAATCCAATCTACATGGACAGCTAACTGTAAAGTCTTCATAAAACTGAACGGAACACCAGAAGAGTCCAAAATACTGGTCATTAGGAATGTGCAGGAGCTGGACAGATACCAATGACACCTCTCTATAAGAAAATAAGGGACTTGTGTAATATCAAACTTCACTCATATGAGATCTGCACAAGATATTGACCCAGATAACAATTTCTATTACAATCTAAACAACAATTGCTGTTATTACACAGATGATCAGTTCAGCTTAAATGTCATAGCAGATCATTGTTTGTCAATTATTCACTTTAATAGCAGAAGCTTATATGCAAACTTCCAAAACATCAAAGAATATATTAACCAGTTCACTAAATCATTCAGTGTGAGAGCCATTTCTGAAACCTGGCTCAACTCAGAGAAGGGGGCGGAGTTCCACCTGAATGGGTATGAAATGAACTTCATTAACAGAGAGAACAAGAAAGATGGAGGTGTGGCTCTATACATTAACAAAAACATCAAACATAAGTTGGTGGAAAGTATGACACTTACAGTAGATGATGTGATGGAATGTATTACAATAGAAATTGACATGGAAAAAAAGAAAAACATAATTGTTAGTTGTGTATATAGAGCACCTAGCTCAAGTATTGAAACCTTTAAAATTATTATGGAAGGCATATTTTCAAAAATAAATCAGAAAGTGGCACTCATTTGTGGAGACATAAACATAGACCTGTTAAATCCTAACCAACATGCGATGACTGATGAGTTTGTCGCTGCTATGTACAGTATGAGTCTATATCCTGTTATAAGCAAACCAAGTAGAATAACGACACATTCTGCTACATAAATAGACAATATTTTTACAAACAATATGGGAAATAATATGGTGAGTGGGTTACTAATAAATGATATTAGTGACCATTTGCCAGTTTTTGTGATGTATGACTGTAATTATGAAAAGAAAAATGAGGAAGATAAAATTAGATACAGGAGTTTGAGAATGGAAGAATCCCTGAATGCATTTCGAAGTGAACTGTTAACACAGGACTGGAAAAAAGTGTATGAAGTGGATGATGTTGACATAGCATATGAAACATTTTTAGATATATTTAAAACATTATATGATGAAAACTGTCCAATTCAACAATAAAAGAGAAAATTTAAACACCCAGAAAGTCCATGGATTACAAAGGGACTGCAAAATGCCTGCAAGAAAAAGAATGCTCTATTTTGAGAATTCATAAAATACAGAACTGTAGAGCTGGAGAATAGATATAAAATATATAAAAATAAGCTGACAAATATTACAAGGAAATGTAAGAAGGATTATTATAATACGTTACTTGAAATTAATAAAAATAATATTAAAGTATCATGGAATATATTAAATAGAATAATTAAAAATGGACCAACAAACACTAGTTATCCTAATTATTTTATGGAAGATGAAATAAGGGTTAGCAATATGAATGACATAGTAGATGGGTTTAATAGATTTTTTGTAAGTGCGAGACCTAAACTCGCGGACAATATTGACTATCAACGGCATACAGAGGGAGATCCGGTTGAGGACTATGGAAACAGGAATCCAAGTTCAATGTTTTTGACAGCAGTAGATAAAGGGGAGGTGTTGGATCTTGTTAGTAAGTGTAAAAATAAATCATCTAAAGACTGGAATGACATTGATATGACTCTAGTAAAAAAGGTAATAGACAGTATTGAAGAACCACTAACTTGTATTTGCAATTTGTCATTTAAAACGGGTACATTTCCATGTAAAATGAGAGTTGCCAAAGTTATTCCAGTATATAAAACTGGAGATAAACATCAATTTACTAATTACAGGACGGTATCCATACTTTCTCAGTTCTCCAAGATTTTGGAAAAACTCTTTACTATGAGGTTGGACAGTTTTATTGATAAACACGAATTGTTAATGGACAGCCAGTACGGGTTTAGAACAAACCGATCAACATCTATTGCACTAATGGACTTAATTGAAGAGATTACCAGTTGTATTGATAACAAGAAGTATGCAGTGGGAGTGTTCATAGACTTGAAGAAAGCATTTGACACATTAGGTCATGAAATATTACTGAGAAAAATGGAGCACTATGGTATCAGAGTCATGGTGTTAAATTGGTCAAGTAGTTACATTAAAAACAGACAACAGTTTGTGCAAATGGGTGACTTCTGGTCAAAAAGACTGGACATTCAATGTGGAGTCCCACAAGGGTCGGTTTTAGGTCCTAAATTGTTTATTTTGTACATAAATGACATCTGTAAAATATCACGTATTCTGAAGTTGGTGCTGTTTGCAGATGACACCAACATTTTTTGCAGTGGAGAAGATTTACAACAGTTGTTGGATGTGGTCACTAAAGAAATGAGTAAACTAAAAATATGGTTTGACAAAAACAAATTGTCATTAAATTTGGACAAAACTAAGTTTATGTTATTTTGTAATCGGAAAATAAATGCACAAATACAAGTGATGATTGATAATGTTAAGATAGAAAGAGAAGATGAAATTAAGTTCTTGGGAGTAATACTTGACCACAAGCTATGCTGGAAAGCACATGTAAAACATCTGCATTTAAAGCTGGCTCGGAGCATTGGAATTTTAGGGAAAACTCGGAGAATTCTTAACCAGAATGTAATGTTCATGCTGTATTGTTCACTTGTACTGCCTTATCTGATTTACTGCGTTGAGGTATGGGGCAATACCTACAAGAGTACACTGCAGACATTATGCAAAATTCAGAAAAGAGCAAAAAGGATAATAAATAATGTAGGTTATTATGATCATACTAATGCATTGTTTTTAAAGTTACAGACATTGAAATTTATGGATCTGGTTTGATTCAAAACTGCACAAATACTGTTTATAGCAAAAAATAATCTACTACAAAATAACATACAAAAACTGTTCAAGGAAAGAGGGGGGGGGGTTTGTTTTAAGGGGAAAAATGAAGTTAAAACAACCTAGCGTTCACACCACTCTCAAAACGATGTGTATTTCTGTCTGTGGGGTAAATTTGTGGAATGGTCTGCCTGATGACATTAAATGCAGTAAAAGTGTAACACAATCATGTAACACAAAAAGTACAAGCAAAATATTCTTGAGAATTACAGTCTAGAAGAAAGGGAACGTAATGTATACTAGTATTGATAAATGATGGTTTCAAAGCTTGATTGATTGATTAGTAAATGGCTGATTGTTTAATGAATTGTGGAGATTACATTGGTAATGGATGATATATTTGGACTGGTCTATGTATTTTGACTTGGTACTAGTAAAGGAAGTTGATTACATATGAAATTGAAGTTAAATGAGAAATGATATAGTAAAAAGGGGTTAGACTTGAAAAGCATTTGGCTTCTGCTAACTCCTCTTTGGACATTGAGGAAACAAATGTAGTCTTTTGGCTCAGCATCACTGATTACTTTGTCAGAACCTGATTTTGTATATTGTATTATATTGTATGATTTTGCTCTTCTTATTTTATTGTTATTATGTTTTCTTATTTGTTTGAAATAATGTCTTTCTTACTTACTTACTTACTTACTTACTTAATGTTGGTTGTGGAGAATGCGGGTCCGGTAGAATGTTGGTTGTGGAGAATGCGGGTCCGGTAAAATGTTGGTTGTGGAGAATGCGGGTCCGATAGAATGTTGGTTGTGGAGAATGCGGGTCCGGTAGAATGTTGGTTGTGGAGAATGCGGGTCCGGTAGAATGTTGGTTGTGGAGAACGCAGGTCCGGTAGAATGTTGGTTGTGGAGAATGCGGGTCCGGTAGAATGTTGGTTGTGGAGAGTGCGGGTCCGGTAGAATGTTGGTTGTGGAGAATGCGGGTCCGGTAGAATGTTGGTTGTGGAGAATGCGGGTCCGGTAGAATGTTGGTTGTGGAAAATGCGGGTCCGGTAGAATGTTGGTTGTGGAGAATGCGGGTCCGGTAGAATGTTGGTTGTGGAAAATGCGGGTCCGGTAGAATGTTGGTTGTGGAGAGTGCGGGTCCGGTAGAATGTTGGTTGTGGAGAATGCGGGTCCGGTAGAATGTTGGTTGTGGAGAGTGCTGGTCCGGTAGAATGTTGGTTGTGGAGAATGCGGGTCCGGTAGAATGTTGGTTGTGGAGAATGCGGGTCCGGTAGAATGTTGGTTGTGGAGAATGCGGGTCCGGTAGAATGTTGGTTGTGGAGAATGCTGGTCCGGTAGAATGTTGGTTGTGGAGAGTGCGGGTCCGGTAGAATGTTGGTTGTGGAGAATGCGGGTCCGGTAGAATGTTGGTTGTGGAGAGTGCGGGTCCGGTAGAATGTTGGTTGTGGAGAATGCGGGTCCGGTAGAATGTTGGTTGTGGAGAGTGCTGGTCCGGTAGAATGTTGGTTGTGGAGAGTGCTGGTCCGGTAGAATGTTGGTTGTGGAGAATGCGGGTCCGGTAGAATGTTGGTTGTGGAGAATGCGGGTCCGGAAGAATGCGGGTCCGGTAGAATGTTGGTTGTGGAGAATGCGGGTCCGGTAGAATGTTGGTTGTGGAGAATGCGGGTCCGGTAGAATGTTGGTTGTGGAGAGTGCTGGTCCGGTAGAATGTTGGTTGTGGAGAATGCTGGTCCGGTAGAATGTTGGTTGTGGAGAATGCGGGTCCGGTGTTGGTTGTGGAGAATGCGGTCCGGCAGAATGTTGGTTGTGGAGAGTGCTGGTCCGGTAGAATGTTGGTTGTGGAGAATGCGGGTCCGGTAGAATGTTGGTTGTGGAGAATGCGGGTCCGGTAGAATGTTGGTTGTGGAGAATGCGGGTCCGGTAGAATGTTGGTTGTGGAGAATGCGGGTCCGGTAGAATGTTGGTTGTGGAGAATGCGGGTCCGGTAGAATGTTGGTTGTGGAGAATGCGGGTCCGGTAGAATGTTGGTTGTGGAGAATGCGGGTCCGGTAGAATGTTGGTTGTGGAGAGTGCTGGTCCGGTAGAATGTTGGTTGTGGAGAGTGCTGGTCCGGTAGAATGTTGGTTGTGGAGAGTGCTGGTCCGGTAGAATGTTGGTTGTGGAGAATGCGGGTCCGGTAGAATGTTGGTTGTGGAGAATCTGGGTGTTGTAGAATGTTGGTTGGAGAGTGCGGGTCCAGTAGAATGTTGGTTTTGGAGAATGCGGGTCCGGTAGAATGTTGGTTGTGGAGAATGCGGGTCCGGTAGAATGTTGGTTGTGGAGAATGCGGGTCCGGTAGAATGTTGGTTGTGGAGAGTGCGGGTCCGGTAGAATGTTGGTTGTGGAGAATGCGGGTCCGGTAGAATGTTGGTTGTGGAGAGTGCGGGTCCGGTAGAATGTTGGTTGTGGAGAGTGCTGGTCCGGTAGAATGTTGGTTGTGGAGAGTGCTGGTCCGGTAGAATGTTGGTTGTGGAGAGTGCTGGTCGCGTCGATCGGGAGATCTGATCCAAACAGTGAGGGAGGGGCTGAACAGGAAAAAGTAGGCTCGCCAGGCGACTGAGGGTGGAATTGAGGCAAAGTTAACTTTTTAACTTCATTTAAATAAGTAAATATGAGTAAATGAATAAAAAATATAAATAATATGTAAATAAATAAATCGCTACCCAAGCTACTGTGGTGTCTGTCTGGTCCCTCCTCTTTCCCTGATTAATTGGTGTAAAAATGCAGCACAAGCGAGTCGCCAGTGTATTTAGGCCTGACTCACAGGCTTCCTCGCCAACTGTGCTGGAAAATTTCGGCCCTCATGTTGTTGCCCTCTAAACGCAAGGTCAGGCCTGCTGAAGATGGAGCCTCACTCCGATTGGAGCTGCTCTCGCCGAAGCAGAGTCTCACTCATTCTCCCCAGGTCTGGCCCTGTTTTAATTCCCCTTCAGGCCACTCAATGTGGAAAAATATTTTGAATGAATAACAACAGAAAAATCAAATGCAACAGTATGAGTGCTAGTACAATCACAATTGTAGTGCAAGGGATGAATGTTAACCTGAAAATGTGTCTGCATTATGTGCTGGCCACTCTTTGTGAATGATATTTCTGCTTTCTGTGAAATTCATTTGACAAAATATTCATCAAATCATTGACCAGTGAGCTCATAAAAACAAATTTATGAGGTATTATAATTTTACAGTTACTTCCATGGTCATTTTGCAGAAGCGTTAGTGAAAGTAACGGAAAACATTGCAAAATTTGGAAAATAGCATGAATAATGGCACCTCTTTGAATATTGTGGCCAATCGACAACATTAGAACGGAGGAGTGCTTTATCAATGTCATTGAGAATTATTGAAAATGTCTCATGTTTCACTCTCATAAGATGGCAGATGTGATGCTGTCTTTGTAAAATTACAGATAAAATACTTGCAATTTATGGTTTTTGAGTCCAAACTTTTTATGAGTGTATTTACGGTTTTTATCAAACTAATGGTGATGTGCTCTCAATGGACCACATTATTCTCAGATAAGTGGGTTTTATCGGGAGCATATTTCAAACATTGAAGGGAGCACTGAGTAAAAATCAGAAAACATTTTTGTGTGACTCACAAGCGATAGCATAAAGACGTGCTTAAGAAGCCCATTTTGTTTTCAGATTATTCACAAATGAAAAGCAGTTCACAGTTGGCTTGGTATTCTTAGTGAGTAAATACCAGAAATCCCAGCAAATGTGCTGCTCAAGGCGATTGGGCCATCTGTCACTGCAGCACATCGGAGCACAGGCTGCACACGCTCACTGCTGCACTGGCTTTCACAGAGGGTTTGGTGTTTGTGTTTCTGTGTTTGTATGTGTGAGTGTGTATGTTTGTTCGTGAATGCGTGTGTGTGTTTGTGCATGTGTGTGGGTATGTATATGTGAGTGTGTGTGTTTGAGTGTGAGTCTGTGTGTGTGTGTGTGTGTGTGTGTGTCCAGACCAGGAACCGAGTGCAGAGGCCGAGTACAATCCAACAGTAAGATTTATTAGAGGGACGGAGCCCACAGCAGAATGGCACAGTTTTTTCAGATGGCACTGGCTGGGATGCAAGGGCGTATCCATGCCCGGCCAGTGGCTTTCCAGGACAGGTGCCTGACGGAGCGCACACTTCGCCAGAACTGAACTGTCAGGTGACAGGACAGAGGAGTTTATCAGGAATGCATTCTCAGTCCTGATGACCATGGAAGGCTTGGGAGGTTGTTCCTAATAAACTGGGCCGTGGAGCACACGAGATTTGATTAATAGGATTGTGTTCCCAGTCATGGAGACGGCGAGTAAGACTTGGGAGCCTGTTTCTATAAATGGGACTCGGAAGAGAACTTCAGTATATTATTCTCATTAAAGGTGACAATTTCCAAAGATGAAGAGCTTTTACTAGCAAATATCCAGCAACTTGCACACTCACAGTGAGGGCTATAAATATGCTAACACACACAGGAGAGGGATGGGAAGCATGAATGGAACACAGCTGGTGAGGGAAGCACGCAGGACTTAAACTGGTAGAGAAAATACATCTAATAGACAAGCAAGCTGCTGGGTGGGAGAGGACACAAGATGCATTCATACGAGGATTGTGAAAGAGCACTATTAAATTTGAGATGATTCTGTCCAAATTGGAGACCTTCAATTTAGTTTAGCATCATTTCAGTCATAAATAAGGAAATGCAGAATTTTCCAACTCTCAGATATTTACTGAATATAAGAATGAAGTTTCTTTTGAAGTTTTATTGCCAGCATACTGACTCCTAAAATAAATGTGTCAGACTCAGTTCAAATTTAGTGTGCACAGAAATTTCAAAACTATGGCTGTTTCATGGAATAAACTGAGACCCATTACTTTCTGTAATCAAAGAGACTTTGTGATAATCAGCATTCCTTTATTTAAAGTTGCAATTCCTTGGATGCCATCTACAGTGTCTAGGGCTGAGCTGATAAAACAAACCCTGTGGTAATAGCTGGTAAAGGAACAATGCTGCGAGTTTGTTGTGTTGGTCTCTGCAGCTGTGGGTATTCATGCCCGGAGAGGTGTGCGGGAACGCTCTCTGCTGCTCACATTTGCAGTGCGGAGGAGTGCACCTTTGTGCAAACATCAAAGGAACAAAATTACATTCTGTCTTTAGTTTCCCAGTTTAGTTGGCCTCATATAACTCAAAAGTGTTAATATGACATGATTAAAATCTTTCCTGCTCTGCTGAAATGACAGCTTCTGGAACTTTGTGGCAACTTGACTTCATATCATGGTGTATTTGATGTACCTTTATCATGACCTGTTTGGTATCCTCACATCCACTGTAATTCATGCCCTCGCAATGAGAGAATTATTCTGAGCTGAGACTGATGGAGAGAGATTTGTGTCATAATTATTAACATTGGTAGGAGTCAACTTGTGTCTCGTGGAAGTTAAATTGTCTTGTAAAAGGAACATGTCCTCACCAGAAAAAAAGCCAGATAGGACGTAAATGCTAGCTACGTAAGACAATGCAGTATATTAATTAATATTGCCAATGGTATACGCTTACTTTGGCTAGCATTACAATGGCCAATACTTAACTAATGGAGGTATTTCACCTGCAGTGACGTCACTGGGACTGCAGGTTGCTATGGTGTGGGCTAAAACAGTTCAGTCGTGTTAAGGCTGGAGAAAAAAACAAAAATAAATAAAAACACGGGGGCAATTCACTCTCAAAATGCAATCTTTTGCCAGAGCCATTTGAAATATTGTATTTTAAATTTTATTTTATATACCTTTCTTTTAACAGGGAAACGTGTCGAGACCTTGGTCTCATTTGCAATGGTGCCCAGTCTACACAATCACATGATCATAAAAACTTGAACAAAATACAGTATTACAAATGCAAAGATCCGCATTCAGAAATACATTTAAAACATTCAACTGATAGCGTGACAAGATTATTTAAAACATACACAGACCATGATTTCTAAGCTCTTTATCACTTTTATGAATTTTTCTGAAGAGATAAAGGCATCTAGTTTAAAAGTTTCTTGAAATCTGTTCCATGACCTTGTGAGACCTCAACAACCAACCAATCCTTGGACCTTGTTTGGTAAAAACTAGACCACCACGTGATGAAAGGACAGGTAATTAGACAACTTATGTAAGATTGCTTGATTAACAAATGTCAACCGGTGCTGCTTTCTCCTACTAACTACTGACAACCAGCTTCACTGCTTGATAAAGACTACAGTGATGTGTTCTAAAATCCCTGTTAATAAAACAAAGTGCTGCTTGGTTGACTGTGTCAAGCTGTTTCAGGGTGGTAGGGCAGCATGCTTATAGATAATGTCGCCATAATTAAGAACTGACAGGAAAGTTACCTGAATTAAAAGCCTGCTATTATCACGTGAGAAACATGATCCATTTCTGTAAGGGAACTCAAAAAAAAAAAAAAAAAACTCAACTTTTTTGTCAGCTCATCAACATGCATTTCAAAAGATAGCTTTTCATCTATAAATATTCCAAAATACTTGTTTGACTGCATTCACTCAATTTTCAGAGCCAACCTAAGGGCAAACTTTTAAAGTCCCTTCCTTTAATGAACGGGATCTAGAGAAAAGCATGTATATTGTTTTTGATACAGGTGGAGGCTACCCTGTAAGTCTCAGTGTGAATGGCAAAGTGCTCTCAACGCGTAGCAAAAGAATCCAGTTGTACAGTCGGAGCTCTGTTTGGGTGGTATTCCTGTTTATTACAAAAATTCAAAGTTCATTTATAATTGCATACTTCCCCTTGCTGGTTAAATCACTGAAATGCTGTGGAATGATTAAAAAGGTTTGCTGTGCGGCGTGCTGTCGGGTCTCTCACAGCTGCGGTAAGAACCGTGAATCCCCTACCATGCACACCTTGTCCAAATTGATTGACACACCCGTGGATATATCTAAAACCATGTGACGTGCCTAATCCCTGCCCATACTCCTTAGGTGACCAGAAATAAATAATGGAAAATAAGTCTAACAAAACGGTGAATATAAATGGCCCCTACAATACATTTAAAACAAGTTAAAGCACTAGAAGTGAGTGCTGAAAGGAATGAAAGGCTGTCTGCAAGGCAGATAACACATCATCCATTGTAGAAGCAGAAGTATAAAACACTGTATCAGCATGATAGTGCACCTTACAGCCATTTTCAAAAGGGATCATGTTATTAATGTACAAAGTAAAAAGTAAAGGTCCTAAAATCAAACCTTGTGGCACACCTTTAGTGACCTCCTGGAGGGTTGACTGAGTAGAGTCCACAACAATACCTTGTGTTCTACGTGAAAGATAACTTGCAAACCATTGGCAAGCATTCTGGTCAAGGTCTTAGAGGCCATTGTTTTTTTTCTAAAAGTGAAAGATCATCAGAGGCTTTGGATCGATCAACAAACTGCATCAAAGGCTTTGGATCGATCAACAAACTGGCAGCACAGTGTTGCCCGTGGTTGACAGCACAGAATAGATCATTTGCAGCAAGAGATGCTGCTGGTGTAGTATTGTGACCAGATCTAAAACCAAACTGAAAAGTAAATGCTATTTCTGCTCAAAAACAAATGAAGCTGGCAATTAGCAAAGGATTCAAGAATCTTGGCTAGACAAGGTTGCTTGGAAATTGAGCAGTATTTATTAGGCCCACTGACAAGTAAACACGTGACTGTAGCAAATGGGGCAATGGCGCAATCATGATCAGTATCTCTTACAGCCTTACATATGATGTGAACTAGAGGACAAAAACTACGTCTCTCATTTTCATTACATTTCATGCTTTATAAACAGCACCAAACTGAAACAAATCTCTATCATGTTGACCAGAATTTTAAAGTATGCATGTAATTAGACCATGTCCAATACTCATGCAAATACAGCGCCCTCCATAATTATTGGCACCACTGGTAAAGATGTGTTCTTTAGCTTCTAATAAATTCAGTTTTTTCTAAATAATATAGGACCACAATGAAAAAAAGAGGAAAATCCAACCTTTAATTCAAGTGCATTTATTCAGTGGGAAAAAAATCCCACATTGAGAAATAATTCTTTTACATCAAATCATGTGTGCCACAATTATTAACACCCCTGATGTTAATACTTTGTACAACCCCCTTTTGCCAACAAAACAGCAACTAATCTTCTCCTCTAATGTTTCACAAGATGGGAGAATACAGAAAGAGGGATCTTCGACCATTCCTCTTTGCACAATCCCTCTAAATCATCCAGCGACCTGGGTCCTCTCCTCTGCACTCTCCTCTTCAGCTCACTCCACAGGTTTTCAATGGGGTTGAGGTCTGGGGACTGAGATGGCCATGGGAGGAGCTTGATTCTGTGTCTGGTGAACCATTTCTGTGTAGATTTGGCCACATGTTTAGGGTCATTATCTTGCTGAAAGACCCAGTGACGACCCATCTTCAGCTTTCGGGCAGAGGCCACCAGATTTTGATTTAAAATGTCCTGGTATTTCAAAGCGTCCATGATGCCATGCACCCTAACAAGGTTCTCAGGGCCTCTGGAAGAGAAACAGGCCCACAGCATCACCGATCCTCCCCCATACTTCACAGTGGGCATGAGGTGCTTTTCTGCATACTCATCTTTTGTGTTCTGCCAGACCCACTTAGAATGTTTGTTGCCAAAAAGCTCTATCTTGGTCTCATCTGACCAAAGCACACGGTCCCAGTTGAAGTCCCAGTACCGCTTAGCGAACTCCAGACGTTTGCGTTTATGATTGTGAGTGAGAAAACGTTTTTTCCGTGCATACCTCCCAAACAGCTTGTTGGCATGTAGATAGCGCCTGATGGTTGTTTTGGAGACTTTGTGACCCCAAGATGCTACCATTTGTTGCAATTCTTTAACAGTGAGCTTTGGAGAACTTTTTATTTCTCTTACCATCCTCCTCACTGTGCGTGGTGGCAAAATAACCTTGCGTCCTCGTCCAGGCTTGTTTACCACTGTTCCAGTTGTTTTAAACTTCTTAATGATTCCTCTGACAGTAGATATGGGCAGGTGCAGGCGAGTGGCTATTTTCTTGTAGGCATTGCCTGACTTGTGAAGGTCGACACACATCTGCCTTACTTGAATGGTGTGTTCCTTTGTCTTTCCCATGTTGAAGAGTGGATAAGAGAAATGGCCTCTGTGTCACATCATATTTATACCCCAGGAAACAGGAAGTGATGAATTACTAATTAAATGTTCCTAGATACTCTGATCAACTTTGTAAACTACTGTAGAAATGACAGAAATACTTCAATTACATTTATTTCCTAGGAATTGTTAGGGGTGCCAATAATTGTGGAACAGGTGATTTTATGAAAAATAATTATTTCTTAGTCAGGGATTTTTTTTTCCCTTAAAATTCATCTGAGTTGAAGGTTACATTTTTCTACAATTTTCAGTGTGAGAGTATGCTTCTGCAATAAAAATTGAATTTATTTTAAGGCTCTTAACACATCTTAACCAAGGGTGCCAATAATTATGGAGGGCGCTGTATGTAGGTGGCTATGTTAGACCTGGGTAATGAAATTTCTTATTAAAATTGATGGTGGTTAAGCTGCATATTTTCGGTCAACAATGTGAAAAATATCCTTCCTCTTGCTTCCCTGTTATGAAGATTAATGGGGAATATGGTGACCAATCATATGTCCAAGTTGGCTATTTCTATGTGACGTGACAGTCAGAGAACAAACACAAAAATTGGAGTGAGAAAAGAAAGAGAAATAGTGAGAGTAAAACAAGCTGCATCGCATTCTTAGTTTTTGTTTTTGCATGTGATGTGCAGCAGTGGAACAGCTCTTGAACTAAGGATGACAAGCACCAGCTGGTAAGCTGACGTTTACCCTTGCTATCCAAGAAGCTATCTTGTGAGCTGGCTAAGTCCATGATCTGGGCAGCCGGTATTGTGTGGGTGGCTTTGCTTACATCAGACCTGAGCAAGATCATCAGCTAGCTACCCATCTAGCAAATAAATTATATTGATAGTAATGCTAGCTAATAATGCAACATGCTGTCATGTAATAAAATAATAAATTGTGAAATGATTTATCCATTAAAATTAAAACAAGGGATAAAATGTTTGTTAATGTATTGTATTTCCACTTTGTGGGAATTTGGGACGACCAGCATGTTGGTAATTTTCCAGGTTTCTTATAGATTCTTCGT
The DNA here is from genome assembly GCA_029692085.1 of Gymnothorax javanicus. NCBI lineage: Eukaryota > Metazoa > Chordata > Actinopteri > Anguilliformes > Muraenidae > Gymnothorax > Gymnothorax javanicus. The sequence goes on from CM056199.1 coordinate 132,807,624, forward strand.
TCAAATTTTCCATCTTTTTACTGAAGAGCTTTTCTGCCAATTATCTGAAGCCGGGTCGCAGGGGTAACAGACTAAGCTGAGAGGCCCAGGGGTCCCCCTCCCCAGCCACTTCCTCTAACTCTTCCTGGGGGATCCCAAGCCGTTCCCAGGGCAGCCGGGAGATATAGTCCCTCCAGCGTGTCCTGGGTCTGCTTCGGGGCTCCTGCGTTTGACACGCCTGGAAAACCTCTAAAGGGAGGCGTCCAGGAGGCATCCGGACTAGATGCCCGAACCACCTCAACTGACTCCTCTCACCGCGGAGGAGCAGCAGTTCTACTCTGATCCTCTCCCGGATGTCTGAGCTCCTCACCCACTTTCTAAAGGTCAGCCCAGCCACCCTACGGGGAAAGATTATTTCGACCGCTTGTATTTGTGATCTTATTCTTTCGGTCACTACCCAGAGCTTGTGACCGTAGATGAGGGTAGGAATGTAGATTGACCAGTAAATCGAAAGTTTTGCCTTTAAACTCAGCCCCTTCTTCACCACAACAGACTGGAACAATTCCCACTTCACTGTAGATGCTGCACTGATCCGACTGTCGATATCATGCTCCGTCCTACTCTTACTCGTGAACAGGACCTTGAGATACTTGACCCCATTGTGCAAATATTTACGCTGGCATTCATAAATTCTGACATTTAATTGCTAAATAATTCTGTAATGGAATTTCCAAATGTCTTGCTTCACTGGAATAATTTTCCCCCATCTTTGTGACATAAATACTGAGTTCTAAAGCCTTGAATAGGCTCATGCACAACAGGCAAACATTGGCATTATTTGTATTATGCATAAAAGGGTTAAACTCCTCCACTTGGGGCAAGAACTCAACCCCCAATCGGAGGGGACAATCTACCCTTTTCCGGTGGAGAACCAGGACCTCAGATCTGGAGGTGCTGATCCTCATACCAGCTGCTTCACACTCAGCTGCGAACCACTCCAGTGCGAATTAGAGGTTGCAGCGCAATGAAGCCAGCAGGACCACATCACCTGCAAACAGCAGGGATGCGGTCCTGAGGCCACCAAACTGGACACCCTCCAAACCTCGGCTGCGCCTTGATATCCTGTCCATAAAAATCATGAACAAAATGGGTGACAAGGCACATCCATGCCAGAGTCCAACACCAACTGGAAACAAGTCCGACTGAATGCCAAGAATGCTGATCACACTGCTCAGCCTCCTAGGGAATGCCTTTGCCAGGGTGATGGAAAGGAGACTTCGCCTGATTGCTGAACCTTGGATCCAGGAGGAGCAATAAGGGTTCCGTTCTGGCCATGGAGCGGGTTGGATCAGATGCATATTTTGTGAATGAGTGTGCTTGGGGGGCCTGAAAATCATTCTTGTACTTGGGCCGATCATCATAAACTTCCGCCTCTGGTCTCTGCCCTAACAAAGTGGAAGTACCTGCAGTTTTGTAGATTTTTGCTTCAAACTCTGAGCTAAATGAAAAATTGAAAATATATGAAGACCACAGTGGAAAAATGATTAGTCACATTTTCACATTGTGGAGAAATGAAGAATTAAAAATTCAAAACAATCTTAGAAACAAAGCACTGAAAAAATATGCAAAAAAATATAAAATATATAAAATATCATAATAATATATAATATTATTATATATTAGTATAAATATTATAATAATATGTAATATATAAAATATACAAAAATTCAAAATGTGGACTCTGATCGTTTTTCCTTTGTGGTCTCCATATGTTAAAAGCCGGGCTGTACCTGAAGCAGCTCACCTCAACAGTTCAGGGTCCAGAGGATCAGCTCAGCCTTTTTTGGGTCAATCTTCAGATGGGCATCAGTCACTTCTGATTCAGAAAAAAAGCTAAAAGAGAAACTACGATGTCTCATATCATTGGGAATCACTGGTCCTGAATGGCATTGAATATGCCAATGAATATCATTTTGTTAATATTGACCGATCCTATTAGTGGTATCTAGTAAATTTGGATTTATTCTATTAAATAATAGGTATTCAATTGAAACCTTGAAAACGATCAGTCACACCCACACACTGCTTTTTAATGAAGCTACTAGTTTACAACTATGGCCAAGATTGTGAGCTGAACCGTCTGGTGCATATTTAAGCAATAAATGAGAGGCTTACTGTTATCATGGTCAAGACCAAGGTACTTTGAGTTTTAATTTCTTGAACCCCAGTTTTGCTTGAAATTTCCCTTAATTAGGTCCAAATTAGATAAAGCACTTCTCCGTATTGTAGGCTAATGTCACATACACATCCCGTATCCGCTGGATGCAGTGCTTCATTGAAGCTACATCACTTTTATTAAGAGAAATATTCAAACACAGGACACCATGTTTTTATGGCCACAGCATTACATCAAATGGAAGTTATCTAGATGTAAGTAATTTCATATAAATTTCCCTGCAATTCAGCAAGACATATTTGGGATTGTTAGAAACCTTGGGATCTCTGCTAGAATTTGTTATTATATGTTATTATATATAGAATTAGAAATTGGTATGAAGTTACACTGGTTTGAATGCAGCAGCTCCATTTGACGGACCCATATATGGGCTTGATGGCAATGATTCCTTCTTAAAGAAGCAGCTTAAAGGTGCATTACTGCCACCTACTGAACTAGAATGTGGAGCAGCAGACATCAAACATCTCCGTGAGGAAATGCAGATTTAACAGTTCACTAGCCAGTTTTACATTATTGCAATTAATGCATATGGACATAGGAAAAAAAAAAAAAACCAACCTTTTTTAAGGTGTTTGTGTAACATGTAAACTTTGGAATCATGAATACGTATGCATTTGTACAAATCTATGCACGTTCATTCAAGTATTAATTTATAAAACAATAGTGATTAGTTTTGATAATCGAGACAACTGTCTCTCCATAGAGACATGCCTCCCAGATGTTTTCCATGATGTGCCATCCTTAAACCCTGCCTGTCCATCCCTGTACTCAGGGTAGCAGTAACTCTCCTGAGGAGCGCAGTGATGGTGTTGAAGGTGCAGTGCTCATTGTGAGTGTTACTGCAGGATCACAATGGCACTCTCACCGGCAAGAGCTGACAAGTGTCATCATTTGTTGTAGTCACTTACTCACAGCCTGTTAAACATTACAGGCATGGACAGAGACTGAGGTATACAAACTAGGTCCCCTCGGCCAAAAGAAGTGTGTACTTCACACACAAGCGCCCTCATCGCCTGGAACTGAGTTTATTCGGAGGAGAAGAAGAACAGAAAGGTATTTGCCTGCCAGCTGACAGTTGGCTGCTAATGTCTGAGCACGCTCAGTGCGGAGGTCTCGGGGAATAGGCCAGGGCGGCAGGGATAATTCGGCTCTTCTTTGCCGACCCACCATCTGCCACAGCGGGGGGAGCCAGCCAACGGAGAGATATCCTCCGACCCCTTCTGTCGGAGTCCAACTCTCCTGCTCCTGATGGTGCCCTACTGCTCATGAGTACCTCTTATTATTGTCACAGCCAAACAGGGGGACCTGTCTCAAGACGCTAATTATTAGCCAGGTTCAGAGTAACCTTCTACGCACTCCTACACGTGTCTGGAGTCAATGACACAATGGCTCATTGTATTCAGAAGTTGTCACTGAAGTGCTTTTGCTGGGAACTTAACAAATAATTAGTGTCAGTCCAAACGAGAAGGTGAGCCACCACCTGGCAGGGAATGAGGGTATCTGGGATCCCATCAAACAGCCCTCTGGACATAAGCTGAGGAAATAACAGGTGATGGCAGTTAGCAGATTGCAAATCAAAGCACATAATTACCCATTTGTTACAATATGGAAGCTCATTTGAAGGGACAGTTAGCATGGAAACATTTTGCAATATTGCCACAAAGATTGTCATGAGGATTTTATGGTTAAATATAAACTTTAAGAAGCAGTTTTCCTCTCCAGTGAGTCAGTGTAAATTGCTGGCACTGTTATTAACTTACATGTTCTCTCCAGCCACAGTACTTCTGTTTATACACAATGAACTTTCTTTTTGCGCACAGGATCAACGTACAATCCTTTATGAGTCAGTCATGTAATTGAAATTACCCATCAAGCAGATTTTACAACATGACATTTAAAAGTTCCAGGTTGTTACTTGAATCCAGTTGTAAAATTTTGGAGGAAATGACTTCATTTTATTTCTCTTACTAAAACCTTTATAAATAGTTATAAGTAATTCTTGCACTGGAGAAAAAACTGTGAAGGCCAATTTAGTTGCGTTGTGTGAGAGGAACTTAAAGAAAATGAGGTAAAGTTATTTTTTTTTTTACGTTTTTAAGTGCTGTGAACACAAGATCATTATGTTGGCATACACAATTTTTTGAAGTCATAGGTTTCCACAAAACATTTGTGTTCGCCACGCTTGAAGGGTTTACAGGTGGTACGGTGGTTAGCCGTTAGAAGGTTGTGGGTTAGAATCCAGCCTGGGGCCTTTCTGTGTGGAGTTTGCATGTTCTCCCTGTGTTTGCGTGGGTTTCCTCCCACAGTCCAAAGACATGCACATCAGGCTAAGTGGATACCCTAAATTGCCCACAGGTATAAGTGCGAGAGGGAATGGTGTGTGAATAGTGTGTGCGCCCTGTGATGGATTGGTGAGCTGTACAGGGTCCCTGCCTTTTGCCCATAGTCACCTGGGATAGACTCCGGCTCCCCTGCGACCCTAGTGAGGAAGAAGCGGGTATAGAGAATGGGTGGATGGATTATTTTATTTTATTTATTTTTTAATTTTTTTTTTAATCATTAACTAATGGTTAAAAACTAAGGTTAACTGATGCACGCGATAGACGCAGTTAATTTCAGAACCAGACATTTACAGAGACCCCTCCCAGGACAAATTTTATGGTCAATATTATCTCATCTTTTGCTTTGAGAAATCTTTGCGTGCATCACAGTTCTTTAAGTTACCATTCTACATGTGTTGGTAAAGTGCGATAAATATGTCAGTTCTCTTTATATAACATTTCATCATCACTGACCTCATTTTTCAAGGGACAAATATACACCATATGTCTAATTTAATTGCAAAGCTCTTCCATAGAGAAGCATTAAAATGCGTGCACAGTATGTGCAAGTGTGTGAACCGTTAAAAAAATAGTCCACTAACCAGTAAACATGATGGATACAGTTAAATTGCTGTTAATTTATGCAGTGCTTGGCGGAAACCACATTTTACCGCACTTCAAGGGATAAAAATTTAACAATGTTGATTCATGTTGTTGAATCAATTGATAATCCAAGCGCTCACATATCTTTTAGACAAGAGGTTGTTTAGTCATTGCAAAAGCTTAAGCAATTTGTTTTTACTGCTGATGAATTCCATTTGCTTCTCATAATGTTCTGACATACTAGCTCACAATGAATTATCCTTGAATTAATCTGTCCTTATACAAATACGATTAAATTCCCTCATCAGAGTCAGCTCTTCACTGAATGGGTGTACAAAGAACGACATTAAAGATTATATGCTATCAGTTAGAGCTGCTGCCTCACAACAAGAAGGTCTTGGGTTTGAATCAAGCCTGGGACCTTTCTGTGTGGAGTTGAGAATCCTTCACTGTGCTGCCACATGTTCTGCCTTCTACACAGAACCTGAGAATCCTTCACTGTGCTGCCACATGTTCTGCCTTTTTCAACACAGAACCTGTGAGTCCTTCACTGTGCTGCCACATGTTCTGCCTTCTTCCACACAGAACCTGAGAATCCTTCACTGTGCTGCCACATGTTCTGCCTTCTTCCACACAGAACCTGAGAATCCTCCACAGTGCTGCCACATGTTCTGCCTTCTACACAGAACCTGAGAATCCTTCACTGTGCTGGCACATGTTCTGCCTTCTACACAGAACCTGAGAATCCTTCACTGTGCTGCCACATGTTCTGCCTTCTTCCACACAGAACCTGAGAATCCTCCACAGTGCTGCCACATGTTCTGCCTTCTACACAGAACCTGAGAATCCTTCACTGTGCTGGCACATGTTCTGCCTTCTACACAGAACCTGAGAATCCTTCACTGTGCTGCCACATGTTCTGCCTTCTTCCACACAGAACCTGAGAATCCTCCACAGTGCTGCCACATGTTCTGCCTTCTACACAGAACCTGAGAATCCTTCACTGTGCTGGCACATGTTCTGCCTTCTACACAGAACCTGAGAATCCTTCACTGTGCTGCCACATGTTCTGCCTTCTACACAGAACCTGAGAATCCTTCACTGTGCTGCCACATGTTCTGCCTTCTACACAGAACCTGAGAATCCTTCACTGTGCTGGCACGTTTTGCTTCGCACAGATCCTGCAGTACGTGCCCTTATGCAGGCCAACTGCTCTGGCGGGCCATCATCTCAGTGAACGGGACCCTCTGCCCTCTGATGGCACACATGCCTAAAAACCCATTCATCTAGACTATGAAGTGGTGTGGTTCCACAGCATGCATTCTAATTGCCTCTAGAATAGGGCAGTTCCAATAGAATGGTGGCCAGCTCTTCATATAATCCTCAGAAAATGAATAGTCAGGGTGCTGAGCTCCAGAGTTGGAGTTATGAAGATCAGGGTGAACACTCCGTATAATGCAGGTATGAATTTTGATAAAAGCACTGAGGTGTCTCAGAGGTCATCAGGAACCCAGGACTTTTTTCTTTCAAACACACCAGTCTGATAAGGAGCTGCATAATCTTATTGTTTGGCTGAGTTATTGGATATGCCTTGTAATCTGACTTCCAACTCTTCATAAAGTCTTTATCCCAAACCCCCCCCCGGTCACAATGCAGGCGTTCCAAACAATTATTAATCATTTTGCCTTTATGCGTACATAATTTAAGCAGATTTTTGCTTCTTTTCAGCAAAACTAGTCTAATTAGCTGGCGAAAATAGCCAACTTCAATATTCTACCTACTCCATGAACAAGTACGACATTTTTGAACAGATTTTTAAATATGGCAAAATTTTAGCGCAATAATAACATTTTTCTTTGAGTTGTGAATATGTATTGACATATACTGTGCCCTCAACTAATATTGGCTCCCCTGATAAACATGAACAAAAGCGATTGTGAATTAATGCATTCATTTTCCCTCTTGAAATTCAATTCAAAATATAAACAAAAATCCTACCATTGACTGAAATAAAAGGACTCAAAAAATAACTTCTCTCAAAAACATCTGCCAGAATTATCTAATCCCTTAAATCTAATCCCTTTTGCTGCCTCATTGCCAAGGCAACGATGTATAATGAAGGTGGAGAAGGGATCCGAGACCATTCCTCCATGCAGAATCTCTCCAGATCCTCCGAATTCCTTGCTGTACATTGATGGGTTTTCCTCTACTATTCATCTCAAGTTTTCTATTGGGTTAAGAGCAGGGTACAGGGATTCAGTGTCTGATTAATCCTGTAAAATTTTCATGTTTTAATTTAATTCGGTTTCATTTCTTGTTCAGTTTCCATGTTCTCAGGTTTCCATTTCTGTTTATTTCTGTCGTTCTCTTGTGTTCTGTGTTTCTCTGTGTGACTGATACCTTGATTGATCGATTGATTGATTTTCTTGTTTGTAACCTTGCCCTCTGTTGCTCTCACTGTGTGCACAGCCTGATTTTAGTCTCCTGATTTCCCTGTGAGTATCTGGACTCTTTTCGCCCTGTGTTGTGCATGCTTTGCTTCCAGTCTGCCGGATTCCTGGCTCCGACCCAGTTTTCCTCAGTTCTGTTTTGTGGATTCGTCCTTCATGTCTGCGCTGCCTGCCTGATTACAGCCTTGCTCGCTTTTGGACTCCTACTTTGGATTAAGATTTTGTTCTGCATCCTACCCGCCCACCGTTATCTCAGTGTAAGTTCTTGTCATAGTCTTCCTTACTGCCATATTGTGAGACTCGCTTCTGGGTTCAGTTCTCTCTGCAATTTCTTCTTGTGCTCAGATTCTCCTCGTTCTTGCCTCTGTCCAGTGTCCTGTCTCTGATCGCCCTCGTCTTTGTCTCTGCCTGCCCCAGTCCTCAGATTCCTCACCTCTATGCCCCTGTTCCCACTTGCTTCAGCCAAACCAGACAAAGGCCCTTCATCTCTGCCAGATCCTGTCTGTCCTGACCCAGATGTTAGCCCGCTGCCCACCTTTGCAATGGCATTACCTTCTTATGTATGAATGCTAAAGTTGTCAGCTAACTGAGAACAAGCCCTTGAAAAAAACCATGAACTTAGTTTTTTTCGTATTTAAAACTAATTTTAGACCAAGCAGAGTAATCTGTAAAGAATTGAAGGCTGTTGGAAGCTCCTTAACAGCCAGGGCCAGGGAGTTTGCTTTAGTGTAAATTACAGTATTATCTGCAAATAAATGGATTTTTGCTGGAAGGCCTTTCCCAAGATCATTGACAAAAATTTGGAATAGTACCGGTCTTAAAATGGAACATTGTGGAACGCCTTTACTCATCTCAAGAAACTGAGGCTAGTGTCCATCTGCACAGACACACTGAGTTCTGCCAGCAAGATCATTTTTAAACCACTGTGTAGTCTTAGGACTAAAGCCAACATTACTGAGCTTATGTAGCAGCAATTTATGGTCTACAGAGTCAAATACCTTGAATAAATCAACAAATAAGGCTGCACAATGTTGCTGTTTATCAAGAGCATTCATGATGTCATTTATTACCGCCACAGAAGCTGTAATGGTGCTGTGGCCAGTTCTAAACCCAAACTGATATGAATTAAAGATGTTGTTTCGGAACAGAAATTGCTTTAACTGCCAATTTACCAAGGATTCTAGGATTTTTGCGAGAACTGAAAGTTTTGAAATTGGGCGGAATTATTTAACTCATATCTATCTCCTTTAAACAAGGGGAGTACATAGGCAGATTTCCAGCTTTTAGGAATCGAGTTTGAGGACAGACTTAAATTGAACATGTGGGCAATGGGCTGAGCTATCAATTCTGCTGCTACCTTTAAAAGATAAGGATTTAAAGAGTCAAGACCTTCAGATTTAGTAATATCAATGCTTTCAGTGCTTCACATACTTCAGCAACAGATTTAGGTAGAAAATCAAATGTGTCCAGATTTGTATTATCCTTTTCAGTAACACCAGTTGAGAGAGTGGAATTAACATTTGTGCAGTTAAATATAGATCCAGCACTGATAAAGTGGACACTAAACCTATCTACCATGACTGATTTGTCTCCTCAGTGTCAACCACAATGCATCCTGGAGGGCCCAATGTAGTGGCTGGGCCTAATAAAGATTTTATTAATTTCTATAATTTAGAGGGATTCGTAAAATTCTTTGTAACAGAGTTAAAAAAATACTCTGATTTAGATTTCCTAATAAATGAATTGCATTTGTTTCTGAGTGCTCTGAATGAGGCCCTGTCAACTGAGGAATGTGATGATCTAGCTTGAGCCCAAGCTTTATTTCTTTGTCAAATTAGCCTTGACAGGTCATCTGCAAACCGGGCTGTCCCTACCTCTGACCCTGAATTTTTTTAATGGGGACATGTTTGTTAGTGACTGACAAAAATATTGACTGGAATTATTCCCAGGCCAAGATGACCTCCGGGATCAGGGTAATTATGTTTAGATTACTGGAATGTAGATAGTGCAAGAAAACTTGCTCAGTAAAAATTAAAAAAAATCTTTAAAACATAAAACAGGGTTTTACCTTGGGAATTTTTGTGTTTCTTACACAAGCTATTGCACAGTGATCACTGACTGCATTGCAGAAGATGCTGGTTGATGTATATTTATGAGGTGTATTAACGATAATCAAATCTAATCAAGTGGAATTTCTTAACATTTTGAGATGTGGCCTTGTTGGTGCGTCAATGAGTTGAACGACGTTCAGCGAATCACAATTCTTTTAAACTGTCTGACACACAGGTAAGCCAGTCCCAATTAAGATCGCCCATAAGGATAAACTCTGAATCGTTCAGTTTTTGCAAAATATCTGCAAGGGAAATAAGAGCCTCTTTGGAGGCAGACGGAGGTCTATAACAACCAACCACCGTAACATGAGCAACCTTCGACAACTGCAATTTAATGGCCAAGAGCTCAAATCGCTTGGCTTTAGTAACGGACAAAGTGACGTGGCTGTTCATATTGGACCAAACATAAATGGCAACCCCGCTACCTTTCCCAGCTCGATCAGTTCTATAGACATTGGACCCATCAATATGTATAAGGTCATTAGGTATCGAGTTTTTTTAAAAAACCATAATATCAGCATTAGTTGTGTTCATCCAAATCCTGATCTCGTTCATTTTCGGGACAAGACTTCTGACGTGTAAATGAATAAAAGCAAGCCCAGTTCTATTTTTGAAGTGTAGAGGACTTGGGTAGACTTGAGCATTGGCTAAACACATGATCTGGGGTGTGGTCTTCATGGGCCCTGCTTTGGCCAGTCCAAACACCATTGTTTTGTGTGTATTTTTTTTTTTGCTGTTATCTATTAAATCTTTCTTTGGAGATCTTTGTTTTTGTATTCTAATTTTTGGGCCTTAGGGACTTGGGTGTTGCGTCGCATTAGACCGGCCTTGCCGATGTAATAGGTGGAACATGGGATGTAACCATTGGGGGCTCGTCCAGGAGCTTGCATATGCAGGAAGAGGTGTGGCCTCTGTCTGCTTGGTGGTCCATTCTGCCAAGCCCCTTTGATAGTGCTTTGTGAATATTTTCGCAATATTTGGCCCTTGCAATTTTTCCAAAATTTTTTTTTGATTGCATTTTTTAGCTGGACACATGTGGATTGTGTTTTGCCATAATCATTTAAACAAAAAATTAAATATTGGTACATCCAGATCCGGACTTTGTTCACTAGCCACGTGGACCAGCTTTGTGTCATCCAGGATCCTGAATTCTTTCGTTTGCCATGTGGGCTAGCTTTGTATTGTCAGATCTGGAGTTACATTCCATACTCCTTTGTCTTGAATATTTCACATTTTTCGATGTTGGCGGCCCATTTTTCCCCTGTCCATGCAATGGACTTAGCCTTTGTCTGTCCAGCTAAAGGAGGACTTATTAATTGAAGATCAAGACTTTTTTTTTGGTCTGGTTAAGTACTTGTTATTTTTGATGGAGTTGTGCACCACACTTAAGGCCCCTCTGAGAGGCCCACTCTTTTACAGGAGCTTGATCTTCCACAGTTCAGTTTTCTTTTACTTGATGAGGTTTTACTAGCAAACTGAACTTTGAGTACATTTGTATGTTAATGAATTTCTGTGAAGTTGGAGCCCAGCTTTTGGGGAGAGCTTGATTTCTATGCTTTAAGCAGGTGCGAGAGTGGCTTAGTTGCACTGCTCTAGTATGCACTCTCCCATTTGAGCAGGAGACCCTTGCTTCAGTTTTAAACGTCTTAAGCATTTGTCTCATTGCCATGTATTTATTATTATTTATTAATTTTATTAATTTTTTTTTTTTGGAAATGTGCTTGTGCTGCAGAGAATGTTTTGAGCCTTCTGTAACTTCCACTGCTGTTAGAGATCAGGTGCCCACTCAGTCTTAATTGTGGGTGACTTGTGTTTAATAACCTAATGTCAATAGATAAATTAATTGTTTTTGAAGAATTGCCATAATTGTACAGCCACTTTTGTTTTTGTATTCAGTTTTTAGAAATTTATGCATTGTCTTCATGTGTGGGGGGAATTTCAACCAACTGCTGCTCATCCGATTTCTTTATCTACACCTGAAATCTGAAACTCCAGTTTAAGGAGCAGCTGATTGGTTGATTGACTCCACCTGGCTGCTCCCAACAAGCCCTGCTGCAGTTTAAAATGGCTGAAAGAAGACTCGTGTGGCTCATTGAGTGCACAGTTTTGTTTGATAGTTTCTTTGATTCCTGTGTTTCTCTGTGGTGTTTGGACAGCTTTTGTTTTTGTGCACATTTTTAATGTAGGTTTAGGCCAGAGTAAGACGCTGCAGAAGACTCACCCTCATTAGATTTTTGGTCAGGTGACAGATTGACTTCATGAGGTCTAGGGCAGCATTTCCCAAACCCTTCCTGGCGTACCCCTTGTCCTGCACGCTTTAGATGTCTCCCTGCTCCAGCACAGGTGATTCAAATGATCAGGTCATAATTAACCCCAGAAGCTGCTTGATAATAGGCAAATCATTTGAATCCCCTGTGCTGCCTGAAGCAGGGAGAGATCTAAAGCATGCAGGACAAGGGGTACGCCAGGAGAGGTTTGGGAAACACTGCCCTAGGGTGTAGTGTTCAGGGGCCCTGCTTTGGCCAGTCCACACACCAATTCTTTTGGGTGTATTATTTTTTTGACTTATTTATTAAACATAACATAGTGGCTTGAGCCTACTGCACTGACCATGGTATTATTGAAACAAAAAGAAACAACTTTGAGAAGACACTACTCTTACCACAAGCTTTATAGTTTGTTAGACTGTGAAACCAAAATAAAAAAGATGTGTTGCACTGCAGCCTGACAGCTTTGCTTTGAGGGTGCCTTCACATCAATTTCTGATGCATGCATTGAAATAACAGCACATTGTGTACTTTGTCTTCCTATTTTTGGGCGTATCAAAAAGGTTCAACATAATGAGTTTAATATTCTCAACAAAAAAGTTAAACAACACTCGATTTTGACTTGAGTATGTGAAATGTAAAAACTGAATAGTGTTTACTCCCCTGGTGTTAATCTGTAAATCCATAGTGTTGTTTACTTCCCTGGTGTTAATCCAAGACACAAAATGCATCAATGCATTTCATCAGAGGACTTCAGTGCTCTAAAACAGGGTATCCACAGGGAAGACCAGAATCACACCAACTCCAGACTTTTAAATCAAAACGTCAAATGATGTAAAAAGTGATTTCAGTATCTTGTGTGGCCACCACGTGCGCACACCGCAGCTTGACAGCATAGTGGGAAGCCCAGAACAAGAGAAAATAAATGGAGAAAACCTCAGTGATCCTTAACTTTATTCCATATAATATACTCAACAAATAATCTTATAATATTTGGCTCCATATCCTTTGCTTGCCATAGGTGTTTGAAGTCTGTAACACAGGCAGTATACATCATGAGACACTGGCTATCTTCCCTGGTGATGCTCTGCCAGGCCTGTACTGCAGCATCTTCACTTCCTGCTCGTTTCAGAGACTTTTTGCCTCCAGTCTCCTCTACAGCTTGTGAAATGTATATTCAATTAGGTTCAGGTCTGGCGATTGACTCAATCAACAGAACCAAAACAAACAGACAAAAAAAAAATATAGTGCACCTCATTCATATAATTACCATAGAGAATATGACAACCAAACAGGATGCAGTCTTCATTCTACTCCTATAATTCCACTTTTGGTCTCCCCAGCATAGCAGCATGTTTGTGTGCTCTCCGATATGGTGAACGGTAATATGTCCTCTTCTTCCTTTTACCGTAACAATAAACTTTGACAATTGGCAGAGCTGCTGCTTTTCCTCCAAATCCAATTCAGATGAGTTTCAGTCCCCTGATTAGATCTGGACCCGACTGATTCCATCGCTGAGCTTCGTTTGCTAACAAATTCCATGTGACACAGAGCTGTGCGGCCTTTTTGTGAAATTTACATGCTGCTCTGTTTTGGCAGCTGTAAAAATGTCATTGTTTTATAAGGATGGGATTCTAAGTTTCACTGTGGAGAAGATATGGGATATTTTGTCATTTTAACAATCTCTCAGTTTGGCATAATTTAGCTTGTTTGTCAGTTATTCATGCATTGGTAACATGAACCAAATGAGCCTGCATTTCTATCTCCTCACATTACCGGGCCTCTAAAAATTAATGTGCACAACTGGTGCAACCCCCCCCCCCCACCACCACCACCACAGAGACCTGATTAATTTGTTTCCTTGTTAACTGGGGCAGATATTCTCTGGGTGGAGTGCACTGTGCGGTCTTAGACTCCCGCGTGTTGTTGTTTACTGGGCGAAGAAAATATTACCTTTTCATGCCTGATTCACCAAACGCTCCGTCTGTTCCTCGGGGGTTAACAGGAGCACACATTACGCGCTCCTAAATGGCCCATCTGCGACAGGGAACAGCTTTTAATGGTGCTGAAAACTGCTCTTGAATAGGGTCACTTCACAGGAATATTGGAGACAATGTCAAGTGAGTGTAATTAGTGAGCCCTGGTTCTGATTACATGACTGGTTCATTAGCGGACTCCCTCATTGGTCTGTGTGTGAAACTTATCACTCAAAGCAATAAAAATGTAAATGACCGAACAGCTATCATTTCTATGGCCTTCGAGTGGCTGACTGTGGTGGCTGCTGGTCTTCTGAGGCTCGAAGTCTAGGAGATTAATAATTCACAAATTAATGCATAAAGATCAAAGAATGAGTGCCATTAAAGATAAGCAGTACATTTACACACAATTTGGTGAGGAGCATGTGACCGTTTTAGCGCTGTGGGTCTCCTGATCCGCAATTCTAACAGTGTGACGTGTGAGTCAGAACGAATATTTCACATGTATAAGGATGGGATGTCACATGCGTATGGATACTCTACGCTCAATTAGCATCATTTTTCATAGCGGTGATGCTGGGGGATGAGGGATAATATGGTGCTTTATTATGGATCTTTTATCTACCTCTTATCAAGCTTGGTAAACGTGCGATTTATTCATTTAAACATATGATGTAAAGACATTAATTAATGGCAGCACAGCCACACAAACACATACGCACTGCACGCCATTTTATTTTGGCTTCCAGTATCATTCTGTCATGTCCCGTTCCCCGTGTGAATTGTTTTCCTCGCAATCCAGCCATCGCTGTCAGTTTTGGTCTCGCTTTGTGAGTAGTTTCTCGAATCTGATTGTCTCATTCTACTCTACTCCCTCCTTGTGCTTATTCCCGGCTAAGCACACCCGTTCTCACTAAATTATTGTTTTGTGTATTTAAGCTCCTGTTCTGTGTCTCCCCTTGCTGGATTTTTGCGCTGTATTTTGTTTTTATGCACTGCCTTCAAGGTGAAAGAAACGCACACCTGAAGTGATCAGGTTCCAGCCAATGAAAAAAGCATGAGAAATATTGAAGCTGGTTGCACACTCGCAGCTCCGATGCAAAAAAATTTGTTATAATTATTATAAATCAAGGCATTAATAAAACCAACATTTCGGCAGCACAACTGCCTTCATCAGGGTTCTTCCGAAACACACATTTGACTGAAGTTATAAACACTGGTACACAGGTGCAGCCAGTTAGAGTGCAGGTGAAGACACTAGTGCACAGGTGCTGCCAATCTGTGTAACCTGACCAATCACAGAGAAGTTAAAGTAAATTAACAGTTCTCAACAATTAAGTAAATAGTATCTTTTCCAATTAATTCATAATATTAAAACAAAGTCCATACTGAACCGCAAAAAGGAAGACATCATTTTGTTCAACAAAAATAGACCACATATCATAGATGCACCATATCAATAAACAAGGACTCAATCTATACAACACACTAATGAGGTGGAGTATGTTCTACACCTAAATGAAACTTGAAAGGTACCCATCAATAAAAATCACTACAAAAAAGGCCTAAGATCCAAGTCAACATTAAGACCCAGAGGGGCAAGTGTTTTAAGATTATAAATCCACGCTGCTTCTCATCTCATTAATAAAGCGTCTATGTCCTCTCACTGCCTTGTCAGTGTTTTGTGTCGACTGTCTTCAGGAATACTCCTCTAAACCTGAAAGTCTCTAATCTCAGGTGTCGCAGTCCTGGGCATTTGTTTCCTCCAGTCTGACCTTCAGTGCAGTGTGACAAACCGCACCCTTCCTGGTCCTTTCTGCTCGCCAGTCCAACGCTGATCCCTGTCCCCACCTTTCCTGTCATTCAAAGCCAAGACCTAGCCCTTTGCAACTCCAGCCAGCCTGTAGACATTGGCTGACTATGAGCAGGTTTATTTTCCCTTCCGTTTTATTATTAAAATATAATTGGGAAATCATCAGTTATTTTGCGATTGGCTCCATTCTGTGATCCTGAGCATCATTCAACTATACACAGTGCATGAGTGTGAAAGAAGAGAGCAGATAAATGATGTTTCTGATATTGCCTTTTCAATATTTTTGTCCATGTTAATTGAGGAGGACAATAATTTTGCATTCATATAAGTGAATATAATTTTCCAATCTACAGTCTGAATTCAACCAAGTAGCATGACCAGCTGACTTTATGCTTTATGCAGTGATGCTCTGTTGATGCAGGCATCATACTGCACATTTCAAATACGGCAAACAGTCTTACGGGGTGAGGCTTAAATGGTTAAATGCTCACCCAGAGATGGAGGATTTGTGTTTGCAGGGCATTATCTGCCCCCTGGCATCAGTGAGTAGGGTTGAGCACAGGGTCTGGGATGTGTTATATGGTACAAATAAAGATTAGCAAACCAAAACTGCAAAATGTAAACTAAAGCTGAAAAAGTAATGACTGGAATACATGTTTTAAGAAGGTATTGGTTTGGCTATACCCATTTTGAGAGTCGGGCTGCAGATGATGCCCGTGATCCACTTACGATTTTAAGGCCTCCGATTGTCCCGTTATTCTCCCCATTCCAACCAGTTCACCCAGCTCTGTATTATGAGCGGAAATTTCTGTTACGCACGAAATGTAGGTGGAACATCATGACTTCCGATAGCCGTTCTGACCCTTCCACGTGAATAAGACAGGTTCCAACTGGATCCAGGATCACGACTTGATCCCTTTTAGCTTCCAATTAAAATCAAACCGAGTTGTTTATTGAACAACGCGGGGGTAGCATCGGGCCAAAATTTGTCAAGTGCAAACTAGGTGGCAAATATTTCCACTGCAATTAGCCAATTAGAAACCATTTATAAAAACAACCGCCACCTTTATTGTTGAACGGATGGCAAAAAATCAATTGGAAGTGCTCGAACGATTAGAGGATCATGGGATAAAATTTTTTTCCCCAATCAATCCATTTACAACCTACAATTGTTTGTTGGCAAAAATCAATTGAAGTTTTAGTGGATGGTTCCCCAATCACTCTTTTCTGACTGGCCACAATCATTTGCTTCTGACTGGCCACAATAGCCTTAAAAGCCTAAGTGGATCACAGGCATAAAAGGGAAACATTTTAATGTGACATCTGGACTGTCTTCCAGAACACCAAATCCCATGTCTCTGATGAACCACCTTTGACGCCAAGAAGTTGTCCATATGAAGTATCCTCGATGGCAACGGGTTGTCTTGTCCCCAAAAGTATGAACAATAAACTTAAATTACATGAAGATCAGCATGAGAGAGTGGTGGTCATGGTCTGTGTGTTTAATAGTCCACTAAACCTTAATAGTCATCTCTCCCTGGACGCTCAATATATCGTGAAGTGATCTAATAGCTGTGGGCTCCTGATACACATCGAGCCTGTGTAATAACCATCTGTCATTCCCTGTTTGAGATATGAGGGGAGCCCATTTCCCAGAAATCCCCCCCCATAACAGCCTCTGTGTTAATTGAACAACTTACTCCAACAGCCCAGATGAAGCTCACAATGATCAAGTGTCACTGTGCAAATTGGCCACACTAATTCTGAGTCAAACCCTGCAGCAGGTTGGACAAATTATTAGTTTATACAGTAATCATGAAATCTCTGTATTAACTAACTGTTGCAGGTCAGGTGAACAGAGAGGTGATTTAAACTGGCTAGAGGTGAAGTTTAAAGACCCCACTGAGGAATGTTGGCTAGTATAGCTGCCTGTAATGAAGCCAGTCATTTCTAATTGACAATGTTGCGCAATGGCAGGAAACATGAATTAATTGGCTACATAGTCAGGGGGTCACTATATCCAACCTGGGGACAGATGAGAAATAATTGTACAATCCACAGATGGTCTTTGCATGGACTTCTTTAAATAATTAGGCTCCCAATTTGTACAAGTCATTTTAACAAACCTCTTTCTTGGTCCAGTTCATGCTAATAAAAATAACCTAAATTTGGAAAGACATTGAGCAATTCACAACTGGTGAAAAATACTTGCAGAAAAAATAAAGTTCCCAGGAAATACGAAGAAGAATCTCATTCAAGAAACAGCATTATACTGTATATCCGGTTGAAATACCAGTACACAGCATTATAGAGTATACTTTGTAGAAATGCCAGTATACAGCATTATACAGTATATTTTGTGGAAATGCCAGTTTGTGTCTCTGAGCTTGAAATTTGATATGTACGGATTTAATTTTCAAATTTTAATTGTAACTGCTCTTGGACCGTAGATATAATGTTAGGCCTTTGAAACGCTCATTAATAGGATCACAAACCTGCAACTGACAGCCAAGTCCCTTTAAAGCAAACCCAACAAATAGAAAGCTTGTGACGTGTGTGCTTCAATTAATGAAGGGGCAAAGATTCTAATTCAGACAAGTTTTTGTTTTGGTCTTCACTGAAGCTGTTTTGATTGGCCAAAGCTACAGTGCAGACAGAATAATGGGCAGGTTATGTCACAACAGCATCTGTATCACAAATTACATTTTAAAAGAAATCATAAATGAACCACATACTTCCTCCACAGAGGATTATGTAATGTGTGCCCAGATACACGTGAAATATACTGTGCATATCTATACTCTAAATATATCAATGATTAACGGTTATAGCTTACATGAGGATCATAGCAAATTGCAAACACTGATAAAAATTTATGATAAAAAAGTACTTCATTACCAAAATCAAATTCTTAACTGTGTTATTATAAGCAATGCGTATACATTGAATGTACATAGATCTATTACCCAAAAATGGCTAAAAAATAAACAAATGCAATATGAAGGTTCTTTGGTAAGAGCAACACTGTCATTGTTAGAATATTGAGTTTAGAAATATAGTGCCATAAAAAAGTATTTGCCCCCTTCCTGATTTCTTCTTTTACTGTATATTTGTCACACTTAAATGTTTCAGATCATCAAACAAATGATGATGATTTAATATTAGACAAAGATAACCCGAGTAAATACAAAATGTAGTTTTTAAATGATGATTTCATTTATTAAGGGAAAAATGCCATCCAAACCTACCTGGCCCTATGTGAAAAAGTTATCCCCCCTTGTTAAATCATGAATTAACTGTGATTAACCACATTTTTTTGTTCAATCTCATCAGCCACATTCAGGCCGGATGACTGCCAGACCTGTTGAATCAAGAAATCACTTAAATAGAACCTGTCTGACAAAGTGAAGTAGGCTAAAAGATCTCAAAGAGCAACACATCATGCCGCGAACTAAAGAAATTCAAGAAAAGATGAGAAATGAAGTAATTTACATCTATCAGTGTGGAAAGGGTTACAAAGCCATTTCTAAGGCTTTGGGACTTTAGCAAACCACGGTGACAGCCATTATCCACAAATGGAGAAAACTTGGAACAGTGGTGAAACTTCCCAGGAGTGGCCGGCCTACCAGAATTACTCCAAGAGCGCATCAACGACTCATCAAGGACGTCACAAAAAACCCAAAACAACATCTAAAGAACTGCAGGCCTCACTTGCCTCAGTTAAAGTCAGTGTTCATGATTCAACAATAAGATAGAGACTGGGCAAAAATGGCATCCATGGGAGAGTTCAAAGACGAAAACCACCGCTGACCAAAAAGAACACAATGGCTCATATCACATTTGCCAAAAAACATTTTGATGATCCCCAAGACTTTTGGAAAAAAATATCTGTGGACTGACGAGACAAAAGTTAAACTTTTTGGAGGGTGTGTGTCCCGTTACATCTTGGCGTAAAACTAACACAGCATTTCAGAAAAAGAACTTCATACCAACAGTCAAACACGGTGATGGTAGTATGATGGTCTGGGGCTGCTTTGGTGCTTCAGAACCTGGACGACTTGCTGTAATTGATGGAACCATGAATTCTGCTTTCTACCAGAAAATCCTGAAGGAGAATGTCCGACCATCAGTTTGTGACCTCAAGCTCAAATGCACTTGGCTAATGCAGCAGGACAATGATCCGAAACACACCAGCAAGTCCACCTCTGAATGGATTAAAAAAAACAAAATTAAGGTTTTGGAGTGGCTTAGTCAAACTCCGGACTTAAATCCGATTGAGCCGCTGTGGCATAACCTTAAACAGGCCGTTCATGCTCAAAAACCCTCCAATGTGGCTGAATTAAAACAATTCTGGAAAGCAGAGTGGGATAAAATTCTTCCACAACGATGTGAAAGACTCATTGCCAGTTATTGCAAATGTTTGATTGCAGTTGTTGTCACCGAGGGGGCACAACCAGTTATTAGGTTTTGGGGGCAATTACTTTTTCACACAGGGCCAGGTAGGTTTGGATAGCTTTTTTCCTTAATAAACGAAATCATCATTTTAAAAACTCCAATTTGTATTTACTTGGGTATAATTTGTCTAATATTAAAATTTGTTTGATGATCTGAAACATTTAGGTGTGACATATATGCAAAAAAATAAGAAATCAGGAAGGGGCAAATAATTTTTCACAGCACTGTTTGTACTTATTGTGCTCAACACAAGCTGATTAGAACACAATTTTGGGACAACATTATAATCTTTGGAAGGACTGAATCCAGACCTGTGACCATTAATGTACCAGTTGCAGTTTTCTTACAAACTGAGTTAAGTCCAGTACATTTTTTGTTGGCCCAGTGCTGTTGTGGCTATATCCGGTGGATTCTCTCTGACGTTGGGTTCCATTTTAGATGCAGATGTTTTCACACGCTATAGTGGAATGACAATCATTGCAGGCCCAGCTAGCTGAGATACTGTCGTAATGAGGGGCCATGGGGGCCGAAACGGGAGCATAATCATCCTGAAACGCTCCAGGCAACGGCTCTCTGATCCCACATGTAATTAAAACAGTGGCGTCCAGGACTCTGGTCTACCATCAAGTAATGAGACACTCAGGACCTCAGTCTGCATTAAACATTTACCAGGTGAGAGAAAGTTTCTTTTCCACAAAAAGCCGTAAAAGGGGACACATTGGAGGACAGGCCAAGGGATAGATCAGAAAAGAGTGAGTTCTTTTTGGTTTGAAAAAGCATCATGTGCTCAGTCCACATTTTTGTGGGGAAAATCCTGTCACACTTCAGAGAAAAAAACTTGTAGTTCTGCTCTATTTAAAATTGGGACATGACCATCCTATTCCAACAAATCGAACGAGGGATTGAGTTCAGTCATTTGAGTGGCTCTTTTAATTATTGATGAGCCAGTTAATGCAATACCTTTTTTCTAAGCAGGGACACTACTGGTATTGTTTAAATAAATGGTACACGATGGAGGCACAGAAGTACTTGTGAGCATTTTGTGGGTACACTTTATGTATTATCAAACATCTGAGGAGATGTGTGAAACAGGCATTGGAGCTGTTGGCAGTGAAATATGAACCTCTCAAAGGACCCTTGATTGAAATCACTGTGATCTGTTCCTCTATTTTCTAACTGGCAAACTGCCATTACCATCAGACATGGACAACAAAATAGGAACAATGATGATAGCATGGGGCTGAGCAACTATTTGAATTATTTTGAAGCTAATTACATAGCTGGTTGTGCCACTTCTTCCAGCAACAACAGACAAAAGAAGCTTCCAGTATCTGGAGATCAGTATTTCAAATCGCTGAGCAGGAACTGCAGCAACGCAAAGACTCATTGCCAGTCATCACAAACATGTTCTTGCAGTTGTTGCCCCAAGGGTGGCACAACCAGTTATTTGGTTCTGGGTAGGTGATATAATTTTTGAATTACTCAATCTTCAATAACAACAATGATCATATAAAAGCTGCATTTTGTATATACTCATGTTGTCTTTGTTTTACATTAAAATTAGGTGGATGATTTTAAACACTGAAATAGGACATATAAGCAAAAATAGAATAAATTTGGAATGGGGCAAATTCTTTGTCGCTGCACTGTGCCTTTTCCAATATTAATTTGTGTCAAGGACTATGACCTGAAGGGATCTTCAGGATGAAAATTTCATTTTTTTTTTTTTTGAAAATTTCGATCTTTTTGATTTTACATACAAAAAATAAAGGAATTCAGTGAGATGCCAGTAAACACCAAGAATCTATGCTTTTCCTCTGCCTCAATTGTTATTTGTGACTTAAAATGCTAATTACCGAAAATCACAATTTTGACTGATTTTCAACCTTGTGGCATTCATAAAATCATTAATATTCATCTGATTGACTTGAAATTTGGATTTAAGTTGTATTTGTTGGAGATCTATGAAATGACATAGGATTTTCTAGATAGGTGCATCCCTAGGGGGTTAATTTTGAAAATGAAACAAGTTGATGGTTACATAACAGAACTTATTAAATATTCATAATGTTCCAAACAAAAAAATCCTGTGTCATTTCAGAGAACTATCTTAAACCTTTCGTATGAGACTAATTTGAGTAAAATCTGACCATGGGTTATTGAAATATCACTGCCACAAAATATTTTATCATTAAAGTGCCATTTCCATGGCAACCATGTAAATTTTTATCAAAATACTACATTTTATGAGGTTAAAATCATGTTGACTATGTTTTTTTAAGTATTTCTTTTAAGTATTTCTTAGTTTTTATATTATTATGGTTATTTCTACACTTTTCCCTGAAGGCCCCTTAAGGTGCTCAGATGGACATTTTAACGCAAAGAAAAAATTTACTCAACACAAATTCAGCTTCAATGCTTATGATGAAACAGAAATGGAAACGCCACAATGAACACTGCAAAAGTATTTATAACGTGAAACTTCAACATAACCAAACAATTCATGGCACAAAATGCCGAAAAACTGGTGAAGCAGGATGTCTTAATAAGAATGTGCTGCATACTGATTGAATGGTAGAATCTGAGGTTACAGTGTTTATCAGAATGTGCTGGATACTGATTGAATGGTAGAATTTGAGGGTACATTGTTTATCAGAATGTGTTGCATACTGATTGAATGGTAGAATTTGAGGGTACGGTGTTTATCAGAATGTGTTGAATACCAATTGAATAGTAGAATTTGAGGGTACAGTGTTTATTAGAATGTGTTGCATACTGATTGAATCGTCAATTAAGGGTATGGTGTCTATCAGAATGTGCTGCATACTGATTGAATCGTAGAATTTGAGGGCACAGTGTTTATCAGAATGTGTTGCATACTGATTGAAAAGTAAAATTTGAGGGTACAGTTTTTATCAGAATGTGTTGCATACTGATTGAATCCTAGTCTAGAATTTAAGGATACGGTGTTTATCAGAATGTGCTGCATACTGATTGAATCGTCGAATTTAGGGTACGGTGTCTATCAGAATGTGCTGCATACTGATTGAATCGTAGAATTTGAGGGTAGGGTGTTTATCAGAATGTGTTGCATACTGATTGAATAGTAGAATTTGAGGGCACAGTGTTTATCAGAATGTGTTGCATACTGATTGAAAAGTAAAATTTGAGGGTACACTTTTTATCAGAATGTGTTGCATACTGATTGAATCCTAGCCTAGAATTTAAAAATGCACGTGTTTATCAGAATGTGCTGCATACTGATTGAATCATCGAATTTAGGGTACGGTGTCTATCAGAATGTGCTGCATACTGATTGAATCGTAGAATTTGAGGTTAGGTGTTTATCAGAATGTGTTGCATACTGATTGAATAGTAGAATTTGAGGGTAAAGTGTTTATCAGAATGTGATGGATACTGATTGAATCCTAGAATTTAAGGGTACGGTGTTTATCAGAATGTGTTGCATACTGATTGAATCGTAGAATTTAAGGGTACGGTGTTTATCAGAATGTTTTGCATACCAATTGAAAAGTAGAATTTGAGGGTACAGTGTCTATCAGAATGTGTTGCATGCTGATTGAATCGTAGAATTTAAGGGTACGGCGTCTATCAGAATGTGTTGCATACTGACTGAATCCTAGAATTTAAGGGTACGGTGTTTATCAGAATGTGCTGCATAGTGATTGAATCGTCGAATTAAGGGTACGATGTTTATCAGAATGTGCTGCATACTGATTGAATCCTAGAATTTAAGGGTACGGTGTTTATCAGAATGTGCTGCATACTGATTGAATAGTAGAATTTGAGGGTACAGTGTTTATCAGAATGTGCTGGATACTGATTGAATCGTAGAATTTAAGGGTACGGTTTTTATCAGAATGTGTTGCATACTGATTGAATCGTAGAATTTAAGTGTACGGTTTTTATCAGAATGTGTTGCATACTGATTGAATCGTAGAATTTGAGGTTAGGGTGTTTATCAGAATGTGTTGCATACTGATTGAAAAGTAGAATTTGAGGGTAAAGTGTTTATCAGAATGTGCTGCATACTGATTGAATCGTAGAATTTAAGGGTACGGTGTTTATCAGAATGTGTTGCATACTGATTGAATCGTAGAATTTAAGGGTACGGTGTTTATCAGAATGTGTTGCATACCAATTGAATAGTAGAATTTGAGGGTACAGTGTTTATCAGAATGTGTTGCATACTGATTGAATCCTAGAATTTAAGGGTACGGTGTCTATCAGAATGTGCTGCATACTGATTGAATCCTAGAATTTAAGGGTACGGTGTTTATCAGAATGTGCTGCATCCTGATTGAATCGTAGAATTTGAGGGCACAGTGTTTATCAGAATGTGTTGCATACTGATTGAAAAGTAAAATTTGAGGGTACAGTTTTTATCAGAATGTGCTGCATACTGATTGAATCCTAGCCTAGAATTTAAGGGTACGGTGTTTATCAGAATGTGCTGCATACTGATTGAATCATCGAATTTAGGGTACGGTGTCTATCAGAATGTGCTGCATACTGATTGAATCGTAGAATTTGAGGTTAGGGTGTTTATCAGAATGTGTTGCATACTGATTGAATAGTAGAATTTGAGGGTAAAGTGTTTATCAGAATGTGCTGGATACTGATTGAATCGTAGAATTTGAGGGTACAGTGTCTATCAGAATGTGTTGCATACTGATTGAATCATAGAATTTAAGGGTACGGCGTCTATCAGAATGTGTTGCATACTGATTGAATCGTCGAATTAAGGGTATGATGTCTATCAGAATGTGCTGCATACTGACTGAATCCTAGAATTTAAGGGTACGGTGTTTATCAGAATGTGCTGCATACTGATTGAATCCTAGCCTAGAATTTAAGGGTACGGTGTTTATCAGAATGTGCTGCATACTGATTGAATCATCGAATTTAGGGTACGGTGTCTATCAGAATGTGCTGCATACTGATTGAATCGTAGAATTTGAGGTTAGGGTGTTTATCAGAATGTGTTGCATACTGATTGAATAGTAGAATTTGAGGGTAAAGTGTTTATCAGAATGTGCTGGATACTGATTGAATCGTAGAATTTGAGGGTACAGTGTCTATCAGAATGTGTTGCATACTGATTGAATCGTAGAATTTAAGGGTACGGTGTCTATCAGAATGTGTTGCATACTGATTGAATCGTCGAATTAAGGGTATGATGTCTATCAGAATGTGCTGCATACTGACTGAATCCTAGAATTTAAGGGTACGGTGTTTATCAGAATGTGCTGCATACTGATTGAATCGTCGAATTAAGGGTACGATGTTTATCAGAATGTGCTGCATACTGATTCAATCCTAGAATTTAAGGGTACGGTGTTTATCAGAATGTGCTGCATACTGATTGAATCGTAGAATTTAAGGGTACGGTGTTTATCAGAATATGTTGCATACCAATTGAATAGTAGAATTTGAGGGTACAGTGTTTATCAGAATGTGCTGGATACTGATTGAATCCTAGAATTTAAGGGTATGGTGTTTATCAGAATGTGCTGCATACTGATTGAATCCTAGAATTTAAGGGTACGGTGTTTATCAGAATATGTTGCATACCAATTGAATAGTAGAATTTGAGGGTACAGTGTCTATCAGAATGTGTTGCATACTGATTGAATCGTAGAATTTAAGGGTACAGTGTTTATCAGAATGTGTTGCATACTGATTGAATTGTAGAATTTGAGGTTAAGTGTGAAAGGGAACATTAAAACACACGGCTGCACATGATATTATAGATATATTGTACTTTTGTACGTATCTGTGGCGTGCAACTGTACCTACGCTCAACATGGTACTTATCCTTCCAGGTTCCAACTAGTAAAAGATGTTAAGAATGGCTCTGATATTTTATCATGAAAGGAACTGGTACAAGCGCACTGAGAAGATTGATTACACAAATCAGCTGACTCTCTGTCCCGAGAGCACGTTTATAGTTTATGTCTGGTGCTCATTCTGTATACTGCATCTTTGTGTGAAACCAGCTCACCTCCATGTTACAGCATGTGGCTGCAGGAAATGGAGAATGGCTTTGATATCAGGTGAGATGAGGGTTTGGGGCAGACGGGCTCACCTGATTGGTTATCCACATCAACAGACTTCCTGTTCCCAGAGCACTGGGACAGCGAATCAAGATTTCACTCCACACCCCAACCGCCTCATTCATACATGCCACATCTAAACAGGGGCGGACACACGGGAGCAAAACATCGTTGTAGGGGCCACGCAGACTTAAGCTTTGATTAGTTCCTCCTCTTATGATCCCTTCAGTTAACCATGATCCCTCTGGAGAGAAGCCAGATCCTGGATGCATTATAATGAACCAGTCAAACCAAAGTGTACTGCAAGGAGTGAAGTGTGGATGTGCGTGTGATTGATTTCATGTTCACTCAAATGTAAGAATTTTACACCACAGTTCTCCTACAGAATTAACTAGCACTTTTTTAGACTCATGTAATCATCTGAAATGGAGGGATAATAACAGACTAGGCAAAGCTCCTTGTTGACTTCACATCAACTGAATTATAATGATCGCCAGGGATTGTATATAAAGCAATAAATTATGTTCCACAGCAAGATTTTTTTTTTTTTTTGGTCTGTATTCTTTCATTCTATTTGTAACATTGCCTTGTACAGCACTTTGGTCAGCTGTAGCTATTTTTAAATGTGCTTTATAAAAAAATTTAAGCTGAGAGTTGAGATTAACTCTGTTTCCAACAATCTCATTGTAAGCATAAATATTTTCATGGAGTATTTGTGTAGTTTTATGAATTTTCACCAAGAGCACCTTAATAAAGTCACAATTCCAGTGAAACTTACCTGATTTTGATTAAAACAGAGGTTTGCATTTCATAAAGTCCATCAGTCAGGCTGGTTTCCCAGGTGACAGAGGTGAGACACCCCACCCCCACCCCGAGGCCCAACTCAAGCCTAACAGCCCAAACTGCAGCCCTTCGCCACATCACTGCTCCCATCTGAAATGTGGTGTGACCCGGGGTGTAGGGTCGGGAGGAGTGGGGATTGTGTGACCCAGGGTGTAGGGTCGGGAGGAGTGGGGATTGTGTGACCCGGGGCGTAGGGTCGGGAGGAGTGGGGATTGTGTGACCCGGGGCGTAGGGTCGGGAGGAGTGGGGATTGTGTGACCCGGGCGTAGGGTCGGGAGGAGTGGGGATTGTGTGACCCGGGAGTAGGGTCGGGAGGAGTGGGGATTGTGTGACCCGGGGTGTAGGGTCGGGAGGAGTGGGGATTGTGTGACATTGTGTCTCTGGCAGCAGTACTGAAGGAGAGCTCCTCTCCGCACTGTGTGCACAGTGTTCACTGATTCTCCCTCGTCCTCCTCTACGAACTGTCTCTCTGAAAATTCTCCTCAACAGACTCCCTGCGAAAAATACCCAAAAGGATTGAATGACTTGCTCCCTATTTATTGTTGTATTGACAAATTGAGTGGAGCAACAGTTGGCAACCATTGTTTACATGGGCAGTTTTTTAGCCCATGTGAAATCCCCATGGGCTGAGCAGAGCATTGCTGGGACCCTCTGTGGATGCGCATGCCCCATTCTGACCAAACGGTAACACTGGGGTCTGAGTTGAACCAACCCTCTCATGAGTGTCCAGCAGGGGGCGCACATCCCTTACAGCAGGGTCACTGCTTAGGTCAGACTGCAGGTTTCTTAAGCCCAAAAATAAATGATTGCTCCCCATCTAGAACAGGTTAGGGAATAAACTGCGTGTGATGTCTTGTGCATCATTGCAGACCTGCAGACCATGTGTTGGTCTTCGTGTGTGGATATAGGGAGGATTAGACCTGTGTCATCACCTCAGGAAACTAACCCTGCTCTGTGCACCCACAAGAACAGGATGATTTTAACTGAATGCAGACATCCTTGTAAGAGTGGCACGTTACATCCTAAAGATTTGTTCTTGATCCTGACACAAACTCAGCCTGCCTGCATTACAATGCCAATCGCATACAAGCGAGTGCCATGACCATTTCAAATGCACAGTGTATACATTTACACAACTTCTCAAGCCACACTGAAGTACCGGATGATTAAGGCATGAACACAAATGTATTCAGTAAACATTGAGCTGTAAATTAATTCTCTGAGTGACACAGTAAACATACGGCCGTATTTCATAAAGACTGCAACACTGAAGTCGGGATGGTGAATACCATTAAGGCGTTATGTTGTTATTTGTAATTAGTGAAATTGCAGTTTTTATATCAGTCTTCCATCATATTTAATATCCAGAATGATATAAAGGACTGGCACATGCAGGCAGGCCCAGATGGTGGCTACGGATTGATTTAGAGTATGCTTTCCAAAAAGCAGAGAAAGCGCTGAAGTAAATCTCAGTACGCATTACTGAGTGGATTCCATGAAATACGGTTCAAATGTATGCTCACAAAAATTCTGGTTAGGAATGTGACAGTGATTCTGTATGTGCAGCACCTGGGCATAGGACATTAATTCACTGGTGACAGACGTGTCTTAAACACGCCTCTGTAAAACCACGCAGACCTGGTCTTAGTCTCTAGATAATTTTTACATATTCAGGATGCTCTGAATGTCAGGTACTTTGCCACTGTTTGACTGAGCCACTGTAAAAAAAACAAAAAAAAAAACATCTATTTTGTACACAATAACAAATCACCAATTCATTTTGTGGGCAAATTAAGTTGACAATTTTGATTTCATGCATGGAAATGAAAAATACAGTATTCATAATCTTAAATTAATTAGAAATAATGGATACATTTTCAATTTTGCGCAAAATTTTAAACATGGTATCATTAATTTCTTCTATTAAATGAAAGGAGTACTTTGACCCACAATTTCCCATTTTGTCTGCAAAAAAAGTCATTGACTTAACTTTGAACTAAAATTTCAGCTGTGTTTGGCACTTAATGGATGAAATATATTAGGGTATTTAACGTTTGTGGAACAAAAATATATTTTGAGGAATAAAATTTAACTTTTTGCTCAAAATTATCTGGGTTATTTATGGCCTAAAGCAACCCACCAGAGACAGCTCAGAGCCGCTTGTGTGAACTGAAGCAGACATCGCTGGGAGGCACTTGTAACATTCTTACATGAAATTATCCCTTCTCTGAGTGAACCTCCAAAATATCCAGTTTAAAACGTGAGATGTGTTTAGTTCATTATTTGTGCTTCAGTATTTACCGAGAATGGAAATACTGCTCTCAAAGCCATGGTTAACTGGTGTGACAGCCAAAGCCTATTAGACAGTGGTTGTGCCCGGGGCGAGGGTCGGAACTTGTGATTTGGGATTGAATTTAGGGTGATTGCAAGGACAAGGGTCGGGATAGAGGGGATTGTGGCCAAATTGTGTCTCTGGCAGCAGTACTGAAGGTGAGCTCCTCTCCACACTGTGTGCTCAGTGTTCACTGATTCTCCCTCGTCCTCCTCTACTGAACTGTCTCTCTGAAAATTCTCCTCGACAGACTCTCTGCGAAAAATACCCAAAAGGATTGAATGACTTGCTCCTATTTATTGGTGTATTGACAAATTGAAGCAACAGTTGGCAAACATTGTTTACATGGGCAGTTTTTTAGCCCATGTTTGCCTCTGTGGATGATGCCCCATTCTGACTAAACAGTAACACTGGGGTCTGGGTTGAGCCAACCCTCTCATGAGTGTCCAGCAGGGGGCGCACATCCCTTACAGCAGGGTCACTGCTTAGGTCAGACTGCAGGTTTCTTTAGCCCAAAAATAAATGATTGCTCCCCATCTAGACCAGGTTAGGGAATAAAC
This sequence comes from Gymnothorax javanicus, assembly GCA_029692085.1. Classification (NCBI taxonomy): domain Eukaryota; kingdom Metazoa; phylum Chordata; class Actinopteri; order Anguilliformes; family Muraenidae; genus Gymnothorax; species Gymnothorax javanicus. Next base: position 132,837,647 of record CM056199.1, read on the forward strand.
TGCGTGTGATGTCTCGTGCATCATTGCAGACCTGCAGACCATGTGTTGGTCTTCATGTGTGGATATAGGGAGGATTAGACCTGTGTCATCATCTCAGGAAACTAACCCTGCTCTGTGCACCCACAAGAACAGGATGATTTTCACTGAATGCAGACATCCTTGTAAGAGTGGCACGTTACATCCTAAAGATTTGTTCTTGATCCTGACACAAACTCAGCCTGCCTGCATTACAATGCCAATCGGAAGCGAGTGCTGTGCTCAGTGTATACATTTACACAACTTCTCAAGCCTCAAGATGATTAAGGCATGAACACAAATGTATTCAGTAAACATTGAGCTGTATATTCATTCCCTGAGTGACACAGTAAACATACGGCCGTATTTCATAAAGACTGCAACACTGAAGTCGGCATGGTGAATACCATTAAGGCGTTATGTTGTTATTTGTAATTAGTGAAATTGCAGTTTTTATATCAGTCTTCCATCATATTTAATATCCAGAATGATATAAAGGACTGGCACATGCAGGCAGGCCCAGATGGTGGCTACGGATTGATTTAGAGTATGCTTTCCAAAAAGCAGAGAAAGCGCTGAAGTAAATCTCAATACGCATTACTGAGTGGATTCCATGAAATACGGTTCAAATGTATGCTCACAAAAATTCTGGTTAGGAATGTGACAGTGATTCTGTATGTGCAGCACCTGGGCATGGGACATTAATTCACTGGTGACAGACGTGTCTTAAACACGCCTCTGTAAAACCACGCAGACCTGGTCTTAGACTTTAGATAATTTTTACATATTCAGGGTGCTCTGAATGTCAGGTACTTTGCCACTGTTTGACTGAGCCACTGTAAAAAAAAACATCTATTTTGTACACAATAACAAATCACCAATTCATTTTGCAGGCAAATTAAGTTGACAATTTTGATTTCATGCATGGAAGTGAAAAATACAGTAATCATAATCTTAAATTAATTAGAAATAATGGATACATTTTCAATTTTGCGCAAAATTTTAAACATGGTATCATTAATTTCTATTAAACGAAAGGAGTACTTTGACCCACAATTTTTCCATTTTGTCTGCAAAAAAAGTCATTGACTTAACTTTGAACTAAAATTTCAGCTGTGTTTGGCACTTTATGGATGAAATATATTAGGGTATGTAACGTTTGTGGAACAAAAATATATTTTGAGGAATAAAATTTAACTTTTTGCTCAAACTTATCTGGTTTACACGTGATACCTTATGGCCTAAAGCAACCCACTAGAGACAGCTCAGAGCCGCTTGTGTGAACTGAAGCAGACATCGCTGGCAGACATTGTACTCATGTAACATACGGTCTTACATGAAATTATCCCTTCTCTGAGTGAACCTCCAAAATATCCAGTTTAAAACGTGAGATGTGTTTAGTTCATTATTTGTGCTTCAGTATTTACCGTGAATGGAAATACTGCTCTCAGAGCAGCCATGGTTAACTCTCCCCAATTTAGGTGTGACAGCCAAAGCTCATTAAGTGTGTGATGTGTGCAAGGAACTATGGCCAGGGAGACCCATGATCATGGCCACAGTTTGCAATATGAGCTTTGAAAGGTGAATCTCTGAGGAATCCTGTTATGATATGCTGCATGAGAGGTGTAATGACCCTTGATGTTGTGTAATACCATATAGTGCTGTAATCTACTCTCCCAAGCAGACATGGAGACTGTTATCCATGCTTTTATTACGTGTCGGTTGGATTATTGTAATTCTCTATACTTGGGTATCTCACAGTCTTGCCTCTCCCGACTTCAGTTAGTTCAGAACGCTGCAGCTCGGCTCTTGACTGGGTCAAGAAAGAGGGACTATATCTCCCTTGTGTTGGCAGCCCAGCACTGGCTGCCAGTTAAATTTCTAGTTAATTTTAAAGTTTTATTATTTGTTTTTAAAGCTCTCCATGGTTTGGCTCCAGGGTACATATCAGATCTTGTCTCGCCCTACTCCACTGCACGGTCCCTAAGATCATCCAATAAATTGCTCTTGTCAGTTCCTCGGTCAAACCTGAAAACCAAAGGTGACCGCGCCTTTTCAGTTGCGGCTCCTCAAGTGTGGAATAAACTACCTCTAGGAATCAGGTCTTCACCTTCTCTTGCCATTTTTAAATCACATTTGAAAACCTATTTCTATTCTCTTACTTTTTAATCCGCTTGTTCATCTGTTTTTGCCATGTCAAGTTTTTATTGTGCTGTTTTCCTGTTGCACTTTTATGCTTGTCTTTTAATCCGTCACTATTAATTGTGTGCACTTTGTTATCTTTATTTATTAATTTATCTACTTCTGTTTGCTTTATATGTACATGCTTTTATTGTTGGTGATTTCGTTTAACAGTCTTATTGATTTTTATAATGTTTTAATTTTCCTATTTTATTCTTTGCCAATTGTCACTGTACAGCACTTTGGTTCAACTTCTGTTGTTTTAAATGTGCTTTATAAATAAACTTGACTTGACTTGACTGTGAAAAAGTATTTGTCCCTTTTCTGATTCCTTATTTATTTGCACATTTGTCATGCAACCTTTGAGATCAAACTAATTTTAATATTAGACAAAGATAACCAGAGTAAACACAAAATGCAGTTTTGAGATGATGAATTTCATTTGTTGAAGCAAAAAAATCTATGCAACACCATCTGGCCTCAGGTGAAAAAGTAATTGCTTCCTTAGTTACTAAATCAACCAATTAAAAAAAATGTAATTGATGATTAGGTTCAAATTTACCACCCCTGTTGAATTTAAACATCACTTACGCCGAACCTGTCGAGCACAGTGAAGTGTGCAAAAAACAGCATAGGATGTCACAATGTTAAAGGAATACTCCAGTGTTGTGGGGCAATTACCCATTTCCCGCCTTACCCAGACTGAGATAAGATGTTCAAAACCATTTTCACCTCTTCTCTGTACATCCAGAGGTTTTATTTCAATGGGCAGCATTTCATGTTAGCTTAGCATGAGGACTTGAAGTCCATAGAGTCATTAGCCAAACTCGGTTGGACTCAATTTAATGTCCCAACTGGTTTCCAAGATGACTGGTTCTACGGTCCGTGCACACACTGTTTTCACCTAGCGGCAGTAGTTGTGGTCTGCCTATATCAGCATATTGTGATTGTGTAAGTTAGAACTACATCACAGCCTCCCACAAAAAAGAAAAATAATCAAAATATAATTTTTGCAAGATTGCTGCGTAGTATTCAATTTCACTGGAGCAAGAAGATAGCTATAATTTTCAGTGGCTGCTCGACACTGCCACTCAAGCTCATACTATTGATTAAGTCCGTCACCATCCGAGTAACATTTTGTTTTGGGTTGATCTATGACAACCGGTTACTTTGGGCTTATCTGAGAAAATACCCAAACATGTTTATCAAGGTTTTTTTATCTTGAAATTACAGTCATATTCACCCTGAAATTATAGTCCACTACCTATAAATGCTTTCAAAAACTAGTAATCTAACTATGACAATATGGTCAAGATACACTAAATAACTGCCAATACTGCGTCACAGAACCAGCTGAATACACATGGTAATATTCTACCTACTACATGGTGCTTTTTTGAGAATTTTGGCTTCAAATTTTCCAAATATGTTTGAATTTTTCTTGTAATTTAAGGGCATTTTCCAGCCTCAACATTTTCTAAAAAAGGTTCTTAAGTTTAAGATTTTAATGTTTGTTTTTAAGTCACTGAATGGATTAACACTGCAGTATATTGCAGACCTCTTGCGTGTTTACACCCCCTCCCGGTTGTTGAGGTCTGCTGATCAGCTCTGTCTGGTTGTCCCAAAAACCAGACGAAAAACCAGGGGCGACCACGCCTTCTCAGTGATAGCCCCCAGGAATAATCATTTGGATTGAGCCATGCAGTGTGACGATTGTAAAGAATCAAAGAGCGATGTCCGCCTGGCGCAAGGTGACCTTATACTTTGTGATGCATGTGAAAGGACATGGTTTGGTAAACGACCTGTTCAGCCAGTGGCGGGTAAACGATTTGATCTGAACAACCTGATCAATCTTGATAAATCAATAATCGTCAATATGTTTGCTGAGAAAATGGACATCATCTTACAGTTTGCTTGGAACGATGTCCGTGACGTGCTAGAGAAATACGACATGAACTCCATATCAGCCCTTGGCGGACGTCTCTGCGAGCAAACACAAGGTACTTTTCCGAGCTGAAAGACATCCGCCTAAGAATTGACTGCCCAGCACAAAGCACTATGAGATATCTGTGCCCTTGGCGTCAGCATAGTAAATAAAATGCAATCTTGTGATTTAGACAAAATCTTTGTTCCACCCAAGGACGATGGGTGTGACGCAAACACGTCAAATTCGGATAATACTGAAATTCAACTCCGGGATGTCTTGCAGACAATCAACGCACTTAATGCAAAGGTCGCCAAGTTGGAAGAGCAGGTTGCTGCTCTACAACGTGTGAATACCAGCTTTAAGGTGCTGCTGGACAACTGTCCAGACTCACCTGTTTCTTTGAGCAGCGAGTCCTCGTCTCTGGATGCCGATAGCCAGTCCGACTCCAGTGACCACGAGGATATTGCCAGTTTGCTTCCAGATGCTGCCATGCCTGTAGCTCTGGATGGCAACGGTGACGACCAGAGTGGGTTTGATGTTGGTGGAGCGGAACCCTGCACTTTGACTGCAAACACCGACATCCACGATCTGTTGCATACTCGAGCAGATGGCGACGACGACAAAGGATTCGTTATTCCACCCAAGCAACAGCGACTGCAGAAGCGACGGATGAAACGGAAGGATGCCACGAATGGGAAGAAACCGACTGTCTCGAGACTTGTTTCTGCCGCTAACCGACCACTTTCTCGTGTCCAACGTGGGGGGAACCCTCCTCCTCCTATGCAGCCACATGGGGCAAGCTCCTCTATGAGATCCGTGTACCTGGGCAACGTCGATCCTAAAAATTCGATAGAGGATATTGGTGACCATCTCCTATCGTTAGGTGTCGTTAGTGGTGATGTTACCATCACACCCCTTGCTTCCAAACCACAATATAAGTCTTTTCGTTTGGATGTGTTGAAAAATGTGCAGTATGACCAGCTTGTCGACAGTAGAGTTTGGCCGGTAGGTGTAGTCATCCGGCCCTTTCGTGCAGCCCCAAAAGTACGTGTGGCCACAAAGCATCAACAAAGACACGGCCAACTGGGGAAGGTTAGCCGGTCACGCAGTTACCACCAGAGGGCGTGGTCATATAAGGGAAGGCGCATGCAGCAGGGACAAGAGAGTCTGCAGCCGAAAACGCACCAATATTCCCAGCAGCAACAACCACCTTATCGATGGCAGGAGGACTCTTACCCAGGTGAATCATGGGCCCACTACAAGTGCTTCCAGGACGACCCCTTTGGTGACTATCAGTATAGATGGTAAAACCTGTATGAAATATGATGATATGTCCGTCCAGACTCTTTTGTGTGAAACATTTAATTGTAAAGGCCTTAAGCAAAGTGCGGACTATGTGTCCTCGCGTCTAATAAAATGTGATATTATGTGCCTAAATGAAACCTGGCTCCGGCCACAAGAGTTGGAATGTGTGCAGGCTATCTTAAAACATGGTTATGGTTTAACTTATAGTTGTGATATTTTCAGCAAATCTAGTATGACTGAAACCCTGAATGAAGTCGACTTCAAAGGCCGACCTTTTGGTGACGTCACCATAATCTGTAAGCAGAAAAGTGGTTTATTTTTCCATGAAATAGAAACTGACAGCGACAGAGTTGTAGCCGTTGGTATTAAGGACAATTGGGGAAACCTTGTCCAGATGGTAGCCACAGGGTATACGCCTTATTTTAACAATGACCCTGATCAGACCGCCGTGTACCTGGAGACGATTGACGTATTGCAGCATTTGGTTGATATCTATAGTAGTGAGGTCCCGATCATTATTTGTGGCGACCTCAACTCACAGTTGCCTATGACTGCAAGACTTCAATCGTCCTGGTACAAGAAAAAGGGTTTTAATCGGCTCAGTAGTATCATGTATGATTTCTTAATGCCTAATGATTTATTGGTTGCTGATTTTTTATTTAAACAACCATGCAACTTCACCTATTTTTGTATAAAGAGTAATGCTAGGTACTGGATTGACTATATCCTTGTGCCTGACCATTTCACTGATCTGGTTACAGATTGTAGTATTATTCCTCTTGATGAGAGGAACCTGAGTGATCATCTTCCTGTGAGGATAGAGTTTAAGGTTAAACCGTGTGTAAATAGAAGCAAGGCCCCTGGTGAGGGTTCTGTTGCTGCTAACAGGCCTAGTCCGGTGTGGTCCAACCCGTCTAATGTACAACATTATAGAGAGGTAATAATGAGAAAATTAGATATGCTTTCTCTGAATGAGACTATAAATAACCGTCAGGAGGCCCAAAGGGTAGTCAACAACCTCACGAAAAAAATGACTAGTCATTTTCTTGACTCCACCCGCGAGTCTGGTTGTCTTAAGAGTTCACATTTTAGACCTGAACCTTATTGGTACCCAAAGCTGAGTATCCTAAGGGATAGGAAAGCTTTCTGGTGGCGTATCTGGGTAGAGAATGGCCGTCCGAAAAGTGGGGTTATCTATGATTGTCACAAGCATGCAAAGAAAATGTTTCAGAAAGTGACTAGACAGCGCATGCAAAATGTAATAGATAGGCCTACTGCTGATCTCAATTGGAAATTTAATAAGGGCAATATGAATGGTTTTTGGAATGCACTCAATAAGCGGAAAAGATCTGGCAAGGGTAACTCTTGTCTCGATCCTGATGCTTTTGCTTCTCATTTGAGCGATTTAATATATGATCATTCAAAATTAACCCCGGAACAAGAGTTTATTTCTAATCGTGTAGATGATCTCTATTGCTCTCACCTGGGTACGTGTGGTCAGGTCGAGGTTGAGTCATCACAAATAGATGCCGTTGATAAGCCAGCTGAAACGTAACTCGGCCCCAGGTGTAGATGGTATAACCGCGGAGCATGCTCTGTATGCTGATTGTGATCAGTTGCGATCATGTTTTAGAGTTTTATTTACAACTATAATCAACTGGCATGTCCTCCTGGACTCCTTTCTCTCTGGTGTAATAATCCCTGTATTAAAGAAGGCTTTTTTTTACCCAAATGAGGTAACTAACTATAGGCCTATCACTCTGAGCTCGGTTTTATTGAAAATGCTTGAAATTATTATTTTGCCGGGTGACTCGGTACATGCAAACCAATTTGGTTTCCGTGAGGGGAGGGGCACTGCAATGGCCAGCTCCTTCATGTATGATACTTTCTCCTATTTTTTGTCAGCAGGGACCTCGGTCTACGTATGTAGCCTTGATGCCGAGAAGTGTTTTGACTCAATTTGGCACCAGGTCTTATTTTATAAACTGTGGCAGAAAATTCCTCTTTCGAGCTGACTACTGCTATATACGTGGTATAAAGAAAATACTGCAGTTGTTAAGTTTCAAGGGGCAATTAGTAAGTCTTTCAGCGCAAACTGAGGCATAAAGCAGGGCATTGTCTTGTCACCAATGCTTTTTAACATATTTCTTGATGATCTCATGAAACTTTTAGCAAATTCTAGTGATGGCCTCAGACTCCATGAACAAGATGTACAATTCTAGTGCCTATGCCAACGATGTCTATTTATTTTGTGCCACCGTCCCTGGTCTCCAGAGACTTATAGATATATGTGTAGCTTACTCTGGTAAATGGAAATTTTCATTTGGTATAAAGAAAACATTTTGTATGATGATCGGTAAATGTAAATTTAGGTCTCAACTTATATGGAATCTTGGAGGTAAAACCGATCAGTAATGTCCAATATTTGACCATTCTGGGTAGTACCTTTTGTAACGACTTGAAGAGCACTAAACATGTCGACTACAGAATTTCATGCTGTCGTCGTGCTATCTTCAGTTATTCGTTACTTGGTATGCGCCACCCTGGTCTGTCAACAAAATGTAAGACCTTCCAGTGGAAATCTGTCGGTGTGCCGGTGTGTCATTGGCATTCGGTTTAGAATGCCAGCCTATAAACTGTACTGATTTAAAGAAATTGGAGAGCACTCAGGGTTCTGTTGTTAAAGGGGTTAATGGGATCGGTAAAAGGTCTCATCACAGCAAACTGTTATCGGCACTTGACCTGTTAAAGGTTGGGGATGTAATAGAAAAAAATTTAATCTCATTGTATCATCGAATATTTACTGTTGAATCCCCGGCTCGTGACCTCAACCTTTCCCTATTGTCTAAATATCTGACTTCGGGACATAGGGTAAAGAGCTCACTTCTTGATAGAGTTTTAAATTGCAGTTTGTCGGTGGTTGACATTGCAGTGGGGAATAGATGCCGAACTCGAGCAGCAGTTCATGGTTGTCGTGATGGTGTTGACGGGGTAGTCGATTTGCTTTGAGACCTGCTCCACCATGACAACTATAACTCGCCTGGCTCCTTGCCTCACCGCCTTGTTTAAATGTTGCTTTGGCCTAGTTGATTATTATGGTCAATGATGTTTATTCTTGGATTTTAGCCAGTGCTGCTGCTGTATTGTTTTATAATGTTTTAAATTCATGTGTATTCTTGTTTATGTCCTATCAATGTCCCCAAATTTGGGGTTTTTAATAAATAAATAAATAAATAAATAAATAGCCCCCAGGCTGTAGAATGAGCTACCCCTCCATGTCAAAATGGCCAGCACCTTAGAAATTTTTAAATCCTGACATAAAACTTATTTTTATTCCTTGGCTTTTAACCCAGCATGAGAGTTGTGTGGTCACTTTTTTTTTTTAAGTTCTGTTTTTATTGTTTGTATGTGTATGTGTTTTATGTATTTTATAGTGCTTTTTACTTTGGGTATCTTATGTGTTCCATTTATTTATTTTATTTATTTATTTATTCTTTTTCCATTCTTATTCCATTACACTTGCATGACACACAAAAAAAACTATCCCAATACAATGTAATTAATGGAAAACCAGATGCTATCGACCCGAGGCATCAAACACCAATCTTATGCCTAATAATGACCGCAAAGTCAACGAGACAGGACTCTGGACAATCGCATGCAGGTTTTGCACAATCTAAAAGTAGCCATTTTTGAAAGTTACTGGTCGATAAATAAATGATATATTTTGGATATTGTGAAGTCTCGCTAAAAGTAATAGCTTGCTAAATCAAAGTTTTTATAGGCAAGCCTCACCACTCAGCAGCCATCCTAGCTATGCCCCCGGGCAGTTATTTTGGACTAACAAGACCAAGCCCTCTCTCATGGTTCTCAACAAGCAGTGACCTCAGGAGGGCCACTAGTGCTTTAGTACCATCCCCTGGCACTCTGAGGTGCCGTTAGATAGGACAATATCTATGGCTTGATATTCTGAAATATACATTGGAAAAATATATTTTTATTATTATTCTGTTTGAAATTTTGAGGTCAACTTTTTGGATGTAATTTTAACTATCTATCTATCTGTGCGCATGCACACACATGTGTGTGTGTGTGTGTGTGTTTCAAAACAAACCTGCACAATGACAGAACACTTTTCAGTGTTATGCAGAACCATAATGCAATACAGACGTGTATACTGTGGAAATAAAACAATCATGGAGTACATAACAGAAATCACAATTTTCGGGGAGTGATGAAAAACAGACATTTTGGTTTAAACATAAAGCAGCTACAGCACTGAACTCAGTTATTTGGAGCAATTTATTTTACATGAAAATATGGTATTATGAGCTTACATTTTGCAATGCAGTACATTTCAACGTAAACATTTATTTGGCTAGAAACTGACATTGTGCATCAACAAAGTCAATAAAGCTTTGCTCATGATGATGAGTTTCTCTGAAAATAGCTGAACTGCTATTGCTGAGACCAGTTTCACTTGCAACAGAGTCACTGCCACATTGGCAGAATATTTTCAAAAAAAAAAAAAAAAAAAACTGTAATTATCAGTTGCATGGTCTTCTTGCTGCCCTTATGTACGAGGTCAGAATGAATCCTCTATCCAATGGAATATGAACAGCCTCAGATCCATTAACACAGCGAGCAAAGGCGTATCAGAGTGAATCATGCGCGTGCTGAGTCATGAGGACAGGCAGAGTCAGTCACACAGGATGTAAAGGGGGTCAACACAGATGCTTCTGTTCCACCGAGATGCACATCTCTGCCACAGATCCACAATGTTTGTGTTGTTTTGAAGTTTATAAATCCTCTGCATGTGTCCTGCTTATTGTAAAACACACAACGTCTGTCTTTAATTTTAGGGGGATGTTCTGAACAGGAAAAAAAATCCCTGGGATATAATTTTACAAAGTAGAGATCAATTTACTCTAATCATGCAGAGTAATGTCAGAGAAGTCCAAAAAGACACTGACAGAGCAGTTCTGTGAATTAATATGTGCAACATGCACTTATTAATATAATAAGAACTGATGCTGAAATCTAATACTGCCATTTTAACAATGCATTTGGCAATGAATGGAAGAGCTCCAGATTTTATCACACAGGCCTGCACAATTCTGAAAGTAGGCCGTATGTCATAAATAGTGCAGCCTGAAGCTTTGCCAAATGTTTAGTAGTGTTTGATTTTATGGGCTCTTTTTTAATCATGTCATCTATTTAGCTGGTTCTAAACCTTGGCACATGCCATTGGCAATATACAGCATAATGTGCATCTGACACAATACAGCACCCCACCTTTTGAGGTGAGATAAATGTCCATTTCACACCTGTATTCAACACCTGCTGAGGTTAATTTCACATTCTTGTTTAATTATGAGACATGAAGTAATGGCCTTGTGTAAAATGCAGGCTCTGTTGATTTTTCCATGTGACAATTGCAATCCTGATCAATGTAACAGCAGAAAATTAGGAGGCGGTTGAATGTGACATGCTATTTTCATCATAATTTCATTTTAATCAAGAATCATTCAATTAAGCACTTTACACAATTAAGTCAAGCACTGGTGAAATTTAAATTCATGTGAATTGGACTCATTACATATGTACTGCAATTTGTAGGAATTATAGAAACAAAATCCGTACATCTATATCAGAACAACTAGATCTTTCAGGAAATTACATGAAAATACTACACTCCAACAAGGATCTTTATGGTGAACACAAAAGCAAGAACATGTTTCTTGCCATTTAATGGAATGAAATCGCATTTTCAATTAGAGGTACCATGCTTCATTTTACACTCTGGGAAACAAATGAGGGAAAATGTGAAAATTTTGACAGCAATAGCAATTGACAAATTGTAAGTCATATCTACGTCATGCATTTACAAAATAATTGATATATAAAAAATATAAAATCAGGATAATTTGATGGAAACCTGACAAAAAAAATCTTAGTTGTAGCAGCATAGTGTGAACTTTTCCAACCTTTCAAATGAGATGTGGAAGGAAATTCTAATGGCCTGAGGCTCGAGACGGGGCCATAAAGACCAAGAGTGCAATAAATAATGTCTTGTATTCTTGAGTAGATTGCAGAGGTGAATGTTACAGAGATTCTGTGTGTTTTTATATAATGACATGTATCATTTTGCTTTATTTCAAATTGTAAACTTTCAGAAGATTATCTTCTTATGTGTATAATTAAAGCTTTGAGCATCACAGACCTATTAATTAATGCAAAATGAAAATTGCTGGGATTTTTCCATCAAATTCAAACTGAACTGAATAAAAAGCATATGTTTCAAAAGGCTAGAGCAGGGGTTTGCAATCCTGGTCCTGCAGGGGCCAGTGTGTATGCAGCAGGTTTTTATTTCTATCATTTACCTTGACTAATTGAGCTAATTGGCTGCAAACGCAAATATAGATTTGTGCAAAGATTCAATCAAAGAAAAATGTTTAATGTAGGGAGACAAGAACAGTCTTTGGTCATTCATGATAATTTAAAGAAATGCACCTGAAATGTCAGATTTCATATATAGTTTGCCTTAATTTAGATAATGAACTAATTAAAGCCCAGAAGTTGGTGCGAAAGCCAAGGACAGATACAGCCCTCATTGCCCACCTCTGGGCTAGAATATTGGATGCACAAAAAATATAACAAACCTATTGTTGTAAAGTTTATGACCACACAAAGTAGACATATCCAATTGTTAATAATATCACTAATATCATCACTTTTATTTACTAAAGGTTCATTAGCTTGTCTGTATGAAATGACTTGTGTGGCTCAATGAATATAATGGGGCTTTAGCGTAAGTTCAGTCAGGCACAGAAGTCAGATTTACTCACTCGCCCCTTTCTGTCCAGTCATTCTTGACTTCAGCATCTCCCACCTAAGTGGGCAGAGTTTATAACTAAAGCAGTGTTCATTCATCTCTCCTGTTCCATGCCCTCTGCACTGCTCCTGCTCAGGCCTACTATAGATCTGAAGTAATGAAGAGGCATTGTTGAAAAGATGATTCAAGTTCAATATCAGATGTATCTTTGACTGGGAGAAATTTCATTGCAATGAAATATTGGCTTCATGCTGTCCCAGTTACCTGGAGAGGGAGGCGCAAACTTTTTAACTCATGACTAAATTCAGCAACTCACCAAACATTAATTTACTCTTTTATCAATCTTTAATCACTCCTGCCCACAGACCCTTTCCTATATGTTCTAAAATAAGTGATTATGGGCCCATAGGGCAATGTGTCCAAAATCGTAAGCTTGGTAATTTATTGGACCTTTTCCATTCATTTTTATTTGATTCTCCCATTACGGGCAAAGGCAGGGACCCCCCTTTCCATCGCAAAAAAAAACCAGTCAGACCATTCATTTCCATGGATGTTTTGCCAATGATGTGTATGCATTTGTTGGACTGTGGGATAAAGGCCAGCCCATTAAACACCCAGAAACTGATAAACTACCTTGGTTTCCAGGCTTTATCCCACAACCTTCTGTGGAAAAAGCTGAAAAAGATCAAGAAAAGTTGCAACCTTTTTTTTGATTCATTTTTAGTGTTTTGATTCGGTGCCCTTTTCTGAAAAAAAAGTCCCTTTTCTGGATGTTTTGGACTGTCCGGGTTGATAAATTGATAAAGGCCAGCTCATTAAGGCCCAGCAAACTGATATTACCTTGGTTTCCTGTTTATCTGCTGTGGAAAAACTGAAAAAAGATGAAAAGTCTGCAACATTTTTTTTGACAACAGTGTTTTGACGTGGAAATGGTCCCAGTTGTCTGGTATGGACTGTTTTCAAGTAATTGGCCAGGGTTTTGTCTTCCAGTTTAGCCGATCGCAACTTGTCCGGTCATTCGGGAATTAAAAAACATATAATTGCAAAAATTTTGTAAATCTTGTCATGTGTGCCAAATCTCCAAAAACCAAACCAAGGTATTCCACCTGCTCCTTTACATCCAATCCCTGTAGTTGGTGAACCTTTTGAGCATGTGATTTGACTGTGTTGGTCCCTTGCGAAAAAATTAAATTTTTCTTACCATGACATGTACAAATGCAGTATTTTCTTTTTATATCAGACAAGATATAAAAAGATATTCTTGTCTGATATAAAAGAAGTTTTTAATTCTAAAATTAGGCAGTTCATCATTTCCTGGGGCAGTTCCATTGTGCACTTTAAGAGCTAAAGCAGTGGCAAAAGCTCTCATTAATTTTTTTTTTCCATTTTTGGTCTACCTCAAAGCATCCAGACTGACCTGGGGTCAAATTTTATGTTGAAGGTTTTTGCACAGGTCATGACACAGTTGTCTATTAAACATCAAGTTTCCAGTGCATATCACCCAGAGTGTCAGGGTGCACTAGAGAGGTTTCATCAAACTTCAAAATCTATGCTTTGTAAATATTGTTTTGAGTCAAACAGGGAGTGGGATGAGGGTCTGCCACTGTTACTATTGGCAATTCGTGAAACCACACAGGCACAGTTTAAAATGAAGAAACACTAGGACAAGAAAGCTCTTGGTTGTAACTTTGCACCAGGTGATCATGCTTGGAGGCAAAGTTCTGTGGTCCATATGAGATTGAGCGAACATTGAGCAGTAGGGGCAAGCGCAAATTGTGGCAGAGGCAGCTAGCCGTGGCACTTCCGCTGGCAGCCTTAGCTGCCGCGGCAGCTGTTGCTGTTTGCTGTGGCACTTCCTGTGGCACCCTCAGCTGCCACCGACTTGTCTTGCCGTGGCAGCTGAGGCTGTTTGAGGCAGATGCCACTCAAATTGAGTGATACAGATTATGTAATTTACATGTTTTCATCGTGCCATGTAAATATGTTGAAGAAATATGTTGCTCGCAATGAAAGCGACATGCTAAAGGTATTTCCCATGCCATGTGCATCTCCTGTGGTGACAGTTGTTTCCCAGTCATACAATCTTGGGGAGGACGGATTGAATGAGCTGCCAATTTAAATTTCATGTGCGTGTTTGGAAAACTCTAAAATTCTTGACTATATTGAGGAACATTTATCTTATTTGTTTGAGCCCGAAAAAGGTGATATTTGTAATCTTATATTTTCTCATGCACCGCTTTTTGGTGGTGAGCCCACACAAACTTTGGTCTTGAAGCGTGGAAGCATGACAAAGATATTGGTGATCACGAGCCAATTAGGCAACACGCATACCGGGTAAACCCGTCAAAGAGGGCTATCATGCAAAAGGAGGTGGAGTATCTCCTTGAAAATTGTTTTGCTGTGCCTAGTTCCAGTCCGTGGAGCTAATTCTCACTTCTTGTACCCAAATCCAACCAAACTTCACGTTTTTGCTCAGATTATGGTAAGTAATCACCAGACTTGTTCCCCTTTCCACATATAGATGATTGTGTGGATAGAAAAGGTTCTGCAAAGTTTGTAATGAAATTAGACCTGCTAAAAGGGTATTGGCTGGTTCAACTTGCACAACATGCATTCGAGGTTTCCACTTTTGTTACATAGACCATTTTATTCAGTTCACGGTTATGCCTTTTGGATTGAAAAATGCTCCTGCAACATTTCAAAGATTGACGAATACAGTCTTTTCTGGTGTCAAACTGTGAGGCGTATTTTGATGATATTGTGTGATACTCTTCCACCTGGACTGAACATGTGAAAACACTTGAAAGAGATTTTTAGTTTTTTTTTTTTAAATTTGGCATCTCCAATCCCACCTGATTCTGGAATGCCCAATTCAAGAACTATGTATAAGCTTGCCCATATACCCCATGATGCCAACTCTGGAGAGAGGGACGGGTCATGGCTTTCCTATGAATCACGCACCCATCAACTACAGCTTCTTTACACTTATAGGTCGAAACTTCGCAAGTTCAGAACGAGGGTGGAGGATACCTGAATATGAGCAAGCTTAGATTTCACTAACGTGCACCCGGCTGGCCACCAGGAGGAGCTTGAGCAAAGAACAAATCTAATACTTTTAATATCCCAACCCGGCAGTCCCTTCCCAATTTGCATCCCTGCATCATGAGACCAATTGTGCGCTGCTCTGAAAAGCTGCTGACCACTGCCAGCTGGTACGACCGGGGATCGAATCTGTGCCGTGGTTGTCACTACTGCTCTGCAATGTGGTGCCTTAACCAAGTGGCAGGATGCATCTTTGTAGCTAGATTTGGCTAAATGTGAGTTTGGGAAGGCAGTGATTACAACCAGTGCCATGAAAAAGTATTTGCCCCCTTCCTGATTTCTTGCTTTTTTGCATATTTTTCACGCTTAAATGTGTCAGATCATGAAGCAAATTTTAATATAAGAAAAAGATAACCCGAGTAAATAAAAAGTGCAGTTTTTAAATGATGATTTCATTTATTAAGGGGAAAAAGCTATCCAAACCTACCTGGCCCTATGTGAAAAAGTAATTGCCCCCCACACCCCCCTTGTTAAATCATGAATTAACTGTGATTAACCAAATTTTTTGAGTCCAGTTTCACTAGCCACACCAAGGCCGGATTATTGCCAGACCTGTTGAATCAAGAAATCACTTCAATAGAACCTGTCTGACAAAGTGAATTAGGCTAAAAGATCTCAAAAAGCAACATGTCATGCCGCAAACTAAAGAAATTCAAGAACAAAGAAATTGACATCTATCTGTCTGGAAAGGGTTGCAAAGCCATTTCTAAGGCTTTGGGACTCTGGCGAATCACAGTGCAAGGCATTATCCACAAATGGAGAAAACTTTGAACAGTGGTGAACCTTCCCAGGAGTGGCCGGCCTACCAAAATTACTCCAAGAGCGCATCGACGACTCATCCAGGAGGTCACAAAAAAACCCATAACAACATCTGAAGAACTGCAGGCCTCACTTGCCTCAGTTAAAGTCAGTGTTCATGATTCAACAATAAGAAAGACTGGGCAAAAATGCCATCCATGGGAGAGTTCCAAGGCGAAAATCACTGCTGACCAAAAAGAACACGAAGGCTCGTCTCACATTTGCCAAAATACATCTTGATGATCCCCAAGACTTTTGGGAAAATATTCTGTGGAATGGCGAGACATAAGTTAAACTTTTTAGAAGGTGTGCATCCCATTACATTTTGGCGTAAAAATAACACAGCATTTCATAAAAAGAACATCATACCAAAGTCAAACATGGTGGTGGTAGTGTGATGGTTTGGGGCTGCTTTGCTGCTTCAGGACCTGGACGACTTTTCATAATTGATAGAACTATGAATTCTGCTCTCTACTGGAAAATCCTGAAGGAGAATGTCCAACCCTCAGATTGTGATCTCGAGCTCAAGCGCACTTGGGTTATGCAGCAGGACAATGATCTGAAACACACCAGCAAGTCCACCTCTGAATGGCTTAAAAAAAACAAAATGAAGATTTTGGAGTGCCTTGTCAAAGTCATAAATCCTATTGAGATGCAGTGGCATGACCTTAAACAGGCCGTTCATGCTCAAAACCCTCCAATGAGGGCTTAAAATAATTCTGCAAAGA
This sequence comes from Gymnothorax javanicus, assembly GCA_029692085.1. Classification (NCBI taxonomy): domain Eukaryota; kingdom Metazoa; phylum Chordata; class Actinopteri; order Anguilliformes; family Muraenidae; genus Gymnothorax; species Gymnothorax javanicus. The sequence continues at coordinate 132,854,538 of CM056199.1, forward strand.
AGAGGGGCTAAAATTCTTCCACAGTGATGTGAAAAGACTCATTGTTATTGCAAACGTTTGATTACAGTTGTTGTTGCCAAAGGTGGCACAACCAGTTATTAGGATTTAGGGGGCAATTACTTTTTCACATAGGGCCAGGTAGGTTTCGATAGCTTTTTTCCCTTAATAAATTATCTCATCATTTAAAAACTGCATTTTTTATTTACTCGGGTTGTCTTTGTCTAATATTAATATTTGTTTGATGATCTGAAACATTTAAGCGTGACAAATATGCAAAAAAAGAGAAGAAATCAGGAAGGGGGCAAATACTTTTTCACGGCACGGTACTTGGGGAAACAAGTTGGACAAGGGCAAGTGCACCCTTTATCGGCCAAAGTGCAGACCATCTTAGATTTTCCTGTGCCTGAAACTAGGAAACACCTCTGAAGGTTTCTGGGCATGTGCGGTTATTACCGCGGTTTTGATAAAAATTTTGCCAGTGTTGTTGCACCCCTCACTGGTTTGGTAAGTTCTGTTAGTCAGTTTAAGAGTGCCAGGACTCATTTGATTCTGCAAAAGCCCTTCTATGTTGTGCGCCGGTGCTGTTCGCACCTGATTTTGCACGTCCCTTCAAGGTGGAGGTAGATGCCAGTGTGAATGGTGCTGGTGCGATACTGTTGCAGGAAGATGAACAAGGGATAAACCATCCTGTATGTTATTTTTCAAAAAAAAAATTCAAAAACACCAAATTAATTATAGTACTATTGAGAAAGAGGCACTCACATTGCTGTGGGCATTACAACATTTTGAAGTCTATGTAGATTCCAGCTCAAAACCTGTTATTGTGTATTCTGATCATAATCACGTATGCGTAATAACAACCAGCGTCTTATGCGTTGGTCATTATTATAACAGGATTTTAAAGTATAGGTTCACCATGTAAAAGAAGCTCAATATTGTTGCTGATGCCTTGTCCAGAGCATGGTCTTAGCTATCAAACGTTTCTTTAGGGGAAGAAATCCTTGAAGGTGGGGTGGGGGGTGTTATGACTAAGTCACGTGTATGTATTTATACTTATTTTGTTTTCATGCCTGGAATCGTTGCTGTTTTCCTTCGTGTGTTACTCTCCTTCTGTGCTGGGATACAGGCTGCCCATTAGTGATTGGACCACAGCTAATTGCATGCAATTTAAAAGGAACCTGCAGGAGCAGACTGGACCCCGCCTCCTTCCTTACTTCCAATGTGGCTATGCAACCAGTTTAATGGTCATCTTTGTAAGAGCTTTTAAGAATTGTAAAACATGGTGATGGAGTCCATCGTGTGTTAAACTTTGTAAGAGCTTGTAAAACTTGCGCCCCTGACAATGTAGTTTGTCTTTCTAGAGCACTCTTACAAAATCTTGTTCAGATCACAGTTTAAAGAGGCAGTTCTAGAGCAGGGCAGGGGAGAGCTGCCTTTTTTTAAGTGGATATCTTTTCTCCTGTGTTGGTAGTTTGGTAGGTAGGTAATTGCATTGTTTTTTTTCTTTTTATTCATGGCAGGTAAGACTTATTTGTCGGGATGTTTTGTTTGTTGTTTTTTGCTTATGCGCTCCCTGACATTGCCTAATTAAAGTAAAACAAAACGGAAATTTTGGCGTGCATATGTGTTTGTTTGGTTTTCAAAGGGAGAAAGGAAGGAGAAGGTCACTTTTATGCTGCGCTCCTGTTTTCCCCTCGGCCGGGTGTAACATGTTGGTGATCCTCTTTTTCAGTCTGACGTAACGCATCATGTGATAATGCCGTTTCTGGGTTCAAACATAACAAAATCACATGCAGTATACTGCAGACATGGCCGAGCCAGTTACTATGTTCACGCAGCAAAATTTCTTTCCTGAAGTCCCCGGACATGTCTGACTGATGAACGCACATCGGGATACTACGCTGTGGCATGCTGCCAGTACAGTGTCAAGCACGTTTGGACCTGGAAACAGTATTATCAAGGGATGCGTTACACCACGGCTTAACAGGAGGATAGAGGCTGGGAAAAATGGGTGGAAAAAAGCATTTGTTAAAAATTCACTTTTCATATGGCTATATCTGAAGAATGGTGCATTCTGCACTTGGATGGCATATTCAAGAAAGTCTGGGCTAGAATCATCCAGAGTTCCAGATTATAGGTCTGCACATTTATTTATAAGGCATTACGGACCTCCGAAAATGCTCTCAAACAGAAAAAGGGTATCGCAAGTACCAAAAAGGGGGGTGACACCCTATTTTAAGTTTTATAGCTGAAGAACTGTTGGTTTCATGGGCCTATAACTTTAGATTTCTTCCTGAAACACTTTAAGGTATTTTTATTTATTTTTCACCAAAACCCAAGGGGATCACTGGCGCAACTTCCGAATTTTTGGATAATTTGGCACAGAATGATTCATCCACTTGGGTTGAGTTAATGTTGTAAATAGGGGAGCATGTTGCCGCTGGTTCCGAACGGCAGCCTCAGACCTTTGGCTCACAGCAGCATGGTTTGTTTTCAGGGGAAGTTTGTGCACCACCCATGTATGAGTGACCTGACGAAGAGCCTGTCGGCTGAAACGTTGTCTTTTTAACATCTTTTTAGAATGTTACATTAAAGTACATATTTTTATTTTGGGAGCTATAACAGTGTCGCGAGTCTTTTCTCTTCTCTTGACCACCCATGTATTCTCATTCAAGTCAGCAGAACTCACACGCTCAGAGTATTTCTTTTGCATCAAGTTCCCATAACAGTGTCTTGCTAGATGGTCATCTACTTGCCTTCAGTGTGCCGCTGATCCCGTGCATTGACATGAGAAGTGTTATGGCCCCAATTTTTTATGGTGTCAATTACAGCAAGAGATGACAGACAAAATTTTTCAACTTCAACAGATTTAATTAAACAAAACTTAGAACTAATCTACACTCTACCCTACTGACCAAGATTGAAATAATAATAAAAAAATAGTTACAGTCCCTTGGTAATCTGCTATGTTGCGATGTCCTGGGACAGGAAAATGCTCCAACACAGGCAAAAATCCACAAAAAGCTTCACAGGTCTTGAAAAGAGTGACAGGTCTGGTCAAATGTATCCTTCCACAATTTCTCCTTGCAATTTCTCCTACTACCCCACTACTCCCTCAATTTTCTCCTTATATACTCTTTTCCAGCCCCCTCTGAAGCATGCTCGGGACATGCCCAAACCTAGCTTTAGATTGCTTAACAAAAAAATGTCAATACTGCCATCTAGTGGCTTTTTACCACATTACACCTCCATTCCAAAAAAAAAAAAGAGACTTATAAAGGCAAAATTTTTTTCTTTTCAATACAAAAATGGTTAAGTTGACACTTGTATATATATACATATAATACAATATGCTAATAAACACAGGTGATATATATACACATACTCAAACACGGGATAAGCAATCGGCAATTACATTGTCAGCACCCTTTACATGCTTAATTTCCAAGTCAAACTCTTGTAAAATCAAACTCCAATTCAACAATTTCCGATTCTTGTTTTTCATCTTACTCAAAAACATTAACGGATTGTGGTCAGTATATACAATCATTGGCTTTTGCCCTGTACAAACATAAACCTCAAAGTGTTTAAGGATAGAACCAGAGCCAACAGCTCCTTCTCAATTGTGGAATAGTTCTTTTGGTGGCGACTGAACTTCCTGGAGAAGTATGCCACGGATGCTCAATGTCATCAGAGTCACTTCTCTGTAGGAGCACAGATCCACAAGCAAACGCTGGTGGAGCTATGGAGAACGGTTTGTTGGTCAGGAGATTTGAGCACTTCAAGTGACACAGCAGAGACTTGTCATCGATTCTTTGGCATGAACATCCCAAGTGAACTTCACGCCTTTCTTCAGTTGGTTGGTGAGACTGAGAGAATCTCAGCAAAGTTCTTCAGAACTTGTGAGTACCCGATCATTCCAAGGAAGCGGCTTGGGTTTTTGTTGTCAGGAACTGGAAAGTCCATGATGGCTTGGACTTTAGCATTTATGGGTCCACCTTACCCTGGCCTATGATGGCTTGAAAAAAACAAAACTCTTGTTCAAACAGTCAGGTTAGCCTGGGTCAAAAACTGGAACAATGTCTCTACATCTTTCAGATGTTCTTCCCAGGAGTCCTCCATGTCATCAGGTCGGCGATATGCACCCGTGTGTGGCAATCCGGCGATTGTAGACTGTATCATCCTTTGGAATGTGGCTGGGGCATTTTTCATGCCAAAGGGTAGGACTTCATACTGGTATAAACCCAGATGGTGTGGCAAAAGCAGAGATGCTCTTGGCCCTCTCAGTTAAAGGCACACACCAATAACCCTTCAATAAATCAATCTTGGTCAAAAACTTTGCTTGCCCTAAATACAATCATCAATCCTAGGTATTGGAAACACATCAGTTCTAGTTACAGCATTGACTTTACGATAATCTGTACAGAATCTAGTACTTCCATCAGGTTTTGGAACTAGAACACAGGGTGAACTCCAATCTGAGTTAGAGGGTCTGATAATATCATGTTCTAACATGTACTTCTTTCTCAGCAATCTTTCTCTTTTCAGGATTCATCCGTACGGATGCTGTTTTTTATTGGTTTGGCATCACCAACATCTACATCATGAGAGGCTATAGAAACTCTCTTTGGAACATCAGGAAATAGATCTTTATATTTTTGATCAACCTCTCAAACTGATCTTTCTGTGAGGGTTCTAAGTGCTGGAGTTTTACATCAAGATTTTGCAACACTTCAGAATTTGACAATTTACATGAAAGAACTTCAGCTTTAATTCTAGGTTCATCATCTTGAAACTCCCTTCATCTTCACAAGTCTCGTGGAGGATCTGAAGTGACAGCTGCAACCCTAGCATTCCTATCATGATAAGGCTTCATCATGTTAATGTGACACAACTGTTTTGGCTTTCTCCTATCTGGAGTCTTCACAATGTAACTGAGATCATTGAGTTTTGTCAGAATTTCATAAGGACCATGAAATCTAGCCTGCAATGGATTGGACCGCAAAAAACAACACAAGGACCTTGTCTCCTGGTTTAAACTCACGGCTTCTAGCCTTATGATTACCAAGTTTTCATTTTTCCCTGACTTGATTTCAAGTTCTCTTTGGCTAGGTCACAAGCTGCACGCAGTCTTTCCTTGAACTTGCTAACATAGTCTAACAGACTGATATGGACTTTTCTCTTGCCATTGTTCACTCAACAATAGCAAAAACCCTCTCACTTCATGGCCAAACACTAGCTCAAACAGACTGAATCCAGTAGACTCCTGCACTGCTTCTCTAGCTGCAAACAACAGCAAATGAACACCTTCATCCCAGTCTTTCTCATGGTCATAACAATAAGTCCTCATCATTGTCTTGAGAGTGGAATGAAACTGCTCTAAGGCACCCTGACTCTCTGGATGATAGGCACTGGAAAGAATCTGAACACCTAGTTCATACACAACCTGCTGAAACAATCCGGAAGTAAATTGTACCTTGATCTGACTGAATTTCCCTGGGAAGGCCAAACAAAAGAACTTTATCAAAGCCTTCAAAATAAGTTGCCTTGATGTTGCGTCTGGCTTCAGGAATCTGGTAGATTCACACATGATTGTCAACAAGTACTGATTTCCAGATCTAGTCTTGGGTAATGGACCAACACAATCAACAATGACCTTGGAAGGGCTCCCCAAATGCTGGGATAGGCTGCAATGGAGCTACAGGTGGGTCTAACTGGTGTTTTCCAACTACCTGACAAGTGTGACAGGTTTTTTAAAAGTTGGAAACATCTTTCCAAGTCCAGGCCAGAAGAAGTGTTTCATGATCTTGTCAACAGTCTTGTTAACACCAAGATGACCTCCTAAAGCCAAACTATGAGCCATTGTTAAGATCTCATTCCTGTAGACCTTTTTTAATTTGCTTGACCACTGCCCAATCTGCATTGGCAGGGATATCAGGAGGGCGTTACTTCCGCATCAACACTCCATCCTTGAGATAATACCCAACTGGAACTGTGTCTATTTCTTCATCAGGAGGGGCTCTCTTCTTTAGTACACAAATTTCAGGATCATTGGTTTGCTCCTGAATCAACCGCTTTCTGGACAGAGACAAGTCTCCAGACACATCAGAATCACCAGACCCATCCGGCTGGCTGAATAGAGAACTGATAAAAGTGTCTGATAAGTCCTCAAACGGAGAAACCACAGAAGGCTGAACAGAGTCATGCAAACCACCTGAGTCATGACTATTCAATGTGCTGGATAGCACCACATCATTTCTTGAGCCCTCTTGGCCATAGCACGAGTCACTGCACAGGAAGGATACAGATAGGTATATTGACATAAGTCCCACCTTTACCTGTCCTGTAACTAAATCTGACTTCAAGAGTACAGAGCGCAGGGGTACAGATACAGTCCTCCCTTCAATACCTTTTGTCAAGTATTCCCCAGAGAGGTCTCATCACGTAACTCCAAAGTCCATCAACAAAAGTGACTGAGTTCGGTATCCCTTAGGATATATATGGGGACAGGAGGAGAATGCTCATTCAGAGCCACAAATCCCTCTGACACAAATGGAAGAAATTCCTCCCTCACAAAGTCAGCAGTATCAGGCTTCTTAGCCACACAAGGAGCAGGCAATTTAGCAGATCGGTCATCTACTACAGGGGTTTCTAACCTTGTCTTCACAAAGGCATTGGGTTTGGTATCCTTTTCTTTGTTCTTTCTTAGCTTTAAGGAACCAACAGTTAGATGTAACATGACCAATTTCTTGCAATAATTGCAAACTAGACCACTTTGTCACTGTCATTTCACACTTTGATCAGACCTTTGACTGGTTTTCAAACCATCACCAGATTTGTCTTTGGGTGAGGAATCTTGGGTATCACCGTTACCTTTCTTCTGAAATTTGGACCATCTTTTGTTACTGCTGGACTGAAATTTGGACTTATGTGTAAGAACATATTCGTCTGCAAACTTGGCAGTGATTGCAAATTCAGTGCTTTTCTCATTAAGGTAGGTCTTAATATCATCCTTGACACAGTTCTTGAATTCTTCAACTAACACCATCTCTTTTTAGTGAGTTGAAATCATCCTTGACCTCCATAGAAGTACACCAGCGCTCAAAGCAAACCTTCTTCTCGTTAGCAAATTCCACATAAGTCTGATTGTCAGATTTCTTCAGACCTCTGAATTTCTTTCGGTAAGCCTCTGGAACCAACTCATAAGCTGTCAAAATAACCTTTTGACAACCTCATAATCAGAGGAATCATCTGCAGACAAAGCCGAATAGGCTTGTTGAGCTTGCTGCCCTTGAGGACAGTTTCAACATCAGAGGCCAGTGTTCCTTTGGCCCTGACAACTCTTAGTACCTTCTCGAAACACTGGAAATACTTATCAACCTCCTTCTCTGAGAATGGAGGACCAGCTTTACCTCCTGGCCAGCCCGAAAATTGGTTTCAAAAAGAATTTTGATTTTTAGTAGCTACATTTGGAGCCTTTTCTTCTCTAATTTTTCTAAATCGAAGAAATCTCTCTGTCTCTGTCTCTCTCTTTCTGCTCTTTGGCTTTCTTCTTTCAAATTCTCTTTGTTTTTTTTTTTTCTTCCCTTTCAATCTCTAGCATTTTTAATTTAAGTTCCAATTCTACACTTGGATTTTCCATAAGGCAACTGTTCCAGAAAATCTCCTGGTGCAAAAAAATTTTCATCAATGTAATATTCAAAAATCTCTCTAGCCAGTCTTGCTTTTTCGCATTTGGTTTTACATCTGTCAGAACTGTCTGCATATTCCTATGGTTCTGTCTTTTTAAAAGACTTCAAAACCTCTATGGTTGGTGATTTCATCCATTGCTGTTGATCTGCCAATATATATCTAGGAAAATTCAAAAAACAATTTTTATTTTTGAAATTTTAGATTTTCAATAAATGAACAATGGTCTATCCCGGACCTGAGCCCCCAATTTGTTATGGCCCCAATTTGTTATGGGTCAATTACAGCAAGGGATGACAGACAAAATTCTTCAACTTCAACAGATTTAATTAAACAAAACTTAGAACTAATCCACACTCTACCCTACTGACCAAGATTGGTTCTAAAAAATAGTTACAGTCCCTTGGCTTGAGATGGGCTGCATGGTTTGTTTTCCTGGGACAGGAAAATGCTCCAACACAGGCAAAAAATCTCATTCAAGGTCTTGAAAAACTCACAGGTCTGGTCAAATGTATTTCTTTTCCATCAAGTTCCCTACTACCCCGTCCCTTTTTTCTCCTTATATGGTCATTTCCAGCCCCCTTGCCTTCAGTGCCCAAACCTAGCTGATTGCTTAACAAAAAATGTCAATGCTGCCATCTAGTGGCTTTTTACCACATTACAGAAGGTCATGCACGCTCCCATGAATTCAAGGGAAATGTGGCATGCTTGTTGCCTCACTCAGTCTCATTCTCACATGGAGTATTCCCTTTGTATTAAGCCACTTAAACTGTGTCTTGGTGGATGTTCCTCTGTTCACATTCAGCAATCCTGCTGATCTCTGCAACCGGAAGAGAAGGTTGCATGAATTCAAAGGAAATGAGACATGCTAGTTGTTTCATAGTCTCATTTCTCACACTGCATAATTCCTTTGTATCAAGCCACTTTAAGGGCCTGATCTACGAAGATCCCAGATAAAAAGCGTTAAATTGCGTGCTCATGGTAACCTTTTGCATGTTTGGTTTGCTTACATTTTGCAGGTGATCTACTAAGAGTAATTGCCTAAATGACTGCTGGTGCAAACAGCATAATTAAATGAGGACTTTGTGTGCTGCAGCTATTTCCACCATGGACAGTTTGGAAGAAAAGGAGATGAAAATCGACTCGATGGAGTTGGAGGTGCTTGTGGAGAGAGCAAATACACTGTTATAAATGGACTGAATTTAACAGGTAAATTAACACATTGTTTCCTTGTTATTTTAACTGTAAGTAGAGTACTGCGCGCATTTAATTGTGGTTTACAGTTAACATACACGGAACCTGTGTTATAAACTGATTGTAAAATTACAGTTAAAATAACTGGCAAAAAAGGTGCAAGTTTATAACTGCATGCTCAGTGTTTGAAGGGGGAACAATTTGCACATGAGTACAGTCACTCGCTCCGATTACTCTTGGGAAGCTAAAAACTAGTGTTTGGTTTCATTCAGTGCTTCCCGTGTGGATGGAAACTTTATCCATCCTATGCAACATGGCATCCAGTATTTGAGAAAGTACACATGAGAAACTGTTTTGGGAGATCCAAGCAGTGAGAGCTACTGTACGCCGGAATGAACCAGTTGCGAGAAATGTACAATAGCTAGAAGTTTTGTCATTGCAGGTATGGCATGACTTGTTCTTGTGACTGGCCCCAGATCAGCCCTTATTTCATCTAACAGCTCCAAAATGGCATTGCTGGATAGGCCATATGTCTGGATTATTCTCTCCTCTGATATCCCAAACATTGTCACACAGATGAAGAACACCCGTTCGGGCGTACTCACCACCTGTGTCTTCTCCTCGCAGCAATAATGGCAGCCATGTCTGTGCGCAATTACGTGGAGGAAACGTGAATTGCTTGTTACCATACACAGTTTTATTCATCTAATAGCATATTTTTATTGTTTCAAGTCGTCTCTCTAATAGTTTCTGGTCAGATGTTCCTCTGTCTGCTTCCAGCGGAGAGGGCCATACATGCTTGCACAAACTTGAGGAACATGCAACATGCTGATTTTCATGCATAGTTTCATTCAATTTCATTCATACTCAAATTTATAAAGGAAGGTGACTCTACTTGCCTACTCCCTTCAGGAATGCATGTCTGAGAGTTAGTGATCTCAGGGATCTCAGGGTGTCATGCTTGCTCAGATTTTTCCAGAGCATCACTTGAGTAGAGTCATTGCCAGACACAAATATATGTTGTTGTGTTATAAATGGCTAAATATTGGTGGAAGTGTCCTGCCTGAAATTATAGTTCTTGAAACTGCATGGCTTGGGGCTTGACTCAGTCTTTTTGGATATTCTCTCTGAATTCTTGCAGCATTGCCCTTTTCTGCTATATCCAATGGGATGCTTTTTCATAAATAATCTTGCCGGCCAATACAGGTTTTGTCATGTGATTGATCTGCTACCCATTGGGTTAAGCTCCACTGAATGCAATGGTTTGTGGCACTGCTGAATACAGTAGGATCATATGCAGTATGATGATGTATTTGGTCATTTTTAATGCCTTGTGCATGTTGTTGTGTTTGTATGTGTATGTCTCTCTTTTTCTTTTGTCTCCTACTATTATTCTGGTCTTTGGACATTGGAATTTGGGTCCTGACTGGTATATCCAGGTTCACGGTCACCTGGAGAGTAACACTTGCTTATTTCCATCAAAAGTGGACCATCCTGAGCCAAGTTATGCATTGTCCAGATGCTGTATATGAAACCACAATTTAAGCTTATTGTAAAGGGGATGATTAAAAAAAATCCCACATTCAATAAATTTGAATGGATCTATTACATATGGTTTTTGGACATAAGAATTTTGTATTTTGGCTAGTCTATTCAATTTCAGGGTCACCAGTCGAGCAAAATCTGCTTATTTCCATCAAAATTGGACCATCATGAGTCACGTTATGCAGAGTCCAAATACAATATAAGAAAAAATCTGGGAAGGAGGATGGCATATAGTCCCACTTTAAATATATGCAATGTCTAATTATGTATTGTATTTTTTTTCTTTTTAAAAAGCTGCAAATGACCTGCAATTTTGCATGCTAATATCAGTGGTCCTTAGTACCAACTTACTTTAAAAGCAAATATGGGCAATATACCAAAAAAGAGTAAAGCTGGTCATACTTTCTGCCTTTCTGTGACTTCAGGCCAAAGAGCTCATCATTTTCATGAATAATGTTTGAGTTAAAGCTTTGAAACTTCACATGCTTGCTCAGAACCTCAAGGAGATAGTGCGTGCAAGTTTTTGTGTCCCTGCAATGTTCCCTTCACCCCAAACCCAACATACCACAACCAGTACATCCCCATTAATTTTTCATATGAGGCTTTCGGACCTTCTTTACTCATCATCTTACTTCCATTAACATTCCTTACATTTATATGGATTTTGGTCACATCTTAGAATGGTGCTAGGAAGCTGGGATTTCGCATGGTAGTATGTTTTGATGACGGCAAACACATATCCACAGATTGGGCCTGTAAGTTTTCTCAAAAATTTTTTCAAAAGCAGAACTTCTTCTCACTGATGCTCCATGTCCCAAAGAACCTGAGAAAACCTAATTCAGATTTGGATTTTTTTTTCTAGAGGGCCCACAAAGTCCCAAATTTCTGAGCTTGTTCTGCATTTTGAGAGGATGTGTGGCGCAAAGTTTTGTGACCCAAGGATATTTCTGCACCCCAATACCCAGAGGGCCATTTTCAATACATCGCCATTGTTTTCATATATGATTTTAGTCCCCGTTTAGAAGTGTGGAAGAGCTCCAGCCTTCAGCACAGGTATTCTGCTCCATGAGTACATGTGCCTGGCCATTTATGGAGGACCTAGGGCTTTTTAATATCCTCAAACCCATCATCCCATTTCCAACTTAATCCATTCATTTTTCATATGAGAATTTCAGACACATCTTAGAAAGGTGCTAGGAACCTATGATTCGATGTGCTCACACAGTTTATCTGTCTGCAACAACATATCCAAAATGCAAACACGTGAAACAGTCCTTAATTATCAAATCAGCTGCACCCCAATATTTTCAGCCCAATTCTAATACAACGTATATTCCCATTCTTTTCGTACATGTTTTACGGACACACCTTAGGAAGGTGCCAACAACCTGGGATTTTGCATGTTAGTACAGGTGGATCTCTGAAACAACATATTCCCATTGCATGTCTTTGTGTGGTTCCAAAAAGAAATAGGCAGAGTGAGAAAATCTCTCTCTCGGGCGCCTCTGTCAAAATCTACAAGAAGGCCGGCTTGCTCTTAGAGGTCATTTTTTAAGATCGTCCAAGTGGCTCAAAAATATATGCACTTGTATACTTTGCAGGCCCAGGTGGTGAGATTTAAGAGGTTTTGTCATTTGAAGACATTTCTGCACCCCAAAATCCACTTGTAATTGTAATATATTCCGCTTCATTTTCATATGCAATTTTTGGACACCCCTTATAACAGTCCTAGACATTAACGGCTTTGCACACTGATTCAGCATGTTAATTAGAAACTCCGTGTCATTTTCGGTGATGCTGGAACCAATCCTTCACCCCAAACATAACATCTACCTCTCAATATATCCCATTAATTTTACATATATGGGTTTTGGACCTCATTTAGAAAAGTGCTGGAGCTTCAATAAATTAGAAGCATATTTTGCATCCCAATGGGACACCCTACACCATTTGTGGTGACTATGATATACTGCAGGACCAAAATGTTCACAAATTGAACTTAAAGACATTTAGGCCTCTGACAGGGGATTGTCTTTTGTTTCTATACCCTGAAGAGTGCACCCAAACCTGTGTTGCTCTCTGATATTTCTGCTGCACATGGCTATTTGCATCTGGTATATTCTTACTTATACTCGCATCACTGAGTCAAACGACCTCAATCCCCCCAAATGCCTCCATGCATTATTACGTTGGAACGCGGCTCTCAGAGGACTGAAGTAAGCGGTGACACCATAAGCTAGGTGCTTATTTTTCACCCAACAAAATTTACGGTTTGCTATACCATTAAATTTAACCTCTTATTTAACCAGGGAAGTCCCGTTGAGAGTGGAATCTCTTTTTCAAGGGAGCCCTGGGGGTTGAGGTGGGGAGGGAGAGGACAAGTTGCATTGCCGAATAGGTCAGGGGATGATTTGGTGGCAGGTCGAAAGAGCCAGGTTGGGAATTTAGCCATGACACTGGGGAACCCCCTACTCTTATCGATAAGTGTGATAAGATCTTTAATGACCACAGTGAGTCAGGCCCTCAGTTTAATGTCTCATACGAAAGGTGGCGTTTACTTGCATAGAAAATGTGCTGCACCAAACCTGTTGCATCTGTCGCACTGCTCTCACCCATATTGCTCATTCCTGATGCTCTCCTTCCAGACCCAGTGTGCATTGTTATTCTCCATTTCTTGTACACCCCAAAGTGGTCACCATGGTAGCAGGAAAGTGAAAATATAAGTCATACATATCCCATAAAATATCCAAGCAATTGTGGCAATTATCAGTTTTAAACCCTCAATAACTTATGGTTTAGCACCATTAGTCGCCTAATATTTTTCAGACCTTTTTCTATGCTGGCTTATAAGTTGATTGAAGCATACATTATGTACTCCATTTGTCCGTGCAATAATGATTCAATGCAATGTTAATGTAATGAAAATTCATACATTCTGTGATGTCAGATTTTGCCGTTCAATAGAAGTAGGTAATTGATGTAAGCCGATGAATTCCTTGTCTGTTTCTAATTGATGTCTATCAATATCTCACGGGCTATGGACACAGTGATTAATAAAACATCAAATACCTCTGTAAGACTTCAGCATACCTCCTATATATTAGCTTTGCAGTTAAACCTTGCTTTAAAATTCAACCAGATTAAGTCATGGAACTAATGAGATGCTTTCGCATGGAACAAATTTGCACCTGTAACCCGTGGAAATGTAGCCATAGCAGTTGAAAAATTTCCCCACTGCTTTTCTGTGGCACAAAAATGTATCTTTGAGATGATTTTATTGCATGGTTACCCCCGGCAATTAACTCAATAAATCTTAGCTGTCAGGAGGCTGGCTTAGCTCCAAGAAGAAATGAAATGATCAAAACCCGTAAATAAGATGGGTTTCAGAAATCTAATTTAGGAAATCATTTATCAGATGGATCTCATACTTAGCTAGAAGACTTTCCTCTAACAAAGAGCATTTATAGAACATTTATACACACATAAAAAACATTGTTGAGTCATACGTGCAGATGTGAACACTCTTGTATTATGAATAATGAAATGAGGAAATATTAGTCTGATAAAAGATGATCACATAATTACAAATGACAGTCACAAAAGCAAAATTTAACTGCAGTGATTTTGTAATGTTATAATTATTTAGAATGAATATATGCAGTAATAATGTACTAATACACTGCATAGTCCTTGTGGGAGCAGTGAGAAGAATCGCCTGGATCTATTGGGGAAACCTCAGCTGATTATGGGATGGTATAAAAGGGTAATGTCGCATTAAGCTGCTTTCACACCGGACGCGAAACAAATTTTCCGCACATTAAAAGTCAATGCAAAGACGCGAATACACGCGGTTGGCGTCTTTGCATTGACTTTGAATGTAATCTGTCATGCGAAAAATTTATTTCGCGTCTGGTGTGAAAGCGGCTTAAGTGTTGCGGATGAGGTTTTTATCCCTAATGCGAGCAAAGACCACATGTTGCTCTGATTCACATGATGCAGTTTCCATCCCGTGATGATGATGATAATAGTAACAAGAATCCATTTGCAGTCCATCAATCTAAAGGTGTAATATAACAGTGCTGAGGTTTACATCTTACCGAATGCTTTCCCTGGAGCTGGTGAAATGGATTCATGCAGGATCTATGCGCAGCACGAGTGGGTAGAACACATCAATGCGCCACAGGACACACAGCATAACATGTAGTGAGCAAACAGCATGTGCAGGAACTGTCCCCCCCACCCCCTTCCTGGCAAATACTCAGCTGCGAAAGTAACTATGCAGATGAAGGTGTTTTTGCCCCCAAGTGCTAAAATATTATTTTTGCCATGAAATACTGAGAGATTTAATGAATTAGGACAATACCATGAAAACAGAATGCCACGAATTGACAGAAATGTTTAATAAAAATTTCTTCATTTTTTCATTTTCATACATTAGCATAATTGGCCCTCTTAAAGGAAAGCAATTATACCGTTTATACATTTTAGAGACATTAAACATTTAAAAACAACAACTCCAACATTTTTTGTACAATACATATGACAGTTTTTTTTAATAAAATAAACATACAATAAGCAAAAATAATATCGTAAAAAAATCTCTGCAGAACTTGTAACTTGTGCAACACATATGAAATACAAAGCTAACCAGGCAGGAGAGTTTCTTTTTACAGAAAGAAATAGAAAATCAACAACTATACAATATTTCATTGACAGCATAACAATTACCCTGCTCTGTACAGAAAAATGAACAAAACCTTTACAAAGGAGAGCATGCTTTGACCAAGGACATCTTCTGCCATTGCAGTTCATGAGTACAAAGTCCTTCCCCACCAGCCAAAACTCGAAGTGGGTGAGAAGGCTATTTGGAATAGTAACCCTGTTCTCCCCTGACATTTAACCAAGATTACGCATCCATTCAGGAAGTAGGTAGCATTTCTATAAAGCTCAGGCCTCCAGATAAAAGGCTACTCTGTTTACCAGTGGATGTCAGCTTCACTTTGCCAGTAAATATTTACCAGTAACATCTGTAGTTTGTGGATAAATTGTGCCTTATGTACACAGTTTCAGTATAGTGCAGAGCAATGGCTATAAAGATCTAAATCAGGATGGTGACTGGTTATGCATTCAACTTTGAACCTGGCAATGTGACTCCCTTCCTATAAATGAGCACAAATAATCTGCTATACTTTCACCTTTGATTAGATTCCACTGCTTTAAAGATCAAAAGATTGTACAGAATCTGATTTCGATGATATAGGTCAGACGCAATCATCTAATCCCATACAATCAATATAGAAACAAGGCTTTTTTTTCCAGAAAGTTGCCACTGAATTTGTTTTTAAGAGATCATTTTAAGGGTACATACAGCAATGCACAGGAAATTAATTGGTTTTGACGAAAGGAGGTAAGCGCTGTCTTGGAAGCAAAACATTCATGATCAGTCCCCTCTCTGAAAACAGCTTCATTACAGAAGCTTCTGTGGGCCAGATTAATGTAATCAATTATGAGAACAGGACACATAACTAGATCGGATACAAAACACATGACTGGCCATCAGTGAAGCATAACATATCTCATCTGTAATATTTTCAAGGCAAGATAGGCCAGCTGGGGTCACTTCTTTCAGCTTATGGGGTCTGCTGTATATTCATATCGCAACTATTCTCTAGACAGAAGTACACGGAACATTTAGTTTTATTGTACAAGTATAGACAGCATTGGCAGACCATGGTCATTTTCCCCTGTGCAGCGCAGTTCATGAATTTGTGTTGGGAGTTAACCCTTAGAGCGCTTAAATAAATTAAAAAAAAAATTAAATTTAATTATCTTGTGCTGTTGAAAACCCATCAAGTGGCAACTTGTTTAAAAGAGTTCCCCTGCGGGAGCTCTTTTAAACAAGTGGCCACATGATAGGATTTCAACAGCTTTGATTTTGACATCTTACATCACTGAGTAACAATGGTTGCATTCAGCGCTCCGAGGGTTAAGAGACACGCGGAGGAATAAATATTGTTGAGAGACTGAAACTTGAATTTGAATCTAAAATATAGTCAACTGTGAGGAAATTAGAGCCAGTATCTGTGACACAGTAGCTCATGTGCCTTAATGGACGCTCAGGAATTCAATGGCATCCCTCTCTGCTGCTTCAGACGGCTATTTTGAAATGCGTTATTTTTCAGTGACTCAGAATCAGCATTATATTACTGGAAGTTCATTTTAGTAATACTGCACATTATGCTGGGTGAACCACCGTTTCAGCACGATGCTAACAGACTGCTGGTATGATTTAATAATAATAATAAATTTAACCATGATTAAGACTGTAATCTATTAGACAAGACTGAGGCATCCTTGCTTAGAACAGTGCATCTACTTCAATCCAAAATCAAAGGCAGCATTTTATGATTCCTTGAAATCAACATAATGCAGACCAAATGTGCAAAAATGTGTAAGACAGTGCCCGAGCTGTAGAGAATGAACGGTCCACAATGGATATGCCTGTTTGACAGAGTTGAATCAGATATCTATTTTACAGATGAAGACATTCTTGAATATCTCTTTGCTTTAAACAAAAACAAAGGAAATAGGGATGCTCATGGACACTACCTCAGACATAAAACAAATATTAATAAATAAAATTCATAACCCAAACTTAATAAACTCACACCTCCACTTGCATAAATAATGACTAAAGTGGCATCTGTTTCAGAAATGGAAAAACAGATGAAATGCAAATATTGCAATTGAAGGATTTTACAATGAAAGCTTCAAATTCAGATTCCTTATGGTCACCATATTGCCAAAACATGGAGATCTTGAATCTAAATGTTTATTTAAACAAATGTTAACGAAAGATAACAATTCCAAGTAAGTGTAAGCGAGGATCTCAAAAATAAATAATAACGTGCGATTTTCTGCCAGTGCTGCTTGTAATCCGTATCCTGTTATCTCCTTCAGCCGCTGATCAGTAACCTAGTTAAGCTGCAGATGTTAGCCAGCTATTTAAGGACACTAAACAACAAAGCCACTCAGTGAATGACACTGCTCTGGCTGCGCTTCAGTTTTCTGTCTCTTTTGCTCGGTTAAAGTTGGTCCCTCATTCACATCATTGTTTCACAGCAAAACTGGGAATTCAAAAGTGGCGGCCGGTTGACAGAAAACCGAGGGAGCGGAAAACATCCCTTGAAACGGATAAGATTATTGACCCGATTCGATACCCATATGAATACTTCATTGGCGGTTACACACTTTTGGGCGGCGCAGTGGTTAGCATTACCGCCTCACAGCAAGAAGGTTGTGGGGCCTTTCTGTGTGGAGTTTGCATGTTCTCCCCGTGTTCGCGTAGGTTTCCTCCGGGTACTCCGGTTTCCTCCCACAGTCCAAAGACATGCACATCAGATTAATTGGAGACGCTAAATTACCCGTAGGTGTGAGTGTGAGAGCGAATGGTGTGTGAATGGTGTGTGTCCTGCGATGGATTGGCGAGCTGTCCAGAGTGTGTCCCCGCGATTCGCCCAAAGTCAGCTGGGACAGGATCCAGCTCCCCCCGCAACCCTAGTGAGGAATAAGGCGGTATAGAGAATGGGTAGTTATACACATTCCCTTTTAATTAAATATTAAGGTGAGTGAATAATAAATTCAACTAAACGTTTAATTCACTTGGCTTAATAGGCAACTCTTCATGAAAATACTACTGTTGATTTTCTATGTTAACTTTAGTTGCATTCTGCAGAGCAAGCCATCAAACCTCTGCTTCATGACTGTTTAATTGAAAACAAAGATTATATGCGCACTTTTTTGCATTCAATTGACGCGTTTTATTTCTCATCTTGACAAAGAAAATTAGCTACACCTGAGAAGGGAGAGTTAAAGTATCTTTAATTAAGGAAAATGACTGAAAACAGATCAAGACTAATGATCAGTTTAAAGACGTTTATCGCCCTCCTTGCTCTCTGTCCACCGGCCACCACTGGAATTCAAAGAATATTGACTTTAAATCTCAACAGTTCATCTGAATCTTCATACTACCTTGTGGCAGATACTGCTAATATAGGCACTTGTTTATACTCCAGGATAGATGGGACTCAATGAGCCAGTATTAGCTGGTGCTGACTGGCAGGCATTCTCCAAACAGAATGGCTGGCGTCTGGCACGAGAAGGAGCAGCTGCGGAAAAAAATTAATAAATAAAGCTCGAAATGCACAAACTGGCTCCTAAAAAAGGGATGACAGTTGGCAATTTTGGACTGGAAGCAAGAATTTCAGAATTTGCATAAAATGAATATACACAACTTCATTTCTACTGTTTACAGGCGAAGATAATTGTAACATTGCAAGCAACATTATTTTGTCACGAAAATCACACAAACATTGTCCTCGCAAAAATAATGGATTATGGGAGAGAGTGCTCTCGGACAAATCAGTTCTGCAGCCCATTTTAGACTGAATCTTTTTCAGCGATAACTTTAATCAGTATTACACATTCTGCACAGTTATTTATGTTTATCTGCATATTGCTATTCATCCTTGGAGTGGTAATTGACTGCCGTTGCATATTTTTGCTTCGTTAAATAACAATTTGCTTTTTTATTAAATTATTGCAAATCGGAAAACACTGCGAATGAATTCGGTACAAACTGGCAGGTTGTTGGTTTAAGGAAAATGGCAAGACTTTTCGCCTGTTTTTTGTTTGAAACCAACACCACAAGTGAAACTCAGTTAGATATTTGGAATAAATACATCACACTTTTGATTTTTTAAAGCCAGAGCAGTCACAAACATCATCAATAAAAGTGATAAAAATGAATAATTTATAATTATAAATTATAAAGAAAATATTTGAGGAGCCATGAAAAATAAAAATTAATATACCAATATGGTATGGAAAGATCCTGTAGATTCATTCTGGTTGGTTTGCTGTCTAATAGCTTCCACTGGATAATGAGGCACTTTGTGTCGGATCTTAGTGAAAGGAGCATTTCACACACATATGCGCAAATACCCACACAGACACGCACACACACAAGCAGACAATCATACAGGCACAGATACATAAACATACACATATGCACGCACATGCACACACACATAAATCATCTTAATAAACATCATCATCACCACCATCATTATCTGGTCCACAGGAACACCTCGGGCCTTGGCTAGGGTTTTGGGAATTACCTGCCCAAAACAACCGCCATATTGCAAAGTAAGCGCAAAGCACAAACATTCCCATCAACATCCAAACAAACAAATTGATGACCCAAGCGTTATCTCAAGGCTCTATGGAAAGCACTCTGCCCACGGCTACTGATACTATGACTGAAACTAACTGAGCATCATGTTACTCATCATGTTAAGGACGCATATTCAGGTCAGCAGCACTATAAATGGTCCCGTTTAATCCAAACATTCACTGACCTCCTCAGAAGACTGTGCATCCCCAGTATAATAGCCCACTCTGGTCCATATGCTAATGCAAGCAGTTGGGTTGAAGGAGAAATTTGAAAGGAAAGTAAGTCTTAAATATTATTGATAGATTTATTCCTATTTTACTACCCCATTTCTGAAAAAGTAGGGAGGGTGGGAAACGCGAGTTCTAGAAAAAAGCAGTGACTTGTACACCACACCATCTTTGACTTGAATTAAATTGAAAACAGTAAATGACAAAATATTTCATGCTTTACCTTATCAGCATCATTTTTTTTTTGTAAATACACTAGCATTCTGAATTCAATGCCTGCACACATTCCAAAAAAGCAGGGACAGAGGCAATAGACTTGGGAAGTGTTGGAATGTGAACAAAAAAAGTGTACAGGTGTATTTAAAAAAAAAAAAAACATCCACAAAAGGCACTTGTTGACAAACAAAGAGCAGTTGAGGTTTGTCACTTCGCAAAAAACAGTTTGAAACAAGAGATCTAAATTCACAGCAGTGAGATGAATATAGCAAAATGGGTCGGCATAACCTTAGCCAATTAAAATAATTCATCATTGCATCCACAGATGCAAGTGAAGACTGCACTATGCACCAAGGAAGCCATATGTCAAAAACAGCAGGGAACACTCCCGTCTTCGTTGGACTTCAGCTCGTCTGCAACGGACTCATACACATTATAAACCTGGGCTGTTGTTAGACAAGTCAACCTTTCAAATCGTTTATGGAAATATGGACGTGGTTTTCTCCAGGCCAAAGAAGAAAGGTCAGGTTCAGAATTCTGCATCTGTTATGGGATTGGGAATTGCATCAGAAGCATTGATGCTGATGGACATTTTTACATTTTACTGAAACTAATGCTGTCTTCTAGATGAAGACTTTTCAGAGCCTCCTCAGCTTATTTCAGCGAGACAATAGCAAGCCACAGTATAGCTTCCAAATAAGGCAGCTAGACAAGACGCTGCACTGTTGAGCTGCTGAGGACGTATGTTGAGGAAGAATGGAAAAAATCCTACAAAATGGGGACAATTGGTGTTCTCAGTTCCTCAAACAATTGTTTGGAGGGCTTTTAAAAAGAGTGTGAGAGTAAATGGTGTGTGAATGATGTGTGCGCCCTGCGATGGATTGGCGAGGTGTCCAGCTATTCGCCCACAGTCAGCTGGGATAGACTCCAGCTCCCCTGTGACCCTAGTGAGGAAAAAGTGGTATAGATAATGATAGATGAATGTTAAAAAGAAACAGTGGTAAAAATACCTTGTCCAATCTTTTCCGATGTGTGTTCCAGGCATAAATTTTGGAACTGGTTTTTTTCCAAAAAAAAAAAAAAAAATTGTAATACAAATGCACATAAGGGAAAACATTGAATAACTTGTCTCTGCCATGCAGCAATTTAACACAGGTAAAGGATCATTTTAAAATAAGTTTTTTCTTTTTAATTTTTCATATCATCCCAAATTTTTTCAAAAATGGGGTTGAAGATTCAATTACAGTCCGATTTATAATTTTTTCACTTAGTGGTCAGTGTGTACTTATTTTATTTTACTTTTATTTTACATTGTCTGTGCTCCAGTTTGAGCTAAATATGTCTATCAAAATATTTTATGCATTTAAGCTTAAAATTGATGTTATTTTCACTTTAATTTGCAAGCTGCATACCCAACTGCCAACAACAGTTATGCCTTTGGACTCGTCAATCAATGTATTACATATAAAGCACATTTTTCAGCTTGCAATAGACTAACCATAGTGCTGTTCAGTAATATCCCTGTTAGTGCGCTATGATTAACATGAGTGGGACTGTCCTCTCGCAACAAAATCACAATCAACAGAGCAATTATAATTTTAATCAAGCCTATTTACAGCCAGGTCCTTAAAAATTTGGACACTGATGAATTTATTGTTATTTAGTTGACTACCACATCACATAGGTGCTGAAATTAAATAATGAATCTGAGCATAATGCAGACTTTCAGTATTAATTTGAGGGTATTAAGAAATTACAGGACTTTTTATTTGTGGTCGCCCTTTTCAAGGGAACAAAAACAATTGGACAGTTAGCTGCACAGCTGTTCCATGGCCATGTGTGCAATTCCCTCATTATTTCATTAACAAGTTAGCATAATAAGTCCGGAGTTCATTTCATGTGTGGCATTTACATTTGGAATTGTCAATATGAAGTCCAAAGAACTGTCACAGCCAGAATAGCAAGGTATCTTTTGGCTCAAAACAAAACCATCAGAGAAATAGCTAAAATGATGTAGCCATATTGCCTATATAAAATCAACAATACCTCCCACTTGACTCCCTTGGAATCAGGTGGTTTTTCCAGAACAATAACTAAAGTATATTTACTGAATCCTTGCCAAATTTAACTTTGATCTTGTGAATATTTTTTGAGTTAAAGGCACTAAAAGAATGCGGGGGTAGGCCGAAATTTTGTGCTTTATAACTTGCGTCATTTGTTCTAGATTTTTTTGAGCCGTCCACTTTTAGAGCCTGGTATTTAATATAAGGATATGTGAAGGATAAGGACCCCGAGTACACTGAGCAAGCTACCCGAGACTTCTTTAAGGCAAAAATTCAGAATATTGAACAATGGCCAAGAAACAGGCATGTTGGTCCAGCCAAAACTGAAGGCAAAATGCCCCAAGAGCAGCAGGAACTGAAGTCAGCTGAAATAAAGGCATGGCAGCGTGCTTATTTTTCCTAACCACGTTGTGGTACCACTTCCGCTCTGAGCCACACTTCAGCCAAACAGACTGCACCTAACTGGAACTGGAAGCCAATCAGATTGTACGTAACTGGCAGATTATCACCAGGGAACAAACTCTGAGTCTGGTACTGGCCATGAGTTTCAGACTTCAGAGAGGCAATGAATACACAAGATTCGCAATGTAAGTCAAAAATAGCAATATGCGTTTATGCTAGTTGGTCCGGACACTTTTGAGCCCAATGTATGAGAATGGTTATGATTCCTGCAGTGTAAACAGAATATTTTTTGGCAAAACCCTTAAATTAAATTAAAACAGCATCACTGTCCAAATAATTATGCAAACCATCACTGTCCAAATAATTATGCACCTTACTGTAGATATACTCTCAAAGACAAATGTCTGTGGACCAAAAATAAAATTTTGATATCACTTTTTATATACACCACAACTTAAAAATTTGGAATCATTTGTCATTTAAGAATTTCTTGCTATTTTATTCAATAAAAGTGTTTGTAACTACAAAGTGAGTCAAAAAACTATAAACTTTTTAAATGTCCAATTATTACATTCTGTATCAATGTAAACAACATCTTTTTACATGTACGTTTTCAGCAGCTCTTTCTGCTTCTTTTGATACCAGTTTGCACCTTGTTAGATTAAACCCATGACTGCTGTGGAACAATTTATGGAGTTCAGTGAAATTTCACTCGTGCCAACTGATCAGGCTCTGATTCAAAGCAAACAAAACAGAATTCCCTCTGTGAAGTTTCAAGTCAACATAAAACATTAATGGCACATTAGGAAGCTGACCTCGAAAACTCCGCAGCACATTTGTAACGTTCCGTGTCCTATGATATTCGGTGACCAAGAAGGCCCTTTGCCTGGGGGTAAACTGTGGACGCACCACGCTTGGCAGTGCCAGATCATTACGACCAATGCACAGGCAAGATGCACATGCCTGTTTTTAAGTTCAAATGACTATGCAACCCATTATGACATGCATGGTCAATTTCATATCCAGCCAGTTGGCACAAGTCAGATTTCACTTGAGTCCCTTAATTGCCCTCTGTGCAGTCATGCCTGAAACCTGATGAGGTGTAACTGGTACCAATATCAGTGGAAAGATCTGAAGCAAAAGTACAAACTATGTTGAATACATGTATATTGCTACACCATCACAAAATGACCCGTTAAAAAGTGTATAGTTTTTTTTTTTTTTTACTCACTATGTAGACAGTCCGCTCACCTGTAGCAAAGCCCACTTCTCCCCTTTTTTCCCCACATTATTCAGCCAATACTGTCACCGCAGCAAAGAAAATTGAAAGGTCTCATAACTGAAGTATAACACATGAAATATGAAAGGAATCGGTCAAAAATAACAGCCTGTACAGCGTCCACATGGAAGTGTCTGCGGACGCGGAGGCGGTGGAGACGACAAGCATGAATCCATAGTAGCCAACTGACTTCGTCCGGGGGCTACAATAATCCATTTATATTAAACAAACACCAAATATATATTTTAAGATGTTCTGTTCTGTGTTCAACATATTTTGGGGCAAATTTTTCAAATGATAAATAAAACAATTATCTATTTTAGTGATCCAAGCATTCACCAAGAGATTTAATCCCTACTTTGCAAATTTCAGGCATTCAGGATATTCATTTTTTTATATGGATACCCCTGCATCATGGATGGGTCGTCTGTAAAATAAACTTAAGGATTACATTGATCACATAACAGCTAAGGGTTTTAAATGAAGTCGTTGAGCAGGACAATTTCTTTCCCTGGAAATCCCTGCAGTATTCAAATCTATGTTTTGGGTCCTCTAGTTGTAACACTAATATTCCTCCATTTAAAGGTGCACTATGCAAGTTTGTTGACATCACTTCTGTTGACATTCGAATTCAAACAAAACAAAGGTAGCTCGCCCCTCCCTCCCATTCTTCCGTAACTGTCAACTCTTGTCGGTGATTGGCCGGAACGGTTTGTTATGTTATGGGGCACAGCCTGTGACCCTTGTGTTTATTTGCAGTTTGTGACGCCTGTGCGGTCTCCAGAGCCTGGGTATTTTTTACAGTGAATTCAGGGGCAGGCAGCTAGCGGATTGTGGGGAGATGTCGGCGAATTGAGACAAAAATATAATCGCGCAGAAAATAAACAATTTAGCATAGTGCACCTTTAATCCATGTGAAAATGACTAGAGATTCCAAACTTTTGAGCAGCAGTGTAGTCATTTCTGTTTTAATTCGTTACAATGACTACCTTGGTACAACACTTTTTCTGGAATGGGAGCTCATGTCGTGCACACTAGGTTCAGAAAGCTGAACCATCACTTAAGTTTAAATTGCATTTCCTGACCCATACATTGATGGGAATTGTAGTTCATACTCTGAACAGAGATGTGTACTTGTATTGGAGTAATATGGAAGGTTAACTCCTCAGATGATAAATGCAACAGGTGCATTCACAGCATACATACTGTCCTTTCAAAGGTACTTTTCAGACAACTAATGCAAATGTCTCAAGCTTTCAGCTGGCTAAAGGATTATCATCCATATTTGCAATTTTTCTGGTTAATAAAATACGCTTTTTCTTTCACATCATGAACACCTACTTCATATCACACATTTTCCCATTTCAAAAGAGTGGGAAGCACAATCAGCTTGTTGATATAAATCATATGGTGTGTAATGGATAATTCAGGCTCTCAAGAAGACAAATACAGTAAAACAAAACATTTAAATAGCTAAACAAACGCCTTTCACACAACTTTCTAATCACAGTGAGATTAATTTTGGGGAAAGGGGGGGACTCTTAACAAGCAACCAATCGGGTGGGTCAGTCAAGCTTTCTGAACTGAGTAAGCGGAAGGTGTGTGAAAGCAGATGACCTTGGGAGACTGATGAGCTTGTAAGAGATGGGGGGGTCATGCTGACGGGTCCTGCGGCTCGATCGGTCAAGATGGTTTTGCTGGGTCCAGCTGCCTCCTTTAGTGAAGATGGGGTTGCTGGGTCCTGTGGGGTCTTTTAGTGAAGATGGGTTTGCTGGTAGAGGTAGTGATGCAGGAGTGAGTGACATGGCGCTTCTGTCCCGTCGCTATAACAACTGTGCCTCAATCCGCAGCCAGTGCAGCCCCTGACGTACGTAGCGCACCAGTTCTGTCATGCTGCTGTTCTGGGTCAACGGGTCCATTACTGAATTCAGTTCCTGAAAGAACTCTGCGGAGAGTGAAGGAGAGCATGATAGACAGAGATGAAAGAGAGTGATTGAGCGTGATGGAGAGAGAGAGAAAGAGAGAGAGAGAGACAGAATATTCAGATTACAGACACATACATATAAACCTTGGAGTGCAAAGCCCTGCTAAGCTTCAAGTGTCACCAGGGCAACCCGTGGATGATCAGAGACTTCCAAATGTGAAGCACGGTACTGGACTGCTACATTATGGAATGCAATTTCAATAAGCTGAGGACAAGTTCTTATTTTCATTTAACTCTTATTTAACCAGGGAAGTCCTGTTGAGATTGAAATCTCTTTTTCAAGGGAGCCCTGGGGGTTGAGGTGGGGAGGGAGAGGACAATTTGCACAGCCAATTAGATCAGGGGATGATTAGGTGGCAGGTCAAAAGAGCCAGTTTGGACTTTAGCCATGACACCGGGGAACCCCCAACTCTCATCGATAAGTGTCATAGGATCTTTAGTGACCACAGTGAGTCAGCAGCTCGGTTTAACGTCTCCTCCAAAAGACGGCGTCTCCTTCAGTACAGTGTCCCCATCACTGCCCTGGGGCATTGGGGATTATTCCACCAGAGGGAAGATCGCAACCTACTGGCCACCAACACCTCTTGCAGCAGCAACTTGGCTTTTCCAGGTGGTCTCCCATCCAAGTACTAACCAAGTCCACACCTGCTTAGCTTCAGCTACAAGTATGCGTCAGGATCTGTAATCAAGCCTCAACATGCCATTTTGATGCTGAAGTTCATAAAAATTTAGACATGCCAAACATTGAAAGGGCTTGATAGGGTGATAGCTCAATAGTTGAAACCAATGTCCACTCATTTGATGAATAAAATTTCACACTTTTTGAAGTCTGAAACCAATCAAAAAATTTTGTTTGGCTTCAGTCGAAAATTCACACTTTGTTCAGGTACTTGTAATCGGGAGGAATCACCTGAGGGAGCTGACGTGCTATTGCAAAGCAAAAAACTAGCTACTATAATGCTAACAATATCATAAATAGCATTTGATACAGTACTGCATAAGAGACTAATTTTTACAATGAGCTCCATTGGAGTTACAGGAGGTATTCTGGAGTGGATTCAAAACTGGTTACAGGACAGAACACAAAGAGTGGTGGTCTGTGGAATCTCATCTGAGCTAGGTATGGTGGGGAGTGGCGTCCCCCAGGGATCGGTGTTGGGACCCCTGCTGTTCCTCATCTACATTAATGACCTTGATAGGAATATTGAGAGCAAATTAGTTGAATTTGCAGATGATACTAAATTGGGAGGTTTGGCAAATAGTTTAGAGTCCACTAACGTGATTCAGGATGATTTGGATAGAATCCAGAATTGGGCAGAAATGTGGCAAATGAAATTTAATGTAGTGAAATGTAAAGTTGTACATGTAGGTAATAAAAACATTAGACAGGATTACTTCATGGGAGGTTTAAAACTGGAATGTGCTACACATGAAAAATATCTGGGAGTGATTGTTGACCAAACCCTCACAGGTTCTAGCCATTGTGCTGTAGCAGTTAAAAAAGCCAATCGGATGCAGGGATACATTGCCAAAAGTATTGAGTGCAAATCCAAGGAGATCATACTTCTCTTGTACAACACATTCGTCAGACCACATCTGGAGTATTGTGTACAGTTCTGGGGACCATACTTTAAGAAAGATATAGAGGCCCTAGAAAAAGTTCAGAGAAGAGCCACTAAGCTAATTCTGGGTATAAAAGATGAAAGCTATGAGACGAGGCTGAAGATCCTTAATCTCTTTAGTCTTAGGAAAAGGAGACTCAGGGGTGATCTGATTGGGGTCTTTAAATATGTTAAAGGGATTAACAAAGTGAATTATGTAGGATTCCTTTGGCCAAGTTTTGTTAGAAGAACTTGGGGTCACAAATGGAAGTTGACCAAGGGTAAATTTAGCACGGATATTAGGAAATATTTTTTCACCCAAAGAGTAATTTTGATGTGGAATAGCTTGCCTGACCATATTGTTGAGGCAGAACCTTGGGAATTTTCAAGAGCAGACTTGACTTAAAGCTAGATACCATTGAGTCATTGAGTATCTGAAGTGATATATTCACAATAGTACAAAGAAACTGGCGAGCTAGTTGGGCTGAACGGCCTGTTCTCGCCACTCATGTTATGTTATGTTATGTTATGCTATAAAGCGAGAAAACTAAGGAGTAGAGTGTCGGAATTGTTTAATCAGGTATTTTGTTATTTAAGTTATAGCTTTAAAGTTACTCACTGCAATTAAATAAACAAAGCAAACATTTGGGAGTTATGTAACTTTGCTTTCACATCAAGCCATTTTCTATCAAGTGGATATATTAAAACACTGCTGTTAACACTGTGCTGTGTTGTTATCCATTTGAATGTTTACAAATTATTGAATACAAATGCAGAAATAGCAATTGTTTTGGCATGCAAAAGCCATTGTCAGATGGTGAAGTCTAATTGTTCATGAAAAGAACACTGTTCTGACTAGCAAGTCATAAATATCCATCCACAGAAAACAAAAACAACATGACTGTGTTACATTCAAATAAATTAATATCATTTAATGACCGTCTGAAGAATAACTGCTGTTTTCATCATCCTAGCCATTATGACAAAGGCAGCTGATCATACAACTAAATCAACATTCCCAAATTTTTGTCAGTGGAAAATAGTAGTGGAATCACAGTCTTGTCTGAAAAGCCTGACTGTGTTCAGCCAGGACTGCTGTGCGAAGTGCTCTGGCACCTGACTTTCGAGCCCAGTCTCATCCTGACACGCAATATGGTGACGTTACCTGACCTTACGTCGATATATGGTGCAAAAGGACGCTTTCGGCATCCTTCTTTGACGCCAGTTTAAAACGAACCATACCCCTTAACCTGATCCCTAACCCTAAGCGTCAATTCAGGACACCAAAAGCCTCCTTTTTCATCGTAAATCAACGCTTGGTCAGGTAGTGTCACTATCTGATGAGTCGGGATGAGAATGTGCTGGACTTTCAGTATTAGTGGATAAATGTTTGTTGACACGCTCTGTGTGCAAAATGGCAGGTTGGTCACCTTGGCCTTCGCGGGAGAGCTTGTCCGCGGTGTCCCAGTGCTCGTAGCTGCGCAGGACATTGCTGGTGATGTTGACATGGCTGGCTGCCATGTGATGTATACGCTGGGGGACGGTCACACTGCCGCCGGAGGAGGACGAACCCCCTGGACCCCCGCCGCTGTGGGCTGAGCTCCCAGGGGACGGGCTGGGGGACAAGGGCGATGGCGTCCCTGCGCTCCTGAAATAAGACCGTGAGCTGAAGTTCATTTCAATTCAATTTTATTTCTCTAACACATTTCACAGAAGGATTGTCACAATGATGCTTCCCAGAGTAAAAAAGGCCAGTGCACGGCCTAATCCCCAAAATAGCAAATGAGGCAAGAAAACTCCCAGTAGAGAGAAAAAAACTTGAACAGAGGGAAGAAATCTCAGGAAGAACCCAGCTATATAATAGTCGAGAAGCCCATCCTCCGCTAGCAAGCTAATTAATGTCGGATTTATGTCAATAAAAAACTCTTTACCACATCCAGGCAGCAGTGTCTGTAACACCAAGGAGTGCCAAGCCAAGGATGGGGTAGAATCGGATCAGGAAGTAAAGGCTATAAATTGTGGTGGGCACGTGAGTATCACGAACACGCACTGTCTTTTTTGAACACGCACTGTCAAAGACTTTTTCCAGCTGACAAGATGGGAACCAAATCAGTCATCCACACACAGAGCTGATGTTTATCTGAGCGTCACTACTCGCCACCTCAGAGATCTGCAGAACAGAACCACAGACCCAGTTCTGCCTCCCACCTCTTCATCACACCAGGCCAGAACACGATCCAAAATCACCTTCTACAGGCTTAACACACGAGTTACACAAGGCCTTTCATTGGATTCCAAATGATCATGAGACTGAACGCTGCAAAACAAAAGGCACAACTTTATCGATTTGAACACTTATCTCTAAAGCGATTACATATGTGTTTAGTTACAGAGAAATGTGCCAATTACAAGTACACTGAGAAAAGCGCTAAAATATTCGAAACGAGAGAAAGTGCAAAATGAAGAAAGTGAGTAAAAAGAAAGATGAATTGCGGCCTTTCCTCTCGGATCATCTGTGTTTTTCTGCAAGGCCTCAACCTCCTCTCTCTCCTTCACTTCTACAGAGCACACTGTTAGAGACTGCTCTGAGATCAGTCAATCTCCTCTCTCTCCTTCACTTCTACAGAGCACACTGTTAGAGACTGCTCTGAGATCAGTCAATCTCCTCTCTCTCCTTCACTTCCACAGAGCACACTGTTAGAGACTGCTCTGAGATCAGAGTCATTTTGCACCCTTATCATGTGATCTATTTGGCCATATTAAAAGCCTCAGTGAAAAACTGAAAATATGTCAGAGGTGTCATCTCCACAGAGACATGATACACCAACTGTTTCTACAGATGCAACATTCAACCCCACCCTAAGGTATCTGCTCACTTCATGGTACAATTTCTGATTAATTAAGTGTATGCGCAATTATAAGTGCAAAATAACTTTCAATCACGTGTCATTGAGCAGCTAACAACAAAGCATCCGTCCTGCAAACATCCGTTTGCCATCGTTCCCTGGAAAACATGGTTAAACATGGGTAAATTCACCGGTAGGTACCAGTACCCACAACTGATTGGCAGGCAAGATTTTTTTGTGTGATGAAAATATTACAAAAGAACTTGAATTCTTTACTGGGTCAAATATTACATCAAAATAAGCATGAATATTTAGGAAAGGAGATTAAATGAGGAGCATACTGTATTTGTGATGTCTGAGTAATTTCAGTTTTATGGTGTCTCATGTGACGATGGTAGGTCTTGTATTGTGTGAAGGGGTTGGGCCTCATATTGTGTGACGATGGTAGGCCTTGTATTGTGTTGTGCTAAGGTGATGGGCCTTGTGTTGCATTAAGGTGGCAGACCTTGTATTATGTTAAGTTGATTATAATGACACACTGAGAATCCATTTGCACATGCAATTCTTTAGTCAACAATTAATAGGACATCGAAAATGTGCCCTTACACATACCGATCAATATGTCCGCAAAAGGGATCCACCTAACCAGTACAAATTCTGATCTGATGAAGCAGTCAATATCTGAGAGGCGCACTAACAGCAGCTGCGCTGTGTTTTGCCTGAAGGCCTCTAATGCTATGAAGAAAATCAATCATTTCTCCCTCAGTGTGTGTGAACTGGGCTGGTCTCCACTAGATCAGTCCTTTTACTTTACAGCAGTGCACAGAGGATGTGTGTGTCGCCCGTGATGATCTTTCATCATAGTTACCTGCACTGATTAAGACCTGCCGGACTCTCTAACTGCAAGCTTTCTTTTGCCCTACATTTCTGAGCGCAATTTCCCAGCATGAATCAGAAATACGTATTCATCAGTGTGTTAGCACAAAAAAAAAAAAAAAAAAAAACCCAAACCAGCAGGCTCTGGGTCCTGTAATTCAGCTACAAACTGAATCTCATTTGTGATGTAAAATTACATCTTTTCTGTTCATTCTCTGTTCATTTACAAGCCTCTTTGAGTTTCCTCTAAAATAAACAGCCCCCTTCGAGGATCAGAAATGGAAATAACACACAACTGATGAGTGTTGGAGTAAAGAAAAAGAAACAAAGAATAACAAGTTGGCATCAAATTTTAATGTTGAATACACACAGTCTGTAGAACATACAGTGAAATGGAATATTTAGCAGTGCGGTACGCTGTACACACTCAAGTTTCCGTTATAAACAAAAGGCCCAGACAAGTCTGTGAGGATAACTGTTTCGGCAGTTAATCTCAATATCATGGCCAGCCAATGCTGATCGAAGGGCCTGACCATAATCTTCAGTTCTTAGAACACTGTTCCTTCCCAGACTCGGCGGCTGGCCAAAGGTTAACTTTTCTGTGCCCCTTTTGTTGGTCCATCACCTGACCTCAGAGCGGGCTGTTCCCACAACATGCAGCAATGGGGAATGCTAAGGAGAATGCTCTACACTAGGGGTTTGAAGAAAATAATATGGGCAGAGAGAGAGGTTGTTTAATCTCCAACAAAAAGTTCTGGTCCAGGTCTGAAGCTGAAGATTTTTTTGCTGTATAACGGGAAAAACGGAGTAAGAAAACTAACAAGATAAGGGAAGACGATCTATGCTTACCCTGCTAGCATCATGTTCACGTCAACCCAGTTTCACAATGCAAATAACAGGGGGATCAGTTTATTAACAACACTGCATCCATCCAGCCACCAAGTATAATATGCACAATGGAAAGTTAGACATCATGGAGGAATGATGTTTTTGACATAAACTGACACTTTTATTCACTGAGGTACCATTACCTTGATCGAAAATTAACAGCCAAGAGTGGTAATTTTGCAAATAAGTTTTGCTTTATGTTATAATAATTTAAATGAAATCATCACATACAATAAAAAAGCCCAATTTTCATCAGCAATTGCGTATACCTGTACATGTATATTCAAAAAACACAACACTGGGGTCAATTTTTTTTTCCCCAATCACAGGCCATATGTGGAAGGAGCCTCACAAACTACTCTGTGATCTGTAAAAGGAAGGCTAAGCTTCAATACTTATAGCGCTGTGAACATGAATTTCCCCCCTTCCAGATTTCTCTTTGTGTTCACTCATGTTGTCTTCGTCTTGTATTAAAATTAGTGAGATGGTCTGAAACATCCAGTTTTGATTTCTGTATGCTGCAAAAGTATACAAAGCAGTAGCCCAGCTCCAAAAGGCGAGTTGTTTCCCCGGGAAAGAGGGATGGAGTGAGACAGCTGTCCATTGAATTCTTTGCTGCTTATCATGGTAACACCCAGATAAAGTGCCAACATTATCCTGATGGAGCGCTTGGGATAAAGCCAAGTGATTCCTCTTCCAGAAATAAGTTTCTGATATTTAATATTACCCTTATAACTGCAATGCCGTCATTTGTCATTTTGATTGTCAGCTTGGCTAAGTAACGGCTTCCTCTAGCAAACGTTATCATGTTTTTATTACGTGGCAAACCGGGGTGTGGCCACGCCCCTCGACCACATCAGTACGACCACAACAGCCAATTCCTCTCCCCCTCACCACCAGTGCAGAGTGGAATTTCAGCACCCGGACAGCCGACGCCCGCGCAGCACCCTTTAGACTCGCAGGACCCTGCACAGTGCCCACCAGCAGCATGTCGGAAGGCTAGGCGGGCCTGGAGAAGAGGCGCACGAGAGGGAGCTGTGCAGCTGCGAGGAGGCTGGCTAGGAGGGCACACACAAATCTGTTGACTAACCGAGTGTCTCTTTAAAAGGCTGTTGCAACTTTTTGTTTTTTTAATAACTGCAAATTAATTGTCAATATTATCCACACTATTTATGCATATTTTTTCTGTGTTATATATATATAAATAATATTGAAATAAACTCCAGTCCTCGCCCTGTGGGCCGGTTTTGACCCAGCCTCCCGCCTAGTCTGTGCCTGTTTTTCCGGTGTCTCCCTACACTGCTGGAGAATGCGGGCACAGGTGCATATTGACAGTGGTAACCATTAATTTACTGGGATTAACACTGTGTGGTGTATTCATTCCCAGGTGTTGGAGCTGTGCGTTTTGGTCTCTTTCTGTCTCTCTCTGGTTTCCCTACAGGCAAGATGGAGGAGCTGGTTCGGGCATTAATTGAGACCAACATGGGGGGCCCAGCAGGCTCCAGAGCTGCAGCCGAACAATTTCCTGCCTGGCGAACACCATTACGAAGAGCCCCCTCAATGGAGTAACCGGACCTCACAAATTACTGACGAAAATAACCAAGCTCTCCTGCGGTCGACCCGGGGGCACCAATACATCCTGGTAATAGTGGATTACATCACCCGGTACCCCGAGGCCGTGCCTTTGCGGATGGCCACCACTAAGAACGTCGCCCGCGAGTTGATGCAATTGGTAAGTAGGGTTAGGTATCCCGGTGGAAATCCTCACAGACCAGGGTACCCCCTTTGTCTCCAGGGTCATGGCTGCTGTGGGTGAAACATCTCCAGACCTCTGTGTACCACCCTCAGGCGGATGGCCTAGTGGAATGCTTCAACCAGATGTTGAAGTGTATGCTCCGCCGAGTAGTGGCCCAGGATGGCTGGGACTGGGATTAGCTATTGCCCTACATGTTGTTCGCAGTGAGGGAGGTGCTCCGAGCTTCCGCTGGGTTTTCCCTGTTTGAGCTGCTGTATGGACGCCAGCCCCGCGGGTTCCTGGACCTGGCTAAGGAGTCCTGGGAATCTGAGCCTGCTCCTTTGCACATGATGGTCGAACACATGCATCAGATGCAGGATTGCATCCAGGCCGTGATGCCGTTAGTGAAACAGCATATGGAAGAAGCCCAACAAAAGGTCTATATTCAGGACATCCAGCTGAGGGAGTTTGAACCAGGGGAACGAGTCTTAGTGCTGATCCCTGCCCTGGAGAGCAAGTTCCTGACCTCCTGGCAGGGTCCCTTCTCCATTATCAAGAAGGTGGGGCCCATCAACTACCTGAAGGAGCAACCAGGCCGTCAGAAGCCGCAGCATTTGTACTATGTCAACCTACTAAAGAAATGGGTTGAGGTGCAAACAGCTGCCCCGGGGGCATTGTTCATCACTACCACACCGCCAGTCAGAACCGAAGCCATAAAAGTGGGCAGCGAACTGATGCCCCACCAAGAACACAAGGTACGTGAACTCCTGTCCAAGTGTGACGTGTTTTCTTCTCACCCAGTAAATACCAATGTGCTCGTCCATCGTGTGAAGACACCGTTCGGCATGGTAGTGAACGTTCGGCCCTACCGGGCACCGGAGGCGTGGCTGAAGGCCATCATGGAGGAGGTTGCAGGACCTGGGGGTGACCAAAGAAGCCTGCAGCCCTGGGTCGTGCCCCATTGTCATGGTTCCCAAGCCCAATGGCACCCTCAGGTTCTGCAACGATTTCCGGGGGGTAAACGTGGTCGCAGAATTCGATGCTTACCCCATGCCCCAGGCTGACAAGTTGCTGAAGCGCCTGGGAGAGGGCTGGTTCATCACGACCCTGGACTTGACCAAGGGGTATTGGCAGGTTCCCTTTGTCCCCGAGAATAGTCCAAACACTGCCTTCGCCATACCTGCAGGGCAGTTCCAGTACTGAGTCCTCCCCTTTGGCCTGCATGGGGCTGCGGCCACGTTCCAGCGCTTGATGGATGCCGTACTCTGCCCCTGTTAGCACTTCGCCACCGCCTAAATCAACGACCATCCGGGATTGGCCCCGACCCACCAACAAACTCCAGGTACATGCCTTCCTGGGCCTGGTGAGGTACTACTGGCGACTCATCCCTCACTTCGCCTCCACAGCCGCGCCTCTATCGGACCTCACACGAAAGGGGCAGGTCGAGAACTAATGCATACTAATGTACCCCCAAACTATCATGGATGCTGGTTTTTGAATTGTTTGCTGATAACAAGCTGGTTGGCCCCACCCCTCTTCAGCCCAGAGGACAAGGCATCCATAATTTCCAATAAGAATTTAACATTTTGATCAGTCAAACTACAGGGCAGTTTTCCACTTCATCTCAGGAAATTTTAAATGAGCTCGGGCCCAGAGAAGAAGGCAGTGTTTCTGGATATTGTTTATATATGGTTTAATCTCAACATGGCAGTTTTCTCCTGTGATCTGGAAAAACCTATTATGTATGTCACTTTTGGGAGAAGCTGAGTATGATCCTCATTTGCAGTAATTAAGAGTGGTGAGAATCTTAAAACACTAGCTATTAGAGTTATTTGAACTTTCAAAATCAAGTTTTTATTATTTTTTCGGTTGGAAAAAGTCCAGAATCGAAAGGTTTTTGTTCAGTTGCAAGAATACTTGCCACTGATAAATTCACTAGGTTTTTCCAAATCACAGGAGTTTAAACTTGCATTTGTGGATGCAGTGACAAACTTTGTTTACTGACAGTGTTTTACAGAAGTGTTCTTGAGTCTATGCAGTGATTTAAACTGCAGAGCCCTGTATGTTTTTAATGGAGCGCCACCTGAGGACCTGAAAAAAACAGCCATTCAAAGTTAGATTTTGGCCTTGTCCCATGTGTAAAGAGATTTTTCTGGATTCTCGGAATCGTTTCATGATATTATGTACCATAGAGGATAAAATCTCAGAATTCTTTGCGATTTCAAGTTGAAAATGTTCTTCTTAAATTGTTGAACTATTTTCCATGTAGTCTTTCATAGAGTGGTTAGGCCCTCTGCATATTCACCCACGAAAGACTTTTTATTCCCAATCATGTGACTGACGTGTTGCTAAATAATCTAATTAGCGCTGAGATGTTCTGCCAGTTGTCTTTTTGTAAGCTTCATGCAACTTTTCGAGTCTTTCATTGTCCAGTCCCAACTGTTTGAAAACATGTTGCTGTCATCAAATTCAAAATGAGCAGATATTTTTCACAAAACAATAATATTTATCAATTTCAGCTTTTGATACGTTGTCATTGTCCTATTTTGAATTAAATATATGGTTTTAATTGGTTTGCAAATCATTGCATTCTGTTTTATTTACATTTAACACAGCGTCTCAACTTTTTTGGAAATGGGGAAGTAGTTATATTCCAAAAATACTTTTTAAAAATCTTACGGGTTCTTTGAGGATTTTACAGATAGCTTCCAGAGATAATACAGGTGGGAACCTGAAGAGGTTGATATGTATGCTATTATGCATTATTATGGTATTATTATGTATTATGCATTATTTTGTACATTCCTAAAATGTAAAACATGTGTCCATGCGCTGGGGATATAATTTGTTGACTTTATAAACGGAATGTTTTTCACTTATCTGGGTAAGAGTGCTCTCGACCACTCGTAAAATTTTCTCTTACCAAAGGGAAGAGGAAAAATAAGAAAACATTGTGAATCCTAAAAATCAAAGGGTTCTAAAAAAAAGAGACATATACACAAAAATGAAAGAAAATTAGTTTGTATATCGCTTATAGCATGAGGCCCAATGTCTGTCTCATCAATTACATAAATGTAGCCAAAAGGCAAACACTTTGTCATGATCATTTCCTGCACATAATTGGTCATATATTGGTTTTGATTGCTCAGTAGATACATTGTGTGATTGGTAATCAGGCATACTAAATGAGAACAGCTTGAAAACAATCATGCAGTAAATGGTGAGGTTGACGCCATGCCAGTGAATTGAGCTATTGCGCTAATTTAGCACAAGAGAACTAACTACTGTTTTGAGGGCAGTAAACTCATCTTATAACCATGTTCAATCTGGGATGTGTTTCCCGAAATCACAGATGCTAACTTACATAGTTGGGCCCATTGACTGTGAATAGACGAAGTATGTAAGTTGCTAACTTAGTTAGCAACTACGCTTTTAGGAAACGTGCCCCTTGTTAAGAGAATACATCTCTCGGTTCCAAGGCCATCTAGAACAGTAGAATTTTAAAGTTCAATTTTGGCTTAAGAACAGCCAAAGGAACAGCTTCCACAAGAAGCCATTGTTACACTGTTTGAGAGTTGTTTTGAGAGATATGGCTCAAACACACATGAGCTTGCCAAGTGTGTAAGTTCTCAGAACACAGAAAAAACCACAAAACAGTACTTAAAGGCTGTATCAGCGATTTGACGTCACTATTGTTGACAGTTGAAACGTGCTCAAAACACAACAGAGCCTTTCGCCCCTCCCCTTCAGAAGCTTGGAACATGAACGCGCTTTTCTTAAAGTGAAACTTCTGAGTAAAGCTGCTTTCACACCGGACGCGAAACAAATTTTTCGTGCGACAGAGTACAAAGTCAATGCAAAGAAGCGAATACATGCGTTTCGCATGTATTTGCATCTTTGCATCGACTTTGTAATCTGTTGCGCGAAAAATTCATTTTGCGTCCGGTGTGAAAGCAGCTTAAGAATGGCTCGCTCAGCTGGGTAAATGGCCATGTACCGCTCGTTGAGATAGCAACAATGACGACCATTGCCAGACGATAAATTTACACCATTAGTGCTAGCTACAACAAGGTATCTGACAAGTATCTTAGCTCAGCTTTACAAAATGAGTATTAACAACGTCACATAGATCACCACTTTTAGCTAAACTTATCACGCGGTTATACATTCATCGACGAATTTCAACTCTGAGTACTAACCAGAGAAAACATGTTATTACACGAACACAAACTCTGGCTTGCTCAGACAGAATTAGCAAACTCACTAGCTTGCCAACCGAGAGTTAGCA
This sequence comes from Gymnothorax javanicus, assembly GCA_029692085.1. NCBI lineage: Eukaryota > Metazoa > Chordata > Actinopteri > Anguilliformes > Muraenidae > Gymnothorax > Gymnothorax javanicus. Next base: position 132,892,606 of record CM056199.1, read on the forward strand.
AAGGTTGCTAACTCGCTCCAAAGAGGAAATATCGATCTCTCTGTTTGATTTTATTCTGACCAGCATGATCTATGCAAGATAGCCTTACAAAAACAATACACGGGCTTTCCTCAATTTTGCTTGGGATGACAATTCACAATTCACATTCGGGACTTCGCACAGCCGCGATCGCGTTCCTTTTTCCTCGACATACACTTGTTCGAGCGTCTCTTTTTTGGTTTAGTTTCTACCATGCTTCATTCTGCCGCATCGGTAGTGCCACTTTTCGTTGCTCAGTCCCACCCACTTGTCGTGCACGAGCACGGAACTGGTGCAGAAAAGCCACCCCTGCCCTCCGATTCGTTGGAACACTTTTGTTGATGTTTGGGGACGCGGGTAGGTCCCCACGAGTTTGTGTATCTCTCTCAGTGTCTACCTGGCTGTAGGTGGCCCACAGAGACCGGAGTTTTTCACTGCCCACTCATGAGACGAGCTGCTAACAGTTTGTGAGGAAAGATCTCCTGTATGTGACAAATTATGTTTTGGCGCAGAATTGCTGATACAACCTTTAAATTCGTCAGCACAAGAAGGATAGCAACAGCTGAACACAGACTGAAGGAATCAGGGAACAAATAAACACACGGACAAAATTAACTGACATGAAACAAACGGGGAAAAGCTCAGCAGAGGTGCGGCAAGAAACGAGACAACACAAATATACAATAATAGAACAATGAGAACCAATATAGGCACCTGGAACCCAAAACTACATAAACAGATGGAAAACTGCATATGAAACTGAAAAAAGAATACAGCCATAAACTTTTTAATTATTGCCCTGATGGTGCAAATAGGTATTTTCAATTTTCAACCATTTTCAGATTTGTGTTAATATTTTGAATAAGAGATAGCAAGGATTAAAAGCAATTGCATTTTTTCATAGCCTTTTTAGCTAATATTTACCAAGGGTGCAATATTAGCGGGTGGTACTGTATTTCAAACTAAACATTGAATTGAAAACAGTAATTTCAAACAGAACAAGTTATTCGTAATAAAATCTTAGCAGTATTTCTCAGTCAATTCACTGCCACCTTGATGAATAAAACCCTGAATTTCTATTGAAAAACTTAATTTCTTTCAAAAACACCACGTCTTGGTAAAACAGTAAAGTGAATCAAAGTAATTGTCAGTGTCAGGCATGTGGCCTGTGGGAGAAGCAGAAACACAGATGTGACATATTTAAATTAATAATGTGAATGACCAATTAGTAAATGTAAACTTACCTTCCATTGGTCCCACGGGGTGAAGTTGCTTGAGAATTCTTAGCTGAATTCTGAAAGGAAAAGGATCGACAAAGTAATCAGGTTTAAGGTTATGTGATGCCAAACATACTGCCACACTGCGCAAATGTCAGTGGTATTAAATTCCTCTTCATTTACAGCAGTGGTTCCCAAACTCTTAATAGTCCCATAACCCTCAGCTGGTCAACCTCCAGCTGTGTACATCAGGGTCAGTCCACACTTTAAACATGTTTAGAAGTCCCCGCCTTAAAATACACACACCCACACGCAGAATAAGAGTCACATACACTCTTTATTGTGCTCACACGGAACTAGCCTACGCATCACAGGCTAACAAGAAGGGTGAGTGAGAGCGTGTGCATATAAATCTGAAAGATTTGATTGTATTGGCTGAAGTCCAAGTTTTAAATCATCCCCATTCACAGTCTGTTCCTGTGGTTTGTTTCCATACATGAGAGAGCTGAGAACACCTACTCTTACATAAGTATGAGGTGGCACAAAGCATCACAGCCCTGACAGCGTGTTTTACCGATGCAGGGAAGCCTGTGTACAGCACTATCCAGAAACCTCCCAGCGGCCTCTGATTGAGGAGAAGACTGTGATAGATTTTGCTAATGGAAAACAAACACAATGACGCTGCTAACTGCCTATCCTCCAGTGAGATAAATATTGGATTCAGAAAAACTAAGCCACTGGTTTATAACTGTTTTTATTCATTTAGCACCTGCATGTGCAGCCCAATGCCAGCAGTGTGGGTTAGACAGGGTACCTTAAAATACTCCATGAGCGAGCGGGAGTACTTCAGCGCGTGGCCCTTCTTCAGTCTGAACATCCTCAGGTACAGCAGCGACAGACACCTATAGCTGCGTAAGAGTCATGACAATATAATTAAAGACTGAAGGAGGCAAGGTGAGGTCCTTTTATTAAAGTTCATGACATTTTTAAGTGTGTTTTTAAGCAGTGCACCGTCTTGAAAGCAATAAAATTGCATATCACACCTTAATGATAAGATGATATCCAAATTAACCACTGTAGATACTTTAGCCAATATACATAATACATACTATCTGTCGATCTAATATTTGTTGGGCCACCTTTAGCTTAAATCATGGTGCAAATTCATCGAGGTATTGTTTCGACAATCTTACAAAATGTTACGACATTCAATTCTGACCAGATTTACGTTCATTTCTGGCTGAGATACTAATGGGCGAGTCCTTCTCCAGCACAAGCCAAATACTTTTAATGGGTTAAGGGCTCGACTTGGAGGTGACCAATTCATGTGTGAAAATAATTATGTATGTGTATATATATTTATATGTATACACACACACACACACACACACACACACACTATATATACAAGTATATACACTGAACTAAAATATAAGTGCAACAGTTTAATCCTTTCAATATTTTGCAAAATCATTTTAGGGGTTGACTTGGTATGGTTCAATTACGTGACTGCCGGTCTGTGTGCATTACAATCGCCTTCGCCATTTCATAGTCAATTTCATGCCCTTTGTCAGAGCTGGCCCATCAGATGAATGGGGCCTGATCTAGAGCTATTTAAACCAGGCGTGGCCAACCCAGGCACACGCTCTCCTCTGGTCAATTAAAGGCCTCCCCAAAAGTCCCAGCTCAGCCATTCTTCAAAATGCTCCAGATGACTCAAAACCTCAGGGAACGCGCCATCGGCACACTCAAAGCAGGAGTGTCTCTCAGGGCTGTTGCAAGGGCTCTTAATGTCCATCTTTCAACAATAAGTTGCCTAAAACACTTTTTTTTTTTTTAGAATTAGTCAGGTCAGCAAACCGCCCAGGTGGCCATCACCCCTGACGACCCCTGCCCAACATTGCCCACGTGACACACTTGGTCTCCACAATCACCACATTTCTGTCCAAACTATGAGAAATCATCTTAAGGAAGTCCATCTCTGCGCTCATTGTCCTCTTCGTGGATTGGAGCTCACCTCTGCTTGACAGAAAAATGGGCTTGACTTGGTGAGCAGACATGCCCGATGGCCAATGACACGATGGAGGACTGATGATTTCACCGATGAGTCACGTTTCCAGCTTCACAGAGCGGATGGACGGTAGTGTGTCTATGACCCCACATCGCCTGAGTATGCACTGAGTTCCTTGACGCTGAAACATTTCTGTGCTTGAATGGCCAGCTTAATCCTCGGATTGGTCCCCCATCTAGCATCCTTGGGGTGTCCTGGACCAAGAAGTTCGTCATAGGTTCCCACTTTTGGCCCATATCCGCCAACTCTGTGCAGTTACCATTGACCGTTTGGTACGGTCCATATGGCGGACGTGTAGCAGTGCAGCAGGCCAATGACAGACGAACTCGATATTGATTTGTGAAATTTGGACAATTGACCCATCCCCTTTATCATCTACTGCCGCCGTGAACTTTTAGTTTTTCTGTGCCAGAGAGTGATGGAAATGCATTTCATTATGGTCATACAATTTGTCAACACTCGATGAAGGTTTAGAGAGCTTCAAACCATGGTCATATTTCTCACAATAGGAAGTGTTGCATTTATAGTTTTGTTTACTGTATACAGTTGTGCTCAAAAGTTTGCATACCCTAGCTGGATTTGTGAAATGTTGCAATTTATTTTGAAATTATGACACATTATGCAAAAAAACTTGTCTTTTATTTAAGGATAGCGATCATGTGAAGTCTTTTATCATCTTATAGGTGTTTGGCTCCTTTTTAAATCATAATGATAACTGAAATCACCCTAATGACCCTGATCATAAGTTTACATACCCTTGAATGTTTGACCTTGTTATCTAGACACTAGATGACACACTCAGGTTTAAATGGCCATTAAGGGTTCATTTTCCACACCAGTGGGATTTTAAATTATGAGTAGCGTCGGTGTATAGTCAATGAGTTTATTAGCTCCTGAATAGATGCACTGATCTGGCTGGACACTGAGCCATGGGGAGCGGAAAAGAACTAAAGACCTTTGTAACAAGGTAGTTCAGCTTTTTGAAGATGGGAAAGGATATATAAGATATCCAAAGACTTGAAAATGCCAGTCACTTCTATTCAGTCCATGACTAAGAGGTGGAAAATTAGGGAATATGTTGATACCAAGCCAAGGTAACGTTGGCCAAGAAAGATTTCAGCCCAAACTGCCAGGAGAATTGTTCATGGCACAAAGAAAAATCTGCAAGCTACCTCAAGAGAAATACAGGATGCTCTGGAAAAAGATGGTGTGGTCGTTTCAAAGAGCACAATAAGGGGTCCTAATCAACAATGGTCAAGTTGCTGGAAGGAAGCCATTATTGCACCAATCTCACAAAAAAGCCTGCCTAAAATATGCCAGACAACACCTCATAACTTCTGGAATACTGTCATTTGGAGTGACGAGACCAAAATAGAACTTTACAGTCACAACCATAAGCGATATGTTTGGAGAGTGGTCAACAAGGCCCATGGTGAAATACATATCATTCCCACTGTAAAGCATGGTGGTGGCTCTCTGATGTTTTGGGGATGTGTGAGCTCTAAAGACTCAAGGAATCTCGTGAAAATTGATGGAAAGTTGAACGCAGCATGCCATCAAAAAATACTGGCAGACGATTTGCATTCTTCAGCAAAAAAGCTGCGCATGGGACGCACTTGGACTTTCCAACATGACAATGATCCAAAGCACAAGGCCAAGTTGACCCTCCAGTGGTTACAGAAGAGAGGTGAAGGTTCTGGAGTGGCCATCACAGTCTCCTGACCTCAGTATCATCACACCGCTTTGGGGAGATCTCAAACGTGCAGTTCATGCAAGACGACAAAAGAATTTGCAGGAGCTGGAGGAAGTTTGCAAGGAGGAATGGGCAGCTATACCACCTGACAGAATTAAGGGCCTCATTGACAACTGTCACAAAAGACTGCACGCTGTTATTGATGCTAAACGCGGCAATACACAGTATTAAGAACTGAGGGTATGCACCCTTTGAACAGGGTTCATTTCATTTTTTCCCTTTATTGCCATGTTTTATTTGATGATTATGCCATTCTACATGACCTGCAGTTGGATATAAATCCAGTAAAAATATAAGAAATGTGTTTTGCCTGGCCATTCATATTTTCTTTAAGAAATGTTACCTATTTTACGAATTCAGCCAGGGTATGCAAAGTTTTGAGCACAACTGTATATAAATACACTAACGAACAGCTGGACAGACAAACTGTGAAAGTGTGACCAAGATCGGGCTGTACGGTGGGTTAAATAATAGCTATGTAAAAAAGCCAGTAGAATCTCTGCTACTCAGATGTACAACTGAGTTTCTGAGGTAATCTAGGCCAACATAAGGAGCACACTCATCTCACCAAGAAATTGAAAACAAGAAGGTTCCCTTTCTCAATGTGTACATGGCCTATTACGTATGCATGTGTCCAGTCTCAGCTGTTTCACGTTTATAATGTCCTGCTCTCCTCCATGTCTGGACAGTACAAAAAACAAATTTAAAAAAAAAATCACTAAATTCCTGATATGAGCATTTCTGCTGATCAAAGAGCATTAGTTACAGGGCTCTGCCTTCTACAGCTGAACACATTTCCAGAATTCAAAGAGCTCCTGAAGTAACTCAGAAACTGTCCCTTTAATGAAACACCATTTTGTTTCAATAGTTTCCCCGCAGCCAGTACAGGTCATTCTGAGTGCATGAGGATGTGTGAGACTCAGAGAGCTCACTGACGGTGCTCATGGGAGAGATATTGAATTCATGTGAAAAAAAAAAAAAATCAGTTCCAAAGGTCTAAAATGTTAAGTTATTTTAATTGTAGTTAACTGACGTTTAACTTGTTTAAAGTTCACAATGTTATCTGACATCTGTCCTGAAGAATATTCCGTGTCGGGTTCTAAAATGCCTCAGACTGTTATACCATCTTCGTTTCATGAGAATTAGCTTCCTGTGCAATAAAGATTCTGCATGATCCTGCAATAACTATCATCCAAATACAATAATTGTAACAGGTTTCAATTTCAACACCAAGAAATGTATATGACATCATTCAAGGCATAATCATATTGAGTTTATTTTTCTTTAATTTGCTGAGACAGTGAGTTGGATAGACCTTTGACAGAATGATTTTTCCATCCCTGAACTTTCTCTAAAAACAGTGTTTCAGACCCGCTCTATAAGCAAACATGCAATCACCATAAACAAGCACAAATAACCAGGGCAGGCAGAGCATTCATTTCTCACCGCTGTAAACCAATGTGTGTTTAGATTCCTGCATGGACGACATAATTACTTATAACCCAAAAGCTGAACAAAATACTGCAGTAATGATCCCAGAATGGTGATTAAGTCATTCAGCTGCGTTTCAAAAGCTCTCATGAAGATACACACATGGATGTGGTGTGACAGCTGGGCTGACATTTCACATTCCCTGTGTTTCTGAAAAACAAAGCAGCGGATCTGGCTCGATGTGTTGTTTTTAAAAAGCGGTGGATTTCCTGAAGACATATCAACAAAAACTTCGGCCTGAGCTTGCAGCACAGTCACGCAATAACCAGATTCATTATCTCTCGCCTTCTGGTTGCTGCAACACAAAAACAATCTGCCCTCCATACGATAGATGGAGCTGGGGGGAATCTGTATAAAGGCACTGTTTGTCCCAAATTGTATTGGGGAAAGTGGTAAGGGCTGGTTAGGATGGGGACAGTCTCCAGCCAGAGAAAACACTTACCACAAAACGGCCAGTTTCCTCTCGGCCACAGTCGCTGAATGACTGGTGAAGTTCTTTAACCGTAGTGCATACCTGTGGAAAACGAAAACAAACCATAATGCTTCTTGAGCGTGACTACATTTCCCATGGGCGAGCAAACGATTAATGTGCGTCAGCTGGAGCCTCTCCGCAGATTCATCACTGCTCACCTCAGTGCCCGCTGCCTGCCGTTAAACTACACAATACAATTTTCATTAAAATATTTCAATCGCCGACACGCAGATCTCCACAGGCAGTGATTTTCTGAAGAGGTCCATCCGTTTTAATGAACATGGATGTGATTATGGCGACATTAACCTGATGAGCTCCACCGTTTCTGAGTACATGGTGTACGGCGACTTGGCCTCTAATGGGTCTCGCTCCATAGCGTTGCCACACTCGATGAAGGACAGAGCGCCATCTGTGTAATTAACTGCCTTGCCAAACTTCTCCAACTGTGAGGTGAGATAACACACAAGAGGCAATTAGACACATCAGCCACAGGTGAAAATGCTACCAGGTCTCAAATGCATTTGAAAGCATCAAAATCAAGATCACTCTATGCGGGCATTACCTGTAATAAAATTGAAATCGAAAAGCAAGACAATTAAATGAGGGGTCACACATCAGACAATTATGGGGTCATTGATTTGCCTCAGTTCTCATTCACCCCCATCAGTCCCAGCCCATACAAGGATAAAGGCATTATCGCATTACTCAACAAAACTAAACACACATCCTTATCGGCATGAGGCCGTAAAATTGATTTGCAAGCCTCTCTCCTCTGAGATCATCTCTCTCTCTCTCTTTTTCTTTCTCTCCTCTCTCTCGTTCTACACCTTTTATTTTTTTAAAAGGCCTGCATGATGCGGGATTCAATACACGTCTCCACTGACTGCATTCATGTAATGCTGCACGGACAACCAGTTCACCTCACTTTGTTTTCATGGCCAGTTTCCTTCCTGAGTCCTGACTGATGGTCATATGATGTAACTTTCAATAAAGGGCATTGTCTGGAGACATAATTGCCAGAATCAAATTACTGGAATGAAGCATAAATCAAGTGAGGCGTACAGAGTACTGAAGAGCCAAGTAAGCATTTATCTTCCGCTTCTTCATAACGCCTCTTTCACACGAGACACAGGCTGAAGGGCCACTTCTGTTTATCCTTATTTTACAGGTCAAATTCCACTTAACATAGAGCACCAAATGCAGCTATTGTTGCTCAATGAAGTAAGACATAAAAATCAAAGCTGTTGAAAAAAGAAAACTTTTAAACAAGTCACCACATGATAGGTTTTCAAAAGGATGGGATGATAAATTTTTTAAAAACTTTATTTCAGCGCTTTGAAGGGTTGATATTTCAAAGATGTGTTTGTCAGATTTATATTTCTGCGAATTTAGGCCATAAAATAGAAAACACTGGGTTATGCACAGTCCATGTGAAATGCTTCAGAGGAGATTCAGTCCCTGCCATGATTACTGGTAGCCTTGGTCAATATCAGCTGGATAAGCTGAGAAAAAATGTAGTCCTCCCAATAATTTATTTAAGAATGAAGAAACCTTTAACTCTGCAATATTTTTTCATTCATTTTCTTTAAATGCCATCTTAAAGTAAATATTTTTCCAAAATGAGCGCTAAAATCAATAAAACCTTTAAAGTCTTTTAAGTGAAAAGACTTTTTAATCAAACCGAAGCATATTCCCTTTCCAAATTTACATTTTCAAGTTCCCCATAATAAGTAGAAAATGGTCATGTAAGGCCATGCCTCCAGCCGTCAAACTCACCAGTCTATTACGACCTAGACCAAATTCTCAGCTCTGCAATTATCGCATCAAGCTGTTGTTCATTTCCACAGTGCAGTAGTTTTGTTCTATTTAAGACCGAGTTTCAAACTTAGTCTTCGCGAAGTCTTGTAAGCACATGCCTGTGCTGTATTTCTAGTCTTTCGTAGACTTATTCTCCGCATTCTGCGTGTATATATTCTGATTCTCAGTGCTGTTTATTGTTGATATCAGCACTTTAACTTTATATTTAAGGAACCGCGTTTCCTACTTCCTTTTCCTATTTTAGAAATACATTGTTACTGTAGCTAAAGCCCAGTTTTATATTACTAATAGTATAATTAAGGTACCTCATTTCCTTTTTGTTTTGTATTGCTTCGTGTGTGGCTCCCTGCTGCACAGGAGGCATAATAAATACAACCAAGTCCATCCTTGCACCTGAGTCCAGTCCTCAACTTCCTGTCCTCCATGTACATCATCGAAGCACAACCCTTACAAAACTTCACCGTACAGAGAGATTTAGCAAGGTTTCCTTCGCCCCCAGAGTTTGGAGAGTTTGCTGCCCAGCCCTCCGACCTCTACCATCTGGTGGCAGAGCAACAGAGAGAGATTGTGAGCCTGGATTTTGCCCTGGTCGAACTGGTTCGCGGGGTCTGTGAATTGACCATCTACCACGCTCCACCACCACTTTCTACCTCCGTCTCTCCTGTTGGAATGCAGGCTCCCTCAGTCGTTCCCCAGGGTGACTCGCCAGTGCGCCTGCCAGAGCGCCACGACGGAAACCCCACTATGTGCAAAGGCTTTATTCTTCAATGTGCCCTATACTTCATGTACCATCCAGCCCTGAGTGAGGCAGAAAAGATCACCGCAGTGGTGACCCGCCTCTCTGGCAAGGCGCTTGACTGGGCGACAGCTGTCTGGGGGGGATCGGTTTTCCCCATCTACGCCGATTTTATCCAGCAGTTTCGCTCAGTCAACTTTATCTCCAACCAGTTGGTGTGGTGACTCCAGGCCCCAGCTTACCCGGCTCCACACTCCCCTCACTATGGCAGTTGTTGACGGGAAACCTCTGGGCAGTGGCAGTATCACCCACCAGATGGCGCCAATCTCCCTCACCATCCAAGAGCGCCATCAGGAGGGGATCCCGCTGTGGCAGCTGCATAACTCAAGCCACCCGCTCATCCTCAGCCTACCATGGCTATTGCTGCATAATCCCACCATCTCCTGGTAATCCAGATGTTTCAACGTCCGGTCGCCCACCTGTCAGTGGCACCGTGGCCCCCTCACCATTGCCTCCACGACCAGCCCGAGATTCCCGAAGAGCACTGGGACCTGCAAGTGGCGTTTAGCAAAAAGCGACTCAGTTACCTTTGCATCATCTGTGGGATTGAGCCATCGAGCTCCGGTCTGGCGCTTCACCCCACAGGAGCCATGTATCACCCCATCGGAGGCCAAAACTCAAGCAATGGAGCAGTATGTACGAGAAGCTCTACAGGAGGGCTTCATTTGCCCTTCCATTTCACCCACATCTGCAAGTTTCTTTTTTATCCAGAAGAAGGATGAGGTCTACGCCCCTGTATAGACTACAGAGGACTTAATAATGCCACGGTGAAGTACTGATATCCACTATCCCCGGTCCCCAGCGCTGTGTAGCAGCTTCGAGGTGCAAAGATCTTCACGAAGCTTGAACTCCGCAGCGCTTACAATCTCATCTGTACCAGGGAAGGAGCAAGCGGCAACCTGCGGGGCTGAAAAGTGAAGCAAATACGGAAGTGCCAAAAGCTGCAGTTCCTCGAATGGCCACTTGAGGCTGACTGCAGAAACGAGTCAATCCCCATTGACCCCCATGTTAAAAAGCCCAATTTTACAGCAAAAATAAACATGTTTACAGCCTGGTTCAAATTACGGTTTTGGTTTCTATGGCTAATTTTCCCCTCCGTGAAAACTGAGGGGGGAGTGAATTTTTTTGCAATTTTTTGTAACTCTACTATTTACAGGCTTAAATTTCTGCATAATTAAGGGCGTGGCCACTTTGAGTGTCAGAACCTTGAATTACACAGTCTCTGGGCAGGAGCCATGATGGGTTATGTCGTGGCTAGGCTAGAGCACAGGCCTACAAAACATCCTTGCTTTAGAGTTGGAACGCCAAGCCCTGCCGCTAACCCTGGGCCTAGCCTGGCTGTCTGAGGCAGGGGGGTTACTACAGCTCAGCTAGCCTAGCCGTTAATCCTTGGCCTTTTCTAGTCGCCTCTGGGCCGTTATCCTACCTAGGCTCACTCGAGTCACGGAACTTGATCCATCGGCCGCGTTTCTGACTGGAGATTTTTATCGAAATATCAGGATGATAATGTCTTGCTGTGTGGTTAGGAGTCTGTGGTCTATTTTCTAAGATGATGAAATTCTAATATTATTTCATATAAAATTATATGTCAACACGAAGTAACGTTAGTTCGTTCTCTAGCCAACTAGCCTGAGAATGAATACGCTAACCCCCCCGGTTAGTTTTTGCCCAAGATATTCAGCTGTGCCAGCGGGAGTGTTCGCCTGCCACAGTCATTACACAGGCATGCAGCGAAGTAAAAGCGAAACAGAGAAGTGTTTGAATTTAGGGTTAACATATTTTTTACAAAAGCTGTCAGTCAGGGGTTGGAAAACCGTCACGGCTTCCCTAACAGATTGCCAACGTAACTGGCTGGTCAGCTACAACATTAGAACCACCATAGCACGCTTCCACATGACGGGGCTCCTTAGCTGATTCCCCCGAGTATTTGGAAGGCTTGACCGTAGATTGCCGTGGTTATACACTCAGTGGATTCACACAGCAATATCTTATAGAACTGCATTTGCCACTAATGGATTTGTTCAATTTTCAGTGTGATTACTGAACGGTTTCATTGTAAATAGAAAGGCGATATAGCTAATTTAGCATATCCCACGTTACCTAGCAAGCTAGCTAGCTGTCGCTAAAAGTGTTTCTACATGAAGTCCACCATCCACAAACTAGCTAACCACATTAACGCAGCTAACAAGCCAGGGGGCAACGAAAAAGTGCTACTACCCAGCCACGTTCAGCAATATTAGCTGTCGCTTGGAGTAAAGGCTTTTTCCCCAAAGCAACATCAGTTTTACGACGCGATAAAAAAAAAAAGTTGCGCGTCGCAGTGGTATCGTTAGCTAATGTAAAGGACAGAGATAAGCTGGGCAGCTGATGAAGTAACCAAGGAGCCTAGGAGCCAGACGCCCAGCTGTGTTAGTATTGATGAGCCCACGTATGCTAGCTAGAGTAACCAATTAATTCAGCATTCACCGAAGTCAAAATGTAGGGTGACAATACTTGTGATCAGAATGTGCGAGAGTGTGGTAGGAAAATAAAGGTCCGTCAGGTTTGTCATTAAGGTTACGTAATGCAATGTTAACGTTTGGCTGGCCATACTACCGTTAATGGGACCGGGCTAAGGTGCGTACAAGAGCTAAGACGAGTACCCGCTCGCACTCTGGGGGATACTGACACTCAGTGAGGCAACTGCCGCGACTTCCCAGCAGTGTACAGCGTTCGTCGCGCTACTGCCTCACGGATACGAACAATGTTCGTCCTGCAACCGCTTCACGAATATAAACAGCATTCGACCCGCCACCGCAAGCTACTAGGCAGGATCCACTGCTTTACTAGGACAGACATGACCCTGCATCCCGGCCTCAGCGAACCAAGTAGCATCGAGCTGACTTGGCTTTTTAGTCGAGTATGGAAGCCGAAGCTAGCTTGGTAGCTGTGAGCTCAGAGGGCGTGTTTCAGCAAACGAGCTCCATTCGGCCTGCCCACTGGGCTTGTGTCAGCTCCAGCAACGGCCGCCTTTTTGCCCATTTTTGGATTATCTGGGAGGTAGGCGGAGTCAAGTAAGTGCCAAGATGGCGACCAAATTTGCTTCGAAATGGATATTCGGAAACCTATGGGTGACGTCACGGAGGCTACCTCCATGTTTTATACAGTCAATGGGAAGGAGGCGAGATGAAAATGGCTTTTAGCACCACCTCTGGGCACTTCAAGTACTGCGCCATGCAGTATGGCCTTGTTAACGCCCCCTCTGTGTTCCAGTACTTCATCAATGATGTGCTATGAGAGATGCTGGGAAAATTCGTCATTGCCTACCTCAACGACATCCTCATCTACTCAACTACGTATGAAGAACATGTGGGACATGTGAGAAGAGTACTCAAGGGCCTATTACAACACCAACTTTACGACGAAGCTGAAAAGTGCGTCTTTTGTCAGTCCACCGTCTCCATCCTTGGCTATGTGATTGGACCAGAGGGAGTTTGCAAACTTTTATCGGCGCTTCATTAAAAACTTCAGCGCAGTGGGCCATCCTCTGATGCGTCTCTTCAAGGGAAAACCCAAAAACCTGGGATGGAATCCGGAAGCTCGGCATGCCTTCAACACACTCAAAAGTCTGACGGCGTATAAGAGAAAATATTTGGCGCTTATGGGATAAAAAAGTTACCAGGAAAATGTAAAGCTGCTGCTCTTGGAAACGTGGGATGGGAGAGTAAACCAAAAATCCAGGCACTCAGAGAATAATTAGATCAAAAAGAAGCAAAAAAGGATAAAAAGCCTTTATTATTTATGGCTAAACAGTTAAAAAAGCCGACATGTTTCGACCTATGCAGTCTTCATCAGGGCATAAACAGTGCCATAGGCCAAGACAGACGTATATAGACATAACAACCAATAGGGAAGGTGAGACATGTCACCTGATGACCTTGCACTCAGGTGCAAGTCCATCCTTGCACCTGAGTCCACTCCTCAACTTCCTGTCCTTCGTGTACATCATCAGTGTGCGAAGCACAACCCTTACAGGTCATGCATGACCTCCTGTTTCCCTGGGGAATAGATATGAGGTGACGCAGAGTATACTATACAGTAAAGTATAGTCTCTGAGATAAGAGCTGTAATTACATTAAACATGAGATGTAAAGATCCACACATTACAGTATTTGGTGAGTAATAAACTGGCCGCATAAATAAATACATAAACAAACTAGAGCTGCGCTCAGAGAGCACAAGTACCTCTGCCACTGTACTCAGTGTTATTTTTGCCAGTATTAGCTAGCAACCCCTGTGTTTATGCCGTCCTGTAGTCTTCGCACAAATATGTTTTTAATGTGTTTTTCACCTTTTGCATGCCCTTGACCTTGACCTCTGACCTTGACCTCCCAAAATCAAATCACCTCTTTCTTGAACAATACTTAATCATTCCAACAAATTTGAGGAAAATCCATCCATAACTTTTTGCGTAATCCTGCTTACAAACAAACCAACAAACCAACCAACAGACAAACGGTAATGATCACATAACGGAGGTAATAAACATGATTAAATTTACCAGTGCATCTGCTTTGTGCTTCAGCTTCTTGGCTTCCAGCATGTAGTAGTCAGCACTGTGCAGTCTGTTCATAGAAGAGATCACAGAAAAATAAAAATGTCATGCATTAAAAAACAGAGCCAAGATCAGAATATATAAAATTACATAATTAAATGCAAGCAGATACTCTTCAATTAGACAGAGGTGTGTTAAATACTTCAACTAATAGCTTCTTAACTTACAATTGAGAGCTTCATTATTACAAAATTAAATTGATTAGCGCCCTAACTGTAATTTGCAGCGAGTGCTTTCATTATGAATACCGCGAGACCAGTATTCAAAAACGCACACGTCATCAAACATCAGCTTCGGACGCCTGTGCGCTGAACAGTCCAGTGCTGCCGGCGGTGACCTCGGCCACAGGTCTGAGTAACTCTGACTGCTGCTGTGGAAATTTTCAGAGGGTTTGCTCTCAGTGTCATTGTCCTGTGGGAAAATACAAATAACACAGTCATTGAGCACAACATCACTGAAAAGATTATCTGCGGTATTTTCATTTGGCAGTGTTTCTAGCTAGTCTTGTCCTGCACAGCGGCAGATTAAGCGAGGATTATTTCTTGCATGGGGTAAATTCATGTCTTAAGTGATGCTCTGAATTTTTTGCATGAGGTAATTAGTTCTTTAAAGAGACAGGAAATTACGGAAAATGACTAAATAAAGACTTCTGAGAGAGTAGTCTAAGCTCTTGCCCAAACCATACGTAGACATGAGAGCACAGTCCAGGAACATTACACCATTATTTTGTTTATGAACAGTTTTATGCCAAATGTGATTTGCTCTATTATAATGCAAAAATGAACACAAGTGAAAAATGTCCTACTTTTTTAAAAAAACACTTGTGTCCTTAACCCTATGGGAAATCTGAATGTAAACACCATTACAAGGGAATTAGAACAAAAAGGAAGTATATGCGATATCAATGGTGAACTATCAGTGTTATTAAGCTTCAGAACTAAAACGTGTTAAAGCACTTCTAAAGGGAGAAAATGGTAAATAAAAATGATGCCTTCCTCTCGTTTTAAGTTTTTTAAGGTTACTTGAGAATATATTTGGGAAACTGCCAATTTAAAGATAAATGCATTGAATGTGAAATAGACCCTACCAAACTGGTGATGTAACAGCCAGCAGAACTTAACAATAGATACACAGATACTTTATTTTTATTTATATAATACTTTATTATACTTTATTATCATCCTCTGCATTTAACCCATCCTATAGTTAGGAGCAGAGGGCAGCCACAGAGCAGTGCCCGGGGACCAACTCCAGTTCTAAAGCCAGTTCTTTGGTCAGGGGTACTGGTAGGAGTGTTCCAGTAATGTATGTTTTTCTGGGTGGAGGAAACCGGAGGAAACCCACGCGAACACGGGGATAAAATGTAAACTCCACACAGAAAGGCCCTAGGCCGGGTTCGAACCCACAATTTTTTTATGTTGTGGGACAGCAGTGCTAACCACTGCACCACCATGCCATCCAAAAAAGTAAGCTCGAATGCTGGCCTTGAATTGCACTGATAGCACTGTACATCCAGGGCTCCCCATATCACAACGGCCAAGGGTGGAAGACCTTCTCCCCTCCCTTTACCTGGGAGTCAGGTGTGATGACAGTCTGGCCTATCAGGGATAATAACTGTTCGCATAATTGCCTGGAAAGAGAGAAAATAAGGGCTGGATTTGGATTTAACAGCCAGATTGGGGAGCCCTGACATCAATAATATCATGTATACTTCCTTTTCATTTAAGTTCAGGAAGATTCTTTCTAATTCAGGGGTGCCAAGCTACCGTTAAGCAGCGTTTAAACCAAATATCAAATTATTCCCTTCCAGTTTTCGTACGTTGATGGCCTTGGAAAGTGCTACCGATCTGCTTTCCAGGTTACGGCATTTATACGAAGATGAGGATGATGAAGAGCAGGGAGGAAACAGGCAGCTGGAGGGCAGGGTGCAGGTTGGATTGCTGCTGGCTTCAGTGTCTCCGCGATGGTGTGAGGATTCAGTGGAGAGAGGAGACGGTGCGGGAGGATGGAGCTTCTCCTCTGTTTTTACCGACTGTTTCTTAATAACTCTGTAAAGAGCAAAACACCAAACAATCCAGCATTTACTGACCGTTTCATAATAACTCTGTAAAGAGAAGAACACCAAACAATCCAGCATTTACCGACTGTTTCTTAATAACTCTGTAAAGAGAAAAACACCAAACAATCCAGCATTTACTGACCGTTTCATAATAACTCTGTAAAGAGAAGAACACCAAACAATCCAGCATTTACTGACCGTTTCATAATAACTCTGTAAAGAGAAGAACACCAAACAATCCAGCATTTACCGACTGTTTCTTAATAACTCTGTAAAGAGAAAAACACCAAACAATCCAGCATTTACTGTCCGTTTCATAATAACTCTGTAAAGAGAAGAACACCAAACAATCCAGCATTTACCGACTGTTTCTTAATAACTCTGTAAAGAGAAAAACACCAAACAATCCAGCATTTACTGACCGTTTCATAATAACTCTGTAAAGAGAAAAACACCAAACAATCCAGCATTTGCTGTCCGTTTCATAATAACTCTGTAAAGAGAAGAACACCAAACAATTCAGCATTAACTGGCTGTTTCTTCACAACTCTGTAAAGAGAAAAACACCAAACATTTTAGCATGTACTGACTGTTTCTATATTACTCTGAAAAGAGAAAAACACCAAACAATTCAGCATTCACTGGCTGTTTCTTCATAACTCTGTAAAGAGAAAAACACCAAACAATTCAGCATTTACTGACTGTTTCTTAGCAACTCAGTAAAGAGAAAAACACCAAACAATCCAGCATTTACTGACTGTTTCTAAATTACTCTGCAAAGAGAAAAACACCAAACAATTCAGCATTTACTGACTGTTTCTTAATTCATCTGTAAAGAGAAAACACCGAACAATTCAGTATTTACTGACTGTTTCTTAATAACTCTGTAAAGAGAAAAACCCCAAACAATTCAGCATTTACTGACTGTTTCTAAATTACTCTGTAAAGAGAAAAACACCTATTTACCATCTACAGAATGTCTCGTAATTACTCCGTTAAGAGAAAAACACCAATAAATTTAGCATTCACTGACTTTTCCTAATACTCTGAAAAGAGAAAAAACAATCAATTTAGCATTTACCAACTGTTTCCTAATCACTCTGTTAATGAACTCTGGACCACTCCCAAAGTGGAGGAGAGAATTCGGTGGAAGGATGGATAGGAGATCGGGGCGAATGTGATGTTGTATGGACTTGGTCTGTGATTGTGCGAACATTGGGAGCACCAGATGGCGAGACTCAGGGTGGGGCTCGCGTCTCTCGCCGGAGTCCGTGTGGCTCCTAAGCCCCCCGAGGTCCCAGGTGGTGGCTGTTTCTTGCCTCCTTCTTGGAGAGGGGAAGGGAGGGAGGGACATAGAATCGAGACGAGCGTGGATTGTGGGAATGAAGGCGGTATATATAGGCATGCGGACGAATAGGAAGGCGCATTGGGAGTGGTCTTGTTCATTAACCATTGTTATCGGGAACACCCTTAAAGAGAAAAGCACCAAACAATTCGGCATTAACTGACTGTTTTTTATTTACTCTGTAAAGAGAAAAAACCCAATCAATTTAGCATTTACCGACTGTTTCTCAATTCTCTGTAAAGAGAAAAACATCAAACAATTCGGCATTTTTGGACTGTTTCTTGATTACCCTGTAAAGAGAAAAACACTAATGAATTTAGCATTTACCGACTGTCTCTTACTTACTCTTTAAAGGGAAAAACACTTAACAATTCAGCATTTACTGATTGTTTCTTAATTACTCTGTAAAGGGATAAACATCAATCAATTTAACATTAGAGGAAGTGCTGTATACTAAATATTGTCACTGCTGTAAGTTCATCCGTCTTGTGCCGCAGAAAATCACAGCTGTAATGTCATTTTGTATAATTGCACAACCTTGAGTGCAATATTGCAATAATATAACAGTTTGATAAACAATAAGTTTATTAGAGCCTACATATCTGACATTTCAGAAAAAAATGTGATCAAATATTTATTTTTTTTTCTCTGCTGAGGAAAAAAAATACACAAGGTGGATAAACAGTTTTTGGCTGCTGCGAAATTCACAGACACACTAGCATTAGAAACACACAGACACACCAGCATTCAAAACGCACAGACACACCAGCAGCCCTTTAATGACTCACTTGGTGACCGGCCCACATTCATAGGAACTTTTCCACATAAAAGGTGCAAATATTCCGCTTTCATTCATGAAAAATTAGCCCTTCGCCATGTCCACTGTCGTTAAATGTCCCCTAACTTATTAACGGCAGCCATCCATGTAACAAACCAACTATGTTCAAAATAATTTGAATTTCATACAGTGTCAAGCTGAGTCACGCGTTAACAACAGCGTCATAGTGATACTATACTAAATATCATCACTCAGAAAAAAGAGGTAACTAGGTTTAAAATAGGATTTTAATGAATAAGATACTCACATGCACATATTCTGTCTGAAAGGCTCTCCATACTTGCAGAAGTGAAAGCAGTATGTAAATAAAGAACTGTAAACATACAGTGCCTGAGCCCTGAGCGTAATGGTAACCTGTGGGATGCCAGTTGGACCCTAAATGAATGGACCTTGTGCCGTTGGACCCCAGTTCATTTGGACCCAAACCAGTTGGACCCCTCACTACTTGGACCCCAGACTAGTTAGACCCCAGACCCGACCCAGTTGGACCCCATGCTGTTTGGACCCCAGACCCTAGCCCTAACCTAACCCTGACTCGAACCCAACTGCTCAGGGGTCCAACTGGTCTGAGGGTCTAACTGGTCCATGGTCCAACTTGCTTGAGGTCCAAATGGTATGGGGTCCAAACGGTTAGGGTCAGGGGTCTAACTGGACAGGGTCCAACTGGTCAGGGTTCAACTTGTATGGGTCCAACAGGTACAGGGTCCAAATGACTCGTTCCCGAGAAAATCTCTGTCGTCCTGGTAACCGCACCCTGACTCAACAAGGGCACTAAATTTCTAAGAAGAAGAATATCAGCATAGAGATCGCTTGGTTTCATAACAAGTGCTAGCATCCTGCATATGGTGGCCTCTGATTGCTGTCTGCAAAGTTTTTACCACAAGGTCATCAGTTTCTGCCAACATGTGCTGTGATGGATGTTGCCTGTAGAAACATGACAGGGAAATAGAGCGGTGAGATAGCCAGTCACACTCACTCCTTTGTGCTGGTGAGCTTCTGCGTGCGTATGGGGATATACATGCTGGAAGTATGGCTGTCGTCCTCTCATGCCGCATCTTTTTGTTCCCAGTGGCCGTGTCACTATTCTCAGACTGTGGACACAAAAATTAACATTACAAGGTTGTTCATCACTACAGGGTGTATCAAAGAAAAGTTTACACTTTGAAAAATGTCTCCAAAATTGATAGAATATAATTTTCCAAAAATCTGTTATGATGTATTGATGGACCATGCCCTCATGCTCCTATTGACACCTTGTTAATCGCCTGCTGTTCTGCACGAGTGAACATGGGTTGTTTATTTTCACCCGATTTAAACTGGCTTGTGCACAGAATTGAGAGGGTTAAAAATGAAACAAACAGGATGGTTGGCAAGTTCAGACATTTAATTTCTTTCTAACCAATTTTCATGAAAATTAGATTAACCCTTTGTCCGCTACCAGCCCGCCAACTTCAGACTCGGATTGCCGAGGTTGCCATTTTGAGGCAGGATCCTGCAATGGTCCGACGGTCTGTTTATGCCATGCTGAGGAGAGCGGAGGTCTGTGTACAAAGGAATGGAGCCCATGTCGAAGACTGAAATTTGAATGCAATGTTCCTTGAACCATGGACTTAAGTACAGTCATGCTGTTCTAAGTGTGCTGAGAATAGCAAAATGTGAGTCCGATGTTAATGGGCTGGTAGCGGACAAAGGGTTAATCCAATTTTCATGAAAATTTTTGAGGAAAAACTTAAATGTCTGAACTTGCCAACCATAGTGTTTGTTTTCGTTTTTAACCCTCTCATTTCTGTGCGCAAGCCAGTTTAAATCGGGTGAAAATAAACAACCCGTGTTCACTCATGTGGAACAGCAGGCGATTAACAAGGAGTCAATCGGAGCATGAGGGCATGGTCCATCAATACATCATAACAGATTTTTGGAAAATGATATTACATCAATTTTGGAGACATTTTTCAAAGTGTACACTTTTTTTTGAAACACCCTGTATAGTTCATCTGGTTTTTCGCAGTTGGACTGGAGTGTGATATCAGGGTTAAGGACATAAAGCATATGTGATGTCACATGACAGCAAAGAATGTGTGTCAAATCACATGACACAGGACTGCAGTATGTTTGCCGAAGCAAAGACAGCGAGAGGGAGCCAATGCCAAACACTTGCCTTGTGTTTCCTTTTGGATTTCGGAGGTTTGTCTGCAGGGGTGGGGGCAGGAGACTGCTTTCTGTGCTTTGCAGTCGAGTCTCGGGGTTCGGCTTTTGTAGGGGGTGGGTCTGGGGGGTCCCGCCTAGGTATACGGGACAAAAAACTGAGTTCAAGTTTGACCCAGAGTGACTTGATGTTGACTAAGTCCCTGAATGGCAGGTTGTGGGTGGCAGGGATGGGCGAGAAGAGGGGGTCCTCCAGGAGATCCGTGGCCCCTGGGTCCGGGACGGAAGCACTGCTGGTGCTGGTGTGGCTGCTGCAGTCCTTAGCTTTGGGCAGACTGGCGACACCTGGGCCAGAGCAGGGGACTGGGCCCTTCGCCTGCTCTTCCAGGTCTGATTGGCACTCAGAGGATGACGACTCCGTCTCGATGAACTCTCGAGACTTTGGGACGATCTTGCTCGGCCCTCTGTGCTTCTTCCTGTCTGAGGCTGGGGCGGGGGCACTGGCAGGGCGAACCTCTTTCCTTGGGGCGGTCTTCCCGCTGGCCCCTTTGCCCCTAGATTTGGGCCGCTCCAGGGGAGGTGGCTCCTTATCCTTGGGAACAGAGCTGGGGTTTGCTGGTTTGGGCCAGCTGGCCTCCTCTCCGCTAGGTCCATTCTCCACCTTCGGAGGCTGCTTTTTGCCTGTGGTCCTCCGGGGCAGGGTCTGATCCACCATGTGTGGGGACCTAATCTTAGTGCCTTTACTCTCCGATGCTTTTTGGACTGTCCTAGGCTTCCCTCTCTCCCTTACTGAACTGAGAAGAGCTCCTTCCTTGGCGTCGGGCTGAGACAGTGCTCCGCTGGGTTTACCCTTGTCTGGCCCATGGTTCTCCTCTCCCTGGGTGTCAGCAGGCAGCGAGTGGCTGATGGCATGGCTCTCAGACAGAGTGCACATCAGAGCCTTGCTGTGGGGATTCACCTTGTTCAGCCATTTATCCAGCTGCCACTTATTGGTTGATGGAGGTTCAGGCTGCAAAAGGGAAACGAAATTTCAGCATTTAGCTCTTACTGTAATCGATAGCAAATCGCGGAAGATACTCATCACAGACTTTGAGCAGCAATTGATATGCAACCGAATATCAAAAATGAAAAACATTTCTTGATTGTACATTATGTTAAGCTGTACAAAATTTTTTATATGCCATAGAATGAGTGGATCATGTACAAAAGGTGTTGTCATTTCTAAACAGTTCATCTGATATGGATGAATACACCCTAACATTAAAACTGACAATCTGGACTTCAGCCTCACTGTGATTATATCCTTTCAAACTCCTAATGCCAGAGTATGGAACCATGATTAAAAAACTGAATTGAATTGAATGAATTATACTGTTCACTGTATGTCTCTCCTTTTCACCAAACAAGCTGAAATAAAAGCACAAAGTGTATTTGTTCAGTATTTCAGATGCATACTGAAAATCATAGCTGACTTACATATTATAATTAGACAATTATTAGTAATTATCTCATTAACTTAAACATTTAAGGCAACATTAAAATCTGACTGCACTCTGCATTGAGAAACCTTTTGAACACCGTGAATAAAATGACCTTACAACTAAATATTTTAGCATTACTTTGACAAAAACGTATTGATTGTGGTTAGAAACTTGATTATCAACCATGTCTTGTGCAGTCATGCTTTCCTCAGGCATTGATCGATAAGTTCAGCTCATTTTGATGTATGGCAAACAGAGTTTGATAAGCGGCTTCTCATTCATTATAATCATCTTCATAAAAATTAATTAATCCCAGCAAAGTATTGACAGATGCCGAAGTCATTTGATCCACAGTTACTCTCGTGGGCTGAATCTGAGCCGGAAATGTTTTCATTACTCACACTGATGCCACTGTAGCAGTGAAGCATTAAGCTCTGACACAAGGGTCAATCAATGAGAACACTGAGTTATTATTATTTTTTAAAATATGCCCGTTTCCTCAGCGATTACTTGCATATGCGGATAGCCCACATAGTGAAACACTTAGGACAAGGAGTGTGAGCCATGCTGTTTTATCTGCACAGTGGCCTCCAGACAACGTACCACTGGAACATTTTTGTCATCTTTAAAATCTATATTTTGACATTGAAATTATACCAATCAAGGAGCAGTCTGAGCACAAGAAAGCAGAGTGACAGACATTAAAACAGTACCGTAGCACAGCATATCTAGTGTATAACAAAACCTCAGTCATCATGTGTCTAGCTGACTCCACAGATAGGAGCACATGTGAGGTCATCCCTCGGTGTGACCATAAGAACGACACAGTGACTTTGCACTATCATCCAGTGTGGTCCCATGGGAGATACTGACAGCTCACTCCGACCTCCAGTGTGGTCCTATGGGAGATACAGTGATCTCGCTGTACCTCTGGGCTGGTCCTATGGGAGATACAGTGATCTCGCTGTACCTCTGGGCTGGCTTCACGTGATGCCTCATTGCACTCGCTGTCACTGGAGCTGCTCTCGCTGTCCGAGTCGGACTCAGAGCTGCTTTCTGATTCGCTGGAGCTGGCCGAGGCCCCGCTGGAGTGGCCTGACTCTGTGTTCCGTACAGCAGGTGCTGTCGGACTGTACAGAAAGAGAAGGGAAGGGGACAAACAGAATTCATGTATTATCATGTTGAACGATTTTATGTCTTATACTTTTTCATGAATCGCTGGTCCTTCACCCTCTAATGCACTGCCTTTCAACTGGCTGTGGAAACAGTGATGACCAAGGAAAACCAAAACTAGAATTACCATCTCGCAGTTGTATGCCTCCGTCAACCAGCAAAGTTGCAGTTCACATCTATTCAGTACCTAACCAAATGTGAAATATGATCACAATCTACCAAGCTGTTCCTGAGTTATGGCATTGAATAATAATATGGCATTGAAGTGAGTAATGTTGACCTATGACCTTTTGGATATACTGTAAAAACTCATCATGTCATCAATTCATACAATTAGATATTTGTATGAAAAGTTTTCATAATTAAATATGAATTCTTGAGTTACAGCCAAAAATGTTTTTCATGAAGTCACAATGACCTTGAACTTTGACTATCCAAGTTCATATCAGTTCATTTTGAGTCCAAGTGGCCGTTTGTGTCAGATATAATGAAATTCCCTCCAGCCTATCCAGAGATATGGAATTCACGAAAAGTGGATGAACATGAGGTCACAGTGACCCTGCCCTTTGACCACCAAAATCTAATCAGTCTATCTGCAAATCCAAGTGGACATATGAGCCAAATTTGAATAAGTCCACCTCTGGCGTTTCTGAGATATCACATTCACAAGAATGAGACAGACGTATGGATGGGAACCCAACCCAAAAACATAATGCGTTTGGTCATGGCTATTGCCGATGCTGAGGTGTAACAAAACTACACTTCGACCTGCAAACTGAATTAATGTTGGTAGAGCACTATTTTCCCGTACATCATCTCGTCAGTGTCTCCCCTGGCTGTCCAGAGGCATTAGCTGTGACTCTCTGTGATTCATCCGTCTTCGGTAAAGATTACTAAAATCTAAATTCACAAACTGTTTTCGTCATCAATTTTAGTCTGTTGTATAGTGCACCATGGCAGTGCGGTGTACGGCATTTATTTGGAAATATTACTACAGCCTGGTTCAAAATGAGCACTCACTGCACCTTTAGTATTTGTCAAACAGACTAAAGATATTACCTCTGCTCCTTAAAAAAAGAAGCTACAGCTGAGGCATTTCATGATGGATGGCTCCACACTGGCCCATTACCTTCTATTCCGCCAGCGTACATGAGTCTTTGAACACAAGTGTTGCGCTGATTGACTGACTCCATTCAAAGAGGCTAGTGCTGCCTATTCAATACTAAGACCTTCAGATGGCTTTTGTGGCTCTGCAAACAGCAGGCCAAGGACAAACACGTACACACGTACACTCACACACCCACAATAGTCCTACGTGTATAGGTAAATGCTGTGTGATACATACAGTATATTGCATCTTGACAACTGGCGTGCCGGGCGAGGGACAGTCTCAGCTGCACTGACTCTACCAAAGTGTGAAACTTCAAATAACAGACAGCCCTGGATTCATCCATAGGGGTCAGTAAATATATGCGCTTTTTAATGTTTTAGGCCAATTTAGCCAATTTAATTCCCTATGAAGAGTACTACTGCTTGCAGAATTTGTAATTTAAACTTAAAGACACAGCCGAGCGGCTTCTTAAGAAAGACTGCACCCCACAAGCCAGATTTTTCAAGGACAAGCGAACATCTTAAATCTGTCATCATCTTGCTTTAGGCTTCCCTCACAGAAGAGGCTCATGGTCAATAGACTAGGGGAGGCGCAGTGAGAAAACACAACAGGGTCACTTTGGAACAGTTTTTACTGCAATCCCCTGAGCTCTAAAGAAAATCTCGTCTCTCGATGTGGTGCATGGTGTCCTGGCATACATTCACATTGTTAAGTCCTGATTGTTTTCTTAATTGTTTTGTCACCTGCAATCCAGCCCTCCTTGTCAGTTTCCATTTTATCTCCTTAATTGATTCTCATTATATAATTATTATCTAGTTCTCCCCTCCCTCCCCATGTCTTCCCTGTGCTCGTAAACTCCTCTCCCCTTTGTTAATTGTTGTCTTGTGTATTTTAGTTCCATGTCTTCGTCTCCCCTTTGCTGGATTGCCATCTCCTGTCTTCAGTATTCTCTTCTGGCTTTGGTGTAAATGTAAAGAAAGCAAGTATCTGCTTATTAGGGATATTCTTCCTAGTGTTTGCGCTCCTGGCGAGTGGCGGTTCTTCCAATGCCTTCTTCTTCCCAGAGAGTGAGCATCTGCCCAGCGTGCCCTGATTCATTCGGCTTGACTCCCCGGTAACTGACCTCGGACCAGCCCTTCTGCTACGCCCTGCCTGACTTTATTTGCTCCAGTTTGCTGATCATCTTCAGGATCATCCTCTTCAATTTCAGGACCATCCTCTTCATTCGCGCTTGAACACTTGCAATATTCTGTTATTGAAATATGCCAAAATGGCTCATCTGTGATCTGCGTTCGGTTCCTGTGTTCTGAGAATCATGACGCGTCTTCTAATAGCTTTGAAGTTCAACATCTCCAAAAAATGAGAAAAGAGACCGTGAGGCATAATGCAGGGGTCACCTGAACCTCAAACTGTACATGATTTTCCCCACAACACAACTCATATTATCATGATATTCCCAACACACAACTCATATTATCATGATATTCCCCACAACACACCTCATATTATCATGATATTCCCCACAACACAACTCATATTATCATGATATTCCCCACAACACAACTCATATTACTTGTTCATGACACTGCAGATTCAATTCTGGATAGATGAAAAAAAAAACATTTCAATGAACAAAATCAAACAATGGTGTGATGTTACATCACCATATCCACTATAAATATTACGACAACTTCTGAAAAAATTTCCAGGATGCTGCTTATGTGCAACTTTAAGATGAACCGAAATCATTCTGGAAAGGAGCTAACTAACTGCCAGTTGGGAAACATAAATCAGTAAAAAGACATGTAACACTATTTACAGATTCTGACTCCATGAACCTTCAGTAAATATGAATGAAGCTACAATCCAGGTTTGGAATCCAGAAGCAAAAAGAAAGAAATGCAGATTTATCCCCTGTCACATACTTACTGCATCTGACAAACCCCGAAAAAACAGAAACGGACAAAGAGGAGCAGAAATAATTCAAAGGAGGTATATCCCAGGGGGAACCAGGGGGGTCAGACCGATCTAGGAAGGACAGACTGATCGGGTTTCTGTGGGCCAGGCAAGCCTCAGCTTCAGTGGCACGCTTAAACTGATTCCCAATCTCTCTTTCCATTCACACTCATACTGTGATCCCAGATCAGAGGCCCAGGCAGATGCAGACAAACGTCTGGATTAACGGGACGAGACGAGATGAAGCACATCTGCGTTTCGCGAACGGTGAAACGGGGTCGTGGGAGGGGTGGCAGGGAAAAAAATGAAAAAGAATTTATCAAAAATATTATTATTTTACTGCTCATTTATGAACCATCTCACTATAGGTTTTTTAAAATTGACTTTTCAGGACTGGTTTAGTCGGAGTTTCTTCAGAAAACACGGCTGTGAAGTTCCACACAAACAAATAATCCTCCTCTGCAGCTGGGTCCTTCCCAATACACTTCCATTGGCAGGTTTTTTCTTTGTAAATTGACTGGTTTCAGGACTGGTTTAGTCCTTTTAATGCCTTTCTGTTTCTTCAGAAAACACGGCTGTGAAAATTTTCCACAGAAGTGCTACAGAAATAATACTGGTGTGATGAGTTCTGTAGTGCTACAGAAATGACACTGGTGTGATGAGTTCTGTAGTGCTACAGAAATGACACTGGTGTGATGAGTTCTGTAGTGCTACAGAAATGACACTGGTGTGATGAGTTCTGTAGTGCTACAGAAATGACTCCGGCGTGATGAGTTCTGTAGTGCTACAGAAATAACACTGGTGTGATGAGTTCTGTAGTGCTACAGAAATGACACTGGTGTGAAGAGTTCTGTAGTGCTACAGAAATGACACTGGTGTGATGAGTTCTGTAGTGCTACAGAAATGAGAAATGATACTGGTGTGATGAGTTCTGTAGTGCTACTGGTGTGATGAGTTCTGTAGTGCTACAGAAATGACACTGGTGTGATGAGTTCTGTAGTGCAGAAATGACACTGGTGTGATGAGTTCTGTAGTGCTACAGAAATGACATGAGTTCTGTAGTGCTACAGAAAAATGATGAGTTCTGTAGTGCTACAGAAATGACACTGGTGTGATGAGTTCTGTAGTGCTACAGAAATGACACTGGTGTGATGACTGTAGTGTGATGAGTTCTGTAGTGCTACAGAAATGACACTGGTGTGATGAGTTCTGTAGTGCTACAGAAATGACACTGGCGTGATGTTCTGTAGTGCTACAGAAATGACACTGGTGTGATGAGTTCTGTAGTGCTACAGAAATGACACTACAGAAATGACACTGATGAGTTCTGTAGTGCTACAGAAATGACACTGGTGTGATGATGAGTTCTGATGAGTTCTGCTACAGAAATGACACTGGTGTGATGAGTTCTGTAGTGCTACAGAAATGACACTGCTGACAGAAATGACACAGAAATGACACTGGTGTGATGAGTTCTGTAGTGCTACAGAAATGACACTGGTGTGATGAGTTCTGAGTTCTGTAGTGCTACAGAAAATGACACTGGTGTGATGAGTTGACACTGGTGTGATGAGTTCTGTAGTGCAGAAATGACACTGGTGTGATGAGTTCTGTAGTGCTACAGAAATGACACTGGTGTGATGAGTTCTGTAGTGCTACAGAAATGACACTGGTGTGATGAGTTCTGTAGTGCTACAGAAATGACACTGGTGTGATGAGTTCTGTAGTGCTACAGAAATGACACTGGTGTGATGAGTTCTGTAGTGCTACAGAAATGACACTGGTGTGAGTGAGTTGACTGTGTGATGAGTTCTGCTACAGAAATGACACTGGTGTGATGAGTTCTGTAGTGCTACAGAAATGACACTGGGTGTGATGAGTGCTCAGAAATGACACTGTAGTGATGACAGAAATGACACTGGTGTGATGAGTTCTGTAGTGCTACAGAAATGACACTGGTGTGTGATGAGTTCTGTAGTGCTACAGAAATGACACTGGTGTGATGAGTTCTGAGTGCTACAGAAATGACACTGGTGTGATGAGTTCTGTAGTGCTACAGAAATGATGAGTTCACAGAAATGACACTTGTGATGAGTTCTGTAGTGCTACAGAAATGACACTGGTGTGATGATGAGTTCTGTAGTGCTACAGAAATGACACTGGTGTGATGAGTTCTGTAGTTCTGTAGTGCTACAGAAATGACACTGGTGTGATGAGTTCTGTAGTGCTACAGAAATGACACTGTTGTGATGAGTTCTGTAGTGCTACAGAAATGACACTGGTGTGATGAGTTCTGTAGTGCTACAGAAATGACACTGGTGTGATGAGTTCTGTAGTGCTACAGAAATGACACTGGTGTGATGAGTTCTGTAGTGCTACAGAAATGACACTGGTGTGATGAGTTCTGCAGTGTTACAGAAATGACACTGGTGTGAGGAGTTCTGTAGTGCTACAGAAATGACACTGGTGTGATGAGTTCTGTAGTGCTACAGAAATGAAACTGGTGCGATGAGTTCTGTCGTGTTACAGAAATGACACTGGTGTGATGAGTTCTGTAGTGCTACAGAAATGAAACTGGTGCGATGAGTTCTGTCGTGTTACAGAAATGACACTGGTGTGATGAGTTCTGTAGTTGAGTTGGTCAGAGAGCAATAAGGGCACAGAGGGTGAGCTGTTGTTGAGTCACCACCCATCGATTCACAGATAGGAGCTCCTACTCCCCAGGAATAAGAAATGAATTAGCTCCCCTCTGAATTTTTAAGGACCATCTCAGTATGGGTCGGCCAGAACCAAATATGCTGGGCATTCTTAGGCCTCAGCATAACTCAGACCCCATACAGAGGCACTATCATGGTCCAACACTGAATCTCACAACCCTACTTCACACCATCCCTGCTCAATTACAGCTCATTTAAGGGCCTTGATGCTACCTCCTCGGATCCTTGAAAATATCCCCCTCCCCACCCACACAGTCTCTCTGACGAAACAAAGGTCCTTCAGCTCCTTCAGTGTTTGCTGTTTCTGATGATTTAAACATCTAATGTAGTCTGAGCCCCACCACACGGCCCTGTGCAGGTTAAATTAACATTCTCTCATCCTCCAGGCAATAATATCCAGGGGCAGACCTGTCATCTCACTCTCCAATAAAGTTTAATCCTTAATTATGGATGAATAAATTCAGCTGCAGTCTGAGGGAGGTGAGATCCACTCGGCACTCTGGAGACGGTGTTTGATTTTCATTCCAACACTGCAACTGCCGTGTCTGATACTCATTTCCTCCTGAGCGAAGCCACTGCAATATTAAGCACCAGCCCCACAGTGAACTCCTGTTTTAATAAAGCGCGCATTATCATTTCCACACGGAGGCCAAATCACCGTAAAAACTCTCCAGGGCAAGAATCAAGTGATTTCAATCATGTATGAGCGACATGGAGTTAAGTGTGTGCGTGTATTTGAGAGAGAGAGAGAGAGAGAGAGAGAGGAGAGAGAGGTATGGAAGGAGTAATGTGGAGAGAAGGAGAGAGAGGGATGGAGGGAATAGAGCAGAAAGAGATGGAGTGGAGCAGAGAGAGAGATGGAGGGAGCAGAGCAGAGAGAGAGATGGAGGGAGTGGAGCAGAGAGAGAGATGTAGGGAGTGGAGCAGAGAGAGATTGAGGGAGTGGATCAGAGAGAGAGATGGAGGGAGCGGAGCAGAGAGAGAGAGATGGAGGGAGTGGAGCAGAGAGAGGGATGGAGGGAATAGAGCAGAGAGAGAGATGGAGGGAGTAGAGCAGAGAGTGAAATGGAGCGAGTGGAGCAGAGAGAGAGATGGAGGAAGTGGAGCAGAGAGAGAGAGGGAGAGAGGGAGCAGAGAGAGATGGAGGGAGCGGAGAAGAGAGAGAGAGATGGAGGGATGGAGGAAGCAGAACGGAGAGAAGGTGCCGGAATGGCGTCACCCATAATGAATCCAATATTAAATGAGTCTCAGCGCAGCACCAGGCCCGTTATTTCCACACATCTCCCAGAAGACGGGTCACTGCGGACCTCTGAAACCATAACGCACTCAGGCTTCCCAGCCGGGAACTGATTAAATCTCATAACCTATTAAAGTGTAAAGCTCTCCCTCCAAAAGTGTGTTACGCTAGCTTTAATGACCCCTCTCTAATGTCGTAAAGAAGCGCTCCCTCAGAAACCGCACGCGTCACACTTATGACCGTCACGTTTAGGAAAAACCAATTACGGTAAGCGGAAATCCTGCGAACACGCGCTCGACCTCAGCGGCGTCCTGATTCACTTAGAGGCCCCAGACTGCTACGGAAGTCACATGGGTTTGATGAATGAGCTTCTGTGCCGCTGGTCGCTGAAGTCCGCATCCCGTGACAGCCCAAGTAAACTTTATTTCTCCAGGAGCAGAAACAGTGCCCGAGATTTTAAGAAGGCCTTAAGCAAGCAAGTGAGCAAAGACACGATAAACAAACAGGCATATTCTGAAAGGCAGCAGTTTCCTTACAGATGGAGCTGCCCTGGGTTACAGTGTTACACAGTGTGAGGCGAGACCTGCTCTGTGCTCCGCTCCTGCTTTCACCAAAACCCCCGCTGTGCAGCTGTTCCACACAAAATCTCAGAATGACTAAAGAAGAAGAAAGAAACTGGGGGCACAACAAGAACTACGAGCTCATTAGGAATTCAACAAACATCCACAAACATCTGTGCACCACAGTGTTCTCTGCTTCTGAATGCATAAAAATACAAAATGTGATATGCAGGCAAAAACCTACCAGCACTGTCAGTGCAAATAGCCTTTTCAACTTTAAAATTTTGAAATTGTAACATATGCAGAACATCTCATGCTTTGGCAAACAAAATTTTGAGTTGTAAAGAAATGTAACAGCACTATTGAGAACACGATGCAGTACACCTAAAATATTTTGATATGATTTTTTTTTTTTTTTTTTAAAGGTATGTGGCGACATAGGACCTTGCTTCCAGGGCATTATTTGTTGTGATGAGTCAATAATTGCAGCACATAAACAATTCCCATAATGGCTTAAAATTTGAATGACAATCTTGAAGGCCAATTGAAAGTCAGGCCAAAGGAAGCCTTGACACCATTGACATCATCACTCCAGCAGTGCTCCCAAACTCATCGCTGTGTGTCTTCTGCTGTTTGCATGGGTATGAGGGTCAATGTCTCTTCCCAATGCTGAATCAGTAACCTGGACATATGAGAAACACATGAGGACCGGACCTGTGCACGATTTCCAACACGCTGCTTACTGTATGTGGAAGATCACAGTCGTGTTTCACTGCATTAATGCTCCAGCAGCTCGATGGCACTTCTGTGAAATAATACGAGTAAACTGTGGGACCAAAGAAAAAACCATCATAAAATGAGAGGAAAATAGATCATCGCTGAAGCTCTGAGCTGTGGGTTCAACATAAACAGTCTTTACGTCACTGCAGCCCAAATAACCCAGGCTGAGAGGTTTAAACCTGGCATCATGATGCCTAAGAGCACAGATGGCATATCTACACCTGTGAGGAATATATTATAGACGTATAAACTGTTCTGCCACATTTCTTCATGTTCCTTGTTGAGGAATTGTGGGAAGTCAGAAAATGAGTGAAAGTGAATCTGTAAATATTCGAAAGAAGAAATGTTTAAATGGAGACTTTACAAAGTACATAACATAAACTGCAAAAAAGAAAATTCTTATAAAAATACTCCATACCATCTCATCCAGGATAAAAAAAGAAAGCACATACTTCAACAGTACAAGAGTTAAGAATAAACCCTGCATCTCTGTCCTGCACACTAAACACTGCATCTCTGTCCTGCACACTAAACACTGCATCTCTGTCCTGCACACTAAACACTGCATCTCTGTCCTGCACACTAAACACTGCATCTCTGTCCTGCACACTAACACTGCTCTGTCCTGCACACTAAACACTTAACACTGCATCTCTGTCCTGCACACTAAACACTGCATCTCTGTCCTGCACACTGCATCTCTGTCCTGCACACTGCATCTCTGTCCTGCACACTAAACACTGCATCTCTGTCCTGCACACTAACTGAATAAACACTGCATCTCTGTCCTGCACACTAAACACTGCATCTCTGTCCTGCAAACTAAACACTGCATCTCTGTCCTGCACACTAAACACTGCATCTCTGTCCTGCACACTAAACACTGCATCTCTGTCCTGCACACTAAACACTGCATCTCTGTCCTGCACACTTAACACTGCATCTCTGTCCTGCACACTAAACACTGCATCTCTGTCCTGTGCACTGAACACTGCATCTCTGTCCTGCACACTAACTGAATAAACACTGCATCTCTGTCCTGTGCACTAAACACTGCATCTCTGTCCTGCACACTAACTGAATAAACACTGCATCTCTGTCCTGCACACTAAACACTGCATCTCTGTCCTGCACACTAAACACTGCATCTCTGTCCTGCACACTAAACACTGCATCTCTGTCCTGCAAACTGCATCTCTGTCCTGCACACTAAACACTGCATCTCTGTCCTGCACACTAAACACTGCATCTCTGTCCTGCACACTAAACACTGCATCTCTGTCCTGTGCACTGAACACTGCATCTCTGTCATGCACACTAACTGAATAAACACTGCATCTCTGTCCTGCACACTAAACACAGCATCTCTGTCCTGCACATTATCTGATCCAATAGAGAATTTTTCCTTCATAAATCACAGAAAAATTACCACTGCGGTCTATCAGCTGTACTAGGATAATGATATCTGAAATCTGGTTAGTCGCAAAAGCAATGTTCTTCCCAAAATCAGTACTGTTAAAGGAGGAGGCTGGCATTATATTATATCCTATATTTACGTTTCTTGAAGAGCATGAAGACACAGACCTATAATGGCTTTACCTGGCCAAGAAGTGACCTGTTTGCATTAAGGCA
This sequence comes from Gymnothorax javanicus, assembly GCA_029692085.1. Classification (NCBI taxonomy): domain Eukaryota; kingdom Metazoa; phylum Chordata; class Actinopteri; order Anguilliformes; family Muraenidae; genus Gymnothorax; species Gymnothorax javanicus. Next base: position 132,925,870 of record CM056199.1, read on the forward strand.
AGAATGATCCGGTCATAAAAACTGACATCTGGCAGTCATTGGGAGACGTAGCAGTTGTTCTCTTTAATAGCTGATTTAAGTGCTGTCAAAAAGGCAACTTCCAAACACTTGAACATTAACGATAGACGGTACATCAGGGAGTCTGGCAGACATCGCTGAGTTTGCTCTGTTCATACGATATGTTAGCAATCAGTAAAATAAAAATATAACTTATCCATGGAAGGCATGTTGACAGGCGATGTGTTGAAACAGAATCAGCTCTTTCGCATCTCTATTTCCTATGTGTCACACATTTCGTAAGTTTGTTACCACATTATTTGCTTTGCACTGTTTTATTAATAAAAAAGTTGATGCTGTCAAGTGATTGTAAAGTTGAGAAGGTACCCAGACTTTATTTTTTCATGTTATCACTATGAGGCAAGCAAAGGTTGTAAATCTGAAAGACAGGACTGCTTCAAGACTCCAAATCTGTGCTTATCTTATTTTTGACCAACATTACACCTGAGAGAGTTTTTTAAAGGATTCTGAACAGTTGTGAGGTTTATAATGACAATTGAGCCATGTCTCTTTCTTTAAAATAAACTAATGCAGTTAAGATATACATTATCTCTCAAATATCAAACATTTCAAAAAGACATTACTACTAAGTGCTAAAATTAATATCTATTAATTAAATGAATTATTTGTGTTGGTGACCAAGCAGTTTAAGAAAATAATTCCAGGACAAGGCAATTTTAAAAACAAATTGACCCTTAGAGCGCTGGAATAATTTTTTTTTTTTTAAATATAAATTTAATTATCTTGTGCTCTTGAAAACCTGTCATATGGCCACATGATCACATGATTGGTTTTCCACAGCTTTAATTTTGATATCTTACATCATTGAATAACAATAGTTGCATTTAGCGCTCTAAGGGTTAATCGAATCTGGTTAAACCATAACAAAAAGAAAAAATCCTCAAACACAGAAGACGACATTAGGAAATTAAAACCTCAAAACATAAACAAGTTAGTTAAAGCTAATAAAAATGAGTTATGCAGTAGAGGTAGAAAACAGAAAAAAGATCTGAGCGGAAGGGAGCCTTGGTTGAAATGGAAGATCTAAGGGCTCCCACAGTACCCAAACGTCTGACTCATGAGCAGAGCCTGATAATCACGCCCAAGTACGACGGCACAGGGACAGACCTCATCCTCAGGAAACATCGCCCCAGGTCGTGTTTTTGGACTCCAGCGCCCATAACAGCTGGAGCTCCACAACAACCGCTGCGCAAACACGAGGGCCACAGACTCCGCCAAAATACTCACTAATGAGGAGCCCAGGAGGCCAGGGAATAATTAGCATGCAAATAACGAGAGGTTTTCCTTTTCTCCAGCCGCCATGGCAGATTTTTCTGTGAAGCCATGCAAGTTACGTTTGTGAGTTTTTCGGAAACATAGGTTGATGCTTGTACTGTATGGTAAGAATAATTAATAAACTCACACTGTACTAATTAAAGTATTTAGCTCAAAAGCAAAAAGGCAAAGCAGCAAAACCCTTTTCGTTTCACAGCATAAACCCATTCCGTTTATCTACCTTACTGAATTAGTTCATGCTATGCATGTATTCCTGACTAGTACGGTATGTTCTGCGAAGCAGAGGCTCTATGTATGAATGAAATGCAATAATTTACCATCGCAGGGATATTTCTGAGTGTTTGTATTGCAGGAGGAAATATTTCACCATAGAATATGGCACTTCATTATTCCAGACAAATAACACATTCAGTTACAGGCTTAGAGGCTGGATTAACACAGATGACATCATCATAATAACTGTTTTTCATGAAACACCTCCACTTACACACACATACACATGCATGCATGCACGTATGCACACACACACACACACACACACACACACACACGCACACGTACACATGCATGCATGCATGCATGCACACACACACACACACCTACACATGCATGCATGCACACACACACACACACACGTACACATGCATGCAGGCAAGCACACAAACACACGCACACACCACATACACACACAAACACGCAAACACACGCACACACGCAGAGACGCGCACACAAACACACACAAACGCGCACATACACACACACACACACACACACACAAACACGCACAAACACACCAGCGCACACGCATGCACACACGCTCGCACACAAGCGCTCACACACACACACACGCACCCATATACACACACACACACAGAAACACGCACACACAAACACAGACACACAAACACGCACACACACACACACACACACACACACAGAAACAAGCACACACACGCACACAAAGACAAACAAACACGCACATACATGTGCAAACACACACACACACGCACACACAAAAGCACAAAAACACTCGAAATATAAATGAATTCAGTAAAATGTGACTTAAAAGGCTTGAGTGGAGTGTGTTTTCCAGAGAGCAGGAGTATTGATGGAGAGAGGAAACATGTTACTGGACACACACAGAGAAGTGTCCTGATGGAAACAGCCCATAATATTATCCTGACACTGATTCTAACAAGAGCAATGCTGTGTTTGCTTGTCTGAGCCATGTGTTCTGCCGGCGAGCCAAAACACACGGTGCCCTGATCAGCAGCAGTCGTTGTGTTCGGGGGGCGAGAGAGAAGGCCGTGTCAGTCATACAGTCCCTCTGAGTACAGAGGCTAAGCCTTGGGAACAAACATCTCTCCACCCTTCTACAGGACTCAGTGTGTAAGACCGCGCCTCCAGCCGTCCAGCGCAACCCGTTCTCAGAGCCAGCAGGGTTTTCTGGTTCCTTTTCAATAAGCTATCAAATACAGCCATTGGCATATGAAATTTTAAATGAATTATTTGCTTGAATTAATCACAAAATCTGGCATACATAATAAACCATGAGAACTATGGCATCTATGGTTTACAGTTTTTCCACAAGGGCTAAAACACATTTCTTGAAACCTTTCACCTTTTTCTCAAAAGTGTAAACACAAAACCCACACACTGTTTAAAAATTAACTTTTGGCTTAGGGACCTAGAAAATATTTTTCCATATACCCATGTATCTTCTACCAAAATAATAAAAAAATATATAAATAAAAAAATAAAATCTTGCAAATCTGAGCTGGTCATATTTCACCCATGGCCTGAATCTTAATAAAATCACCTCTGAAGTTCTCATTGATCCCGACAGAGCTCATCTAACAGCAACCCTGTCCATGATAATCCCTGCTACAGCACTGTGACCCATAATCATATATCACCAAACACAAGGAATTCCATCTTCTCACCATTGTTTCCTTTCTATTACATGGCCCTGGCTTCCATATGAAGTGGACATACTGTGTCAGCGTCCAGATGGCAAAAACTGAATTTACACAACATGCACTGGGCTACTGAACAGATGAATTTAATTTAAAAGAAGCACTTCCAGCCATACTGACAAACCAGCAAATGCTCTTTCAATCACTAATCATTATATTTTCACCAAAACACCACGCTCATTATGAACTACTGTGTGTGAAAAATATGTTTGTTTAGGAGGAAAAATCTCAGGTGAGTGACAGTGGAAGCTGGGATTATTAGTGCACTTTGAAGCACACAAGTATACACAGGAAGAGCACTTAGTCACAGGGAACCCCTGCTGATATTTCCTGGGAGGAGGTAACAATTAAGCTTTCAGAAATGCTGCCTGTTTTCCTGTAGCAAAAGTTTAGAAATTATTCAACACCATCTGTGTTTGATTAATCACAAAAGAAAACAAGCGCCTATGAAACACACACTGTGCACACACTCCACTCTTCAAAGCAGACAGCCACGGTACAGTGACAGAGAGAGGTGTCAAAAGAGCATATTTATATCACAAAGCCAATTAAACACAATAATCACTCCAAACCCATTCACCCTAACAGAGCAACCCATAATCATGAGAATTACTAATTCCCCACGTTCATGTAAATATCCAGCTTTGTCCAGTAAATGGGCAAGCTGTCATTAGAGATAGTCACAGTCTTCATATCATTAAATAACATATTTTACACATCAACTGACATGATGAAAAACATGCGAAAGCCAAAAATGGGCATTGGTGTTGCATGGGTCTGGTACAGAGCCCATCAGTGTAGCATGTGTTACTAAACCCTTAGCTGCTTCCAAGGCAAAGTGGTATTCATGGGCTTGTTAATAAACTCAGACTACTTGCACCATAGTAATGATTTTAAACAGAATGACAACATCACTGGAAGCGAATGAGAGTCGTATTTATGTTCCTGATGAACAATCCTTATTTTTAACTTTATAATTAGCATTATTAAATCCAAAAGCTGACTCCAACATCATTTGTGACCTGAATATAATGATGCACACATTTTCTCTTTTAAAAAGGCACTTCAACATCTTTGTGAATAAATCCACAAACTAGATGAATGCTGCAATGGAGTTTGACGACAGCCAGGTTTTTCCCAACAGTAGAGCTGTGTCCATGGCGAAAATTCAGGGTTTGACCTATTAGCAGTGCTACAGCAAAGGCTACAGGGCTCAGAAAATCAACAGAGGAACGACTCCAAGCTTCAGGAGTGGTAACTGGAAATGTACCTAATTTCCATAAGAACTGTTTGACTTATTGCATTTTTGAAAAAGTGAAGTTTGGCTTAAAGGTGGCACGACAGGCATGGTTATTGTGTCACAAGGACATTAGGACTGCTTTCGAGTTTACTTGGTTGTCTGAGTCTAATGTTAAAATTAATTTGATGATCTGGAACATTTACGTGTGACCCTAAGATAAAACCAACAGCCCTCAGCTACAGCTGCATCATCAGAGCTGTTCCTCAGATGGCGATTCCACCTCCAGCAGTGGGGAAAAGTCACATGAGCTGCAGTTTAACAGAAGATCCATAAACAGGAAATATGCTGGTTGCGCAGGAGTGAAGTAGAAGGGCACTCGGTAAGCGCATACCTACGCCAGGACATGTCAGTATCATTGGTTCTGGATCCACAAGAATATTATCCAGATCACCAACAACTATAATCAATTCTGCATTAGTGTAGATTCTATTTTAAGATGAAATTATGCAAAAATCTGTTCATTATATAAAGGACAATCAGTCTATTCAGGGGTACTTTAACTTCCTCCAGATCTCGAATCCAGAATATGTTCTGAATCACTTCCATAAGTGAATCAACTCCTTCTTGGACTACCGCCCACCATACTACCAAATCTCATGCCAATCCTTTCATGACTTTTAGAGTTATCCTGTGAACAAACAGACAAACTCGAGTCTAAGCATAACCTCCTTGGCGGAGGTAATTAGACAATATACACTTTAATAACTCATCTAAGACTGAAAACTGGTCAACTTATTTTACCTATGCTACCATACAATTGAGTGTAAGCTTTTCAGCATTTGTAAACTAACAGATTGTAGCATGTGTATTTATGTGTAAGCGAGCACACCTGTGCGTATGTAAGGGCACAGCAAAATGTTCAGTGTTCAAGTCAATTTACCCAGCAAACATAAGACATCCGCTCGACGTGCAGATCTTCACATCAGGCAGACGTCTCATGTTTGCTGGGTAGTCCAGCAGCAACCATATGTAGCCTGTCAGGTAAGATTCTACTGCAGGGAAATGAGTGCACTACATAATGCCATGTAAGAAACGGAATAACATTCATTTGAAGCTTACTCGCAGGGCTTACTTAGATTCTTCTTGAGGAACCAGGCCATCTTGCTAGGAAGACATTAAACAACAAGGCAATAAAAGCGTTTTTTTTTTTTTACCCTCCTTCCTCTTTGATAAGTATGTTTTGGAATTTCATTTACAAGAAAGAGCTCGTGGTTTAACAAAAATAAAGATTTTCTGTGCAGTAGGACTCCCTCCCCCTGACATGTTCATTACTCTTTGAAGTTATGCCTGATGCATTTTACATTCGAGCCTTCTGCTAGGAAATATGTACCGGCACTTTCCCTGGGTTTAGCTAACTGAGTTTGTCCTCTGTATTGGGTGAAACACTCCTACTGCACGTCAAGCAAATATTTCCACATCACACTGGCACTGCAATGGCAATAGACTCAGCGTCATGTCCAGTTTTTACTGTATAAATTTATTAATATTGTGAAGGCAAATATTATATTTGATGGCACTGTGTAATGGCCAGTAGTAAACGGAGGCCAAGTGCAACGACAGAGAGAAAGAGAGCAGCACGAACACAGAACAAACACAGAGAATAATATAGACCAAACGCAAGTACTCGCACTTCCAAAGGACGTATAATAGTCCGAACCACGGAAGCAAAGCGAAATAGAAAAAGGGAGAAGAAACTCCAATAATTAGAAGATAGAAAGTCATACAAAACCTGACTAAAGATATCTTCTGCTATAGTGCGAAGCTAAACACAGACACTCTAAGCGAAGGAGGCGTGCCGGACTTCCTGCTTATATACATTCTGGGAAAGCGCCGCCCCAGCTCAATCAACCAGCTGGCTAAAGAATTCGATAGCCCAGAAATTCAATATCGTCCCGGGACGAGAGCCGCAAAGAAAAGTCCAAACAAACGCACACCTCACAAACCATGACACACTGCTAACCCTTTGGTAGCACTGCTAATTGCTTTGTAAAAAAGCAACCTAATGTTTGTCTGTAAGATAGATATCACACTAAGACCAGCTTCAGACTACCTGCTACAATCAGTTACAGTGATTATAACGGTGTCTAAATAAATTAGGACCAGGAAGCATGGGTGCGTTAGTTGATCTATCTTTCAAATCTTTACCACGCTATATTAGGGTCCTCTGAAACCAGGCCTGACCAGTTCATTTTGCTCATAAGTTTCATAACTTTCAGAGGTGAGGATGCAATTCCACATACAACTATAAAATAATGAGCTCGTCAAAAAATATATGGAAACAAATACCAATGGCTCTGGGTTGGCCAGAATGTTAGTGTATACAATGCGTACATTACCACTATACACTGAAAACTAGAATGAGATAGTATGACTGCTATTTCAAGACCAGATATGGAAGTCCCTGAAGGAAATATTCAACCCAGCACTGGCAGTGAAACAGGGATTTGTTCAGTTTGCCTGACCTGCTTGCAGTTAAGAAGACTTTGCCATTATCTCACATTAGCGAGTGGCGCTTCTACAGTGTAGTTCATCTTTCTCTTCTGCGGTGAGCGAGCACACTTAAAAACGCCCCATCTACTCAATCCACCCAAGGCTGTGTTGATTCAGGTGATATTTCTTCCTCAGGCCGTAAATAAAGACTGTCGTGTCAGTTCAGTGTGGTGACTGTCGCGAAGCCTCGGGGATAGACGCGATCAGCATCAGCCGAGAACGTGTTCCTGTGGCTCGATTAATATTCCTGCCAAGAGGTGAACATGGAGGGAGGGATTTATGAGACAAAGCCGACACAAGAAAACCCCAAGAGGCTCCATCGACCCACACTCGAGCTGCAAAATGTCTGCCCGCAGGCTATAAAAGCAACGAACCACACAAACGATTTCTGCTGACTTCCACAGAGACAGGAGAAGAGTCAAACACAGATAAATGCAAGCGAGTTAGACAGTGAAACATTTTTTTCACATGCTGAAGGAAAAAGATCCCATAAATGCTCATAAACTGAAAATAGCTGCAGTAAATTCCTGGGAGAGCATCAGAAGTGTTGATAACCTGTGCCTGCTGGTGTGGGTCACTGACTTCAGGCATTACATGCAGAGGATTTGCAACCAAATACTTAATATAACAAGTTCAATCGGGACAGAGTATTTCGATGCTTGATTGACTGAAATTAGATTAGACTCTATTCAAGGTTGATTGGCGATCATGGGAAGAGTCCCACGACTGGGCAACATCTTAACATCCTGCCTGTCATCCCATGTAGCTGAGACGTTGGTAAACCAACATCATTTCAAGGGGTTCCACTTGATAGCGCGAAAGCAAACCAACAAGATATACCTGGTATCGTTCCCGGGGAACTCTCCTGAGGCCAGTTCCTCCTAAAGAGTTTGTAGAGCTGTTCGGTACAAAAAAGCCTACTGTCGCCTGCCCTTTGGGCCAATAATTTGTGAGAATTGTTGAAAAACACCCGACTGAAACTCGAGATTTGGGCTTTGACAGTGTTATAATGAGCTTAGCAGTTTACATTTGGAGGCTTTTGACCGTCCTACCACAGGCAGAAGAGCTGAGGTCCCTAATCCAGATGGAAGAGGATATAATGGATGTGCAGTGTGGGCAAAGCCCCTAATCTGGGTTGAAGCGGATGCTGCAGTCCTTAATTTCGGTAGGACAGGATATTGCAGTTGTGCAGGGTGAGTAAAGTCCCCAATCCGAGTGGAAGAGGATATCGCCGTCCCTAATCCCGGTGGAAGAGGATATTGCAGTCCCTAATCCAGGTGGAGGAGGATATCGCAGTCCCTAATCCGGGTGGAAGAAGATATTGCAGTCCCTAATCCGGGTGGAAGAAGATATTGCAGTCCCTAATCTGGATGAAAGAGGATATCTCAGTCCCTAATCCGGGTGGAAGAAGATATCGCAGTCCCTAATCTGGATGAAAGAGGATATCTCAGTCCCTAATCCGGGTGGAAGAAGATATTGCAGTCCCTAATCTGGATGAAAGAGGATATCTCAGTCCCTAATCCGGGTGGAAGAAGATATTGCAGTCCCTAATCTGGATGAAAGAGGATATCTCAGTCCCTAATCCGGGTGGAAGAGGATATTGCATTTGTGCAGTGTGTGACGAAGGCGCAGCATGTTCCTCACTCAATATGGACCCTTTACTCAATCTTCTGCTGAAGCAGAGCAGACGAAAGCAGCAGTCGTGTGCTCGGGGAGATGCCAGCTGGAGCGGACGGGCTGGGTGTTGGGGGGGGTGGGGGGTGCAATAGAGGGGCGGGTCTTCATAAACCTGCATCATCCTCTGCATATTACACACACCTCCTCTGTCAAGGACCCGCTGCCAGGGTGTCATCACCTGAATGTGTGGGTGTGTGTGTGCGTGTATTTGTGTGTGTGTGTGTGTGTGTGCGTGTGCGTGTGTGTGTGCGTGTGTGCATGCCTATATGAGTGTGTGCATGCATGCGCACGCGCATGTGTATGTGTGTGTGTGTGTGTGCACGCACGCTTTGGGGAGTGGAAGGGTGGTGTCTGTATGGAACGCTCCTCTCATCATAAAGACCTTTCCAACACCGTGGCCTGCAGACCCTGCATTCCAGAATGTCGATGCGCCAGCGTTCAGCCGGATAATGATCGGTATTTGTTTAGTGTGTTGTAAACACTGTAAACCAGTCGAGTGGAAGAATACCCAGGACGTTTGACACAGATTCTGCCTCAGTGTCACACCCCTACAAGCGTGACACACATAAGCGAGCCACACCTCCCCACTCCAGTCAGCTCACCGGTGTAAAATAACGGCGAGAGCGTCTTACCAGTTCAGTTCAATTCAATTTTATTTGTATAGTGCTTTTCACAGATAGACTGTCACAAAGACGCTTTACAGTGTGAAAATAAATAAATTCATAAATCAACAAAAGGGGGCAGTGCCCCACCTAATCCCCACTATAGCAAATGAGGCAAAAAAAAAAAAACAAAAACTCCCAGTAGGGAGAAAAATCCTCAAACAGTGGTGAGAAAAAACTCCCCAGTGGGAAGAAATCTCAGGAGGAACCCGACTATAGTGGGGCAGCGTGAGAGCGTCCCGTGATTGTTTTAGGACTGAGCCTGGTGCTGATGTTTTCTCCAGTCCTGAATGATACCACAGGAGACGATGGACGGACCACCATCCCTGCAGGAGCACACTCATTACAGGAACGCAATAATCTTCTACTGTAGCACAAGGCAGCTGCAAAACTGCTCATTTTAGTGACACTTAAAGCAGGACTGCGACAGCCGTATTTCCGCTAGATTACAAAAAGAACTGTCACCAGTCACTCTGGTACAAAGCCACAAAGACTGTGCCATTTACTACCAAATGCACCAAACAGCATGAGGCTTTCCTGGCACACCACATATATTAGTGATTAAATGTAGTGGCCGGCGTTAAGGGGGCCATGCAGACCCATGTATTCACACTCGAGGGGTGTAAATACCTCCCCACACAGCACTCTCCCCCAGGCTGCGCCCTCCTGTGCCTGGGAGCTTTCTTTTAAGGTCAGGTATCTTTGACTCCCATGTAAAATTTACTGCCACTGAGTCCTTACAGTTTCATTCAACTACATTTTCAGGCTGTTACCATTAACCCTTAGAGCGCTAAATGCAATTATTGTAACTCAATGATGTAAGATAACAAAATCAATTTTGTTGAAAACCTATCGTGCGGCAACTTGTTTAAAAGAGCTCCCGTGCGGCACAAAATAATCAAATTTATACACTTTTTAATATTCATTTCAGTTCTCTAAGGGTTAATAAAGCCAGCAATCCTCCAGCACAGCCGTGTGATTAGATTACTGACCTGCAAGGCCGTGTTATTCCGAGAGAGGAGAAAAAATCATGTAGAGAATAAGGAGTGTTTTTACAATACTGTTAGTCTTTTCTCCGAAAAACTGCCACCAACTAAAGACCAGGGTATGGAGGTTCAACTAAAAGATCGCAACTAAAAGAAAAGATTCAACCGAAGTCCTGAATTATTAAAAACACATGCAATCTCGCTCAGGGCAGAGACCTTCTTGCACTCTATAAATAACAAGACTTCTACTCTGAAAAATGTCTTCCTTTATCATTACATACTGCACTTCTCCACAGAAAAAAAATTAAATCCAAGCCAACCTACAGCAAGTGTTCGGATTTGGGGACAGAACTACAGTAATGCAGCATCATGGTGTCGGCCCAGAGCAAACAACCTCATACAAACCATCGCCAAACATCCTTCCAATTCAAAAGCCAAACATCCCTGCCAACCTTCTGATTCAACAGCCAATCACTGCCACCCGTCTGATTCAACAGCCAATCACTGCCACCCTCCTGATTCAACAGCCAATCACTGCCACCCCTCTGATTCAACAGCCAAACATCACTGCCATCCTTCTGCTCAACAGCCAAACAACACTACCACCCTTCTAATTCAACAGCCAAACATCACTGCCACCCTTCTGATACAACAGCCAAACAACACTGTCACCCTTCTGATTCAACAACCAAACATCGCTGCCACCCTCTGATTCAACAGCCAAACAACACTGCCACCCTTCTGATTCAACAACCAAACATCGCTGCCACCCTCTGATTAAACAGCCAAACATCACTGCCACCCTCTGATTCAACAACCAAACATCGCTGCCACCCTTCCGATTCAACAGCCAAACATCACTGCCATCCTTCTGTTCAAAAGCTGTTCTGTAACAACAGCCCTCGCATACAACAACGCTCACAAACAACAGCCCTCACTAACAACAGCTCTCACATACAACAGCCCTCACTAACAACAGCCCTCGCATACAACAGCGCTCACACACAACAGCCCTCACTAACAACAGCCCTCGCATACAACAGCGCTCACACACAACAGCCCTCACTAACAACAGCTCTCGCATACAACAGTGCTGACATACAACAGCCCTCACTAACAACAGCCCTCGCATACAACAACGCTCACACACAACAGCCCTCACTAACAACAGCCCTCGCATACAACAGCGCTCACATACAACAGCCCTCACTAACAACAGCCCTCACATACAACAGCGCTCACACAACAGCCCTCACTAACAACAGCTCTCGCATACAACAGCGCTCACACACAACAGCCCTCACTAACAACAGCCCTCGCAAACACATTGCTCACATACAACAGCCCTCACTAACAACAGCTCTCGCACACAACAGCACTGACATACAACAGCCCTCACTAACAACAGCTCTCGCATACAACAGTGCTGACATACAACAGCCCTCACTAACAACAGCCCTCGCATACAACAGCGCTCACACACAACAGCCCTCACTAACAACAGCTGCTCACATACAACAGCCCTCACTAACAACAGCCCTCGCATACAACAGCGCTCACACAGACAACAGCCCTCACTAACAACAGCCCTCACATACAACAGCGCTCACACACAACAGCCCTCACTAACAACAGCTCTCAAGACACAACAGCCCTCACACATAAAACAGCCCTCACTAACAACAGCCCTACAACAGATACACAACAGCCCTCACTAACAACAGCTCTCACACAACAACAGCCCTCACTAACAACAGCCCTCGTATACAACAGCGCTCACACACAACAGCCCTCACTAACAACAGCTCTCGCATACAACAGTGCTGACATACAACAGCCCTCACATACAACAGCCCTCGCATGCAACAGCGCTCACATACAACAGCCCTCACTAACAACAGCCCTCGCATACAACAGCGCTCACACACAACAGCCCTCACTAACAACAGCTCTCGCATACAACAGCGTTCACGCAACAGCCCTCACTAACAACAGCCCTCACATACAACAGCGCTCACACACAACAGCCCTCACTAACAACAGCCCTCGCATACAACAGTGCTCACATACAACAGCCCTCACTAACAACAGCCCTCACATACAACAGCCCTCACAAACAACAGCCCTCGCATACAACAGCGCTCACACACAACAGCCCTCACTAACAACAGCTCTCGCATACAACAGCACTCACACACAACAGCCCTCACTAACAACAGCCCTCGCATACAACAACGCTCACACATAACAGCCCTCACTAACAACAGCTCTCGCATACAACAGCGCTCACACACAACAGCCCTCACTAACAACAGCTCTCGCATACAACAACGCTCACACACAACAGCCCTCACTAACAACAGCCCTTACATACAACAGCGCTCACACACAACAGCCCTCACTAACAACAGCTCTCGCATACAACAATGCTCACACACAACAGCCCTCACTAACAACAGCCCTCGCATACAACAACGCTCACACACAACAGCCCTCACTAACAACAGCCCTCGCATACAACAGCACTCACACACAACAGCCCTCACTAACAACAGCCCTCGCATACAACAGCGCTCACACACAACAGCCCTCACTAACAACAGCCCTCGTGACAACAGCGCTCACACACAACAGCCCTCACTAACAACAGCCCTCGCATACAACAGCCCTCACTAACAACAGCCCTCGCATACAACAGTGCTCACATACAACAGCCCTCACTAACAACAGCCCTCACATACAACAGCGCTCACATACAACAGCCCTCACTAACAACAGCCCTCACTAACAACAGCCCTCGCATACAACAGTGCTGACATACAACAGCCCTCACTAACAACAGCCCTCGCATACAACAGCGCTCACATACAACAGCCCTCACTAACAACAGCCCTCTCGCATACAACAGCGCTCACACACAACAGCCCTCACTAACAACAGCTCTCGCATACAACAGTGCTGACATACAACAGCCCTCACTAACAACAGCTCTTGCATACAACAGTGCTGACATACAACAGCCCACACTAACAACAGCCCTTGCATACAACAGCGCTCACATACAACAGCCCTCACTAACAACAGCCCTCGCATACAACAGCGCTCACATACAACAGCCCTCACTAACAACAGCGCTCACATACAACAGCCCTCACTAACAACAGCCCTCGCATACAACAGCGCTGACACACAACAGCCCTCACTAACAACAGCTCTCACATACAACAGCGCTCACACCCTCACTAACAACAGCCCTCACTAACAACAGCCCCTCACTAACAACAGCCCTCGCATACAACAGCGCTCACACACAACAGCCCTCACTAACAACAGCTCTCGCATACAACAGCGCTCACATACAACAGCCCTCACTAACAACAGCCCTCGCATACAACAGCGCTCACAAACAACAACCCTCACTAACAACAGCTCTCATACAACAGCGCTCACATACAACAGCCCTCACTAACAACAGCCCTCGCATACAACAGCGCTCACACACAACAGCCCTCACTAACAACAGCTCACATACAACAGCGCTCACTAACAACAGCCCTCACTAACAACAGCGCTCACACACAACAGCCCTCACTAACAACAGCCCTCGCATACAACAACGCTCACACACAACAGCCCTCACTAACAACAGCTCTCGCATACAACAGCACTCACACACAACAGCCCTCACTAACAACAGCTCTCGCATACAACAGCGCTCACACACAACAGCCCTCACTAACAACAGCCCTCGCATACAACAGCGTTCACATACAACAGCCCTCGCATACAACAGCACTCACATACAACAGCGCTCACACACAACAGCCCTCACTAACAACAGCCCTCGCATACAACAGCGCTCACACACAACAGCCCTCACTAACAACAGCTCTCGCATAGAACAGCGCTCATATACAACAGTGCTGACATACAACAGCCCTCACTAACAACAGCCCTCGCATACAACAACGCTCACACACAACAGCCCTCACTAACAACAGCCCTCGCATATAACAGCTCTCACACACAACAGCCCTCACTAACAACAGCCCTCGCATACAACAGCTTTCACATACAACAGCCCTCGCATACAACAGTGCTCACATACAACAGCCCTCGCATACAACAGCTCTCGCATACAACAGCGCTCACACACAACAGCCCTCACTAACAACAGCGCTCACATACAACAGCCCTCACATACAACAGCGCTCATATACAACAGTGCTCACATACAACAGCGCTCATATACAACAGCCCTCACGTGCAACAGCGCCCATATACAACAGCGCTCACATACAACAGCCCTCACATACAACAGCGCTCACATAAAACAGCCCTCACATACAGCAGTGCTCACATACAACAGCGCTCACATACAACAAGCAAAAATTGTAACAGTGGTATTCTATTTTGACCTCTAGTAAACTTGTTGGTATGGGCAAAATAATAATCTTGCATTCTTTTCCGGATACTAATATGTGAGCCAGAATTTCTATCTTTTTTGAGCCGCAGTAGCAGAGAGTTTGTCAAATTCAGGAAGCGAGAGTCGTGGTCTGGTGCAGCAGGACTTGCAGATTTTATCTTCAGTGGATAACCAGATTGATCCAATAAAGAAATGTTCTTTGTTTTTCTTGAAAGCTGTATCATATATTTTGTTGATGTAAATTTTTTACATAAACTGTGAAATAGCATCTCGCTGCATGATACACTGGCGAGCTGTATCAGTCGCACGTTACCAAACACCACACAGCAGGACACACAGCAGGAGGCACAGCAGCAGGCACAGCAGGAGGCGCAGCAGGAGACACAGCAGGAGGCGCAGCGGGAGACACAGCACAGCAGGAGGCACAGCAGGAGACACAGCAGGAGGCACAGCAGGAGACACAGTAGGACACAGCAGGAGGCACAGCAGGAGACACAACAGGAGGCACGGCACAGCAGGAGGCACAGCAGGAGACACAGCAGGAGGCACAGCAGGAGACACAGTAGGACACAGCAGGAGGCACAGCGGGAGACACGGCGCAGCAGGAGGCACAGCAGGAGACACAATAGGAGGCACAGCAGGAGACACAGAAGGAGCACAGCAGGAGACACAGCAGGAGGCACAGCAGGAGACACTGCAGGAGGCACAGCAGGAGGCATGGCACAGCAGGAGACACAGCAGGTGACACAGCAGGAGGCACAGCAGGAGGCACAGCATGAGACACTGCAGGAGGCATGGCACAGCAGGAGACACAGCAGGAGACACAGCAGGAGGCACAGCAGGAGACACAGCAGGAGGCACAGCAGGAGACACAGCAGGAGGCACAGCAGGACGCACAGCAGCAGACACAGCAGGAGGCACAGCAGGAGGCACGGCACAGCAGGAGACACAGGAGGCACAGCAGGAGGCACAGCAGGAGACACAGCAGGAGGCACAGCAGGAGGCACAGCAGGAGACATGGCAGGAGGCACAGCAGGAGACACAGCAGCATGGCACAGCAGGAGGCACAGCAGGAGACATGGCAGGAGGCACAGCAGGAGACACAGCAGCAGGCACAGCAGGAGGCACAGCAGGAGACACAGCAGGAGGCACAGCAGGAGGCACAGCAGGAGGCACAGCAGGAGACACAGCAGGAGACACAGCAGGAGGCACAGCAGGAGACACAGTAGGAGGCATGGCACAGCAGGAGGCACAGCAGGAGGCACGGCACAGCAGGAGACACAGCAGGAGACACAGAAGGAGGCACAGCAGGAGGTACAGCACAGCAGGAGACACAGCAGGAGGCACAGCAGGAGAGACAGCAGGAGGCATGGCACAGCAGGAGACGCAGCAGGAGGCACAGCAAGAGACACACCAGGAGGCACAGCAGGAGGCACGATACAGCAGGAGGCACAGCAGGAGACACAGCAGGAGGCACAGCAAGAGGAAGGAGGCACAGCAGGAGACACAGCAGGAGGCAGGAGACACAGCAGGAGGCACAGCAGGAGACACAGCAGGGGGCACAGCAGGAGGCAGGAGGCAGCAGGAGACACAGCAGGACACACAGCAGGAGGCACAGCAGGAGGCAGGAGACACAGCAGGAGGCACAGCAGGAGACACAGCAGGAGGCATAGCAGGAGACACAGCAGGAGGCAGGAGACAGCAGGAGGCACAGCAGGAGACACAGCAGGAGACAGGAGACACAGCAGGGGGCAGGAGGCATAGGAGGAGACACAGCAGGAGGCACAGCAGGAGACACAGTAGGACACACAGCAGGAGGCACAGCAGGAGGCACAGGAGACACAGCAGGAGGCACAGCAGGAGGCAGGAGACACAGCAGGAGGCACAGCAGAGGATTTCTGCTTATTCATGTTTCTCCTCCCGCAGATAAAATCTACACAGGATGCAATTTATGAGCATGTGGCCTTTCGCCAACGGCTATTCATGCAAACAGGAGTGTGATTGCATGTGTCTTAATGATTGAAATGTCTTTTTAACCATGCAGATGGTGATATGACACCTGGAGATATAAATCTGCTCCAATCCCTGTTTTTAATGGCTCCCAGGGGGCATGGCCACAGTGCCGCTGATGCTATCTCTCAGTGGATGTGTCACACAGCAGTGAAGCGGGATGGCGATTATAGCGGAAGCAAGAATGTAAGCGGGTCAGTGCCCCGTCTCTACCGAATGCCACCTTTTATACAGGCTGAAATGAGTTGATGTGATGTCACCACTCTGTGAAACACGCGAGGTCACAGCAGGAGGCAGAGGGCTTCCCTGTGTGCTCAGCTATAATGGGAGCCTTTCCAGCACAAGGAACAAGAGTCACAGAGGCATTACTCTGTAAGAAGAACACTGACACTCCCTGAGGACCTTATAACTCAGCCACAAGATATTAAAAGCCTTTTACACTTACAATACACATTAAGTAGCCCTTTGTACCCACAGGGAAATTTCCCCGACAATCTACTCAATTTATTAAAAAAATGACATTAAAGTACATTCCGGTAATCAGCAAAAGAAAGTTTGAATGACGCCTCAGGCTAACTAAAATGCATCAGAGAAAATTCAATTGACAGGGGACAGTCGAGACAAGCACATGCGACTCAGTGGAAAATTTCCATGAGCCGCGAATGATCAGAAATAGAAGAAGGATGGCAGCCAGAAAGAGGATTGTAGCAATACCTGCCTAAATGAACTATGCAATAATGATTTAGAGCAGATAACCCCTCGATCTGAGTCATATTCACACATTAGGGCTGTAACAGCCCTCTGACATTCTGTTTTCTTTATTCCATGGAGTCTGCATCCAAACCCCGTCCTGGAGCCTCCCTCACAGGCCAGCATGTAGCCACCACAGCCCAAGCTGCCTCGGTGATGGGATCTCTGTAGGTTTGGACGGGGAGTGAGGGAGATTCTCAGTGGTGGGATCTCTGCAGGGTTGGGGGGGGGGGGGTGTGGGAGATTGGGATTACCAGCAGAATCGGTGGGGGCTGGCGTGGCGGGTGGCCTCGATAGCAGTAGCGGCAGCCCCAGTCCCCGGTTCCTCTCGTAAGACAACGCCGCAGGGCAGCGTTTCACGCTGATCCGCTTAATGAAGCTCGTTAACAGGCACCGTAATTCCTCGCTCCAGGCCAGAAACCATTAATAAGACAGCTCTGCATTGTGCATTATTTCACTTGTCTTCCTACTTACAAAAAAATTTTAAATTCTGTGGCTTCAGACATTTCCAGGTTTAAGACATTAGACTGCCTGAGCAATTTAACACTACAAGTGTTTCTGCTGAGAATATTATCTTACTTCAGCTAAGATTTAAGATTTCCCCTTTACCATTTCTCGACATGAGTCCCACTTTCTCATCTGGAAGGGATAACATGTTTTTGTCCAATTCACACAAAACTAATAGAAACAAGATTTTAAATAAATGAGGAGTCGACTTGCAAAACCTGCTAAGTGAAGTTTTGAAAATAAATGAGTTATCTCCCTTAGCCTCTCTTTCAGGCACCTGCGCATGTCCCACTGATAGCTCCACTTTCAAAACCTACTAAATCATGTTATAAATTGTAACGGAAAAAGCGAATCTCTGTCAAAACCCGCCAAGTCAAGGAGGAAAACTGTCAAATTCTGCTAAGTGATCAGCCAAAATGGAAATGTGATTCCATTTTCGTTTGCTAGAAGGAACCTATCACAGTCGAGCTTTTATAGCCTGTTGAGCTTTTGCTTTCTTTAACCAAAGATGGGGGATGTAGACTCAAGCTTTGTTTTGCTTGCAGAAAATGCAAACAAATCTAGTGATACCAAAAAAGGGGGATTTGAACCCATGGACTCATGTTTATATTGTCATTGTCATAGCAGCTATTCAACCACTGTGCTGTCTGTAGCATTGAGTTGCATGTAGAGTGGGTCCTGAGTCAAATACCTTCACCTATTGAACAACGGGGCTGGTTTAAACACCGTCAAAACCTGCTAAATTTCCACTCCACTTTCAAAACCTGCGAAGTCAAAACTTTGCGTTGCATAATCAAAGTAATTTCTTAAAAAAAATAATGAATTGCATCATGGATTATGTCTGCAAGGCTAATAATTTCAGTATAGTGAAAACTGGTATCTATGGAAGATAATTTCTATGTCTACCAAAAAATCAGATTTTTCTAAAAAATCGACCAACTTGACTAAGAAGGCTTTGCAAGTGGACTCCTCACAAATTAGATTACTGAAGCTTCAAGAGAACCAAAAACTGATATATAAAAATAGTTTATGTCCTAAAAATGTTGTACGCAAAGTTTCATCAAATTTGGTCAATATTTATGACCGTTAGTGGTTACTGGTCGTTCAAGTAGGTGTCTATGGCGGAAAGAATGTCAAAGGTCATTTTTCAAAAATAATCAAAACCTGTCATTTGTATGTTGAGACATGCTGTGTACTGCTTACATACCAAGTTTCAGCTCTTTATTTATATTAGAAAGGTGTAAAATAAACAACTTCAGTTTTGCAATATGACCATCCAGCAATGCCCATTATAATGGGGCACTTTGCCGATTTTATCTGCATCTATCCAAGTTAGGGATATAGTGCGAAAAATGCATTCAGTATTTTGCCTTTTTTTTTTTTTTTGCATATTTCTGGAAATATGATGAAAAATTCTACTTCTACAGCGCCATCATTTTACATGTACAGTGATGCATACAGCACACTGTCCGCATTATCATCGGGGGACATTCAGAAATCAGAACTCAAAAAAATTCAGTCCCCTCGAGAACTCAGGCACCTGAAAAAGTTAGATCTTGGAACTTTGTGAATCAGAATTCAAGCTTCCAACTGCTTCTTGCATGCATGTGATATTTCATGGTTACAAAATCATCTGAGCCAGAAACTGTAGTCAGGCAATTGTTCCACATGAGAAATAGCAGCCAGTCCACCAGACTGTGATATACAGCATGCATTTTTATTTAAAGCAATGAAACTATTAAATGGCATAAAAACATTGATAGATTTATTTGAAACTAAGATCAATCATAAGTGTTAACGTGCGTTCCGAAGAACTCCTAGACTCACACTCATATAAATGATAAATCTTCACTATTATTCTTGTATTTTTCTTTTCCTTCTCTTTTTGGTTTTGTTATCGAAACATGCTTTAAGTAAAATCTTCAACAGGTTGCTGTTTTACTGAAAACAACGGGCTGACGTACATGGAGAATGCTATTAAAAGCCCAATGGCAACTTTTCTTCCAAGAAATGAAAAAGAATGATGTAATTATACTGACTGTATTTGCATGTTTAAAACACTTCAGTTGTTTCAATTATGGCACAATATACCTGCAGTTCAACTATTGAGAAACGCTGTAGTCATTTTTTTTTTCTGCAGAGGCTCAACGTATTTCAGCTTTCAGCCTTTGGCTAAATGTTCCCACTTCCAGATGTTCTGGTCACGTTTCTCTGCTAAGTTTAAAAACAGTATGCACTGTATTTCAGGTCTGACTCTCACTGCAGTGGGGTGAGTCACCGACTGACATCCCTTCAGTCACAATTGCTCTGTTATTTGATTGAATATTAGCAATAAGAATTTCAAAAACTAGACATATCAGAGCCATTTCTATTCATTCCTACTCTGGAAATTTGTTTAAATTTGCCTGCTCCTATTAAAATCCTGTCCAAGTGAATTTGGATATTATTGTGATTTTTTGCATTGACCCCTTTGCGCAGAAGCCAAATCAGGCTATTTATGCATTGCCCCATTTAATTCAAGAGTTGAGCTTCACAGAGAGGGGGGAAATGGCTAAAATGAAATGAGATACTTGTAGCATTTAGAATTCCATCATATTTCAGTTTCTTTTTATAATTTCAGTACAGAGTAAGGGCTGCAAACTCAAAAAAAAATCTTCATCAAAATTCAGCAATGAAAACAATACTGAGAATTAAAAAATGGCTCAGAGTTAAACCAATACATTTCTGGGATCATAAACTCCTTGACCACAAGTGTATTTCATCTGACAGTGATTTTCAAAATTATTCAATGTTTATGAGCCACATAATACAGCTCTTCAAGTGGCTCCCCAGGCTGCTAGAGTCCTCAAAATTGCACACTCTCAAATAATAAAATAATCATATGTTTAACACAAATCAACATTTGACTCATGAAGTTCCATATGAATTAATGATTTTCTAGCAGAATTTAGCATGTGTTTACCTATATAGGTGCAGATGGACATCACTAGTCACCAGTAACCTCACAAAAATATGCCTTTTCTCCCTGATAAAATTTAGAGTTTTGTCCATTTTCCTCTGAGCCACATCAGCCAGCACATGTACTTATTAAAGGGACTGCTTATTTTACAGTCAGAACATTCACCCTGCACTCTGTTCCCATCTCTTAGCACCCAAGCAAAACCCAAGCTTGTATAAATGCTTTTCACACCATATCAGGAGCTACAGTAATATCTGAAATATACCTTATTTTAACCTCAAGCCCTGAGCCTCTGGCTCAAAAATGACATGCCGAAAATGAAATGAGTATACAGTATCTTTGCAGCTACTTGGTCCATTTGAGTAATCTTTGTATCATAATAAAGGTAACACTTTGGGGATTTTCTTCATGGTGTAAAAATCAGTATATATGTCACTGAGTCAGCGTAAATGAAGATGGAACACAGCATAAATGAAAGATCTCATTTCTGCCTAACCAAAATTTTACTTTCATCCCTTTTGAAATTATTTAGTTGTAGCCTGAAACCTTGAAAAAATTACAGCACAGAATCTAACCATTATCTGTGCCAAAGTTTATTCTACTCAAGTAAATCAAAGCAAAATTAGAGAGGTTTTAATTCAGCAATGTCTCGGTGGCTTCTCCAAATTGGCTGTTTGGGCACCTTTTTGGGCACTGTGTGCCATTTGAAATTTCTGAGGTACCAAACTGTAAAACTCATTTAATTTCACTTATTTGTCACTACAAGAATGCATTCCATCTAAATACAACCATTTTTTATTTTTTTTATTATTTTTTAAATTTTTTTGTATATTTCAGCCAGTCCTGCGTACATTTTCCCATTCAAAGGAAATGATATTTGACTCCACTGGAGCAGATTTATTTTCAAGAAAACAAGTAAATAAACAAAATTTTAAATACAAACATCAGGTAAAAATGTTTAAAAGTAAAAAGCACAAACAACGCAGTAATTATTTATCCAAGAACTATGCTTTGACTGCTCAAAAAGAACTTGCGCCCTGCCGAGATTTGAACCCAGATCCCCCACCTTTGAGAATGACTGCTGAATATTTAGTGGATAATTATGGTGAATATACTCAAAACAAACCAGTTAAGCATTTACATTGCTGTGCTCTTTGAGTACTTGTGCGTAATAGCGCATGGACTCTCAGTTAGACGCACTGGGAACACAAGGCTCTACCTCAGGCTAGGCTTGTGCGATTACAGTGGTTGAAGGCTCGTTTGAAACGTCAGAGCCCATAGAATCAAATGACCACTCGCAAAGTCAAACTGACAGCATCAGAAGCCGATCACAGAGAAGAAATTAAATTGCGTGCAAACGGAATGCTCAGGGCCTGACCTCATTGGAAGCAGTGCCCCGGGAAAAAAACGTGCATGGAGACTGGAAGATCTAGTTTTGATATAACACGGACACATTGGGCTCACAATGGCTAGCACAGATTTACCCTCGAGCACAGCTTTTTTTTTTTTTACAAAATATCAAAGATAAGAAAAAATAATGGCTCAATACTCTAGAATGTAAAGGGTATGCCTGCTGTTCTTTGCATGCAGTGTCCGTTTAAAATGACATGGCTTATATCAAAGGATTCAGGGGACTTTCCTCCTTCATTTGATGTATCGTTTGTATGCCTAGCACAAATTCACTAGAAACGCTAGCGATCGATCACTAATATTATTTTAATAATAATAATAATAATAGTTTTTTGCCAAATTTCTTCCCTTCAAGTGGACATGCCAAATGACGATGTTGCCATTAGTAAACATGCAGTATTTATGATGCGTATTGCCTGCCCCCAGCACTGGCATCAATAGTATCCCCAGTATGGGCAAACGGCCCCTTTGGGGGATGTGGGCAGTATGTTATGCACTGAAGCTGCCGCACAACGAGTATCGCAAAATTTTATTTAAAAAATTGTGACTGCTAGGGGTTACAGGTCAAATTGTCCACTAATATGAGACATTGATGACAGACGACGAGGTTTATACTTAATAATGGTGTTATCTTTATAACACGGCTGGTCAATGACCAGCTGACTTAAGAAATGGACCAAACTGCTTGATGATAGTGACTTTTTTTCTGATGAGGATTGAGACAGATGAATATCCAGAGCTGATTTGGGACAGGAGAAGGTCCCGCTTGCATAAACGCTACATTGATGGAAACTGGTCAAACTCACTGCCCAGATTTTGCACAATTCAGAACATTATGTGGACATAAATGATAAACTTGCATGCAGTGAGTTAACTTGCAAAAATCTCAACAGCAATGCACCACCAAGTTTGTCAGTATCAGGGCGTGCAACCAAATTGAACTGAAAACACAGACCTCGTTTGTCCTCTAGTGTTCACTTCAATATTGAGGGCTAATTATAGGCCAGTCTTCCTTTCAATTGTCTTAATTGGAAGATAACACCACTGAATTACACTGAAATAATTACACCAAAGTACGATGTCCTTTCGGGGAAGAACAACAGCATCCAACGCATCAGTAAAATCCCAGGGCACCGGCCCCAATATGAGCCAAAGAACTGCAGTAATCACTAACCTGAGAGGAGTGCTTCCCTGCTCGGTCTTCTCCGGAGCCTGAGGAGAGAAAGACTAACATTAGCTTGAGTTAAAGACACCAGATACCAGGGACAAAACTCACTGCCAAACGAGCAAGCACAAGAATACTGATCAAGCGAGAGAAAATGAAAAAATCTCCAAAAATTCAGAGCGTAATTATATTTTTTATTAACAAATGCAGTCGCACTCTCTCTTTACCTGTTGTACGTACATGCACACGCGCGCACACTATGTGAGCGTTCATTGGCTCAGAATGTTCATTTTTAAGTCTCGACTGGGAAGTGCAATTGTGCTACTGCAATTCTACAACTTTGCTCATACGACACTTTCACCAGGCCAGATCACACTGCTGCAATCTGTCTAAAAAAAGACTTGAACTGCATATTTAGTACATTTGCGGTAAGCACCTCCACACACAAAAATAACACATCAGTTTCCCCACGCATACAGAGAGATGTGTAATTATCACCTCTGTGAATACAGCTTTCACTCTCCAGTCACAAATCAAGAACTGTAATTTAAAAAAAAATCAAATGACTCAAATGTGTTCTCACTGCGTTTGAGTGGAACGCAGGCAGACAGAACTGTCAGGCATCATGTCAGGGGACATATAGAGCAGCTCAGGGAACATACTGAGATTTTAACGCTTTTTTGCCTTGGAAAGTAAACTTCTGACAGACACAAACAGAAGGCTCATATAAAGACATGTTGAGGGGTGAACTCTACTCCTGTAAGGCTCCTGTAGGACCAGGTCCCAGTGTGCAGCCATGGCTGTTTTTCTGTGTACAGTGTATTTATCATTCATGAGGAGAGCCACTGTTCTTCACAGTATATTAGATTAAACACCTCGCATCATCCGTCATCGATGGCTCTCACAGCCGATTCCTTCTCTGCGGGGAATTCGGCTCCTTCCATTCTTCTTCACTTCTCATGTTGCTAAGCAACGCAACTAGGAGGTAGGGTTGCCAGAGTAGCTGATGTACTCCAGCGGGCAGTTCAGCGACAGGAGGCTCTCAGGCTGTTTAGAAAGATTTTGTGACTCATGTTCTTGGTCAGGGTCGTTGGAAATGTCGTTGCGGAGCCAACAGAGTGATGGTCAAACTGTGGCGTGAGGTGCTGAGACACAATGTTCTCCTCACTCGCTAAGCTACACTGTAAAATCATGGGAGAAACAACATACCTACTGGAGGTCAGCCGCACGTCAGCCTGAAGTAACTTCTCTTTGTGTTCATACAGCCATTATCTAACCCAGAATAACCCTGAGCTGGAATCAAACCCTAACTTTCCTGATGCAAATCCTAGAGAACTCAGAGTATCTTTGACAAGCTAAAACAAAAAGCTGATACTTGCAATTATAAAAACATAACATGCCCAAATAAATACCTTGACAAGCACTCATACACTGCACTAATAAGTACACAACATACATTGTATAATAACGAGCAAAGTGCGCACATTTAACCTACACGCATCTGGTGACCTGCAGTAAAAGCTATAGAATTTTATATTCTAATATACAAAAGAAGCAACCTCACAGCATAGTTACAATTTTCAGTCTACAGCAGTGCACTGACTGCTCCGAATACTGGCAATGCTATGTGCAAGAATATGCTTATTTTCTGCCAGAGATAGTGGCACAGAAAAGATGCATTTTTCACAAATATCAAACAGAACAGCACGTTGACAAAACAACATATTAAAAATAACCCATGAAGACGGCAGAACTGAAAAAGAAGTACTCAGACAATACCATAGACACAACAAAAACACACTGCTGCACACTGGCAAAGCCAAACGTGGTGGGGTACGAGGATATGTGAGCGGACTTGTGGAGTGCCTGGCCTCTATAATTAGGGATCAGGATCGTTTGTTTATCCCAAAGATAGAGGGACACACTGTGAGGACAAGGGACAAAGCCACTGGAGGTGAATCATACATGAACCAGTCCTCTCTTATGAGTGATACTTACAGAAAGTTTTCATTAATAGATTGCTGAAATTCAGATTTTTGACAAATTTATTTTGCAGACTGAGGTTATGTGGATAAGGTTGAAGGTGGTGAAGAGGATATTTTATCACATAACTGTAGCACTGTTCCCATGGCCCAGCTCATGACGTATTTTCGATATTACCCGAGGGACATATCACATTTGTGAAAAATGTCATTGGCTGAGAGTGCTAAAGCTGGCAACAAACGTAAAATTTACTCAGTTTGTTCCATAACTTTCATATGACACGCCCACTCCTGTAAGATCCTCTTTATCTGGTATGATGCAGTTCTCAGTGCACCTCATTGCATTTCAGCCATTTTGCAGACACCTCTGTCCAAACCCACTTACAGTTGATCAGATTAAGTGTGGGTCAGTCCCCCAGGGACAGGCTGGGCTTTGAGATCACTGTCTGATCATGATCTGCACAGCGACTTTACCCACTAGCCCCCCGAGTTCCAGGTAAATGAGTTCTCGACCAGGTTACACACTGCCCTAATGTAGCTCCATGTATCCCACAGTGTTACATGACATTACAGAGAGTGTCACGTTACATTACAGCGAGTGTCACGTTACATTACAGCGAGTGTCACGTGACATTACAGCGAGTGTCACGTTACATTACAGCGAGTGTCACATGACATTACAGAGAGTGTCACGTTACATTACAGCAAGTGTCACATTACAGTGAGTGTCACATTACACTCAGATACTGCAGTGTCTTGTTGGGTTCAGGCTGGGTTCCGGTTGGGTTCAGGTTGGGTTCAGGTTGGGTTAGGGTTATCGATATCTGAAGGTGATGCACTCAACCCTTGAACGAGTGCCACGGTGTGAGTGATTACAACG
Source organism: Gymnothorax javanicus (assembly GCA_029692085.1). Classification (NCBI taxonomy): domain Eukaryota; kingdom Metazoa; phylum Chordata; class Actinopteri; order Anguilliformes; family Muraenidae; genus Gymnothorax; species Gymnothorax javanicus. The sequence continues at coordinate 132,952,403 of CM056199.1, forward strand.
CTTCTCCTGACAAATGTGACAATGGAGTCTGGTGAATGAAAACTTCTCCAGAACAGATATGTTTATTTGAAGGCTTTCTACTGAAAGGAAAAAAGAAAACATTTTTTCCTGATTCCGCAGTTTTAACATTAGATTCACCACCTCCACGATTCTTTAAAAAAAGCAAACCTTTACGGACTACAATATGTGTAATAAAGCAATAATAATACTGTGACATCCAGGCTACTTTCATAGCTGTCAGAAAATCCACCTCAGCAGGGAAAGTGGTCTTCTAGTATTCTTTGTGTCCACAAAATTCAAACATAATGTCCCTCATGTGCAATATTGATGTTTTCAAATAAATTGTTGGCGAAAATATTAATTCATTTTCAAATAATTCAGAGTGATAAACCAATATGTAATCATTTCATAATACCTTACTTGGTAGTACATTTTAGTGTTAAAAATATTCATGCATTTGCCAGTGGCTGTATCCTGATAGAATAACTGTATTTATATTGGGCCTCCCACGTGGGTAACAGCAGTAAGTGAAACAGTTAGGACCTGCGTTTTCTCTGGCTTTGAATCAGCTCAGCATGGCCTCTTGCATTTCAGACCTTAGCCTTTGATTTTCCAAGGCTTTGCTGTATCAGGTAAAAGGTCTCCTCCCCATCTCCCCTATTGCCTCGATACTCATTATCTCCTCCCTCCATGCTAATCGTGTCACTAAACTTGAGTGTACCTGGTAAAAACAGCACTACTTTATTACTGTTCACCCCTCAGTCATATTGCAGTTCAATTCAATTTGGATATGGGACAAGTACACAATGCTGCAGTCTCAGAAGGAAAACTGAATTCCAACTTGACGTGACGTAAAGAAGCAAATTTTATCCTCCACAAAATCATAGGCTTTTGACTTTATCCAGAAAGGGCTGGAGTGGTTACAGGCTTTCATTCCACCCAATCAGCTTCGCAGAATCGGGGGTGTAACCAGGCATAGACTGGTTGTCTGGCATTTTGGACAGTGTCTCGAGGCGTCACAGGGTCTGTGGGCAGCTGTATGTTTCTATAATCTATTTTTGGGCCTTGGTTGACGTGCCCACAGACCAGCGGATGGTAGACATCATGTGATTCCCTCTTTCTACTCGCCAGGGGAGAGGTCCATTACCGCTGAGGACGGCCTGTTGAGCAGCACTGCACGATTGGCTATGTGCTAGACCCACAGTGATAGAATGTAAAGGTGGCCTGTCAGCTGAGGACATTGAAGAATATATGAAACATCGGAGCCATGTGATGTCAACATTCATTGTTCAATCTGTTGAGAATAACTTAGTCTTGCAGAAGTTGCAGAGCTTGGAAAATCTGCTGGCTCACGCAGTAGTGAAAATAATGCAGCAAAAATATTTCTAAGCTCTCTGAATATGTTTGTCAATCAGTGACGTTTGGTGAGGCACAGTGGCGGTTCTAGCTACCATGGCGCCCTGTGCAAACCTCTACTTTGGCGCCCCCCCTCCCCACTCCTGTTCTGACTGCAAAAAACAAAACAATATGCACAAAAAAAATTTATTGCACATGCGCTCGGAACTTAGTAACATTAATGAATACACAAATAAGGCAATATGCACCCAATATGTGCATTCAAAATAAAAATAATTAATCAATGAAAAGACATTAAATAGATAGCACTAGAGGGTGTAGCCAAATATTTCGAAAGCGCCCCTTAATTTGCAGTGAAATACAATAAATAAGTCTCTGGCACCATATGCAGGCTATTAATTAACTATAATTTGCATTTGATCTTGTATATTATAGGCCTATTGTGCTTTCAGAATAGGAACCAGAACCATACAACTTCCCCCAACACAACAACTCTATCAGTGTATTAGACATTAGATGCATCTTTTGATTAAGTTTACAGAATTGAAAATGTCATTTTCTGAACCAAGGACCTAGTCAGTACAATTAATAACCTTTACATTGTCTACTAATGAAGGTTAACCAAATGATAAAGTGTTAGGTCACATTAAATTGTTTCTAACTTTTTTTTTCCAGCCAGGCCCAAACTACATATCATAATCCTTGCTTATTAGAAATTATATCAATACAGTGTTATGTACTAGTCTAACTGACTGTGACAATAGATTATTTTCGCCTTTTATTATTATTATTTTATTTTACGTGAGAATAGCAACATAGGCTAACAAATAAACAGAAAGAATTCCATATTCAACCTCCACCAATATCGAATGACATAATTTCTTTCTCGGTAATTCTTCATTACTCTGCGTACCCAGAGAAGCATTCGGTGTGTAAAAACATCAAGTGTACATCCAGTCAGGAGAGTTTAGAGCTTAATTTCTAGTGCTGTGCTGCTAGACGTGGTAGTGGCATATCACATCGGCAGCCATAATACTGATGACACACCGAGTTGCTAGGGCACGCACAACATGTGCATTCGCGATAATAAATATTAATATTGAATTCTAAACCCCCTTCTCACTAATAAAACCCCCTAAAATATATTGGCACCCCCTCCTCAAATCGTTAAAATAAAAATCCGAAAACTGGAGGTTTGATACGAAATTCTTTCCCAGTTCATTGCTAAGCTAACGTCATTGATAACATTAGACTTTTAACGAGGTCTAGAAAGTACTAAACATTGATAAATAATCATTGCAAAATCAAAGGCTTTTAAAGGCATTAAAATGGCCATTTGCAGGTAATGGTCTGGGGCAGGGCTATTCAACATTATCCTGCAAGGGCCGGTGTGGGTGCAGCTTTCATTCCAACCAAGCACTTACATACCTGATACTATTAATCAAGCTCATTAGCAAAGACTCTTAGGGTTGATTAGTGGTGTCAGGTGTGTAAGTGCTTGGTTGGAATGAAAGCCTGCACCCACACTGGCCCTTACTGGACATGGTTGAATAGCGCTGGTCTGGGGTAACGTAATAGTTTTTTTTTTTTTTTTTTGCGCTCTCCCGCCTTCAGAAGACAGAAGCTAGATCAAAGCTTGAAAAGTTTTTACGATTCACTACAACAGAGAATGATCTTCCACTACGTAACAAATTCAGTTAATTTAACGACTCTAACGTTGATATGCCATCACCCTCTTTTGAGCATCTAACAGCAATCATAGCTTAACTAACTTACTGGGATTCAAAGTTACTGAAGATAAAAACGTTTTCTTCGTACTCCATGTAGATCATCAACCCTATATATTCGGCTCGTTGAAATCGGTTGGGAAGTGTAAATGTTATAGATTGAGAAAATACACATCCCCGTTTACTTGCATTTGTTTACATGCAGACCCTGCACTCCCTGCTATGGGTGACGCTCTAACGTGTCAGAGCAAGGAGCCAAACAAAACTGCTAATGCGGTGTATACTTATATGTACGGCTAGACCCTTCCCCTGTCTCCAGAGAGGCGTATCTTTGCCAGAAAGTAGGCAGCCAGCAGCCTGCCGAGTTGACTAGAGGGTGTCCAGGCGCATATTTTAAATCCACTGACTGGAGTTATCTAATCAAGTGATGGCAGCAAATGATTGTTTTTTTTTCTTTTGTTCTTTTTTTTTTTTGCGCTCTTGCTAGCGCCCCCTGTCAAGATGCTGCCCTGGGCGACTGCCCATGTCGCTCATATCTAAATCCGCCACTGGTGAGGCACCAAACATCTATTTAAACTAAAGACTGGTCCTGGTATATTTTAAATCTTTTTTTTTTGTTTTGAATTAATGTTACGTGAAGTCCAAAAACTCTAAACCCTATCAGGTGTGGCCAGTTCTCCTCGTTAAGGTAAGGTGAACAAAAAAATTATTCAAACTAATCTTTAGAATGAATGCTAACGTACAATTATCACGTATAAGATAATCAACTGATGTAGGGAACTGTGTTTTGTGCTGTTTGACTGAAATCAGGTAACAAGGGCATTAGGTAGAATAATTGATTTTAGTGCTCAAAACAAAAATGAGAATAAATGATTCATCTCAAGCGGTAATTACTCGGGCCAGTAGGCCACGAGTCTAAGTTTTGGCTCCGTTCTTTTTTTTTTTTTTTTTCAGGGTCGCGATTGTCCTGCTCATGCGTGCGCGCGGTTTTGCAATTGGCCCAGGCCTAGACCCGGTCCGAGTACAGGCTGTGAGGAGCCGCGTGTTCGTCTGTAATGCTGTGACGTGGAAGTGCTGTACTTTGGCAGGGCTGGTAATACGGTATAGATATAATGTGTAGAGGCAATACAGCAGCACTGGTGAACAAACAGTGCAAAGTCATGTGAGCAGGTTAATACAGCCAGTGAACTTTCTTTCACTCCTGTGGTAATAAGCTTCTCAGGTGCATATCACGATGATGATATGAGTGCGTATTTACTGTTTCTGTACACATCCTGTCTAAGAATGTTAAATACAGGGAATAAACCCCAATTTAACTATCCCTGTATCTGCGGAGCAGATCTCATACAGTAACTATGAGAGCAGTAATGAGCATGTGTCAGTACAACCTGCGATCGCTGTAAGCACACACACACACACACACCGGTAATGAAAGCAGCACTCAGGTAATTACAGCTCTTCAGGGCGGGAGCTGCCAGCGCTGATGATACAGGGAGACGGCGGGATTTACAGGAGGGTGAGGACGAAGTCTGGCGGGGGCGGACGGCGGGCGATCTGTGTGAGAGACGAGGTACTCTGACCTTTCCCGCTGTGCGCTGTCACAAAAGAGGCCGTGACGGGCAGGATGAGTGCATGGCGAGGGCCTGAGGCCCAGGTGATGATAACTGTGCTGGGGGAGTGGTGTTGTGCAGGGTGAGTGAGATGCAGTTACAGCAGCAGTATAACTGTGCTGGGGGAGTGGTGCTGTGCAGGGTGAGTGAGATGCAGTTACAGCAGCAGTATAACTGTGCTGGGGGAGGGTGGTGCTGCGCTGGGCTGAGGGGAGCAGCAGTATAACTGTGCTGGGGAGTGGTGCTGTGCAGGGTGATTGAGATGCAGTTACAGCAGCAGTATAACTGTGCTGGGGAGTGTGGGGGTGCAGTTACAGCAGCAGTATAACTGTGCTGGGGGATTGAGATGGGTGATTGAGAGCAGCAGTATAACTGTGCTGGGGGAGTGGTGCTGCAGCAGGGTGGGAGATGAGATGCAGTTACAGCAGCAGTATAACTGTGCTGGGGGTGGTGCTGCGCAGGGTGAGGAGATGCAGTTACAGCAGCAGTATAACTGTGCTGGGGGAGGGAGTGCTGCGCAGGGTGATTGAGATGCAGTTACAGCAGCAGTATAACTGTGCTGGGGGGAGTGGTGCTGCGCAGGGTGATTGAGATGCAGTTACAGCAGCAGTATAACTGTGCTGGGGGAGTGCTGTGCAGGGTGATTGAGATGCAGTTACAGCAGCAGTATAACTGTGCTGGGGGAGTGGTGCTGTGCAGGGTGATTGAGATGCAGTTACAGCAGCAGTATAACTGTGCTGGGGGAGTGGTGCTGCGCAGGGTGATTGAGATGCAGTTACAGCAGCAGTATAACTGTGCTGGGGTAGTGGTGCTGCGCAGGGTGATTGAGATGCAGTTACAGCAGCAGTATAACTGTGCTGGGGGAGTGGTGCTGTGCAGGGTGATTGAGATGCAGTTACAGCAGCAGTATAACTGTGCTGGGGGAGTGGTGCTGCGCAGGGGGTGATTGAGATGCAGTTACAGCAGCAGTATAACTGTGCTGGGGGAGTGGTGCTGTGCAGGGTGATTGAGATGCAGTTACAGCAGCAGTATAACTGTGCTGGGGGAGTGGTGCTGTGCAGGGTGAGTGAGATGCAGTTACAGCAGCAGTATAACTGTGCTGGGGGGTGGTGCTGTGCGGGGGTGATGCAGTTACAGCAGCAGTATAACTGTGCTGGGGGAGTGGTGCTGCGCAGGGTGATTGAGATGCAGTTACAGCAGCAGTATAACTGTGCTGGGGGAGTGGTGCTGTGCAGGGTGAGTGAGATGCAGTTACAGCAGCAGTATAACTGTGCTGGGGGAGTGGTGCTGTGCAGGGTGATTGAGATGCAGTTACAGCAGCAGTATAACTGTGCTGGGGGGGAAGGTGCTGTGCAGGGTGATTGAGATGCAGTTACAGCAGCAGTATAACTGTGCTGGGGGGTGGTGCTGTGCAGGGTGATTGAGATGCAGTTACAGCAGCAGTATAACTGTGCTGGGGTGTGGTGCTGCGCAGGGTGAGAGATGCAGTTACAGCAGTATAACTGTGCTGGGGGAGTGGTGCTGTGCAGGGTGAGTGAGATGCAGTTACAGCAGCAGTATAACTGTGCTGGGGGAGTGGTGCTGGGGGTGATTGAGATGCAGTTGCTGTGGGGAGGGTGAGGGTGAGAGATGCAGTTACAGCAGCAGTATAACTGTGCTGGGGGGGGGAGATGCAGTTACAGCAGTGGTGAGATGATTGAGATGCAGTTACAGCAGCAGGTAACTGTGCTGGGGGTGGTGCTGTGCAGGGTGAGTGAGATGCAGTTACAGCAGCAGTATAACTGTGCTGGGGGAGGTGCTGTGCAGGGTGAGATGCAGTTACAGCAGCATAACTGTGCTGGGGGGTGGTGCTGTGCAGGGTGGGGAGATGCAGTTACAGCAGCAGTATAACTGTGCTGGGGGAGTGGTGCTGTGCAGGGTGATTGAGATGCAGTTACAGCAGCAGTATAACTGTGCTGGGGGAAGGGTGCTGTGCAGGGTGATTGAGATGCAGTTACAGCAGCAGTATAACTGTGCTGGGGGAGTGGTGCTGTGCAGGGTGAGTTGCAGATGTGCTGGGGGGTTAGATGCAGCAGCAGTATAACTGTGCTGGGGGGAGTGGTGCTGCGCAGGGTGATTGAGATGCAGTTACAGCAGCAGTATAACTGTGCTGGGGGAGTGGTGCTGTGCAGGGTGATTGAGATGCAGTTACAGCAGCAGTATAACTGTGCTGGGGGAGTGGTGAGATGCAGTTACAGCAGCAGGTGCTGGGGGTGGTGATGCAGTTACAGCAGCAGTATAACTGTGCTGGGGGAGTGGTGCTGTGCAGGGTGATTGAGATGCAGTTACAGCAGCAGTATAACTGTGCTGGGGGGAGTGGTGCTGCGCAGGGTGATTGGATGCAGTTACAGCAGCAGTGTGCTGGGGGAGATGCAGTTACAGCAGCAGTATAACTGTGCTGGGGGGTGGTGCTGCGCAGGGTGATTGAGATGCAGTTACAGCAGCAGTATAACTGTGCTGGGGAGCTGTGCAGGGTGATTGAGATGCAGTTACAGCAGCAGTATGCTGGGGGAGTGGTGCTGTGCAGGGTGATTGAGATGCAGTTACAGCAGCAGTATAACTGTGCTGGCAGTTACAGCAGCAGTATAACTGTGCTGGGGAGTGGTGCTGTGCAGGGTGATTTAGATGCAGTTACAGCAGCAGTATAACTGTGCTGGGGGAGTGGTGCTGTAACTGAGATGCAGTTACAGCAGCAGTATAACTGTGCTGGGGGAGGGGTGCTGTGCAGGGTGATTGAGATGCAGTTACAGCAGCAGTATAACTGTGCTGGGGGAGTGGTGCTGCAGTGCAGGGTGAGTGAGATGCAGTTACAGCAGCAGCAGTATAACTGTGCTGGGGAGTGGTGCTGTGCAGGGTGATTGAGATGCAGTTACAGCAGCAGTATAACTGTGCTGGGGGGTGAGTGATTGAGATGCAGTTACAGCAGCAGGGCTGGGGGAGTGATTGAGATGCAGTTACAGCAGCAGTATAACTGTGCTGGGGGAGTGGTGCTGTGCAGGGTGCAGGGTGATTGAGATGCAGTTACAGCAGCAGTATAACTGTGCTGGGGGAGTGGTGCTGTGCAGGGTGATTGAGATGCAGTTACAGCAGCAGTATAACTGTGCTGGGGGAGTGGTGCTGTGCAGGGTGAGTGAGATGCAGTTACAGCAGCAGTATAACTGTGCTGGGGGAGTGGTGCTGCGCAGGGTGAGTGAGATGCAGTTACAGCAGCAGTATAACTGTGCTGGGGGAGTGGTGCTCCGCAGGGTGAGTGAGATGCAGTTACAGCAGCAGTATAACTGTGCTGGGGGAGGGTGCTGTGCAGGGTGAGTGAGATGCAGTTATGCAGCAGTATAACTGCAGGGGGAGTGGTGCTGTGCAGGGTGAGGGAGATGCAGTTACAGCAGCAGCTCCGGGTGCTGTGCAGGGTGAGTGAGATGCAGTTACAGCAGCAGTATAACTGTGCTGGGGGAGTGGTGCTCCGCAGGGTGAGTGAGATGCAGTTACAGCAGCAGTATAACTGTGCTGGGGGAGTGGTGCTGTGCAGGGTGAGTGAGATGCAGTTACAGCAGCAGTATAACTGTGCTGGGGGAGTGGTGCTGTGCAGGGTGAGTGAGATGCAGTTACAGCAGCAGTATAACTGTGCTGGGGGAGTGGTGCTGGGGGTGAGTGCTGCAGGGTGATGAGATGCAGTTACAGCAGCAGTATAACTGTGCTGGGGAGTGGTGCTGTGCAGGGTGAGTGAGATGCAGTTACAGAGAGTATAACTGTGCTGCGCTGGGTGAGTGAGATGCAGTTACAGCAGCAGTATAACTGTGCTGGGGGAGTGGTGCTGCGCTGGGTGATTGAGATGCAGTTACAGCAGCAGTATAACTGTGCTGGGGGAGTGGTGCTGCGCTGGGTGAGTGAGATGCAGTTACAGCAGCAGTATAACTGTGCTGGGGGAGTGGTGCTGCAGGGTGATTGAGATGCAGTTACAGCAGCAGTATAACTGTGCTGGGGAGTGGTGCTGTGCAGGGTGATTGAGATGCATGCAGTTAACAGCAGCAGTATAACTGTGCTGGGGGAGTGGTGCTGGGCAGGATGCAGTTACAGCAGCAGTTGAGGGGATGCAGTTACAGCAGCAGTATAACTGTGCTGGGGGAGTGGTGCTGTGCAGGGTGGGAGATGCAGTTACAGCAGCAGTATAACTGTGCTGGGGGGAGTGGTGCTGTGGGGGTGATTGAGATGAGATGCAGCAGTATAACTGTGCTGGGGGGTGGTGCTGTGCAGGGTGCATTGAGATGCAGTTATATAACTGTGCTGGGGGGAGTGGTGCTGTGCAGCTACAGCAGCAGTATAACTGTGCTGGGGGAGTGGTGCTGTGCAGGGTGATTGAGATGCAGTTACAGCAGCAGTATAACTGTGCTGGGGGAGTGGTGCTGTGCAGGGTGATTGAGATGCAGTTACAGCAGCAGTATAACTGTGCTGGGGAGGTGCTGTGCAGGGATTGAGTGCAGTTACAGCAGCAGTATAACTGTGCTGGGGGAGTGGTGCTGTGCAGGGTGATGAGATGCAGTTACAGCAGCAGTATAACTGTGCTGGGGGGATGGTGCTGTGCAGGGTGATTGAGATGCAGTTACAGCAGCAGTATAACTGTGCTGGGGGAGTGGTGATGATGCAGTTACAGGGTGATTGAGATGCAGGGTTGAGATGCAGCAGCAGTATAACTGTGCTGGGGGAGGTGCTGCAGGGTGATTGAGATGCAGTTACAGCTGTGCAGGGTGAGGAGATGCAGTATAACTGTGCTGGGGGAGTGGTGCTGTGCAGGGTGATTGAGATGCAGTTACAGCAGCAGTATAACTGTGCTGGGGGGAGTGCTGTGGGGTGATTGAGATGCAGTTACAGCAGCAGTATAACTGTGCTGGGGGAGGGTGGGTGATTGAGATGCAGTTACAGCAGCAGTATAACTGTGCTGGGGGAGTGGTGCTGCTGATTGAGATGCAGTTACAGCAGCAGTATAACTGTGCTGGGGGGATGCTGTGCAGGGTTACAGCAGCAGTATAACTGTGCTGGGGGAGTGGTGCTGCGCAGGGTGATGAGATGCAGTTACAGCAGCAGTATAACTGTGCTGGGGGAGGGTGCTGTGCAGGGTGAGTGAGATGCAGTTACAGCAGCAGTATAACTGTGCTGGGGGGAGTGGTGCTGTGCAGGGTGATTGAGATGCAGTTACAGCAGCAGTATAACTGTGCTGGGGAGTGGTGCTGTGCAGGGTGACTGAGATGCAGTTACGCAGCAGTATAACTGTGCTGGGGGAGTGGTGCTGTGCAGGGTGATTGAGATGATTACAGCAGCAGTTAGTTACAGCAGCAGTATAACTGTGCTGGGGGAGTGGTGCTGTGCAGGGTGATTGAGATGCAGTTAGTGCTGGGGGGAGCAGAGATGCAGTTACAGCAGCAGTATAACTGTGCTGGGGGGAGTGGTGCTGTGCAGGGTGATTGAGATGCAGTGGGCAGCAGTATAACTGTGCTGGGGGAGTGGTGCTGTGCAGGGTGAGTGAGATGCAGTTACAGCAGCAGTATAACTGTGCTGGGGGAGTGGTGCTGTGCAGGGTGATTGAGATGCAGTTACAGCAGCAGTATAACTGTGCTGGGGGAGTGGTGCTGTGCAGGGTGATTGAGATGCAGTTACAGCAGCAGTATAACTGTGCTGGGGGGGAGGTGCTGGTGATTGAGATGCAGTGCAGCAGTAGGGTGGTGCTTGAGTGAGATGCAGTTACAGCAGCAGTATAACTGTGCTGGGGGTGGTGCTGTGCAGGGTGATTGAGATGCAGTTACAGCAGCAGTATAACTGTGCTGGGGGAGTGGTGCTGTGCAGGGTGATTGAGATGCAGTTACAGCAGCAGTATAACTGTGCTGGGGGAGTGGTGCTGCGCTGGGTGATTGAGATGCAGTTACAGCAGCAGTATAACTGTGCTGGGGGGAGTGGTGCTGTGCAGGGTGATTGAGATGCAGTTACAGCAGCAGTATAACTGTGCTGTGGGGGGAGATGGTGCTGTGCTGGGGGGAGGGGTGAGTGAGATGCAGTTACAGCAGCAGTATAACTGTGCTGGGGGAGTGCTGGGGTGAGTGAGATGCAGTGCTGTGCTGGGGGGAGTGCAGGGGTGATTGAGATGCAGTTACAACTGTGCAGCTGCGCAGGGTGATGAGATGCAGTTACAGCAGCAGTATAACTGCTGGGGGAGTGGTGCTGTGCAGGGTGATTGAGATGCAGTTACAGCAGCAGTATAACTGTGCTGGGGGAGTGGTGCTGTGCAGGGTGATTGAGATGCAGTTACAGCAGCAGTATAACTGTGCTGGGGGAGTTGCTGTGCAGGGGTGATTGAGATGCAGTTACAGCAGCAGTATAACTGTGCTGGGGGGAGTGCTGTGCAGGGTGAGTGAGATGCAGTTACAGCAGCAGTATAACTGTGCTGGGGGAGTGGTGCTGCGCAGGGTGATTGAGATGCAGTTACAGCAGCAGTATAACTGTGCTGGGGGAGGGTGGTGCTGCAGCAGGGTGATTGAGATGCAGTTACAGCAGCAGTATAACTGTGCTGGGGGTGCTGGGGGAGGGTGCTGCAGTTACAGCAGCAGTATAACTGTGCTGGGTGTGGTGCTGAGATGCAGTTACAGCAGCAGTATAACTGTGCTGGGGGAGTGGTGCTGCGCAGGGTGATTGAGATGCAGTTACAGCAGCAGTATAACTGTGCTGGGGGGTGAGTGAGATGGTGCTGTGCTGGGTGATTGAGATGCAGTTACAGCAGCAGTATAACTGTGCTGGGGAGTGGTGCTGTGCTGGGTGATTGAGATGCAGTTACAGCAGCAGGGGGAGATTGAGATGCAGTTACAGAGTATAACTGTGCTGGGGAGTGGGTGATTGAGATGCAGTTACAGCAGCAGTATAACTGTGCTGGGGGAGTGGTGCTGTGCAGGGTGATTGAGATGCAGTTACAGCAGCAGTATAACTGTGCTGGGGGAGTGGTGCTGCGCAGGGTGATTGAGATGCAGTTACAGCAGCAGTATAACTGTGCTGGGGGTGGTGCTGCGCTGGGTGATTGAGATGCAGTTACAGCAGCAGTATAACTGTGCTGGGGGAGTGGTGCTGTGCAGGGTGATTGAGATGCAGTTACAGCAGCAGTATAACTGTGCTGGGGGGAGTGGTGCTGCGCTGGGTGATTGAGATGCAGTTACAGCAGCAGTATAACTGTGCTGGGGAGTGGTGCTGTGCAGGGTGATTGAGATGCAGTTACAGCAGCAGTATAACTGTGCTGGGGGAGTGGTGCTGTGCAGGGTGATTGAGATGCAGTTACAGCAGCAGTATAACTGTGCTGGGGTAGTGGTACTGCGCTGGGTGATTGAGATGCAGTTACAGCAGCAGTATAACTGCGCTGGGGGAGTTACAGGTGCTGTGCAGGGTGATTGAGATGCAGTTACAGCAGCAGTATAACTGTGCTGGGGATTGAGATGGTGCTGCGCTGGGTGATTGAGATGCAGTTACAGCAGCAGTATAACTGTGCTGGGGGAGTGGTGCTGTGCAGGGTGATTGAGATGCAGTTACAGCAGCAGTATAACTGTGCTGGGGGGAGTGGTGCTGTGCTGGGTGATTGAGATGCAGTTACAGCAGCAGTATAACTGCTGGGGGAGCTGGGGGGAGATGCAGTTACAGCAGCAGTATAATAACTGTGCTGTGCAGGGTGATTGAGATGCAGTTACAGCAGCAGTGTAACTGTGCTGGGGGAGTGGTGCTGCGCAGTTTTACCCTCCTCTGCTTCCTTCGCAAATACAGAACCATCGTCTAGTAGTTGGTCAGAGGCAATTTAAATTTTCATTTCACAAAATGACATACCATCCACAATAGTACAGATATTAAAATTCCTCCTTGGCTCAAACAAAATGATTATCAAACCTGTAAATTGAAGCTCGCGGTCACTAGCTTACCTGCATGTTCATTATTCTTAAATTCAGCTTGCAGCAGAACTGAGCCCAAAAACCAACCACAAAATGGCTACCGTCCACATATTAATGGCTGGTATGTATTATGCCTTTTGTACTGGAATGTGTTACAGGCCTCAGGGACAAAATCACACACAGCATATATCAGGCAGGAATGTGTCCTCTAAGAGAAATAATGGCTGTCACTGTGTTTTCCTGCAGTCCCACGGCCCTGCAAATGGTTTCCTACTGCTTTCCAGACTAATATTTTTCAATAATTTCCTTTCATAGTGCATATGCAATCTATTTTGATTGCAGCATTGTGTGTTGTCTGATGGGACCTTTTTGCCTACTTTACAAAGCTGGATTGATTTTATTCAAGTGCTGCTTAGATTCAGTAAGGCTTGGAGTAATGAACCTAGGGTCTCTAGTCTAATTTAACCAAGTTATCGATTAGATTTAGTAAATTGGCTGATTAAATAAATTAGTTGTACTTTTACTTTTATTCGAGGGTTACTTGGTGTTGGATAACCTTTTCCATTCAATGAATGAAAGGAACATTGAAAACTTTTATTTAAAAACAATATTTAGTTCCATTCATTCTAACAAAGCGGGTGGGAAAAAAAACTCATCCATGGATGAAGAAATCTTGCCGGTTTCTGCTGCCCGAGTTCACTTGTGCCAAACTATGGCTCATAGATTCCGGTGTCTCAGAGCTGCTCAACTCGAATGCGACTAGAGGGTGGAGTTGATCCGCTAACCATTATATTCCAGTATGGAGGAGATGCTTATATTGGCTGTGTTTCCACCCATAGCGGCCCGCTGTACTGCCCATTTTCGCCACAACACGCCTCAAAATGGTACCTTTTTATTTCCGTGTGGAAGCACCTTTAGACCAACCCTTATGAAGCAATACTTCAGCTGCTCCATCGTCCTGTGCCACAAAATTACCATAATGGAATTAAACACGGCCAGTTTTGATCTGTGATGCTGTTAGCACTTGCGTTTGCTGCCTGCATTCAGGTCATCAAATTTGGCCTTTAAACTGAGCAATTATTTCAATAACTATTACCACTATCACATACTTTAACCAACTACTAAAGCAACTTCAAGTTCACCCATTTAACTTTTTCAAGCAGAGGCAAGCACATTAATTATCTTGAGAAAATATAACCTTTTCTGTCAGGACCTGAGTCTGTCTATTTATTTTTTGTGTGTATTTTATATTTAAATTTGCAATTTTTCATGTTTCATTGTTATTTTTGCAGTTCATTGTGTTACTATAGCCACTCCGTGCATCTGTCACATCTGTCGCATTCCGTGCATCTGTCACACTGTTATGCATTTTCTGTCCACACTCCCGCAGTCACTCCTCCCCTGTTCAATGTTAATCGCTCTATTGTTCCCTTATCTGTAGCCACACCTCTCTGCACCTTCCTGAGCTCATCTCACCTGCAGCCCATTGTCATGAATCACTCTGCTTCCCCATAAATTCCCCCAGCCTAGAACAGTCCAGTGCCAGTTTGTCAAGCCAGTTCCTCTGTCTCTACCATTGAGCCGTTTTCGAGTCTCGAGAATCCTGGTCTCGATTCGGTTTGTTCCTTGGTTTACGATTTCAGCCCTGCTCCTGGTGTTTGTTTAATTTACCTGTGCTTGGTTTCTCATTGTCTTTTTCGATTTTCTCTCTGTGATTTGGCTTTGGCGTACTGACTTCCTAGTTTCTGGACTCTTGGACTGCACGGTGATTATGATTCTGGATCTTGTACTGAAATCTCACTGTCCGTTACTGACCTCTGACCTCGATTATCAAAAAAAACTTGTGAACTGGATTTTCGTTGGTGCCTGAGTTCCAATCCTGGCTCGCATCACCTTTATAAATATATATGAAATTATGCAATGAAAAAAATTTATTGTGATGACTCCATTAGTCATTATTGAATTTAGATTGAATCGTTATCTCTGTTGAATAACAACAATGGAATCCAAAACATGAAAGCATTTGTTTCTGCACGATTATCTGACTTCAGAAATGACATGTCTCTCTCTTTTATACAGAATACCAAGTGAGCATTTTGCATAGTTAAATGCATAATTGAAAACACATTTTTGTAAATAATCCACAGAGATTTGAGAGCAATTTGGAAAATGCATCCTCATTTATGACAATTAATGAACAATATAACTCCAAGAGCTCATGACAGTGGTTAAACAGTGTGCAGTTAAATTTAAGAGGCACTTAATTAAAGTATATACTGAACTGCTCACCATGTTACTATTTGGTGAAATATTTAATTGTACAAATAATAGTAGAGTACAGTTGAGCGCACCACCACAGGTGGCACACACAATGCTCAAAGAACTTCAGGCCTTGCGCCAGTTAAACCCGGTGGCTCCTGGTTTCCAAGAAAACATTATTTATTTCCTTAATATTATGGATTACTGAACTATGCAATCAATGTCTTTGGTATTTAATGGTGAGTAAAATGCAAGAAAATATAAAAATGATAATGATTCACTTTTAACATGCACACAAAAACACAAACACAAACACAGACAAACACACACACACACACACACACACACTCCTAAATGGTGGCTAAAAACTTCCAAACAAGGCCAACCATGGGGATTCCCAGCATAAATAAGATGAGCTTTATCTTGAAAACTACACTTTTATTGTTTACAGTGTCTAATACACACTTCTCGGAGATTAGATAAATATGTCCTTCGTTTAGTGTTGCAGGATATATACCAGCATATTTATGAGAAAGTGTGTCACACGGGTGTGTGACAGATCTTATTTCTCAAGCAGGCACAGTCTGGGTTTGAAAAGCTTCTGCAATGACGTGGGGTGCACAAAGTAACAGGAACTTACTGATTGTTTCATCCACGGTGTATGTACAGTATGTTCTGTTCCACTGCGCGAAACTCTAAAGTCATGTGAGGTCATGAGTGCATGTCATTATTAACCTACAGTATCTGCTCCACAAATGTGCTTTAAAATGCTGATTTACTTCTGTCATTTAGCATATGTCTGCTTATTATATCCTTGTATTGCAAACAATCAGATGAGGGCTGTATCTAATTATCTTTTCAAGGCTTTCTTTAAACTTAGAAGCAAGTCTGCACCCCAAGTGTCATGAAAATTAACAGACCTGTAAATGATATTTCGCCGAGGAAACTCTCACGTTTGTCTCACTCTTCAAAAATCACACATTTTGAAAAAATAGGAAAATGCGTTACTACTTCACCAGATTTCTGCATATTTTAGGATAACAGGACTACACACACAGACAAACATAGAACATAAGCACTCACATACACGCACACACACGCACACACACACCCACACATGCAAGGGCGTACATTCACATGCAGGCACACACGCACACACACACACATAAATCCCCTCGCCCATTACCTGTTCACTGTCCTCCTCATCGCTGCTCAGTTTGAGGTCATCTTCAAGCATTCTGTGGGGTGGAAAACACACCAGATCAATCTATCAGTCTCAGGTCCTCCGAGGGGCAGAGACAAATGCCCTGTCGCACCCTAATAAATATGTGATGCTCAACTACAATATTCGTGTGAAAGAAATACAGTATGTAATGCTCATACAAAACACACTCATGGAGCTTGTGTCCCCAGTCCCTCTGCACACAGGCTGCCCCAGTCCCTCTGCACACAGGCTGCCCCAGTCCCTCTGCACACAGGCTGCCCCAGTCCCTCTGCACACAGGCTGCCCCAGTCCCTCTGCACACAGGCTGCCACAAAACTGCAATCAAAAAGCCTTGTTTTCCCTTCAGTCCATGATTTCTTTGTTCATACATTTATATACAGGGTGTACAAAAAAAATTTACACTTTGAAAAATGTCTCCAAAATTGATAGAATATAATTTTCCAAAAATCTGTTATGATGTATTGATGGACCATGCCCTCATGCTCCTATTGACACCTTGTTAATCGCCTGCTGTTCTGCATGAGTGAACACGGGTTGTTTATTTTTATTTTTTTGTTTATTTAAACTGGCTTGCGCACAGAATTGAGAGGGTTAAAAACGAAACAAACACAATGGTTGGCAAGTTCAGACATTTAATTTCTTTCTCACCAATTTTCTTGAAAATTAGATTAACCCTTTGTCCGCCATCAGCCCGCCAACTCAGACTCGGATTGCAGAGGTTGCCATTTTGAGGCAGGATCCTGCAATGGTCCGACGGTCTGTTTATGACATGCTGCGGAGAGCAGAGGTCTGTGAGCAAAGGAATGGAGCCCATGTCGAAGACTGAAATTTGAATGCAATGTTCCTTGAACCATGGACTTAAGTACAGTCATGCTGTTCTAAGTGTGCTGAGAATAGCAAAATGTGAGTCCGATGTTAGTGGGCTGGTAGCGGACAAAGGGTTCATCCAATTTTCATGAAAATTTGTGAGGAAAAAATTAAATGTTTAAACTTGCCAACCATTGTGTTTGTTTCATTTTTAACCCTCTCTTTTCTGTGCGCAAGCCAGTTTAAATCGGGTGAAAATTAACAACCCGTGTTCACTCATGCAGAACAGCAGGCGATTAACAAGGAGTCAATAGGAGCATGAGGGCATGGTCCATCAATACATCATAACAGATTTTTGCAAAATGATATTATATCAATTTTGGAGACATTTTTCAAAGTGTAAACTTTTTTTTGATACACCTTGTGCATTTATATTTACCAACAGAAAGCAGTCTTCTGTATAATACGTACTCAGCACCCACAGCAGCATTCACTCTGCTCCTGAAGGAAAACAGCCCTGGATGGGTACTTGGGTGGGAGACTGAAGAGGTGCTGGGGGTCCAGTAGGGGGCGAACTTCCCTCTGATCAGATAAAACCCAAAGCCCCAGTACAGCGAGTCTCTGTTCTGTAGGTGACACCGTCTTGCACGTGCAATCTTAAACACAGGCCCTGACTCCCACCCAACTACAGTCATTCTGCTCCTGATAATTCACACGACAGGGGGAATCCGACCACAGCATGTTCCGCAGGCTAATCCCCTGCTGCTGCAATCAAACTGAAGGTACTCTGGAGCTCTGCACGTGGCCATTTTTTATTCGGTTGGGTAAGGCCATCAAAGTACAAACCATGAATTGAAAAAAACAAAAAAAACTCCCACTCAAAAGAGGCACCTATTTGAGTATGCTACACAACACTGGCTGCCATGCTGAACTCTCAACTTTAAACCCAGTGTCATTTAAAAAAAAATGGCAAAAGCAGGAGTTCAAAACAGTTCTGAAAAATATGCTCTTGGTTTACTGTAGAGGAGTCTCCGCGTCTGACTGGAGCAGTGATAACAGTCTGACCTTCAGAGAGAAGGTAAACTAAATATCCTCAGGGGATTTCAGGAAAACCGCAAATATTCAGCAACAGTAACCCGCGACTCTACGACTCTGTGCATCATTCCAGAGGATGGCTTTAATCAAACCCTGCGTACAAACTCCATCGAGAGGAAGTCATGTCTGCGGGTACACCTGTCCGTGGTTATGGCCCAGACTCGTACGGGCTTAATATCAGACAGTGTCTCAATGCTGATGACCGATTCTAATCTAGAAACCCAATGAGGAAATGAAGGCAGAGGCTATTAAAGGTAATGCAGAAAATTAACTCCTGCCTTATTTGAAGATCTACATTCTTCATCAAAGTAGGACTGCACGCACAGAGTCAAAGGTGCATTATGTATTCATGCAGGTTACTAACACTTTTAATTTCAATTCTTTAGAAGGAAAAAAGAAAAGTGGTTTTCATGCATATTCCTTTGATCTAGATTTTCAATGACTTTTACTTCTATTAAAGCAGACATCTAGAACTGCAAATTTGCCATCTGTAAATTCTTCACTGACTGTCAGAAACCATAAAGAATGTGCAGCTGCGTGGCCAGGCCACTGCTGAGGAAAAGAACTTGGATCAAGTCCATTTGAAGTCACACTGCTCGCATATACAAGAAATGTCCATTTCTCATATAGCAGAAGGTGGCAATATAAACTGTCATTTCTTCCTCTCCTAGAATTTAATAGCTCTGGTACATGTGAACTACTAATCCTCGTGATGCTAGAATTGTATAGAGTTCTGAGGTGACTACGTCACACTGGTGTCGGATGTAAAAGTTCCCATTTATTTAACTCATAGACTTTTTAAAATGTTCACTTTTGAAGTAGTTCCCGTTGTTTTCAAGACTCCTTCAATTTCGAGATTATGCGGCATATTTCCAAGTAACTTAAAATGCAGTTTTTCTTGACCGTAGTCAACTATAATTTATATTGTTTGAATTTTTCACCAACATACATAGTATAGTTCTGGTATACATTAATTAATAATACTAATGAGGAACAATGAATAATACTTTTTTCCTTATAAACATTGAAAGCATGGGATAGATTTGACTGTTCCTCCTGTTCTTGCTCAGGTTTCCGAATGGGGTCGGGGAAGGGTTGTACAAAACATCACTCGTCTGTGGGAATTCAGCTTTTTTGGTATACAAGGAATGGACATTTCTCATATAAAGTTTAAATTTCTTGCATGGTAGAAACTCTTGTTGGTAGTAATTGAGCTTTTCTGCTAGACGAGAAATAGACATTTCCTGTACATACGAGTAGTGTGCTATCAAATTTACATGATCCCAGAAAAGAATTCTTTACGGGCTTTTCCAGTTTAGATATTGGTTAAAATGCCTGAAAAGCACGACTAAGGGGCAAAATACAAATGTAAAAAATTTGTCTTTAAAGCATGCACTAGAATAGTTTGAAGGAACACTTGGCTCTGTGACCATGGATTAAACTAAAGATGCGCAATACAATTCTCAGCGAAATGTGATTCAGTGTAAATTTATTGCTGTACCTGTATTGTACAACAAGCATATATGCAATTCTTTATTGGCCAGTATGCACAGCAGATACTACTCAGTGTGGTCTCAGTGGAGGCCAGCGAGTGCACCAGTGCTGCAGAGACTCTTTATAGAGGCTCAGGATGGTTCAGTGGAGGCCAGCAATGCATAGTGCAATTCTTTATAGAGGCTCAGGATGGTTCAGTGGATGCACCAGTGCAGCAGATACTCTTTATAGAGGCTCAGGATGATTCAGTGGAGGCCAGCGAGTGCACCAGTGCTGCAGAGACTCTTTATAGAGGCTCAGGATGGTTCAGTGGAGGCCAGCGAGTGCACCAGTGCTGCAGAGACTCTTTATTGAGGCTCAGGATGGTTCAGTGGAGGCCAGCGAGTGCACCAGTGCAGCAGAGACTCTTTATAGAGGCTCAGGATTGTTCAATGGAGGCCAGCGAGTGCATCAGTGCAGCAGAGACTCTTTATAGAGACTCAGGATGGTTCACTGGAGGCCAGCGAGTGCACCAGTGCAGCAGAGACTCTTTATAGAGGCTCAGGATGGTTCAATGGAGGCCAGCGAGTGCATCAGTGCAGCAGAGACTCTTTATTGAGACTCAGGATGGTTCAGTAGAGGCCAGCGAGTGCACCAGTGCAGCAGAGACTCTTTATAGAGGCTCAGGATGGTTCAGTGGAGGCCAGCGAGTGCACCAGTGCTGCAGAGACTCTTTATAGAGACTCAGGATGGTTCACTGGAGGCCAGCGAGTGCACCAGTGCAGCAGAGACTCTTAATAGAGGCTCAGGATGGTTCAATGGAGGCCAGCGAGTGCATCAGTGCAGCAGAGACTCTTTATAGAGACTCAGGATGGTTCAGTGGAGGCCAGCGAGTGCACCAGTGCTGCAGAGACTCTTTATAGAGGCTCAGGATGGTTCAGTGGAGGCCAGCGAGTGCACCAGTGCAGCAGAGACTCTTTATTGAGGCTCAGGATGGTTCAGTGGAGGCCAGCGAGTGCACCAGTGCAGCAGAGACTCTTTATAGAGGCTCAGGATGGTTCAGTGGAGGCCAGCGAGTGCACCAGTGCTGCAGAGACTCTTTATAGAGGCTCAGGATGGTTCACTGGAGGCCAGCGAGTGCACCAGTGCAGCAGAGACTCTTAATAGAGGCTCAGGATGGTTCAATGGAGGCCAGCGAGTGCATCAGTGCAGCAGAGACTCTTTATAGAGACTCAGGATGGTTCACTGGAGGCCAGCGAGTGCACCAGTGCAGCAGAGACTCTTTATAGAGGCTCAGGATGGTTCAGTGGAGGCCAGCGAGTGCACCAGTGCTGCAGAGACTCTTTATAGAGGCTCAGGATGGTTCAGTGGAGGCCAGCGAGTGCACCAGTGCAGCAGAGACTCTTTATTGAGGCTCAGGATGGTTCAGTAGAGGCCAGCGAGTGCACCAGTGCAGCAGAGACTCTTAATAGAGGCTCAGGATGGTTCAATGGAGGCCAGCGAGTGCACCAGTGCAGCAGAGACTCTTTATAGAGACTCAGGATGGTTCACTGGAGGCCAGCGAGTGCACCAGTGCAGCAGAGACTCTTTATAGAGGCTCAGGATGGTTCAGTGGAGGCCAGCGAGTGCATCAGTGCAGCAGAGACTCTTTATAGAGGCTCAGGATGGTTCAGTGGAGGCCAGCGAGTGCACCAGTGCAGCAGAGACTCTTTATAGAGGCTCAGGATGGTTCACTGGAGGCCAGCGAGTGCACCAGTGCAGCAGAGACTCTTTACTGAGGCTCAGGATGGTTCAGTGGAGGCCAGCGAGTGCACCAGTGCAGCAGAGACTCTTTATAGAGTCTCTTTATTAGGGGTGGGACTTGTAAACGTGTACACGGTTAGTCAATCATAAACGTTTCTAAAAAAACACTAACTGTGTACACGCACTCATCGGCTGCGTCCGAAAAGTTAAAAAAATTACGTCCTATCATCTAATTCCTAACCACTTTTCTTTAACCCGTGTAAAACGTCATGAGGTAAAGGAAAGGTGTAAAGGGGCCTCTTTTACAGCTTAGGAAGAGAACTGCGCTAATAAGAGAATCCGAATGCACTTAAACTAGGCACAGTGCTCACCAACCTCCTGCCCGTCATGTTTGTTTGTTCTCGCGATTGGCCGGTCATCGCGGAGTTGCGGGATAGCATTTCCGCCTTTCTTTTTCGAAAAGGATGCTTCAGTGTACCCTACGCTAAAGGTGATAAATTAGGAAGCATTGTAGCACATTTCCTTTACATGTAAAGAATCCGAACACTCTCATCATGACTGCCACGTAAATACTTCCGGATCGTTTTCTAGGATTTAGGAACTTTCCTAAGCAAAAAAGACTATTCGGACGCAGCCATCGTCTCCACGCTCAATTCCTCTTTATGTCGCTTTAAAACACGATTGGTTAATAGCTCATTATTTTTATCTCACATATTGTTCACTGTGTGTTTTTTACATTTTTGGGGGACGTTCTGTCGGCCGCCTATATTTGCATGCACAATGTCATCTGCGCGTCTGCTCGTTAAAAGAGAAGCATATTCATTTTGTTATTTGAATACATAAAACGCAGTTTACATTTCTTTTTTTGTTTTAGCTTTGTGGATGTAAAAAGTGTTTCTCAATTTAGTTTTACTTTATCAGCTGCTTTTCCTCCTCAATTACAATTCACTTTAAAGGGGACCTATTTTGCTTTACTTCCAAAGTTACATTTTGATCTTGGACTCCCCTAGAGTACTCCTGATCGTTCAAAGTCCAAACAGGGTCCTTATTTAGCTCATACTGCCATCCTCAAAAAAACCCATTTGTAGTCCATTGTAGTCTCTGCCTGAAACGCCTCATTGGGGTGGCTCTTCTGCTATGGCCCCCACTCCCCATGTGCCCACTTTCTTCTGACTGGCCAGCTCTGTGGAGGGCGGATCTAGGCGGGACGAGGCAGCAGAACGCAGTTTTCCGGGTTCCCCTCCCCAGAGTGAAAGTGAGACGCGTCTCCCGAAGGAATTAACGGGCATATTCCACAATCAAACGCAGTACATATGTATAGATCTAATGAAATTAACTTGTTCTAATAAACGCAACGGCGAAAGTGGAGGACGCAGTGCGAATGTCGGGCAGCTCAAGCTCGAATTTGCTGTCTACCTATGGCTACTATGGTGAGTACACCGGTGTTTCTACTCTATAGCTAAGATGCAGGGAAAGCTAGAATCCACCCCATATAGACACATTTGTAGTATGGGTCGACAAACCCAAGTGTAGATCGCAGACCGTAGAAATCTGGTGGGTCTGAGTTTAGAGAGAAACATGGACAGTGAGGAGCAGCAAAAAGTGGACCAACAACTTATGGACTGCTTCGGTGTGTATTTTAAGGACCTGCTGGTTTGTGTGCATAGCTGCGGTGTGTCGTTAGCGTGGAGTAACAAACAGCTTCTGCGCTGGTGTATGACAAAGGGGCAAAAGCTCCAGGCTAAACGGCCTTTTTGGAAATTGCCCGTGGTAATGGTTACTTATTGCGTCGGAATGACCAGCGTTTGCTCGCAGAAAATGGGCG
The DNA here is from genome assembly GCA_029692085.1 of Gymnothorax javanicus. Classification (NCBI taxonomy): domain Eukaryota; kingdom Metazoa; phylum Chordata; class Actinopteri; order Anguilliformes; family Muraenidae; genus Gymnothorax; species Gymnothorax javanicus. The sequence goes on from CM056199.1 coordinate 132,975,469, forward strand.
CGATAAGCCGCTTTCACACCAGACGCAAAACGAATTTTTCACGCGACAGATTACATTCAAAGTCAAAGCATTGTCTTTGCATTTACTTTGAATGTAATCTGTTGTCTTAAATTAGTTTCAAGTCGATGTGAAAGCTGCTTAACGCCCATAACGCTGTATTCGAAGTCTTTGCATTAACTTTGAATGTAATCTGTTGCGCGAAAAATTAGTTTCGCGTCCGGTGTGAAAGCTGCTTAACGCGCCCATAACGCATGTATTCAAGTCTTTGCATTGACTTTGAATGTAATCTGTCCCGCAAAAAATTTGTTTCGCGTCCGATGTGAAAGCAGCTTTATGGATAGTACGCGACAGCTAGAGAGAGCTCGGTTATGTTATGAACATAATACAGGTTTTGCAGAGCGTAAGTTCCGTTAGCGTGGACAAGTTGCTTATGTGGAGCTAGCGAATCGATCACTTCTACAGGGAAGAATTTCCTATTTAATCTTGGCCTTTTTCGCTTTTTATTACCCACAACAACTTCTAAAGGGGGATGAAATTATGTCACGGTAGTGCAGAGAAATCCTTTGTTATACCAGACACATTAGAGCTTCTGCGTTTCGCAATTGCTTTCACGGTAGAATCAGAGAGCTAGCCCAAATATTTGTGATAGGGATCCGGCTGATCCCGGTCATGGATAAGTGAAGCGATCACAAGCAGCCGCTTCAACTGTAGTGGCTACAATCGGGCAATGTTATGATGAAACTGCCACATTGACGCTTACCGAAGTAACACAAGCATACCGATCAGAACTACTGCATATAAGTTAACCAGGAGCATTTTTAATTAGCACAGTACGCAAACTAACATGCAGTAGCTGGTAACCGAGCGGTCATAACCACAGCGGCAAACCCTTGCAATACAGGTTTTACAGACAGCAAGTTCCATTACCGTGGACAGTTGTACCAAGCATCCAAATTACAAACAAGTATTAAAAGTTAGCTTCAAATGAGGTTTATGTTCACACACCTTCTGTAGAATTTCCCCTGATATTACTCTTGCATATTTAGGACAAAAACATTAGCAACAGTAACTTGGCTACATTAGCCGCTGTGCTACAGCCACAATCAACTGGCTATCACGTCAGGTTGGCTTATGCAGTAAAAGCAACTTACAGCTTCTGTGTCTGTGAGTCACGGACAGTCGCGACCAATACAGGCTTTATCTTCAGATATTTTACAAAGCCTGCGTTTGAGGCCAGTTGTTAGTGCTAACTATCGCTAGCGGTCCTGCTAGCCACCTGTAATACGTTAGCTTCACTTACATTATTTGCTGTTATATCGTTACTTACAGCTTGTGGCTCCGAGCGCTTGATCGATGCAACTGCTTCAGGTTTGAGAAGCAGCTGAAACGCTTATCCTGTGTCGAATTCTCCTTTATTGACAAACCCGTCTTTGGTGAAATGCTGAGCACAAGCAGCTAACATTTCCTTTGGCCATGGCTGTTTGCTGCCAGCAAACAAAAAAAGCTACCCACTGATTTCTGGTGGCATCCTCTTTCGGAAGAGAAATAGGTGTTTTTCTTCGCGTCCAAAAGTAAACGGACAAGCAGCTTTGGGAGA